>JABYQU010000019.1:0-590940 GCA_022264855.1 Lenzites betulinus
TAAACATAGCAGTAGTCATATATACAGAGTAGCAGATCTACAACAATGTATGTGCAGCTATAACATTGAACTTTGAATGCAGCATGTACACCATCAAACTTCAGATCAAGTACACATGCCCGATCTCTCGGATGCCATCATCTGAGCTCTACCATCAATCCATACAGCCACATCTACTTTGATCATCGGGGCCTGAACCATTCTATGTACATGTTTACAAGTCCCACGGAATCTCACATACTATATGATCATTAGAACTTAGGGAGCATTCAAACGGGAATACATGATATATACTCTGCTAACTAATAGAAGGGGGGGGGCGGCGGACAGCAGACGATAGGTGGGGTACAGCAGGAAGGTATGGCGGGCAGGGGACGGTGGGCAGGGAATGGCAGGCAGGGGACGGCGGGCTGCCGGTGAGGAAGTGAGCGGGCGACGGCGGGCTGAGGCAGCGAGCGGGCGATGACGGGCTGAGACAGCAAGCGGCGGCGGCGGAAGAAACAGCGAGCGGCAGCGGCGGAAGAGACAGCGAGCGGCGGCGGCAGAAGAGACAGCGAGCGGCGGCGGCGGAAGAGACATCATCACGTCGCCGACGTAGTCTTCTTGGACTTGCGCGCCCGACGCGTCTTCTTTGCTTGATTCCCGTCCTGCGTGGAGACTCCGCCGGTGGTCGTTGAGTCTCCAGAACCAGTAGGGGTCGTCGTCGAGGGGTTTGTACCCTCGCGGTTCTTCCGCGCTCTCTTGGCGACTGTGACGGCACTCCCATCGGGGCCGGTGACGACACTGACATTGACGAAACTTATCTCTTGTCGAGCACGCTTGCGCTTGCTGGCCGATTCCACGGGTACCGTCGCAGGAGGAGCCGGCGGCACGAGTATGGTGGAGGTGGGCGCAATCGGAGTGGCGGTCGGCGAGGCAGACGTCTGCGGGCCAGCGGAGGGAGGCGGTGGTCCACTAGCGGAAGGAGGCGGCGGTCCACTAGCGGAGGGAGGCGTGTTGAGGTTAGCTGTAGATAGTTCAATCAGATGTCAGACATATGTTGTGCATCGAGGATAGAGGAACTCACCATCCACGGCCTCAGCGCCGTTCGAAACACTGCCATTGCCCACACGAGCCTCCTCGGTCACGTCGTGGACACCTCCTTCCTCAGGCGGCGCCACCCCGCTCTCTCTCTGACGCACGGAGACCTTCCATGCCTCCCACTCGGAATCAGACATCGAGCGGAAGCGGGCCGATCCTGACGTCCAGCTGGAAATGAGCACATCGAGCTCGGGGCGGGAACAGATGTCGCCGGGGGAGCAGAACCTCTTCAAGGGCCAGTTCTCGATGACTACGCCGAAGCGTTCGGTGATCCGCTTCTCGAAGTTGACGTAGTACAACCGGGCAGTCGGCGCGCGCACGCACACGTCCTCTATACAAACACGTGGTGAGAGATCTGTTCGGCGTTGAATGGGGACATGCACTTACGAAATTTCTGGTTGATGAGCGACGCGGCGTCCTTCTTCAGAGCGACAAGACCTTGTACATAATTGTTGGCGACACCTGAATACGAGATATCAGCATGGTGGCAGCGACGGTCATGGAAAATGGAATTTACCTTGGATGCCGGAGAGGCAATATCCTTCCATCTTGAGGGCGAACTCGGACATGTTGCTGTTCGTTAGAGCATGGACAAACTCAGCCAGCCGGCCACTTGTGTGGAACGCGAAGGGCTGGACGTAAGACGAAGTCGTAGATCGTGTGATGAACAGCAGCGCTTCAATGCCAGTGCGTGCATGTAGGTGCTCCAGCTTGTGGATGTGCGTCAGTTACATACACTAGCGGAAGGGCGCGGAACTCACCTCTTTTTCGAGTGACTCCACCGTCGCGCGCGCGTCGTGGAACGCTTGGATTGCGACGGTATGGGTGCCTTTCTTGAGATTCTCGTTGCGCTCTTTTAGCTCCTCTAGCACGTTGTCCGTGGCAGCGATCTGCTCTTCCTTACTTATAGCGTTCCATTGCGTGGATAACTGCTGAATAACGTCCTCGTCGGACACCCGCTTGCGTTCCTCATTGTCCGCGAGGTCTATGAAGAAGTCAGCAGAGATGGGCAGTGACGACGATAGCATGCACGTACTAGCATTCATGTTCCCCACTTCCTTGTGAATATAGGCGTTCCAGCGACTGGGTCGACGCTTGGTCGATGCGACACGGGATGTCTGCATGATAAGGTGGTAGTAGTGTTCGGTGGTGTGCGTCTGAAAGTCCGCGCGCATCTTCTTCGCGGCCTCCCAGACTGCGTTACGCGCTTCCTTGAGTGCTGTGTTGAGCGCGACGTTGCGGTCCTGTCTCTGGAGTTTTAGCTGCGCCTTTTGCGTGGGGGTGAGAATGATCCCCTTCTTCTTGGAGCGGTAACGACTCTTGCCCCGTGTTCTGGTCGACGCGCGCTTGTGGTTAAGAAGGCGTTGCAGGCCCTCTCCACCGCGGACGAGTACCATGGTCGACAAGGAATGGCAGCGAGTAGGTTGGAAGAGGAGCGACGGGGGCCCCCTGCGACAGGTTGACCATCAGTAAGGCACTGACCGGTCGACTCCCCTTGAAGTTCGTCGCATTTCGTCGCAGCGGTTGCTCGAATTTCCTAAGTGATCGGGGCGCATGTTCCAATCAAACTACAGACTCAAAACAATATTCCGAGCGGCACGTAGCACGCGCATATCGCACATACAACCCCTGGGCAGCACGGCTAAGGTTACAAGAGCGCCACCTGTGTGCTTATCAAGCCCCAAACGTGCTCAGCGTCGATGACGGGGAGCTCCAGAGGAGGCCGCCCGGTGGTAGCCACGAACTCCCTAACATCCTCCGCCCAAATGTACGCCTGTAGGAGATAGAGCTGCAACTCGACCGGGATGCGGTGAGCACGGATCCACACCTTAACTTCGTTACCCATGTCTACAATGACGGGCATCTCTTGCGGAGGCGGCACTGGACGGATGACCCGCCGAAGATGATCGACGATTGCAGCGTGGGGCCGATTGGCGGCCGCCTCATGGTCATCGATAGCTGTAAACAAATCAGCCCATTGTCTAGGAGATGAGTAATGATACACACCACGGGACGACCGAGCTGCCGGGACAGTGGCCTCGATGGAAACACGGGCGAAAGTATCTGCAGGCGGTATGGTCGCCGCACTACCGCCTGTACTGAGAGGCCCGACGAGCAGGGACACCTCGTCCACGTTGCGGCCAAACGAGTCGGCGTCGTCGATAGCCAGCCCGGATGCGAGCGATTCGGCCAGCGAGGAGACGGCCTCCGGAAGGGGAGCTTGCGTTGCGGGTCCTTCGAGAGTGATCGAGGGAGCCGCGGGAGCTCCAGCATGGTACAGGGCCGGCATCGGAGACATGGCGACTTCAGGCGTCGGCGGCGCCGCGGCGGAGGGTATGGCCTCGGCATTCCTGCCTCCAGAAGACACCGGATCTACGGTGGGCGGGAGCACTGCAACGCCGGCGTCCGAGGCGGGCTGGACATTTGCGATGGGGGCAGGAGTGTACGGCGGCGGCGGCGGCACAGACGCGGGGTTAGTGAACGGGACGTGGTCGGTGTTCTTATACAGCATCCACAGCAGGGCCTCCTCGAAGGCGTTGAACTTCTTGTACGTCGCCCCGCGGAAACGTAAGACCAATGGCTTTAAGTTGTGTGTCCTGACAGCGGGAGCATATCCGTGAGCATACCACACAAGGGATGGAATAGACAGCATACCAGTTGTAGCCTAGATATATACCAGTCTCTCTGGCCACTCTCAGAGCGTAGATGGGCTGGTTGATGGCGTTGGCGAAAACCGAACGAACCGTCGGCGAGGCCAGGATGAGCTCCTTGAAGTGGTGGGCGTCGACAGGATCCGAGAGATGAGCGACGATCTCTGTGTTCAGCCCATTGATCTTAGTTGCCTCGCGCCAGCTATGTGTTGCCACGACGATAGGGAGGAGGTCATTGTGCCTCCTGACAGCAACATTGGGCGGGCTGAGAGAAGGGCGGTGAGATAAACGACGTTAACGTGTGAGTAGAATCACCGACCGTGCGCCAATGAATATCCCCTCGTCGCCGTTGTGATCTAGAACGACATAGTAGTCAGTATGTGAATTGTCTTGAGTAGTTGTCATCGGGATGGTGAGGACGGGCGGGCCTTGGGTCGTAAAAGCCTGTGGTGGTCGACAGCGAGGGAGGTTGAATCAGATAGCTGGGTGACCCCGCGGCACACACGGGCGCTCGACTGGATGGCCACCACTGCTGAGCCTTGACATGTATGTTCGCCGATGTAGACGACAGGGACGCACCGCGGAAAATAGGCAGAGCACATTGTCGACGTGGCGGGAGGTAGTCAAGCACGAATAAGGTTCGCCAACGCTCGATGGGAGACGTGTGTGAGAACGAGAAGACACGCTTCGAGTGAGCGCGCGCCTCCAAACTGAATTGTGCAGCGCCATAATTGCTGCCGTACTAACCCCGGACTCAGTCTCCAAACTCGTATGCTCACGCAAGGGCAACAGTTTTATATATCTTGGCTCCATATACGATGTCTAGTATGTTGCTTAAGAGCCCTAGTTAGCACAATATTTTATACCACTTCGAAATACCAGCGAACGGGTCTGTATGTTGATACATGCGCCACTACAGCTGTGCATCGGTACGCCGGCGCGCCAATGATACATGAGGCCACTCCGTCTTGCGGAACATATTCTTACCATACATCAACCTACTAATTGAACGCTGTTTGTCACACATACAACAGAATTAAATGTACTCTCGAAAGGCAGACGAGCAGTAGTGTACTATTGACTCTCGGATGAACTACTGAGTCCACCCATAAACTCTGCTAGCGCGGTGACCTGACCTTGCACCTCCTCGTCTTCGAACACTTCAACATCGTCGTCGTCGTCATCTTCGTCCTCCCAGCCATCCTCTTCCGTGACCATGGAGGTTTGAGGAAGCCGGCCACTGATTGGTGTTGAAGAAGGCGACATGCCGATGCGCGTGCCTGGCGTCCGATCACCTGAGAAGGCGGGCAGCTTATGGAGCTTCTTCAGCTGAGCCAGCAGGTGGGCATTCGCCGCGCGACGCCTCGTAGTGTACTCGAGCAGAGCGCCGTGAACAGGACTCTTTGAGTCAGACAGCTGCTGCAGGACCACAACGAAGCTTGCGTTTTCGTCGCAAATATGGGTATGCACCCGGCGCGCTTCAGTGTGAACTTGGATGATCTCCTCACGAGCGCGGGCAAGGCGACGCGCGAGGCGCAGTGTTTCGCGCACGGCGGGTTGCGACCATGGCTTCTCGCGGATATCAGCGCGCGTCTCGCTGAGGAGCTCGAACTCTTCGAGAAGCTCATAGTGGGAAATTGAATCCCATTCGAGTTTGGGGCGTGGCGGATCTAGGGCGGCAGCGGCGGCATTATATGTAGCAATGGCATTTCGGATTGCCCGGGAGCGCGTTTGCATGTTCTTCGCAATGTTCCGGCGCATCCTGTAACCTTGAGACACATCAGTAACATCAACAGGTGAGACGTTTCGAAGCAGGTACCTGTGCGGGCCAGATTCATCTTATGAAGCTCGAAGAGCCGCTGCACTACAAGCCGCTGCAAGTTTGCTAACGCGCGCTGATATCGCCGGGTTGAGATGTAACCCGCAACGCGGATATAGTCGCTGTCGCTAGGTTGCCAAGTCGTCTTGATGCCCAGGTGAATCTCAAGGTCAGCGACTTCGAGTACCAGGGTTTTCCGTCGCTCATTAAGGTATCGCCGTGCAGTCTCGATCTTGCGTGTCTTCGAGAGCTCGGCATCGTAATCCGTGGGCCCGGAATGAGGCAGCAGGAATGTGACCTGAGGTGGCCCTGCAGCCAGGAACTGTCGGTTCGTCTTGGCGAGCTGTGTGCTAGTAGTTATGTCGTAAATATATGAGGCATCCAGCTTGTACGATAACATGCGATACTCACACAACAGAACGAAGCTCTTGCAGCTTCTCGACATAGGCAATTTGATGAATGTCTTCGCTCGTCTCCTTGCCAAGCGTGCTCAGGTACACTCGCTCCTCCGCCGCGAAACGCTCGAGGTCTTCGGGCGTGAGATTGAGGGCCGCCATTGCGCCGGAGACCACTGGTTCCAGCTCGTTGATGATAGCGAGAGCCTGACGATAGTTCTCGTACAGCATCTTGCCGAGGTTCAGATACTTCTCTGCGTCCCATTGCTGATAGAACAGATCAATGAACACACGGCGGCGGTATGCGGTCGCGTAACGGATGACGGGAGCGAGGTGGTTAGATGCGCTGAAGATGCGCTCCATTGTCTCGAGGTCCTCGAGTCCCGTACCTCTGATGTAGGTGGGATGATGCTGGACCTGGCACGAGTACTCGTGCGAGTATCCGTGAAACGCATTCACGCAGAGACGAGACTGTCTTTCTGCAAAACGTCGCCCCAGTGAGCTGCGTTCGATCGTCCCTATGAGCGAGCAGCCAACGTCGTATCCTCCCAGAGAACGCTCGTCGAGGACCTCGATTACTTTCGCTATTGTGGCGAGGGGATAGCGAGCGCTGCGGGGTATGGGGTATGGGGAATTAGCAGTGATCGGGGTGATCGATGCTTATCTGGAATCTTACAGCTCTCCGCTCCGAATCATGTCGATCACCCACAGAATGAAGCCATGCCTGCACGCGCTCGCAAACACCCCGGTTTCTTCGAAGACATCCCAAGCCCGCTTCTTCTCGTCGGCTTGCGCAGCTTTCCAGTTTTTCGTACATGAGGACTCCACGCCTCTATCGCCATCCGTAGGGTCGCCCTCCGTATTATCGGGAAGGCCTTCATCTGGAGGTAGGTCCGAGTCCGCGGGGAGTGGAAATGCCGGATCGTTCACGGGTGTTTCTGGGTCGTGATCGCGAGATTGATCGGGCACTGATGTCGAAGAAGAGGGGGTGGCGTTGATCTGGATAATAGGATTGCGATCAACTCAGCACTGGTACTATCACACTTGGCGAAGCAATTCCAGTACTCACCGGAGCGTCGGAGCTGTCGTCAACAATGGCAGAGGGTTCTGTACGTTGTTCCTCCTGGGCAGATTCCCTGCGCCCTCCACGCGGTTGGCGTGATACTTCATTTGCAAACGTATCGACGAAGGCTTGTGGTAGGAAGTAGTCGCTGTCCTCGAAAACGCGTGTGTCGCCGGCTTGGCGCCCTCCGAGCGGGCGCATGCGCTTGAGGGAGTTATTCCCATCCATGCAATACATCCGAGAAAAGATGGTTTCGGGCTCTCTGTGAAGCTACAAGACTATCAGCGTATATTCAAGTGATAATGTATTCTCTTCATGATACCTTGTAGGAACACGCCGGGCAGGCATTGCACACTCGCCAGTTAGGCGTGTCATGGCCGAGCACACTGCGCACGCGTTTGTCCACCGCACGGAGGATAGCAAGGTAGATATCAAACACGTCGGAGAGGGCGTTCCGCACTTGGCGGCGATATGGAATCTGAGGTTAGGACGGTGGGGAAGGCGGAATGAGATATGATGTATTTATTCCTGGTTAGCGTTGGGCTCACACAGTAATAATAGCAGACAAGCTTTGCAAATGCTTCAATACTGAACGATGGCTTGAATAGACGTATACATCGAAGGAGCTCGAGCGTTTGCAACGAAACGGCGTAGGAGGGCTTGACGGGGGATACAACAAGATACCCTTCTAAAATAAGGGCTTCTCCCACGGTGGTTGCAGTCGCGAGGGAGACGGAGACGGTTGGCACGAGCTTATATACGTCGTATACCTTCATTTCTATATCATACTCATGGGCTACTTGGGGTGTGTGAGGAGCAGACTGGGACAACGAAGAGGAGGCTGGTTGTGCAGCAGCATCAGAGCCCTGTGCAGCACACGATGCAACTGCCGAGGCAGGGCTTTCCCCATCGACGGGGACGGTGAGGCTGCCTGAGGGCGGCATGGCCGACACACTTGTAGACCCCACTGGGGCGGCAGGGCTAGGGTGACGCCAGGCTAAGTACCCATTGACAAGCGACGGCATGAGTAACGCCCAGTGAGCAGCCAGCCTCTCAGTACGTTGTCTCCAGGATCGGCCGTCTCTCGCTTTACGGTAGGGTTTGCTGTAACGGACCGTCAGCGAATGCTATGGAGGATCAAAATAATCGTAGACATACCTGAACCGGATAAACTCCTGGACAAGCTCGTCATCCATCTCTACACCATCCTCCATGTCCTCCCAATCTTCTTCACCATCATCCATAGCAGTCGCGTCGCTTGGATCGAAAACATTGTGGCCATTGTCATCCGCCAAAGGCGGAGGTTCTTCGCCCCGCATCGCGGCAATGGCACGTACCGTATGATCATCAAGCCCTTACCAACGGTAATCAGCTAGCTCCTAAACTCAATAATCATGTCTATCGACATACCATTAATGTTAGCGTCGAATTCTCGACTTAGGTGTGCCTTGTCTTGAACAATCGCGTCCGTGCGCATTACTTGCTTGCGAAAGCTTTTGCGAGGCGGCCCTTCTTCGTCATTGGTATCGCCAAGCGGTGCGGGACCCACTACGCGCACGGCACGAGTCGCCCTGCGTCTTTTGTTCCCCATAGATGAGCACCCAGATAGTCAGGAGGTAGGAGAAAGCAGAGGCAGCGTTGGCAGTAGAGGAACGAGGCGGAGGAGATGGATGATAGGCGTGGGAACTGATTAACCCCCCGCGCGCTTTGATGGCCTGCGGGCGTCTACATCTTTTGGTGTCTGGAGCTTCAGGCATTAATTAGCAAGGGAAGCTAGCTTCACATTGAGGGTGTGTATGAAGGAAATAAGCATCATGAATCAATTAAACATTCTGCGGGCGGGCATGTAGCAAAGCACACGGGTCACAAAGATCAGTCCTATCGTGCGGCGCTAATTTACATCACATGTATCAGTAAGCGCCTGCGGCGGGTGACTACATGTGTGGGGGCGCGGTGATACCAAGCGCTGCAACGCTGCCCCGCTGGTGCTCGTGGCGACGTTATGGCGACGCGGGGCTGCAATAAGACCGGTGTTCTCTGCTCTGCTTGTCAGGGGAGGGACAGCGTCGGGCCCGCTGTCGGCGACGGCGAGCAACCACATGTCAGTGAGCCGAGGGGACTTGCCGGCGCAAGGACTTGGTGGCGTGGCGGAACTGAGCGCCGGGGGCGGCGCCATCAAATGTGCCGTTGGTGCCTTGCATACTCAACGCCTACGTCATTGCGGGTGAAATCATCAGTCATGCGGGACAGTGTATGGACGCTAAACTTACACTGATACATTGTTACTCCTGCAATTGAGCACAGGGCCTGAGGCGGTGACGGCGAGCGACCGCGGGCGGCGGCGGCCTGCTCTTCATGATGGGGGAGGGAGGCGGGTGTCGACGCGATCGACGACGGCGAGCGCGTATTAGCGGCGGCGAGTTGGCGGCGCGAGGACTTTACGTGGCGGGCCTGAGCACCTGGGGCGGCGCGGCGAGACCAGGTGCCGAGGAGGCGACGTTGGGGCGACGCGGAGTTAGCGTAAGCCAGTCTGCTCTTGCTGTTGGGGGAGGGAGGCGACAGCGACGAGGGCGTCGGCGACAACGAGCGCGTGTTGGCGGCGGGGAGTTGCCGGAGTTGCCGGCGTGAGGATTTGGGGTGGAGCGCGAGTGTGCAAGCTTGGCGGGGTGAGCGCGTCCCATGGACGGCTGATGGGCGCACTTGGCAGCGGGGCAGGGAGTGAGCGGGCGAGCGTCCGCGCGGTGTGCATATCGAGCGCGGCTGACATGCGCCTGCGTGCGTGTGAGCATTGAAGAACAGAGGGGTGGGGGACAGCGTCGGGAGCGTCGGCGACTGCGTGCCGGGAGCTTGGCGGGCAGTGAGTGCTTGAGCGCGCGAACTTGGCGGCGGGCGGGCACTGAGCGCGCGAACCTGGCGGCGGGTGGGAACTGAGCGCGCGAGGACACGCCTGGTGTGCTGACATGTGCGCACACGGGTCAGCATTATTGGGCGGCGGGCGGCGGGGGACTTACCGGGGAGGGGGGACAGTGTCGGGAGCGTCGGGAGCGGTGAGCAACCACGTGCCGGGGACTGCCGGAGCCTTTGACGGCGGGGTGGTGGCGGGCGGGTAGCGCTTGAGCGCCCGCCTGGGTGTGTCCGTGCCGAGGCGGGGCTGACATAAGGCGCGCGCGCCCTTCCTGTTTGAGCGAGCGCGCCGCCACACTGTATCTGTGGAATGTATCAGTGATTGAGCTATACCATGCGCTACCGGTGTAGTATATCAGCCCATACAAAGAAGAACGGAAGGAAACGAACAACATACGGGGGAGGGGAGGGGGAACAGCGTCGGCGCTGTCGGGAACGGCGGGCAACGCGGTGCGGGCGTCGCGGGGCGGGGGAGCGCCGGCGGCGGGAAGATGCCGGGCGCGCTTGATGGGGCGGGACGTACTCAACGCCCGTTTGATCTATCTAATCAGTAGAGATCACAGAGATCGCGTTATCTAATGTTATCTTGGATTCCGACATAGAGCCTCATATAGGCAGCGTTGTTTATTACTCTACAAGGGAAGGGAACAGGCCGTTTGGCCGTGCTACTGGCAGTATGTGGGCCCACGGCCTACCGGGCTAGTTAGGCTGCCAAACGGGGTACTACGGCAGCCTTATTAGCCGGGATATCTGTGATGATCAGGTGGTGTAGATTTGTCTTTCCCACATCGCGCACGGATTGGGATACGCACGAGAGACGCCGGGTCGAGTTCCAGCTCTATGCGCGCGACTCCTCACTCCCGCCGCGTCTATCCAACGTGTTGCTATCCTACGTATCCACCTCGATGTTCTCGAGCCTTCTCTCTGTCTTGTGTCATATGTACAGCGGCCTGGTAACTTAACTTCACATCTTATCCCTTCCTTGTACGAAACTCGTACTTCCAGTGCTTGAATGCCTCGCCAATCCCAACCCTCGGGCCTCCCTCACAAGCTGACGGCCCGCCAATACTGGGGGACTCGAAGCCGCGCCCCGCCCCGCCCACACGACCTCCTGGCAGTTCAAACACCGAGGCCTCCGTGCGAGCCCAAAACAGCCGCGGAGATCTGTGTCAGGGCCTTGTTTGAAGAGCTCCCGCTTGGGCTGAGCGTGTCGCTGTCGGAGGAGAACTTGAAGAACATAACTCTCACCGTAGCTGTGCGCGAGACACCGGTATGTACTGCAAGGACTTCCCATTAAATACTCGAATTGACCGTGCGAGGACAGGGACCACTCGACCGAGATGGTTTTTTCAAGGCCATGTCAACATATGAGCTCGTGCTTACTTTGGAGCCAGTCATGTTCATGCGTCGTCTGGAGGTCATATTAGATAGCTTTGTGGGCGACGAGGACATGGGAACTGCGCCGACCTGGCTTAGGCAGATCTCTCGGGCCCCAGGCTGGTCGGCACGCTATGTGCGCCAGTATCAGTGGATGATGCACCTAATCGCCTTCGTGACACTTAAACCCGGCGTGCTCGACGATGGAAATGTACCTGTGTGGCTTGAGTTAGCTGAGTATATCGGAAGAATCAAGGTATGTGCAGTATAATTGCGCTGATAGTACAATGATGTTAACTCAGTCTGTGCTTGTACAGGCTGTGTTTGACGAAGCTGCCCGTCCTCGCGTGCCTCCGGAGCTCAGACCGCGCCCGCGCCCACGGCGTTCTGCAAATATGCTCGTCTCTCCAATGGCGAGCTTGTCTCTGGAGGATGATACCATTGGCAAGGGTGGAGAGGACAAAACATCAGGTTTTGAGGCATCTACTACGGCGTTGGATGAGTCGGGATGATACGATGTAGAGACAAAAATCCATGCAGTTTCCCATACGTGTTTGAAACGTTTGTGTGATGTGTGTAATCCGAGGAATAGACGATGGTGTGCGCTACTATGTACTATCGGCGAGATTGAAGGTGAAGGCAACTGAAGTCTTATTGTCTCTGCGATGGCACGTATCCTAGGGTACCTACACATCGTCGACAATGCGGTTTATATATCACTCCCGGCCCCTCCAGCCTTCGAATTCTCTCCCGCTGATTCACCTCTCACCGCCACGGTAGTAGCGCCCAAGTGCTTGAGTGTTCCCCATCGTACTCGAAACACAAGCCATGCCTCCAGTACGTCTTCCTAGATTAATTGTCATCTAGTTGGTCGCAACTCAATAAATAATTCAGAAAGACCATGTGAATTGTTTCTGCTCGCGATGTGAGGGGGCCTGGCAGCCACGTTCGACACGAAACAGCCACTACCACGCAATGCGGCGTCAAGAACTCCGGTCAAGCATGGACAGACTCCGAGTAGCACGGGGGCTTAGACAAGAGCGCACAAAATATGTCAGGTTGCAATCCCTAACCGAGTTGAATGATGGGATGAAAGAGGTGGGCCCGAACTTTGGCATGTCCGGTGAAGAACAGGTAGGTGGGGCCATGCCGCGGGGGTCCCTGCTCTGATGTACAAACATTAATATTTCTACCTTGTCCCGGTAGGAACAACATTCCATGGGAGGATCCCAAGAAGAAACCTCGGGCTCGAGTAGCCTGACAAGCCAGCTGTCGGAGGCAATCACCGCCGGACCGCAGTCTTCGGTCGCACGCATAGTCACCCCCTTCTGGGCGTCCATCTCCAATCCACTCACACCTTTGCCAGATCGACCCGATGCTTCTCCTACCCCCAATGTTCCCCACTCTCTCACTGCCGTCACTGCTGGGAACCTTGTGTCACCTCCACACCATGTTCACGGCTCGCAGCCTGAACCTCACTCGCACTTGGACTCCAATTGTGCTGTGGAGGGAGTCGCCATCGAGACGGGTAGGTGACGTGCCAATGCTTATGGGCCTGTGTCTGACTTTGGAAACATTAGATCCTGCGCTCGTGGCCATGGATGATGGATGGGATGAATGCGGGGGTGACGACAGTGAGTTTGAACCTCCATCTCCGTCCGAGTCGATGACTCGGACACCGGGGAGTTCAACAGTCACGCCCTTGACTAGCGAGGGCACGTCTCACGCAAACACCTGCATTCCTCTCAACGCGGATGCCCTCGCAAACCTGGCTGAGCCTGATCCCTTTCTCACTTGGCGGAGTCCGGTCACACGGAACGCAACTCAGAATGCCTTTGCTTTCGCCGGCAGTCACCCTATTCCCATCCTTGCTATGCTCCTTGTGTCGTGGCTCCATGTCGCTGCTCATCTCCCATTTCGCTTCTGTGATGCTATACTCACGGTGATTGGGTTTATGCTTGCAGAACTTGGCCAGGCCCGTCTCATCCCATCGCTTCGTACTACCCTTGGGAGCAGTCTCTCGCTTCTCCAACTTGATACTGACATCCACATATACCCAACATGTCCCGAATGCCTGGAGGTCTACCCGGAGAACGTTGGTGACAATGTCCATGCATGCTGCGTCAAATGCGGTCATCCTTTGTTTAAAGTCGACTCCGAGGAAGCGCCTCAGGGAACCCGGCGGAGGGAAGCTCATCGACAGCGAGTCGCTCCCTATCTTCAAACGCCTGCACGGTCACTCACAGATCAACTCGCTGAGCTGCTTCAAGAGCCTGGGATGGAAGATGCGCTCACAGGATGGCGCAAGCGTAAGCGTTCATCGAGCATGTTTCGCGATTTTTTTGATGGCACCATTAGCCGTGAATTACTTGGACCGGACGGCAAGGCGTTCTTTCGACACGACCTGGAGGATGATCCTGATGGAGAGATACGCATCGGGGTAGCCTTGGGTGTCGATTGGTATGTTCTTGTTCATTGCTATCTTTGTTCACCAACTCATTGTTTTCATAGGTTCTCGTATCTTCGTAGTCTAATTTCGCCATCGTATACCTCGTGCCCTATGTCTTTCAACATAGTCAACTTGCCTCCTTCTCTACGGTATGTCATTGCCGTCGTCGTGAATCCCCAATCTCAAAGCTCATCAACTCTCTGGCCCGGGTGTCGTGCCGTAACTTGAGCAGCTATCGTGCAAGCAACCTCCTCCTTTCGATGATCATCCCCGGGCCAAAGGAATCAAATCCTGACCAAACTCAACGGTTTCTTCGAATCATAGTCGACGAACTGATCCGCCTATGGCGCGACGGGGTAGTGTTACCTACTGCCTCTCACCCAGCTGGGCGCCGCGTCCGAGTGATACTTGTAGGGGTGTTCTGTGATAAACCCGCCGCTCACAAGCTGGGGGGCTATGGCTCCCACACACACACGTTTTTTTGCACGCGTGACTGGATCTCTCAAGGGAAGAAAGCTATGAAGGAGGCATTCATGCGCAATGGTGAGTTCGATGCAATAGGTATAGACCGGAGGCGTGGAAGTCAGATTGTCATTAATCTAATATCCCCTATGCTTCGACCGTGACAGGGTTTCGTGAGCGAACAGATGAGCAGCACCGTGGCCTTATGGCGGATTACAAAGCTGCATCAACTTCTAATGCGCGCGAGGAGTTGGCATCAGCATACGCAACACGATGGTCCGAACTCTCACGTCTGCCATACTTTCATTTCCAACGGATGATCGTAGTTGATCCTATGCACAATCTTTTCCTCGGTATGACCGATCTTGCATTATACGTGCTATTGCTAACATATTGCATGCAGGACTCGTGAAGACACACTTTTACCATATCTGGGTCCAACTGAGGATATTCCGGAGATCTCGGGAGATTCGTCGTATGCATGAGATTTTAGCTCAGGTAAGGTGATTCGACGCTCGCCATCTTGTGTAACGACACTCATCTGATATGAAATTCACAGGTTGTGTTACCTTCGAAGCTTGGCCGCCTGCCACGTTTGATTGGGGAGCCTGCGGGAGGGTCTTTGACTGCGGATCAATGGCTGATCCTCGCGACCGTAGTTGGTCCACTGGCGGTACGTGACGCGCTCGTAGTACGTACTCATGCCATTGTCTGACGAGAGATTAGCTCCCAGACCTTTGGCAGGAGATCGCTCACTCCAATATTGCCAATGACTCGAATTTCTTCCAGATTCGACGTGAGGCAATACGTTCACGGGTTGCCCGACGGAAAGCCCAAGGCAGAGCGAAGAAGCGTGCACATGCCGTCGCACACAGGCACAAGGAAGCAGGGGCCCGTTTAGGCCCTGGTGCGCAAGCGCGTCGTTCTATGCGCATTCGCATACCAACAGAGAAGGCAAAGGTCAGTGCCCGAGGTCCTCAAATACAATGGACAGCGGGTTCTGTGATCTTGAGCATGTTAAATCTGATTGATCAGTGTATAGGATCTGATACTCGAGCCCGACGATGCTGGCGCTGAATTGGATGATGACGACAATGGATGGGATGCTAGTGACGACGATGATGAGCACACTGCTAATGGCTTGTCGAAGGGGACGTACCTGCATGAGCGCGATCTGCTGACCTTCCTCAAACTATGCAGTGCTCTACGCCTCCTTCTCTCAGACACCATGACGGAGGAGCAAGTGGTTAAGGCAGATACACTGATCCGCGAATACTGCCAGGAGTTAGTTGAGGTGCGCACAGCGACTCAGTCCAGCCGCTCCTTACTGTTTTAACTTGTGTCGTAGTACTGATGGTAGCCTGTTATAGCTCTACGGCGCAGATGTGATTCGTCCAAATCATCATTATGCCACGCACACTCCTGAGTTTGTTCGCGACTACGGCCCGCTTCGCGGTTTCTGGACGTTCATCTTCGAGCGCCTTAACAAGATTTTGAAAGGCTATCATACAAATAACCACGATGGCGGCGAGATTGAGTGTACATTCTTCAGGGAGTACTGTCGTGCAGGAAGGCTGCAGCGGTTGGTAAGTCGTTCGCACTCCGTGACATATTTAAGCTCATATCTTTCTACTACCAGCTCGCTGAGGGCCTTCGACAGCCCATCGGTACAATGATGCACCAAAGCTGCTCCGCCATGCGGGACGCAGTTGTGGATGGTCGAGGAACATTGCAGCAGCTCACAGAGGAGCTGGAAGAGGTGTATAACGATGGCATGTGAACTATCCGTTCGCTTTTTATCCCAGATTACTGACCATCTAGTCTCAGAAAACATCCTGCTCTCGTTCAGCCCTCGCTCTTCTTCCGAGCGACTCAGTCCCCCAGTCTACTACGCGCTTCTTGGGTTTATGCAAGCACGCTACCCTCTGCAGGGTTACCATTCAGAGATTGCACTAGCGCCTCGTCCTGGAGCTCTTATGCTCAAGAACATCGCTACATTCTTCGACTATGTGGTTATTGGTAGCTCCCGCTACTATGCGGCGAGTCGCTGTACGGATGACCACAACTCTTATGCCCTCATCCATACAACCGAGGCGGGTGCCACATGGGTTGGACGTATAGAGTACATTGTACTGTATGACGGCGTTCCGGGACCAGTCGGGCGTGAAATGTTTGCGTATGTTCATTGGCTACGACCTGCAGCTGTCTCGTTCTCGGGCACCCCGTGGGAGCACTGGTACGTCTTTGCAAATCTATTGTGCTCTGGTACTGAATCGATCTTCGCTGCCATTACAGTGCAAACACATTCATGTTACAGCTGTGGGAAGTCGATCAATACCTAGACCCCGCACTGGAGCCTGCACCCAGTGCCATTGTCGCTCTCTCTGATATTCTCTCACCGATTGCTTACTACACTGCGAACATCCACCAGCGACGCCGCTACATCACTATGCCCGTCTCTCGCAATGTACGTTGGCTTCGACTGATTGATACTGGCACCCTTGCATCGAACTAACACTCTGCTACGGGCTCAATCTAGCCCATTCAATTCTCGACACAATCTAGACAATGATATTATTAATATTCCGCAATATTATCTACGCCAACTCCTCATCATCGATCTCGTCAAAGTCGGTTGTCTCCACCTTCTCCATCCACTCCTGGTCCAGCTCCGGCAGTAAGTCCATCGGAAGTTCAAGATCGAAGATCGTAAATGTCGAGGGGCACGGGCCCGCAGCCTTGTACAGCTGCGTATGCTCATTTGTCTCCTTTGCCCATTTCCGACTAATGCATTCCTTGTAGATGGGACGGCGATGTTTGTCCTCGCGAGGAAGGTCGAGCGCGTTCACGGCCGGCCCCCGAAATCTGTCAAACTGCTGATTCCGGTTAATGGTAATGCTGCGCCACGTACGCACTGCGGCGCGCAATTCCTCAAGGTAAGTGTCGTGTTCCGCAGGTGTGAAGTCCTCTGTTGACTCTTCATCGAGCTCGTCGCCCCGCTCCGCTTGGAAGCGTCCAAAGACTGCGAGGATCAGATACAGCATTCGCATCTAGTTCATCAACACCGTTAGCATAGTCTCCGAATCATGTCGACGCAAAACTCACCTTCCGACTCTTCCAGCGCAATGTTCGTAACTCCAGAGCGTGCCTGCCTGCACCTGCCTTCCTTCGCTCCTCGTCTCGAGTCTGCTGATCGCCATCGCCATTCCCGCTGTCCTCAGAACTCTGCCAAGGAGAAATAACAAGTTCTTCGACACCCTCGGTCGCGCCCCTTCCAAACACCTTGCGAAAAGGCTGCATGCCCTCACGCAGGATATTAGTGCGCTATTAATTTGGTAAGTCACGTTCGGCACCTCAGATGCAGGACATACGGACTCACACGACGGCGACGCTGGTAATGTTTGTCCACTTGCAGCTTTTTCTCATACTTTGCCTTCGCCTCCTCGCTGTGGTCGGCATGATAACGTCTACGAAGACTTCGAAAGTACGTGTGCGCTGCCTTGATGATGAGCTCATCGTTCTCAGTGAGCTCGCTAGGGAGCTCGTGCTTTATGCCTGCCACCATACGACGTCGCTGAGTAAGGACATTCATCGTTCATGAGTGTAACCGGCTTACCTCCTTTCTCGCGAATAAGATCTCGGACCGCAGTGATGAACTCAAGGTTCACGCCAACATCCACACGGGCGTCCCACTCAGGGTTGTACCAGCGCGTCTTCCCATCTGGTGCATACCGAGCTTCGACCCCGGGAGCAAGCGGGTTGGGAAGCGCAACGTGTAATTTCTTACGCTGTGACCCCAATGCTCGTTCAAGCCCCATCAGCGCGTACATCTCATGCTGGACGGCTCTCTATGAAGCAGGTGAGTTCGTCGCAGCCTTGGCAATTGCTGCGCCTCCATTTACTCACCACTAGGATGTTCGGCACCTTGCCTCCCTTAGTACGACTCCGCTTATACTGCCTTTCGAGCCCTGCAAGTGCTTTCTTTACCATTTGTTCCGCCTGGGCCTTGGCTAGGCGTTTTACCTCGGCTTTCTCCGCCGCTGTCAACACTCCGCTCTCACCATCCTGTGAGCCTCCAGCACCCGATCGAACATCGTGTTCACCATCTGATGTCGCAGAGTCTACTGGTCGCTCATCCTCAGATAAGGTCTCATGGCGGCGACGTCGCCCTGCAAGTCCTTGGCTCGTCGTCCCCTGATCTGCAGGGAGAAGGTCCGTTGCCTGGCCTGCCGATATCTCAGAAAACGGTGTCGGACCCCGCAAAGCTGGGTCGATGACTGCATCTGAAAGCGCTGGCTGTGGTCCTCGCCAAGTGCCTGATGAGGTAGTCGCAGGGTCCATGAATCACAGTCAGTCCATTCAGCCTCATCTGATCGAGAAACTGTAGCTCACCCGCCATCGCATGTCTTTCACCCCTAGACGTCGTCCTCAATGCCTCCTGGTGACCCACGGCAGCGTTCGCGCTATCGATCGTTCCTGGACCCCACGCCGGTGACAGCGGCACACCTTGGCCATGACTCGCGCCCATACCGCCTGCTACACCCCGAGTGCGTCCCAACAGCGCTGGGCTGCTCGAATTCGTCGTTCCAGAGGACACTTCTGTACCAATCATCACCGTAAGTTTCCTCATCATTGACGCTACTAGGAAGCCAGGCAGGTTTGCTCACCCGGATATTCCGTCGCCGCCATTCCTCCGTTCCTATCATTTGTGCCAACAAACGGCCCGGGTGTCTGCTGCATACCACGGCGTTACAGCCTGACCCCCTCTACTGCATCAGGTAGCGACTGTGCATACATTACCAGAGTTTACTTGTAGGATCGACAGCAAACTCATTGCAGCTTGCATATCCACCCCTGGGGGCAAGGAGATGAACGGGCTCGAGCCGGCGGTGGGTCCCTGTGCCAAATGAATATGTGAGCACACCGCTGTCTAGCTGTACATCATATTCACTGCATACATACCATACTTACAGGGTCTCTGGTCCGGCTACTGCTACCGGGCGCTGCGTCGGGTGTCCACACCGGGGTTGGGAGTCTGCCAGTGGGTGTCTCCGTCTGCGGCGACTCGCGGTGAGTTAAAGCTTGTTGAGATTGGTACAGTGACATGACAGTTTAACGTTCACAGACGACGCAGCGGATCGAGCAAGCGGCTCGCCGCGGATCCTCCACTTAAATACGTGCAAGCTGCCCCCGAGAACACTCGTCACGGCCCCCTGGTAGTGAGTCTCATCTCGCCCTCTGGTAGCCAGGCAACTTCGGTCTAATTGATTGAGCCCTGAGCGCCGCCCCGAGCGTGACAAATACGGCGGATTCGTTCGTACGCCCTCGTGTTCCGCGCCCGACACCGTCGTCGCACTATAGGCCTTACTATACATCACCCTTTGCGCTTTACTGGCGAACTCAAGGCCGTCGGTTTTGTTCTATACTGTTGTCCTGCGCTGCTGTATCTCTCCATGATATGGATCATTATGTGCATCTCATTCCATTCTGCTTATGCTCGGATTGGGCGCCTCCCGCCGTAACCCTAGCCTGGATAATGTGAGCATGCGTTGATGTGTCGATACGGCCCATCCAGCGTCGAAACGCGCATCGGAGACTGCCCGATATGTGTTCGCCCGCAAATCTCGAATATTCTACATGATGTATCGAAGATCGTCCCATTGGTACGACGCCCGTAGTGATCACGCGCGACACCGGTGACGCAATGTTTCACACATATCCACATTCGACTAGCTCTAATCTCATCCTTCGTCGATGCGCGTGGTGAATTCAGCGACGTACGGGCATCTCCAAGGAATGCGACATGAGATAGCCGCCGGTTGCTACGCCTTGCGCACCCGCCGTACCCTCATCATATCCGCAGATGTCGATTTTGCACTAAACGCAGTGAGTATTTGAGATTTCAACTACCATCTCTCGGACCTTGTACGTTGTGCGTATTTGCATCACGTATTCACGCAACAATAGGCCATCGATACTGGTACCATGACGTGCGCCGGCGCAAGTCGAGAAGCAGCCACGCTTCCCGCTCTTGTTCTTTGCAACAATTGTGGGTAGACATGCCGACCAAGTTGCTACCGCTTCCGAGTCGAACCACTCTGTATCGCCTCTGCACCTCGTGTACCAATCTACTGGGAATCACTAGCATGTTGGTTCCACGCGTCGCCCTACAGATCCCTCTCGGTTTGGCGCAAAGGCTTTGATGATATAGCGACCGAATGACAAAGATCTCGCATACCGCATGTCCGCATGAGAGACTTGCCATCGCGATAGTCAACGTGATCTCACGTACTAGCCATACACCAACTCCCAAGAGGGCACATCCACGTCAGGTCCGCTGCTTGAAATAATGCAAGATAAGAGAATTGTCATCGGCACACAGGTACAAAGCAGACACATGAGGTGGACAGTCAGAGCAACGTAGCAGCGGTGATAATAAGTCGTAGGAAACCGCGAACGGTTTCTGATATGGCATGGGCTTCAACACACCGTCCTATATATGGCATTGATCTTGACAAAGCCAATATATTAGAACTGGAGTCACGGTGCGCACAGCAGGAGACTTACAAGAGAATAGATGCTGCGTAAAACTCTGACAGGAAAGATAGAGTCGCGCGGTTGCAAGTTCCAATTCCGGTACAGTGCTGGCACGCTCCTGCGGATCGATTTGAACTGCCGATAGGCTTGTTCTGCGGTCGGGCGCTGCGCCGGGTTCTTGTGGACCATCTGGTTCATAAGAGGTTCTAAGAACGTGAGATTGGAGTAACACTACTCAAGATGAGTCCGAGGATGTAACTTCATTTAAGACAGACAGGCTCGAACCATGACGCACACTGGCATTGTGAAATACACCTCGAATGAGATTGCCAATCAGAAATATGTCCAGCTTGAATGGGTCGTAGGGCACGTCATCCGATAATTCCGGGGGCTCGCGGTCAAGACCTAATGTTCCTGTGACGAGTCGCGGCGATTCAGAGGTGAAACGTGTTGACATGCCGAAGTCGATGAAGTAGTAGTTGATAGGGACACCTGCACGCGAAAGTACTGGAGCGAGTCCTGAAACGTCAGGAAGACTGGTGCGAGAGACCGGATGAAATCCTAGAGGGAAGAGCGCAGTGGCGTCCATCATGACATTTTTGAATGCGCAATCCCTGGGGAGAGACGACATGCGAATCTTCAGTAAGATATCACCATCAAAACGTCAAAACACTATACCGATGAGCGATTCCATGGTCATGGATGAACTCCAACCCCTGTGAATTATATTATTGTGTTATTGATCATACGAGTGACACTGGCGCAAGACAAATGTAAGGAGCGCGTATCCTGCGCTCCTACAGGATCCTTTAGTTGTGCGAAACGCACAACTAAAATATACGGAATCGGACAATACGTACACGCGCGCATATTAGCGCGCGGATAGCCGCATGTATGTAATGCCACCACGTACGGTGTCCCGAGTGTTCGGAACTCGGGCGCCTGGTGGAGGGTAAGTCCTTACTACCCTCCACCATCCCTACGAGTACGCCGAGCCCAAATACGAGCCCGGACCAGAGTACCCAAGGGATAGGAGCCCAGTAAGGCACCTACCCCGTCATTCTTACACTTTTTTACTCTCCGTGATACTTACACGCCCATATTTGGGGCTCGACGTTACCACGTCATCAATCATCAACAACATCTGCCATAAACAACTCGACATCCTTCCAAATGGAAGAATCCGCGCCAGGTTCCGGAAGCAAGCGGCCGAGTAGGCCTAATTCCCCCCCGCGAGCTTCTTCCCTCCCGCCACGCACTGATATCGGTGCTGGCGTGCCACGTCGCAACACCCCCCCCGTGCCAGTGTACTCACACCCACATGCGGGCGCGCGACGGACTCGGAACGTAATTTCGCGTTCCGAGAATGTAAACGTGCCGGTCGAGACGACCGTACGCCCCGCAGCGAACGCTTCTTGTGCGCCGTCAAGAGCTCACTTGCATACGAGTGTTATGCCCCCTCCAGTGACTCGGACAGGCCCGCCGTCTATGCGCGCGGATTCCCCGTCATTGGAATACGTCAGCCAACCACGTAGTATCGTGGTTGGCTCAGTACGAGGCCCGGAATCGCCGCGGCCAGCGGCGAGTCAATTGCCGAGGTCAGCAAGTAGGAGTTCCCAGCTGTCGCTAGACTCGAAAGGTCTAGCGAAAGTCAGCAAACGGTGGCAAGGAGTTCGCGACCGACATCGTCGCGACTCCATTGCCCCATCAACCTCGCTCGAGCTGCTCAGCGCGCTTCAGCGGTCTGCAACCCGGTTCCGTGAATTACGGAACCAGATATTGGACGCAGAAGACGAGCTGGCTGGCCACATTACCGGCCTGACCATATTACATGGATCCGAAGGGCATGGACAGAATAGGTCCGAAATGGACAGCGATGTCGAGCCGCCAGCAGGTGAAGCTGCTGGCGACGAACACGAGGTCGAAGACGAGCTACTCGGATACGAGTCAGCCCCAGATCTCGAGGCGGAAATGGACGAACAGCGTCGCTGGGAAGCCAGCCGGCGCGAACGACTGAAGAGGGCTGGACTCAGTGAATCCGACATAGAACGTAGACGTTCGCAGCCGGCGTTTGAGTCGACACCGAGACCTATCGGTCAAGGCGGAGCATCGAATGCGATGCCTCGCTGGAACGTAGTGTTCGACCCGGAGGAACCGCGTTACGGTTCCATATCCAGGGCGAACGCCTGGCCAGACGCGGCCGCGCCTCTTACCAGAGGCCTGAATGCCGCGGGAGTTACGGGCCCTACGCTTCCTCCTGCAATGCCAGGACTACAACCTCGTCGGTCGATGGCCCCCTCAGCCATGGGCGGGATGCACTACGCCCGCCCCGATAATGAGCGTGATGCCAACACGGCACATGATGTACCTGAATTGGCGTATACGGGTCCCAGTCCTATCGCGCGAGATAGTTTTGGCGTCCAGCGATTGCTGGACATGATTGAGGAGATGGTAAGCGAAGAGGCTACCTCTCCTCCCCCAGCCTATCTCAAGATGTCCAAGTTGCCGCCGCCGAAATCGTACGACGGCAAAGACAATCTGGACGAGTTCAAGCTGTGGCTCCGCGGACTGCTGGAGTATTTCCATACTCTCCGCATCACCGGAGACAGCATGGATGCAGACAGGTTACGTCTGCTCAGCTCGAGTCTCACGGACGAGGCGGCGTTGTGGTTTTACAACACGGTGCAGTCCACTTCTCGCGAGAAGAGAAACTGGCTCTTCTCCGAGGCCGTAATCGGGCTGTTCCGCCGGTTTATCCATCGGGATAATTACCTCTACGCGGCCCAGCAATTTGAACGTCTGAAATACGACGCTAGCAAGGGAGGAGTAGCCGCTCTGTATGAACGGCTACTATACATATCCGACAGGATGTGGGAGCGCCCTTCACGATACCAGATGAGGACCAAGTTCCTTGACGCACTGCCCGATGATACGGTAAGAGGTGCTCTGACGGCCGATAGCCGAGGGGCAGAGGACGTCTAGGTGTGTGATGAAGGGGAGTAAGGTCTCGAGCTCCCTAGGGTCGCTAGTAGGCCGGGCCGTGTACTGTTCACGCGCGAGCAGGAGGGATGTCTCTCGCGCACAGGGTGGGAGCGCGCGCGGACTCGCGCGGTAGCAGGGCGCGCGCGGAGGTAAACTCAGTAACGCAACACGCGCAGGAATAACGCAACGCTCGCAGTCAGCCGCGGGGCTTCGCAACGCAGTACGCACGCAGTGAAACGCAGGAGAACGGAATAGACGCAATATACGCAACTGACGGTACGCTGTCACAGCGGAGAGGTCTCCAGTCGTCCTGCCTTGAAGGGGAAGCTGTCGCACGTTGAGAAGCGCGAGGGCACGTTCCAGCAGTTGAGAGAGTGAGGGGTGGATTGTCTGGGGGGTTCGAATGCCCCGAAATGACTATGTACAAGAATGCCCGCAGGCAGAATCAAAAACACGTGCTACCACACGGAAGATAAGCGGAAACCGGGCCCGGGATGCCTCGCGCGCCGGCGCACTCGCCGCGCGCGATCCGACTCTTCGCGCGCCTCGTGCGCGCGCCACTGATGCGCCCAGCGACCCGCGCGCGCGAGCAGCTAGGGCAGAGGGCTCGGGATAGCGACAGGCATCGCGCGCGCCGTGGTGAAGTGCCCCGCGCGCATCTTGACCTTGCGCGCGATGGGCTACGCGCATTGCGCGCGCGACGTAGGGGGTACCGAAGTGTGCGGTGGGCTCTGCGCGCGCTGTGGTTGGCGTGCGCGCGCAAGGGTGGAGAAGGAGGGTTTCTGGCCTGGAACGCCTGTGGAGCGTATCAGCGGGACCCCTGAAGTCCGCGCCGGCGACGTTGCCGTCGGAGTCGAGGATGACGCGCGCTAGGAAACGAGAGGTCAGTCGCGCGCGCGGAGGTTTAGCACGGAGGACGTACCGCGCTCGAAGCCCTGATCGTCGTACCACTCCGCGTAGTCCTCCTCCGCCTGGGTTTGGCACTTCTGGCGCCGGCGGTGGCACCGGTGGCATTTGGTCGCCCCTTCACCGAGGACGCACAGGAGGGCCGACTTGCGGCAGTTGCTGCAACGCTCATATTGCTATGGAAAGGTCAGCGCGACAGCGACGAGGGGGAGCGCGCGGGGAAGTACTCACCCGCCAGTGCGTTCCGAGCATGGGCTCGGCGGCCTGCGCGGCGCGCGGGACCATCATCTTGGTCCTTTTCTTCGGCGGCGGGTTCGCGCGAGGTGCGCGCGGGCGAAGTTCGCGCGTCGAGGCCGTGGAAGGCGCGCGATCGACCGCCATGGCGTTTGCGCCGTCGTCGCCGCTAGCAGGACCGTCGTCGTCGTCCGCCGCGGGGTTGTCGACGATTTCGACGTCGTCCGTCTCGTCCTCGTCGCCATCCGGCTTGAAGGACGCCGAGTCGCGCGACAGGATCTCGACTGACGGGCTGCGCGCGCGCTTCTTGGAGGCCTTCGAGCCGCGCGAGCTGATGATGACGGAGGGGGCGCTGGCGCGCGAGCGGCCACTGCGCGCGGACGGGGTACGAGGTGGCGGGGTCGCGGCCTGGATCTCGCGCAGGGCGGCGCCGAAGGGGTCGGAGTCTTCGCGCTCAGCCGCGCGGGCGGCGGCGCGCCGTTCGCGCGCGGCAACGCGACGGTCGCGCGCAGTAAGGATCTGCCCTCGCGCCCACTCAGGCCATTCGGCGTCTTCGAACGCGAAGGCGTCCTCCACGCGGTCCCAAACGGCGTTGGCGTGGCTGTCGAGGACAAATGGCGGGCAGCACGCTTTCTCCGCCGCGTCCTATGGGGAAAGATGGTCAGCGCGCGAGAGAAAAGGTAGAACGCGTGGGCGTACCAATACGCGCGCGGCGCGGCGGGCCCACTTGCGGCACTCGCTCCCCGTCGCGTCGTCCGCGGGCTCCACATCCCACACTGGCGCCATCGAGGTCTCCAGCGCGCGGACGAGCTGTTCATCCTTGCCACCCCAGGTTTGAGTAGAAGCGGAGGGGGCGGGCATTGCGGCAGTGAGTAGGTGGCGGGAGCGAAGCGAGCAAGGTGGGGGCGAAGGAGGAAGGAGGCGAAAAACGACGAAGGGAGGTCAGGCCTTTTCTGAGGCGAGGACAATAGCGCGGCGACCTCGCGCGCGACCCTGCATGAGCGCGCGTTTAGGCGCTATGCGCGCGGCAATGCGCGAGCTCCGCGGAGCCGCGCGCGCGACGGGCTCAAGCGCGCGCCTGTCCCGTGGGCGACCCTGACGGACCTACCGGGCTTTGGGAACGGCGCGCAGACAATGGAACCGCCATTCCGGGACGCAAATCCGAGGATCTGAAGCACTCAGCGCAAGGATGACGTCACAAACGTTGTGTATTTCTCCAAGTCCGCGTCCCCGGTGCCCTACAGTTGCGCGCGGCCATTCCTCCCTATAGCGCGCGCAGCCCTCTACATTTCCGCGGTACGCGGAACCGTGCGCGCGTCCCCATGGGCGTCGTTACTCTCCAAGATGTCCAAGTCCCCCTCCCCATAGGCGAACTGGGCATTTACTAGCTCGCGCTTCAAGTCCTGGATGTCCTGCAAGTGCCCTTCGACGCGGACCAAGGTCGACGGAGCTGGTGCGTTCATTGGATCCAGCGCGCGCAGGCCTACAAGAGCGTCGCGATACTCGCGCGCGCGGTGTTCTAGCAGCGCGAGGACCGGCAGCCACTGATTGAAGATCATCGGCGCGACTCTGGTGCGCATGGCGTAGAACTCGTCCTCAAAGACGCGCGCGAGCCCAAGTTCGGGCGGAATGGCCGCGACGATCCCCTCGACGGTCTCTACACGCTCCGCAAGCGTAGCCCCGCGCGGGTAGACGATATAGTGGGCCTCCTGCGCGCGCGGTCAGCAACAGCGCGCGGAGGCAGCGCGCGCGACTCACAAAGGCGCGCACCACGGCAGCTATGCGCGCGCGCAAGTCCTCCTCCGAACCACGTCCTCCCTCAACGACCCGACGCAGTGCATTGGTCGCGCGGTCGATCCTAGGCAGGGTGGCGTCAGGATGAAGGCTGCGCAGCTCGACACCGACTTGCAAGAGTTGTTCTAGTGTCATGCTCATGGTGGCGGCAGGGTCGGCCTCTATCCTATACCCCACCCGCCTTTATACTTCCAAGGACCTCCGGCATCGATCGCGTTGACCGGGGCGGTCAAGATTTTAGTGGGGGGGAGATGATACGCTCCACAGGCGTTCCAGGCCAGAAACCCTCCTTCTCCACCCTTGCGCGCGCACGCCAACCACAGCGCGCGCAGAGCCCACCGCACACTTCGGTACCCCCTACGTCGCGCGCGCAGTGCGCGTAGCCCATCGCGCGCAAGGTCAAGATGCGCGCGGGGCACTTCACCACGGCGCGCGTGATGCCTGTCGCTATCCCGAACCCTCTGCCCTAGCTGCTCGCGCGCGCGGGTCCTCGGGGCGCATCAGTGGCGCGCGCACGAGGCGCGCGAAGAGTCGGATCGCGCGCGGCAAGTGCGTCCGGCGCGCGAGGCCTCCCGGGCCCGGTTTCCGCTTATCTTCCGTATGGTAGCACGTGTTTTTGATTCAGCCTGCGGGCATTCCTGTACATAGTCATTTCGGGGCATTCGAACCCCCCAGACAATCCACCCCTCACTCTCTCAAACTGCTGGAAACGTGTCCCTCGCGCTTCTCGACGTGCAACAGCTTCCCCTTCAAGGCAGGACGACTGGAGACCTCTCCGCTGTGACAGCGTACCGTCAGTTGCGTATATTGCGTCTATTCCGTTTCTCCTGCGTTTCACTGCGTGCATACTGCGTTGCGAAGCCCCGCGGCTGACTGCGAGCGTTGCGTTATTCCTGCGCGTGTTGCGTTACTGAGTTTACCTCCGCGCGCGCCCTGCTACCGCGCGAGTCCGCGCGCGCTCCCACCCTGTGCGCGAGAGACATCCCTCCTGCTCGCGCGTGAACAGTACACGGCCCGGCCTACCAGCGACCCTAGGGAGCTCGAGACCTTACTCCCCTTCATCACACACCTAGACGTCCTCTACCCCTCGGCTATCGGCCGTCAGAGCACCTCTTACCGTATCAGCGGCTCTGGGCAGT
Source organism: Lenzites betulinus (assembly GCA_022264855.1). Classification (NCBI taxonomy): domain Eukaryota; kingdom Fungi; phylum Basidiomycota; class Agaricomycetes; order Polyporales; family Polyporaceae; genus Lenzites; species Lenzites betulinus. The sequence continues at coordinate 27,793 of JABYQU010000019.1, forward strand.
ACTTCAGCGGCTGGCCTGGACTCCGAGGCAGCAGAAGGAGAATGCAGTTAAGAACCCGTTTCATGTATGTCCTACTTAAATGTAATTTGGTACACCATTATTGATTCCTAGTTGAAGATCGTCCTAACGATCATATCCATGCTCTCCTATTCACGCTCCCATGAGTCGTGCCTCCTCACAATTATCTGGTCTATTTATCTCAAAGCGTGTGGGCTATCTGCCCGCTCCTTCGATGCCTTGCACAGTCTCGGGCTCACGATGAGCCACAAGTGGGCTGCGGAGGCATTCGCAAAAATATCAAAACAGGAGAGTGCGACGACGCAGAAGCTCATACAAGACCGCTCATATTTCGGCTCTCACGATAACCTGAACTTCCCGAAGCGCGTATTCTCTCAACGCATTCACAACATGAACCACTTTATCAGTGCATCGGCCGCAACCATCTACATCCTACCCAAAGCTGCCTTCTTACCCCCCGACATTGCTCGCAAAACCAAAGAGCAGCGACGTCTCACATCTTCGGAGGTGTTCCCGCTCAACAGCATCTACAAGGCGGACACGGCCCTCGACCGCTTGAAAGCTCAATACCGCTATCGTACCCTTGCATTCCTGCTTGAGAGCCCAGCGTTTGAGAGATACGCTCATCGTGATAGTCCACTGCTGGCTCCCCCACCCCCGACCGACTTACTGCCATGTGGGCCGGAATACATCACGGAACAACGCATACTCGAGACTGTTGAGGTCGATGAGAGTAGCTATGATGGCACGGACAAGCTCTGTAACGACATATGGCTAAAGCAGATGGGGCTAGGGTCGGATGCCGCAAAGAAGAAGCTTGGCGAGGAGAGCGTTGTGGTCTGGGCTGGGGACCAACTCACTGTCGATCGCATCCGCGGACTCGCACGCTACCGCTACGACGATCCGAACTCATTCGCACGTATGGAGTGGCTGGAACCCGTATTTGGCTGGTTCCATGCGCTCATGGCTTTCGCTAACTCCCTCCATGCACAATACCTTGGGACGTCGGTTGGTGTCGGCCTGCGGCGGGCTTTCGAGATCCTTGGACGGAAGGGGCTGATGAAGGCGGAGACGAAAGGAGTGTTCTGGCATCACCTGGACGAAGCACTCTGGCACGTGGGGGAAGCATGCTTCCTGCAGCTGTGGGAGACTGTTGGTGGCGTCGATGAGGTTGCGCAGTTGACAGCACGGGGTCCGGAAGAGCTGATCGCGCTGTTGGACAAGATCTACGATGACCATCTGGCACCAGAGGCGCAAGAGGACATGGATAGCATCCCGCAAGAGAAGCAGGACGAGGTGAAGCGTCAGATATCAATGTTCAGTGCAGATCTACTGGGTTACTTCACCCTTTGTGATGCCATGCGAACTGGCGACGTTGGGCAGATGGAGGACCTGCTGCCAACAATGCTGTTCCGTTTTGCTGGTGGCGGAAACCATAAGTACGCCGTCGAAGTCCTTGAGCTGTTACACAAGTTACGGCGCGAGTGGCCAGACGAGCTAAGGTAAGCAAGCAGGTCAGAAGTTTACCCGTGGCGAAGCAAACTCATAGAAGTTATGTAGGATGCACGTACGGAAGTATTGCTGGCTTGTGAACTTCACGGGGAAGCGCAGCGGGTTTGTGGCTGTTGATATGGCCCAAGAGCATAATATCAAGGACATCAAAGTACATCTGCAGCTGTGTTAAGCAAAATATACTTGCTGATCATCGAAACAGGTTACCTGGCGCTCCTTTGGCCCCGGAGCAACTTTCCCGTACATCCAAAAGATATCGCCGGTGATCCCTGTCCTTCGTGCAATCAAGGCCAATATTGCATCACAGTTCCCATCTGTACAGGGCCGAGGGGCTCGTCATGGAGCACCTGCAAAGGCAGAGGACATCGAACGAATTATTGAAATGTTCCGCACAATTCACGGACATACCACAGAGGAGGGCCGTATAGTTAAGGGTGCCGTGGCAGACCATGCAGCAGACTACATTACTCTAGGTGCCGTCAAGCTGCAGATGGAGGGGATGGCAGAGCGCTGGTGGAATGACCGTACATTTGAGAGGGCGACAACCGAGGTGTGGGCAGTGGCAGAGTCTTCGGAGGAGAGCAATATATAACTGCACTTACTCGAGTTTGCTGAAGACGAGTTCCATGAACGCCACATTATGCCTATACAGAATTCATATCCCATATTAATCAAAGAGCCTACATACTCCATGCCTCGTCCCACTTGCTTTCCCGCTCCTAAACAGTTGTCGGCAGCGCTGTAGTGTGAGGAGGCACTTGTGCTTCGCTGCTTGTGGATGATAGATTGGCCGGGTGAGAATCGGATGAGGTCTGCAGTGGGGAATGAGATAGCGACTGTATATCGAGCATAGGCGGGCGGCGGACAGGACGCGGACGTGGGCGAGGACGAGAAGGAGGGGATATAATGACTGCTGCGGTAGCGCCAGCCACTGCCTCGGCGCCTACATGGCTGTGGCTTTGTGGCGTCTCGTTCTCCTTGTCTGCATCGCTCAAGCACTTCTGTCTCTTCGCCTCCGACCCAGACTGGTCAAGCACATCGGCCTTGCGCTTTTCGCGCCGTAGCTGTGTCTCCGCTTTCTTGGCGAGTGCAGCAGTCTCCCGGGCCGCTTTCTTCTCCTCCCTGAGTCTCTTCCTCTCGTCTTGTGCGTGCTTTTTCTCCCTCTGCTTGCGCTCTCGCTCGTGCGCCTTGTCCTGTCTGCGCTGTAACGCCTCTGCCTGCTTCAGCAAGCGGCTTTGCTCACGTTCAAGACGCTCGTGCTCGCGCTCCACCTTTGCGGCATTGGCCGCGGCTTGCGTGTCTCTCTCCTCCGCAAGGTTCTCCAGCGCTCTCGGACGGTCGACCGTGTCCAAGATGTCGACGATTTCGCTTGTGTAAGGCTTCCACAAAAGCCCCTTCAAGTCCTGGAAGTCGTCTGGAGTGCGGTATGTTGTACGTGATGCAATGCTGGCGATGACAGCATCAGGGAGGACTGCTGGAGAGTGAAATGGTTGGCGGTTATAGTATGACTTCCAGATCTTGCGGCGCCACTGCACTAACTTCTCCCAGACTGTGGCGGCATCCTTTTCACAGCGGGTGATCGGCAGAAAGGCACGCCAGTTCTCCTCGTCCAGGATATGCGCCATACCGCCCTCTATCACCAGTCGTGTATGCTCGTCGCCCATATCCGCCGCAGTCTGAGCAGGGTTTCGGTTACTTGAGGATGCCATGGGGGTAGGCAGCACAGCAGGAGGGTTGACCAGTGTAGGTGTGGGTTGTAAGGCCAGACGGCGAGTGCAGTTGTCGCAGCATTCGCCCGTGGGAGCTGATGTCCACTTGATCAGCACTGAGATCGTCTCGTACTCTAACGGTACGTACCTTCTCGTCCGGGAGGATTATCAAAGTACGTATCGGCAACATCTCGGCGGCAATCCTGCGGAGGAATTTCCACATACTTGCGCATTCCACCCTCGATCTCCTTGACATAGGTGACCGGCTCTCCTTCCTTCCGAGTCTTTTTTCCCTTCTCAGAAAACACTGACTTCTGTACGAGGAGTATTGCTCGAGCCTGAACATCAGGTAGGCGTCCGGCACGACCGGCGCGTTGAGTCCAGATGGAGAATGTCTCGGGAACCATGAACTGAGCAACGAGTTTGATATCCGGTATGTCACATCCCTAAAACGCATATTTAGCTATTGATGCTTGATTGCGACGTCATGGAGTGTACAGACCATGCCTGCCGCCTCTGTAGCAAAGAGTATATCAACATCTCCGTGTATAAATGCATGCATCACGATTGTCTTCGCAAGCTCGCTCCGCCGTGAGTAGTATCCATTCACACGGGTGTGCAGAGTCTCCGGCAGACGCTCCATAAGCCAGCGGCGGGCTTTCATGAGCACCATGATGTCGTCAAAGAAGACCATGGTCTTGGGCAAGTGCGAGAGACAAGCGACATTGTCAGGTATGAGGAATGCGAGAGCTTCGAAGTCAGACTTCCCGCCGGACATTATGCGCACTTCCCATGTGATGTTCCGATGGTCGTTGCCAAGATTAAGAAAGAAGGACTTGTCTAGTTGGACACCCAGCGTGCGAACTGCATCGGCGAGTACAGGAGGGGGCATAGTCGCGGATGTGAGCTGTACAGACGATCCAAACGGCATGAGAGCCCGGATGGTTTCCAGAGCAGCATACTCGGGACGGAAGTCTCCTCCCCACTGGGATATACAGTGCGCTTCGTCGATGATGAACCCAAGAACTTTGCGTGTGAACTTCGGCTTATTGAACAATGTGCGCGCTGGGCTGTCGGACTCGGTCACGAGCATCTTCGGTCCCATTACGAGTATCGAATGGGCTCCTCGTTCAATATCCTATGCTCATGTTAAAACATCTCTTAGCAGCAGATATTGATAGGTAATACCTTTATGAGGGTCGAAGAACAGGTTGTGCCGTTCAATGCAACCGCACTTACACCCATCTTGCGAAACCTTGCGGCCTGGAACATATTAGTATGATCACTCCCTCACGTAGTATTTTCTCACTTGGTCCGACTCCAGTGCATTCAGCGGAGAAATTATTACGACAATTTTACCTTTAGACTGAGGAACAAAAAGGGGCAATACGAAAGGCATGGTTTTCCCCCACCCCGTCCCAGCAATACTAACAGCATCCACACCGAGCAGCATACACTCCGCTAGATCAAGTTGCTCGGCTCGCGGCGAGAATCCAGTCCGCTTCAAGCATTCTTCGGCCATGACGTTACGGGAGGCCTGCGAGTCATAGTCCTTCTTGCGTGCGGCTTCGCGAGCGCCGCCGAGTATTGCGTAGGACCTTTTGCGGATTTCGGAGTGGTGAGCCGCGCGGTCAGAGCTCGAGCCGGGAGCAGACATGGGTGATTGGTAGTGTATTCAATTCATAAAGGAGTGTGAGAGAATGTCGACTAGTAGGATGTGAGCTTATAGTAGAGCAGCGCGGAGCGGGTCGGTCGTTGAACGTTGAGATCTGAGAGCTGAAGGCGACCGCGCGCGACGATTTGTTGACCTCATGATGACTCATTTCTGATTTGTGTGCATATTTCTGGCGCCTGCCGTGACAGCCCATCACGGACGCCCCTTTTGGGCACGAAATGCACCAGACCTTATGGCGCACGCAGTGTTAGCGCCAGAAGGGATGGGAACGAGACTAGGGTAGCGCCGGGAAGCTCCTGCCATCGGGTCGGTGGCGTAGTTGGTTATCGCATCTGTCTAACACACAGAAGGTCCTCAGTTCGATCCTGGGCCGACTCAGCTTTTGCTTCCTGCACCTGGAGGGTTCTCCTGCTCCGTTGTGTTCCCAGCATGATAAAAGTCAAGGTTGCGCTCATGCTTGTGCGTGTAATCACTAGGTCGTTTCTCGCCTTTTATTAAGTAGAACGCTTCTACAAAGCCTCGCACTCCCCGCGAAATGTTTTGTTTCCTCAGAAGAATGTAGCATGGAATGCTAACCAAAAAGTGAAGTACAAGTAGTTGCTGTTGTCCCCTTTGAACTACAGGAACAAAATGACCACCGCAGGGGTCGAACCTGCAATCTCCTGATTCGTAGTCAGACGCGATGCCATTTCGCCAGGCGGCCGTTATATTGTGCATGTTTGATAGTATTATAACCAGTGACGCAGGTACGCTAGATCATGCATACTCCGACTCTCCCATCCTTTCCACTGCTCCCATTAAGCTTTCACTCCCTCCCTACTTGCAAACATGGTATGGTCTACCCTGAGTGCTGTGAAAGCATCGATCTGCCTCGCTCACAATGTTCTACGTCTGTCTCGGCTATGCAGTCAATATTTGTCTCAAGTGATCTTCCTCCTGGTACTCCGTTCTACCTCTTGATCAGACGCGTCTCGCTTGTGGACTCGGTATTGGAGTTAGTGCACCACTCGTTCACTCCCCCTTGCTACACGTCCTGTAACTCGCCATCGCCGTCTCTTCGAACCCTGTGGCTTGAACTGGAGGCTTACTTGCACCTCGTTGCTCGAACGAAGACCTCAAGAATTGCGCTCCAAAACGCAATGAGAATCTGTAAGAATCCGCTTCTATAAATTTATCCAGAATGCGAAACCAGTACAAAAATATCGAGTCCGTCCGAACCACCCTCCGCTTTCGAATATCCTCATGGATAGGGAAGGTGCGTGAACGCCCTCCGGTCTTCGATATCTTGCGCCGGAAATGAAACCAGGCGTCACGGTATCAAAGCAGCAGGCCGGCATTGACAGAACGTAGTAGACAAGGTAGGTGCAGTCGATCATCGCTGTCGGGCCTCTCCTCCTTGAGGTAAGAGCTGATGACGTGGTCCCTTTGCGGAACGCGCGAGGACGCGTGTGCGTGCATGTTTGGGAATCGGTGAGTAGGCGGTGAGAAGTGGTGATAGCAATCCTGAGGGATTGGGAACGCGAGGCTGCGCTCGCATGTCGAATGGGGACCCCGCCGTTTTCCTCTAGCTCCTTCGATGTGTGGACGACCGGCGACCCGACGCGTGGAGACGAAATCGTTCGAAGGTCTAGGTCCTCATCGAGCTCCATGGAGCCTCAGCTGCTCCCAGATCCTACGCGTCCGCGAAGCAGCACACGTCGCGGCCCGAAAGATGCGCGTCGCCGTACAGAGCTAGGTGTTCCGGTTCGCGCGTGCGCCGCTTGAGGGAGGCATGCAGCCACAGGTCGTCCGGCGCGCACCCCGTGCAGCGCACGCTCGCAGAGAGTTCGAGTGGGGGAGAGTCGCCCACGGTGAGGGGTGAAGGTCCCCTGGATGCGGCTGGCGTCGACATCGCTGACGATGTTGGCGACGCGGTGACTGTGGACCTGGGAGAGCTACCGTCGGTGGTCTCAGTGTCTGGGTGCGACGGCGGCGGCGGCGGAGTGCAGGGACCGGGGGTGCGGGCGATGGCGTTCAGGATATCGGTCCCGTCCGGCGACGCTACCCTGCTAGCATGTTCGACACGCCCGCCTTGACCAGGCACCGAGCTCGCCTGGAAGGACGCACAGAAGAGTCAGCCTCGCGTGTTGTGGATAAGATGTGCGGAGAAGACGACGTACCTCGGCGGCCGCGCGCGCAGCTACGTTCACCGGGTTGAACGGATTGAAGGATTCGGTGAGTTCCTCCATCGCTTCGCGCTCGCAGCGCCTGTACATTTCCTTCCTCGTCTGCTGTGTGGCGGCCCTCCACGATTTCGCCTATAGAACGCCTCGGTAAGATACACGCTCGCGCGCGAGCGAGTCCGCACGCGAACCACACACCTCATCATTTTCGGAGGTCCCCATGTGTGAAGAGTCGAAGGGGGTTGAGCGCGTCGTGTGGAGGTACGCGTCCAACGCCGTCCACGGCGCGCCTTTGCGATGTTCGAAGGGACGCCACGGGGGCGCGCTGTACGATGGCTCCCTCCATATGCTTTCGAGCTGGCGCCGGATGTGCCGCTCGCGGCCGACCGCTCCCCAACGGCCAGAGACCTGCAGCGAGACGCGCTGTGAGCGCATGGACCGGGGGGAGGAAAAGGAGAGGAGACGCACTGAGGCCTTGTATACTTCGTCGCGCGAGGGGTCCCACTCGGGCGCGTCGATCTTGAGCTTGGGCAGGTGCGTGCTATGAATGGTCGTCGTGAACCGGCTGAGCAGCGTCGCGGTGGTCGTGGACGAGGTCTGGGTGGTGGCGGCGTTCGCGAACATGTTGTGGGCGTATGAGTATGACATGTTCGATAATGTGAGTGAGTAGAGCGAGATATGCGCTGAAATCCCTATAACAGCACGCGATGTCGGGTTTGGCGTCGATGGGCTGGCAGCGATGAGAGTGCGAGAATGAGCTGGGGGAGGAGGGAGCGGGCGCAGTGCGCTTTATACAGGGCGGGGTGGCGGCGCCTGCAGCACGTCCAAGCGTATCTGGCCCAGCGCGACGCGGTCACATGGGGCGCGTTGGCCTGGCGGGACAAAGCTAGCTTTGCGGGCGCCTGGCCCAATGCCACGCTTGGTCTCTCGCCTCGTTCCTTGTGTGTTTTCCCTTGGAGTGTACGAATAGCACCGCCCCGTGTTCTCGGGCTCTAGGGTTTATTGGTGGAACGCGCGCGATAATGTGGTTTGTCGCTTTCAGCATGAATGGCCGCCTGACGTTGACTAACCTTTCATAGGTGAGTCTCATCCATCGTTCTCATTTAGCCAAAGCACGCGTCTCGGGATGTTTCTGTTCGCGAAGAAAACTCACAAGGCGAACATAGGATAAGGTGTCAACGCACGAGGATTGAACTATGCGAGCTTCAAAGCTAGGTCGACTTCAAGCTTCAAGCTTTCAAGGGCCGGCGGACAGGTATTGTCTTTCGCTAGTGATGTTGTTCGTGAGGAAACAGTACGCCTATACGCTCACAAGCAATCACACCAAGGGCAGATTGGCCAAAGAATACGTTCCAAGCGGTTGATGATACATTATGCGTCGGTGCGCGAGAGATTACACAGGTCTATGATACACAAGTAGTTTCCAATGCTCTAATCGCGTAACAGATCATGCGTTCTTGTTGAACTCCTGCTGGGCCTCGCCTTTATCATGACGAATGTTGCCTGCAAACGACGTGGTCAACATGATGCTAAAGCACTTGCGGAAGGATGTACATACCCGAAGCCTCTTGCTGACGGTCGCCAGTGACGGCACCGACGACGGCGTCCTTCTTACCGCCGACGCGGTCCATGGTGCCTTCCGCGTAGCCCTTGGCCTGGGCGGCCTTGTACTCGGTCTCGCCCTGGGCGTGCTCCTCCTTGCCGGACTGCTGCCATGTCTCGGCGCCGGTGAGGTTGCCGATGGTCTCGACGGCGTTACCCTTCACGGAGTGGTACTGGCCGGTGGTCTTGCTGCAGGGAGAGTGTGCATCAGAATAAGCTCGTAGTACGAATGCGTGAATGGACGTACTTGGGCTCGCCGTTGTTGTAGGACATGATGATGGAAGATGTGGGTGTGGGTGGGTGTGAGAGAAGCTGTGGTGGGTGTGAAAGTCGTAGAAGGCTTAGTGAGGAGATAGGATGCAGCAGATGGAGCTTATATACTCTGCTTGTCGGCGCCTGCTGTCCGAAGGAGACGTGGAAGGAGGTGGTGGTGGTGACGTCATAGAATATGGAGGCCGGATCGGGAAGGAGATCTAAAGGCATTGGCGTCATCGCGTCGACGCATACCGGCCGCCCCACCGTCGCACGCCTTCGCAGTCACCAGTGCCCCGACGTCATCGCGCTCGTACCTCCCGGCGCTGTCGCGCCTGTTCTAGAGCCGACAGGGAGCGCAACGTCAGTGTGGCGTCCTCCATCTAGCACTACGTCGTCCACCGCAGCGCTGAGCCTGGCCAGGAAGCTCCACGACCACGTCAGTTCGGCCTCTCGTGCGATGCGTAGTCGAAGCCCATCATGTCGGCGTCTGTCGGCGCAACATACGCTATATAAGAGCGCTTGGCATCACGAAAGGAAACTCCACTACCAAACACACATCTCCCTCCTCATCGAAACCATCACTCGATCCCCACACTTCATATCATCATGTCCAACCAAACCAACACCACCGAGCCCAGGTATGTGTCTCGAGCAGTTCCATGCACATCTGCCCTTGCTCACCTCCCTCCCTTGCAGCAAGACCACCGGCCAGTACCACTCCCTCAAGGGCACCGTCGTCGAGTCCATCGGCGACCTCACCGGCGCCCAGACCTGGACAAAGTCCGGCCGGGAGGAGCACGCCCAGGGCGAGGCGGAGTACAACGCCGCCCAGGCCAAGGGCTACCTCGACGGCACCGCCGACCGCATTACTGGCAAGATGGACGCCGTCACGGGCGCCATCACCGGCGACAAGCAGCAAGAGATGTCTGGTACGTTTCGCGTGGTTGTGTATGCATCCGAGACGGGGGCTGACTCTCGACTTTAGGCAACATCCGTCATGACAAGGGCCAGGCTCAGCAGGAGCTGAACAAGCCGTCTGCCTAAAGTGCGGGCGGTTGTGCGTTAGCTGAGCGTAGGAGATCTAGGGTTGTATCATAGATGTATCGTCATATCACCATACCCCGGCGAAATAATACAGGAATTCCGCTATCATGTTTGCTGTTGCGTGTGTCACAGGTGTTCGGAGGGCGTGAATTGATATTAAGAGCTACAGCGGAGTACTCAGTGATCGACATAAACACTTAAAGCTTAAAGAGTAAACAGGACGTTGACTAACTAGGGAAGTGCCGCGTAGACGTCGGCATAGACCCTGCGTCACGGTGTATTCGGAGCACACGACTGGACGCGTTCTGCCCTGCTTTGGCTGGACTTCTGGATCCAGAGACGGGCCGCGACGCGCCACAAAATCTGCTTCAATATTGGGGTCCAGGCAGCCTTGCACGCAAGGTAACATAAGTACCAGCAACTAGCGCCCATGATTCAAGCAGCACGCATGGGCCCTCGCCCGTTCTATGTTCTACGCGCCGCCTGCACTCTGACCGCAAATAAAAGGCGTCTGACAGTGACAGTCTATAGACATGCAGTCCGCGTGAAATAAGGAGCCCACCATAAGACGTCCTATAGCTAGTGGCGCGTCGTAATTTCAATCAGGGCCTACGAACGCGAAGACAAGACCTCCCATCTTGTTGTATGATACACACCTAATGTTATTGATGTCTCAGCTCGCGCACAAGCCGCACGCACTCCTGAGAGCCTGCGATAGGAGAGTGGTGTGGCGGCCGGCCAAAGCATCAGCGCATCAGAGGCCGCCCGGGGGTCCAAGCGTCGGCCCCCTGCGTGCGCATGCCCGAGTCCAAGCGCGGCGACCCGCCTGACAGCAGTCCCAGAGAAAAAGCACGTCCAAGCGGCGAGACAAAGCGTGAGGGAGGACGGGGTCATATAAGCAAGGTCCGGGGGCAGACATTTGGCAGCAGCAACAGCAGGAGCGACCCCAAGCAGCCTCCCAAGCATCGCACCGCGGGCTCCAGCACCAGTGGCAGAAACGTCTTCCAGCACCAGTGGCAACAACGTCCGCCCAGCCTTCGCAGCGCCGTCCAGCTGCAGACAGCGGTACGTCCTCCGAGTCCGCCGCACGCTTCCTAGTCATGCCAGTCGCCATGAGTGCGCAAGCAGGCCGCCATCGCCGCCGCCGCGTGCAGGCGCACCTGGGCCTCACTGAGGGGTTTGCCTGTCGTTCGAGTGCGATTGACAGACAAGCGATCTCCGTTGGGCCGGGTGCCTCTGCGCGCGCACGGTGCGATTTCCCGGCTCGCTCGCTCGCTCCCCTCTACGCGACGCACATCAAGTTGACAGCCATAACAATGTCGCGGTGGGGTTCCCAGCCTGAGACTGAGGGCCCCTCACGCCAGTGAGGAAGCGAGAGCAGCCTCCAGGCACACCCGGGTCCTACTGAGGGATTTATCTACCAGCTGAATACAGCGGGCAATAAATTGCCTCCGTTGGATCGGGTGTGTCTGGGGCGTTGTGGGCACAGAGGGCCAGCTGCGAGACAGACAGACGGCGGCGTTTTCACTGCAGAGTTTGGGTAGCACCTTGAGCGAGTGACTCGCCGTGGCGGTAAGAAGCAAGAGGTGCAAAGCGAGGAGGCGCCGGTCAGAATATAACTTGAAGTTACGTACTGGACTCTGGCCAGTCTCTGATGTGTGTCCCGAACGGTACGCTCCACGCTTACAAGTAGCACGTGGATCCGGTATATGTCGTTCGTGGCAAGACAGCGCTTTCATACCAGGAGCCTACAAAAATGAGAAAAAAGAAGACACAAATACCCGATGACCACCGCAGGGGTCGAACCTGCAATCTCCTGATTCGTAGTCAGACGCGATGCCATTTCGCCAGGCGGCCATACTATTCACTGGTCGATGCTGGTCAGAATCGTCTCACGCGTGAGGAATGGCGTAGCTCAAGTTACATGTAAGCCATACAGAGTCTAACGTCGTTCCCGGATTTGTGTCAACTTGAAGACAAACGGACATGCACGTCACCGGTGTGTGGCCGGCGGCGACGATGTGTGCGTACTTGTGATGGTTGGCTCACGCACTTGTAACGCCCATATGCATGATACGGAGAATACGACTCAAACCCCGCGCGTGCTCAGCATCTTGCGATCAGCACACCACCACAAAGCTCCAAAGATTCCAGACAGTCGTCCCCAACACGGCCCGCCCTACAACACGCACGACGCACCGCTCGTCCGCCGCCAGCGCGCCACTCTTAGCTGCACGAGCTCCTCGACGGTCTCCACCCACGCCTCCGTCGGCCACCGCGGACAGCGCCAGTCCACCGCCGGGAAGAGCGCGTCCAGACAGCGCGCGAGCCGCCGCGGGTCCGCGATGCGCGAGCCGTGCCCGTGGTCGGCGAGCGCGAACGTACGCAGCGCGCGGAGCGGCGCGAAGTCCGCGTGCGCCGCCAGCTGCTCGGCCGTGTCCAGCATCTGCGCGGACGCGGCGAGGGCGGGCAGTACGAGCTCCGTGAGGGCGGGACAGCGGCGCGGGACGAGGGCGAGGTCGGTGAGGGCGGGGGCCCGGCGGATTCGCCGGGGGCGTGCAGCCTGGTTGCGTTGGGCCACGCTTCGCACATGCGCGCCAGGTCAACTTCGAGCGGGATGGAGAGGTCGATGTCTTCGAGCCCGTGCACGTCGAACAGTGGCTCGATGGTGAGTGGCTGGTTCAACAGCGGGGGGAGGCCGACGTCACTTGGGGAGATGGAGAATTTGCGGAGGCTGCGGGAGAATTTGGAGCGGATGGTGTCGGTGAGTGTGTGCAGCGTCTTGTTGATGATGTCTGTGGGGCAGTCGTAGTTTACCACGATGAGTTCTTCGAGCGTGGAAGAGGAGACCGACGAGAGTACGAGAGGGACAACGTCGAGTGGCGCGAACATAGTGTCGACAGTTAACGTGCGCAGCGATGGGAACATGTTGAGGGCGGAGGAGAACGTGACGGCCTCGGGTAAATGGATCCTGAGATGCTGGAGGTGAGGGAGCACAGCGAGGGCTCGAAGAAGCGCATCCGTCGAAGCCTTCCTGGCGGTCGGCTCGAGAACGTCGAACGTCTCGAGTCTACGTAACTCGCCAACAGACTCAAACCACGACTCCTCCACCTCACCAGAAGTCGTGATTCGGAGATAGCGCAGATTCGGGGCCTTTGCTACAATTTGCCGCATGAGGTCCCGCACGAAGGGTTCTCGTGCGCGGCAGTCCTGTGATTCATCGGTTCGCGCGGGCGGCTTTCTGAACACAAGGTGAAGGCTATGGAGAGACGGGGAGATGACATGCAGGATGTCTGTGTTGCCGCCGACGAGCTGTGTCCAGCGGATGTGACTAAGCTGCGGGAAAAGATGCTGGCCTTTGATCCACCACGGTGCAGGCGAGCCACCGTCGATGGAGCCCAAAGAGGGCTTCTTGCGAAAGTCGGCGACCGTCTGGACATGTCGCGAGTAGCAGAGAGCGCGAGCGGCCTGCTCCGGGAGGTGTGCTAGTTGTTCAAGCTGGAACGATGTTAAATGTGTCGACCTGATAGAAGTATCGGAGGGACAGCTATACCTGCTTCGCGGGAAGACGGATCAAAATCTCATCAGGGTCCTTTGGGAGAAGCGGCACGGCGCGGAGCAGGGCAAGGATCCCGGAGAGATCATCGACATTTCTCCACAGTAGGGCAACTGCAGGATGGAAGAATGCGCGGCTGACACGGGCGCAGCGCGCCAAAGAGCGCTTGTTTGCGGTGCCAATGTCCCGAGCATACCAAGTGGTCACGGTGTCCGTAGTAGGATCGTAGTCATGCCACGAGCTTTCCGAACTTTGGAAGTGCTGGAAGACGGTGAAGAGAACGTCGTAGCAGGAGAGCGCACGGTGGGGCATGGCGAGAGGTGGGAGTGAGGCGGCGGGCCAAGCACAGGCGGCTGCTTTAGTAGTGGCTGGGTTGGCGAGACGCGAGGAGAAGGCAGGGCGGTATCTGGATCAGGGAGATAATCGAGGAGACCAGGCAGGGAAGCTCGTCCTTGCTGGCAAAAGCAGTGACACGTCGAACCTACTGCCAAGATGGGGCAGAACCTTCCGCGGTGGCGCTTTATAGTTGTATGCGGACGCTCGTGCTGGCCAGCTAGCCGGGACATACGCCAGAGCCTCCGACACGCACGAGGCCGAGGCGGAACACAAGCAAGCTCGGCGAACGAGGTTGACCAATCGGTCGCAAGTGCAGTGTCCTGCCGCGGCCCCGCGTGAGCGGGTTGTATGTCATCTCGGCTTGGGAGCTACACGTATACACTCGCCATAGGATACTCATACACGGGTGGAATGGCTCACGTCGTCCGGTACACTCATTCACCCTCATTCACCGGCACCCGCCGACTCTATAACTGTAGCCGCGGCGTGGGCACGGCAGGCTGCAGGAATAGTGCAGCTGATCGTCGGTGAAGCCAGTCCTGTCGGATGGGCACCACAGCCACCATTGTGAGCATCCTGTGGCCGGCTCTGGTCCGCAGCAGTACAATTAAACGTCACCTCGAGGAGATTTGCCGTGATCCTTCAGGCAGCTTGAGTCAATCCGCGTTTGAGTCCGTGGATAATGAAACACGAAGTATACAGGCGAACGGCGACGATGCGGCCGCGGGGCTAATGTGCCGTAAATCTGTCAAGGAGTGTTCAGCCGCTAGGAGCTTCGAGTGACGCCTGAGTCAAGCCGAGTACAGTATTGCCCGAGAATGCGCGAACGCGGAGGGCGCAAACCGAGACTCGACGACCGACATGGTGGGAGGAAGAGGAGACGGCGACTTGGCAAGCGAGCCTCACCCCTTCTTACGCTACCCACTGGATTGAAACGGCTATGCCGTCGCATCTCTTACACATGTTAGCGGGGCCATTTAGAAAACCCGCCTAGTCCTACCCACTTTAGACGGCCGTATAGGCACTACTCGTAGTGTAGTAGCAGTAGCTAATACATTACAATCAGATCCAAAAAAGAAAAGAAAAAGACTTGGCAAGCGAGCACCAGCCGAGCGGATCCCGGACTTCGGGCCGACCTTTCCATCCCGGCAGTTGGGCCTGAACCGGACGAGTTTACCAGGTTACCTCCAGCATCGACATCCCATTCAAGGGAGCATATTGGTGCACATTCTCCATAGCACAGTAGTCCAAGACCATCCGTATCAACATGCCAACGCTCATAACGACAGGGAGACTTCCAGGCACTCCCACGGACAAACTGCACTCAATCGCGCGCTCGCGTCCTTTCACACAACAGGACGGTACCTCTCTCACAGCCCATGCACCACCGAATGAGCATGACTGAACTCGAACGTGTCGTTTTTAGGTAGACGTCGTGTTCCCGTTCAACGCAGTCCTTGAAAGCGCCTTGCTCGAGCTGAAACCCTCGTACTGGCGGTGTGAATGCACCCTGAGCGATTTTTTGGACTTCGCGAAAACACATGTGGACGAAACAGGACTCGCTAGGTTGACAATGTTGCTCGTACTACCTGGCCCTCCCTTTGCTGATGCCATTGACTCATAGCAAGGTCGTAGCGTATGGGCCAGCGAAAACAACAGATGACGACGTCTGGTGCCTGGATCCGAGAGGCTTCTTGACCCTGGCCGTCTGCAAAGAGACCTACGAAATACTGGGACTTGTGGGCAAGCCGCTCCCTTGGAAGGAGCACAAAGCTACATATGGTACGCGCAGCCCACTTTTCTTCGATGGGACAAGGGAGCTCATTACCCGTCCTGCGTAGTTATCCACATCTCTCTTTGTCGAGCTCGTCCCACCAAGAACGGCGACGAGGCATGCCTAAATTATGGGGCCAAAGAGGCTGATGCAATACGTCGGTGGGACTCCGCGAGAGGGCCCTGGAAGACGTGGTATCATGTCGACGACGAGAGTGTGTGGCTTTGGCCACGCGTGGCTGGGCATTAACGTTTAACCCGAGCTATTTGCCTGTCAGGTCACCCCGTTCCTGGCAGCAAGCGTCAGGAGCTAGCTCGGACTCTGCGAACGCAGGAGAACGTACACATCCCAGACATGCACGGCGATTCGATGATATCCCCCAGCAGCCGCGAAAATGACGGGGCAGATGAATGGGAAGAGAACGCTTCCACCTTGTTCGAATGGGTCGGCATGGCCTGTCTAGGCTCACCCCGGTAAGTCATTCCGTCGAAGTTCGTCATCAAAATCCTTATTGACAGTCTTGCGGTCAGGATTTCCGCCGGCGATCGCTGTGACCCATACATCTCAGTGTACACTCCTCCCGCGCCGTCTCATGTCGGGAACATCACCACAATTCGCTGGAGGGGGCTGATCTCCAGTGCCTTCATTCAGAGCATCATTGACGCCATCTCGTTCGTCGTCCCCGTCTTCGTTGTGTTATTCCCGCTGATAGGCTACCTCGCAGGTCGCCCAACCTCCAGTCTCCGCCAAGCTTGGTGGCAGTCACTGCCCAGTCGATAGGAGCGTCCCCCGTTACGTACCTGCCCGCGGACACGACGAAGGCCCCGATCTTACGCGCTCCGGGACCCGAAGCGGACTATACATGGTCTCTCGTGTATGCGAAGGACGACACGAGCGCGTGGTGGACCTTGGCGGAGAGCATCGGCGGCAGGGACAGGAGACGGGGCTAATTCTGGACGTGAAGTGGCTCCAGCACAGCGGATTTTCGAACCTCCATGACATACCGACATATGCGTACGGCATTAATTATGCGTGCGATCTTCCACACCTCACTGCCGTAACTCCCGCTGCCGATGTCGTCGAAGTCGAACGCGATGCATGCTTGAGACACATCTGACGTGATTTGTCTTCCGATTCGACGTGAAACTAAGAACCAGCGGGAACGCGAAGGTGCGGTGTTTCCCGCTGCCACGCCGATCAACACCAGCCGGGCGGAGGGCACGCTCCGTGAAAGGAATATTGGTAGAATCGACAGCCACGCTGCAATGTGCCATCAGTATGAGGCGACGGGTTGAGGCAACAATTTCGGACTGGAGATCCAATGGGTATTATAAATGAGCAACAGATTAAGCAGCAACCGCGGCCAGATATAGATCTTTGGAGTCAACGTCAGTGTCAGCGATACATGTTACTCTTCATGAATTACGAACCTCGCTGAAAGTCCCAGCCCGCGAGGAATCGCGAATGCCCGACGAGTGTGGATGCTCAGTCTTGTTTCGATACTTTCGGTTCCCTGCGTGCAGACGCGATCCCCTGGACACGCAGAGCCATGTCGACCGCCATGACGAACGGTACGAGGAAGAACGGAATATAGCTGGATAGGAGCAACAGGCGCTGCTCTGCCGTGAGCGAGAGCGCCACAGTTGCGGACGTCTGGGCAGCGGCGGATGGAATGGTGAGTGGTGTGAGGGATATTGGTGTTGATAGGATGACGGAGAGACATGGGAGCGTGGTTGTAGCGGCGGAGGAGGCATAGATGAGGAGCAGAACATAGATGGAGCGCGAGCCTGGAGTGACAACACAGATGAAGCGTGAGCGATGAGCCCGGAGCGTATCCACAAGGCGCACCTTTCCATAGTCCACGAAGCCCAAGAACAAACACGGGTACCTGGAAGAATCTAGAGCAAGGCCGCATCATGAGGCACGCGTAAATCTTGGTTTGAGAATGAAAACGCACGCTTCCAGGACGAGAAGTGTCCTGAACCAAGTGTACGCGTCAACCTGGGCTTGTCCAAAGTAGCCCAGCGAGCTTCCAATCAATGGGTCCGCGGACATTTCGACGTAAAATTTCGCCAGGTTAGAAATGACACTGGGGACCCATTCTTTGGGATACAGAGCTTGAAGGTCGATCAAGAACGTCGCGGGCAGGTGAATCTATGAAGCTGTCAGGGATTACTTTCAATCGCACAACGATGGTTACACACAGCAAAGAACAGAAAATAAACAAGATCCCGGGGCCTCTGAGCAAGCGGTATACGAGCCATAGTGGAGGTTGAGTGCAAGAACTTGAGGAAGCGGCGGGCGCTACGAGGACGCGTCGCGTCTCCGTTTGGGCGCCAACGCGTCGCTGGGATGGTCGATCGGCGCCGGATCTGAATTCAAGATCTGACGACTTTGCTCCGGACGTCCTAGGCACCGACGTCCATACGACATGGCTTTTCATCTGACTCGCTGCGTCCATATATTGTCGCCAAACCTTTCGAGATCAACTTGAGCTCGTGCACTCACTGTCTTGCCGTCGACACCGCGGAAATCTATGCTCTCTCTGCGCAACAGGACCGCGTATACTACCATCGCGGCCGGTCTGCATCGAGCCATGTCCTCTTCGCTACCTCCCTCCTCGATCCCGTTGTTTGAGACGGTCGCATCATACCGAGAATGGAGAAGAAAGGCCCGGGACGAGAGAAAGTCGGTAGGATATGTGGCCACGATGGGCGCGCTGCACGACGGACACCTCTCGCTTGGTAAGCACGCCGCCTGCCCAACTTGAGCCATCCTCACCCGCCGCGACAGTACGGCGGTCTCTCGCGGAGAACGACCTGACCGTGCTTTCCATCTTCGTGAACCCCGCGCAGTTCGCGCCGCACGAGGACCTCGCGACCTACCCGCGCACGCTCCCCCGGGATCTCGAGCTGCTCTCCGCGCTCTCCCTCGCCGCGCCCGACGGTACCGCGCGCACACCCAACGCTGTGTTCGTGCCTACAGTGCACGAAATGTACCCGAGCGGCATATCGCAGGACACGCAGGAGCAGAAGGGCACCTTCGTCGAGGTGAAGGGGTACGGGCACCAGATGGAGGGCCGCACACGCCCCACGTTCTTCCGCGGGGTCGCGACGGTCGTCACGAAGCTCTTCAACGCTATTGAGGTGCGTGGCACTGACCCGCTGGCACGGCGGGCGAAAGGTGGTGCTAACGGAGTCTCTGCAGCCGACGCGCACATACTTCGGGCAGAAGGATATCCAGCAGGCACTCTTGCTCCGCCGCATGACGCGTGACCTGCTGCTGTCGCATCCCGATCCCGAGCACCTATATATCGTGCCCACCACTCGGTAGGTCCGCCTCGTCTTGTGCGCCAGGGCGTGCGATGCTGAAGTGTTGTCTAGTGACCCTGTCACGTCTCTGGCACTGTCCTCGCGGAACGCCTACCTGACCGCGCAGGAACGCGAACATGTCGCGCCGTCCCTGTACGCCGCTCTACAGGCCGCGAAGACCGCCTGGGATTCCGGCGCGTGGAAGTCTGAGTGCATACGGCAGGCGGAGGCGGTCATCGAAAACAAAATGCGCGAGGTCGACGACTCGGTAGACATGCGGCTGGACTACGTCGAGATGAACGACCCGGAGTCCTTCGAGGTGTTGTCGGATGTCACCTCGAGGATGGAGTGGGAGACAGGGCGCGCTGGGAGACCGGTCATCCTGAGCGGCGCGATGTGGGTGGGTAAGACACGGCTGATTGACAATATTGCGCTGGGGGCGCGACATATTCTGGGGATCGTCGACTGAAGCTTGGGTTAATCTTCCTGGGTTTGTGTTGTGTTCATAATTGGTTGTATCTTGATCTTTGCGTTACTGAGCAAATGCGTACTTTCATGGGACACTGTTCTTGATTCACCTAGAGCACTGCCAGATACTCATCGTCAGTAACTGTATGCACGAGTAAGTACCCTTTCACTAGATACAGAAGACACTAGAAACCTATTTACGTGCGTCTCCCGTCTGGAGCAAACCTACCTCTCCCTGCACCTGCTCCCATTCCCTGCAGCGGCGTGTAAGATGCCAGATGATGTGTTCAGCATGCGTACCTAGTCTTTATGTATACAACAAAGTACAAATCAACGATTGTATCTCGATCCCTTTCTTCGGACTTGGGTCCAGCCCTTGAATTTACCGCTAATAGACGTGTAAGGTTCAAAGCTGCGACTTCATCCCTAGTTCTTCGTCGTTACCCTCGGCAAACGGGTAGTCGATGTACCCGTGAGGGTCCTCTGCGCCATAATACAGTGCCCGATCCCACGGGGTCAATGGCTGGTTCTTGCGCAAGCGCAAGGGCAGGTCCGGCTAGCACGATGTCACATTATGAGCAAAGTGTGTGCGGATCATCTTGTTAAGCAACGTACATTAGAGATGAAGAGCCGCCCGAAGGCTACAAGCTCTCCTGTTTCCTCGCAGCGAGCTATTGCAGACTCCCTCGCGTATCGGCCGGCGGTGATTAACGGGCGCGGCAGCCACAGTTTACGGATGAAGTCGTTTGACTGAGGTCACATGTGGGTTTCGTAAGTGTCATGCATGGATGACGATCTAGACATCAGTGAGGATCGTCTTTACTGACCTCTCCCTCCTTTCCCTCAGCGTCGAAGGCTCCGGCCAATCCGGGTTCGATGAGGTCGATAAAGGCAAAGTCAGGGAACTTCTCCGCAATCTTGGAGACGAGGTAGCTGAATGTCGGGATGGGAT
Organism: Lenzites betulinus; assembly: GCA_022264855.1. NCBI lineage: Eukaryota > Fungi > Basidiomycota > Agaricomycetes > Polyporales > Polyporaceae > Lenzites > Lenzites betulinus. Next base: position 48,167 of record JABYQU010000019.1, read on the forward strand.
CGGCCATCCGCATGCCTAGCGGTATACAGTGTGAGCACCCTCCGCGAGATCCGGATGTTCGCTGGTACCTTGGAATGTGCTCCATGGGCTCAGCCGCAGACCGGTCTTCTTCTGCCCGACGGCCTCGACTACCGCATGGAGCACCTCGAGCGCGAAGCGCGTCCGGTTCTCAATCAATCCGCCGTACTCGTCAGTCCGCTTGTTCGCGAGGTCTTGCGTGAACTGGTCGATGAGGTACCCGTTCGCGCCGTGGACCTGGACGCCATCGAAGCCTGCACCGTGCACGGCGTTGCGTGCAGCCTGGGCGTACGCCTGTGCGTACTGCTTGATTTCTGCACAACAATCAACGTCAGCGTGCACGGGGTATATTTAGCGCGATAGGCCATCGCACCTTCAAGCGTCAGCGGGCGCGGTTTTTCTCCGTTGTTCCGGGTCTTATCGGGCAACTCGACGTCAGACGAGGAGACATAAGGGTACGAGGGATCCATCGCTCTCAGGGTGGGCATGTGCGCAGCACGACCCAGCGCCCAGAGCTGAAGGTATATGTATGACCCCTTCGCATGCACCTCGTCCACGACCTGATGGCGAGTCCAAGTCAGCTCGATCTATTGTCAAGAATGAGAATCTGGGAGCCAACTAACCTTCTTCCATGCGGCAATCTGCTCGTCGCTCCATATTCCAGGAGCATTGGGAAACAGTCCAGCGTAGGGAGCGATGAACGTCGCCTCCGTGATCAAGAGCGTGCCCGGGACGGACGCGCGCTGGCCGTAGTAGGTCACCGCGAGATCTGTGTGGGCAAACTTGGCGTTCGCGCGCATGCGGGTGAGCGGCGCGAGGACGACGCGGTGTCCGACGGTAACATCTCCGACTTGCATGGGCTGGAAAAGCTTCGGCACAGGTTCCGACATGATGGATCTCTAGTACAGGCTTGAGGATGGTGGAAACCTGCGCGCTTGGGATATGCGACTCTAGATGGTGGTGCGTAAGTCAGACTTGATGGAATGTCAGGGAGAATCTCCCTTTTATATGTGTCCCCCAGCAGGGCGCAGCTACGGATGTTCTTCTGATGACTCATTGATTAGGCGAGGCAAGGCGAAAGCGTGTGGCCCTCCCGCAGACATTGTCTCACAAGCCAGGGTCGCCGTAAGTGGCGTCATTGGCGGGGTAGACCATCAAACACCGGCCAACTTATTCATGTCGCTCTTGTACGTATACAAGTGGTCATACAAGGGGTTTTCGTGCCACCAAGTGAGCTCTAGGCAAGTGAATAGAGGTGAAGCACTTTAGAAAAGTTCCCTAGCGTGGACGCAGTCTGTGTGAAAGATGCTGACCTCATGCAGTTGCGTAAGCCTTTCGTGAGTACGCTCATGTTTGTTGAGGCTAGTATTTAATATGGATGCCCGTAGCGTGTCGATCCGATGGGCGAGCTTCTACGAAAGCTGGAGACGTCTGAGCGCGATAAACGGACGATGTGACGATCTCAGGTTGCTGCAGAGCCTCGCAGCCATCGGTCCGGCTGTGTACATTTCCTCTGCAATGTGAAGATATTCGCAGCGTGGTACGTACTGGATGTGACTTCTCAGAACCTGAGGAATATATATATCAGTGTGTAATAGTTAACACCACTCTGTGCTGAGATGAGCCGCCAGAACCTGCCTTCCGGTGTACTTCAATACTAGTACACACTTACCATTTTACACGTCTACTAGTCAGGGCATACATTTATGGTGCCGCAAGATGCCCAGAGACGCTATTGGCGGCCAGACAGCACGAGGACAAACCTCAGCCCATATAACAGCTTGCTGTGAAGAACAGAGATGTAAGCGACCACTTAGATTTGCCGTCTCCAAACCTGCTCCGAGCCCGCCGGACATCTCCAGCCTATTAAAAGACTCTTTGCACAAGAACATAGGCGTATATGCGATAAAGTGGGAGGATCCATCGCCTCCGAGTATTTGGTGAATGAGAAGCGGGAGTTGCGCTTTAGCGCTCTAGCGCAGTTCTAGCGCCAGTGGTACTTTCCGAACGAGCGCCCTGCTACGTCATCGTCAAATCTGAGCCTGCTGGTTTCCGACATTGCACCTTCTCTCTCTCATAACATCATCTAGGTCGACATTGACTCAAGCTTATCATAAAAGTATATAACATACTGGACTGCATATCACTATTGTGGACCTGCGCTCTCGTCTCTACCTCAAAACCCTCTCATTCCAAGCGACCGGTATCAGACACCATCGTAAACGGCTCAAAATATGTCTACCGAGGAGCCTACCGTGATACCCAGGGCGGCCTTGGACCTCACATACGTTCTGTGTAAGTGTTGATGTAATACGTCTCTTCTTCAGAATACCCATGGCTTATATTGACAGTGAAGACGGATAGATAATGATTCCTCTCTGCTATCGCTTGCCCTGGCTATGCTGACGCTGACGCCAATTCTACTGAACGTGAGCATGTCCCATCTCACTATTTTAGCCCCAAAATATAACATGTAAACCGCTCAGCCTGCCTATGCGGCCCTCGCGGTGTGGACGCGCGAACTCATCTTTTTCGAGATGTGGGCTGGCCAGATGCTTTGCGAATGCTCCAACTATGTGTTAAAGCACATCATCCAACAAGAAAGACCTAATAGTATGTGTATCCAAACGTACGCTTCACCTTAGACACTGACAACATCCTCTTCAGAGGACCTCGGTGATGGTTACGGATTCCCCTCCTCACATAGTCAGTGGATGGGGTATTTTGCCAGTTTCCTCATCCTGCACTTTTCCCTGCGCCACCGCTGGGTTCCGACAGGCTACAGGATACTTGATCTCGCTCGCAATGTGCTCCTGTACACGTTCATTATTGCATGGGCCGCCTCAGTCGCTTTCTCGCGGTACGTTGCATACATACGTGCTCTCGCTCCTCCTGACTGACGTGTTTCGCAGATACTACCTCTCGTACCACAGCATCCCCCAAGTATTGTGGGGCTTTATGATCGGCGTCGCGTTCGGCACGACATACTACATGGTGGTCGAGCACATCCCCACGCGCCGTCCAATCTCGCCCCTGGGCAAGTTCCGTACCGCGCTTCTCACGAACCCCTTGTCAACCTGGTTCCGGCTACGGGACGGCTGGTCGGTCTGGGCCGACAGCGGGACAGAGGCGCAGTGGCTACGGTGGAGGGAGGAGTGGGACAAGCAGCGGCTCGTCGCCAAGAAGGCCGATGCAAAGTCGCAGTGAGCGCCACTGAACTTTCGCATGCGCACATGTGTCCTGCGCTATTGCTGGCGTTTGTCAATGCGAGGCTTTCCGTGTCCTCCGTGACCTTCTTGATTGGCACCATAGCCCGGATGTGGAGGAGCGTTCCCACCAACTTACGGAATTCGAATGTAGGATGATTCATGCGCCACAGCCTTTAATCATACAGCAACGGCGCTGGAATTCGAGGTACGCGAAGATGTATTCATCGTCCTAGGATGGTCAGCGGCACATTAGGTTGAGTTGAAATCATATTGTACCGCCGAGAGAAGGGGTGGCTTCACTCAGTGCTGCAACTCATTCCGAGTCAGTGGGCACACTGTACATGTGGGGTGTGCATGTTTTACCTAGGTTGTCTCTCTTATTCCGTTGGAATGCCGGGCCAATAAATTTGCCGGGTTCTAGGTCCTCTTACTTGTTGATCCCTTGGAAAATTTGGGAGTCAGTAACGCTTATTATCACTACCGACAATTAGTACTCTGGGGGCCCCACGGGGCAGAGGACGATCGGGATCGATCTCGTCGCGCTCGTGCTTGCACTCATCTCATCATCTCATTCCTCTCGTTACCCCATACTTATTAGGTCGCTCCGCAGTCTGCGCCCCGCCTGCCCACGTCGCCGCGGCCTGCGCATGCCAAAACTATTCCCAGGAACGCCTACGGCGCCGGCGAGCGCGGAGAGAGAATGCGAGAACCTCGTGCCTGGCTGAGCACAACCCAACTGATCTCTATCATTCTCCGCGAGTCCGCGACAGAAACGGGAGAACCCATGACCGTGTCAGGCTGCTAGGCGCTGCCTGGCGCTGCTTATCCGGCATCGGCTGGCCAGTCAGCTTCTCGAGCGAACAAATGCGGACGGCGAGCAGCGCGCCTCATATATATTCTGGGAGCCATTCGCGCCGGAATGACGAGCGACCTTTGCCTCTCTGTTCCGGCGCCCGTCGATACTCGCCCCCTCACGCCGCTGCAGCCCCCGCCGCCGTTCGCAGGAGACACGATGTCCGCAGCCCCAGCAGACCCGGAGAAGGCGTCGCCCACCACGGAGACGCGTGCCGTCGGCAACGAGTCCGCGCCGTCCACGTACTCGTCCGACGAGAAGGGACGCACGTCGGAAGTCGAGCGCGTTGAGGAGGGAGACACTGCCGGTGCCGAGAAGGTGGCCCCGCTGTACAATGCGCACATCGACGTGAGCGGTGTGGACGAGCGCAAGCTCATACGCAAGCTCGACTTCTACCTCGTCCCGTGGCTGTCGTTCTTGTACTTGCTCAGCTTCCTAGACAGGACGAGCATCGGGAACGCAAAGGTGAGTAGCACGAGTTCCGAATAGGCGGGGCGCGCTCTGTTGGGCGGCGTCTGCCTAGCGCTTCGCACGACATGCAGGGTGCTGAACGGATGCGGGCAGCTGTATCATATGACGGCCGACTTGCACTTGACGGACCAGCAATACTTGATCGCGCTCACAATATTCTTCTTCTCGTACTCGATATTCGAGGTGCGTTTTCCGAGGCATACTCCAGGGAGCGTGTAATGACGGCGTGGTGTAGGTGCCATCCAACATTTTCCTCAAAAGGCTCCGCCCCTCAATATGGCTCTCGCTCCTCATGTTCCTCTGGGGCATCATGATGGTATGTCAACCCGCTCCGTCTCACTGCGCCCGTCCAAAGCTAACTCCCCGTGGAGACCGTACAAGGCTTGGTGCACAACTACGGTGGGCTCCTAGGTACGCCGTCGTCCTATTTTCGGCAAAGGGCGCAAGGCTCACTTGTCCCTGTTTTTAGGTATGCGATGGATGCTGGGAATGTTCGAAGCGGGTCTCTTCCCAGGCGTGAACTACTATCTCTCCTGGTGCGTGCCCTGCTTCTTGCTTCGGTTCGCGCACTCCGCGAGCCGCTATGCCGAGGTTCGACCGTCGTGCTAATCTTATACTGCGGATCGCCTACGTGCAGCTGGTACAAACGCTCGGAGTTCGGTATTCGGGCCGCGATATTCTTCTCCGCGGCGACGGTGTCTGGCGCATTCGGCGGGCTGCTCGCGGTATGTCCATTTACTTGTTGTATTGCGTCCACAGAGGGGAGTCTGACCGTGTAATGTGCTTCGTTCTGGTCTTTCCGCGGCTCATCCTCGTGTGTGTGGGTCATTCGTCCCGGTGCGCGGATCGACTATAGGCTGCCATCTCGCACATGGAAGGCGTCGGGGGCAAGCCTGCGTGGGCGTGGATCTTCATAATCGAAGGACTGGTCACCGTTATCGCAGGCATAGCGTCCTTCTGGATCATCCAGGACTTCCCCGACACGGCGAAGTTCCTGTCCGAGGCGGAGCGCACGGTCGTCGTGCGGCGGCTGCAGTCGGACGACCAGTACAGCGCTGCCGGAGAACATCTCCGATGGCACTATATCTGGCGCAGTCTCCTTGACTGGAAGACGTGGGTTGGCAGTGAGTGACTTCCGCTGTGACTATGTGGATTAGCCGGATATCTGAGCGGTGTGATTAGTGCTGCTGTACACGGGTGCAGATGGCCCGCTGTACGCGTTCTCGCTCTTCCTGCCCAGTATCATCAACCAGCTCGGTGAGTGTGCCACTGTTTTCGTACGTGATGTCTGGGGCTAACATGGAGTAGGGTTTACCGCAACTCCTGCAAATCTGCTCACCGTTCCGGTGTACGCACTGGCTTGTGTCGTGACCTGTCTCGTTGGCTTTATCGCCGATCGGCACGGCTGCCGCGGGCTGTTAGCAATGTACGTATCCGAAGCGTTCGGCGAGTGTGTCAAGCTGACATGGGTCGCTGTCAGGATATGCCTCACGGTCGGAATGATCGGGTATATCATACTCATCGTGTCGAGAAACGCGACGCTGTCGTATATCGCGGTGTACCTTGCGGCGTGTGGCATCTACCCCACTATCCCGAACATCATCGCATGGATGTCGAACAACGTCGAGGGGTCATACAAACGCAGCGTGACGATCGCGATGGTGATTGGGTTCGGGAACATCAACGGCGCTGTGTCCTCCAACGTGGTACGTGCCGTGTGTAATCGGCTGTTAGATGAGCCACTCACGTATTGCCTCCTTGCTCACAGTATCGGGCGAGAGACGCACCGTGGTACACGCTGGGGCACGGGATCGTGCTGATGTACATCTGCATTGGACTGATCATGACGACGATCTACTGGTTGTCGCTCCGGCGCGAGAATGCGCGGCGGGAACGCGGGGAGCGGGACGAGATCATCAAGGGCGTGAACGAGCACCAGACGGAGCTCGCGCGCAACGGCACGTACGCAAGCGTGGCGGACGCGAAGCGCGACAAGGGCGACGAGTGGAGTGGGTACCGCTACACGCTATGAAGAGCAGGTTGGACAACTGCGACGACCGGATGACGGAGAGGTGTACAGGCTTTTGTACCTTACGCTGCTCTTGTATAACAGTGTATAGCGGCATTACCGCGTATATACGACCGCGAGAGAGTGTGTCGGAGAAACAGCGCACCGTTCTAACTCCCAAGTACTGCGATCACATGGCTGAAAAAGGGAGTGGCAGTGCCGCGCACGGGCCTGCCCTGAAGCGCCGCGTCGCGATCGCGGAGGCGCACGCCCCGGCCTGTTCTCTTCCTTCATCTCCTCCGCGCGAGCATACCCTCCTTACCCCATACCCCCAAAAGCTGCCAGAGCCAGCATCCTAATTCTTTTGCACCTGTAGTATCACCACTTTTCGCTGCCAAATCGCCATGGGTCGCCCGCTCTTCTCTGCTTCGCACCAGCCCGCTGTCCGCATCCAACCCGAGCCACAACACCCCACCTACGAAAAGTGGACGTACGCGAACGCGTTCGACCCCGACTCGGAGGAGTTCTTCGAGAGCGACGATGCTGTCTACGAGGCCTTCATCGACCCCGGACAACAAATCCAACTCCCCTCGACGCATCCCGGTCGCGCCGTAGTCGACATATCGACCTCCAGCTCTAGCGAGGGCACTTCCAGCGGCCGCGAAAGCCCCATGGACACCCAGGTGGACACAGTTATCCGAGGAGAGGCAATAGCCGCGGACGGTATGCGTGTCCTGGAAGACACGCGTATCCCGGTCTCCATTCCGTCCAACCCTATCCTGGACGCGCAACTGGACGCCGGACGCCATGTCCCAGAGGAGGAGAGAGTGCAGTACTACCTCTCTCTGATCGACCGGATGGAGAACGCGCGCGAGCGCGAGCGTCAGGAAACGCGCCCTGGCGTGCGTGACCGCGTTCCTACCTTCCTTGACTACCCTCAAGAGGAATCTCGCCTCTCGTCTCCGGAACCCGTTTCTCCCGTTCGTGTCGTGAGCACGCCTATGCGTCCGAGCACCCCTCCGTCGTACTCGTCCCCGCATCTCCTCACGCCCTCACCCCCGCCATCCGTCACGCCACGTCTGTACTCGTGGACCACGCACCCGTCTAGGGCCACCCCTTACCCCTCTAGCCCTCTCACCAACCGTGGTGCCCGCGTCTCCGTCGCGCGCATCGCTACTCCCTCCCTCGTACCACTGCATCGCGCTGCATGATGTGTCCCACTCCCACTCCCACTCCCACTCCCCCGGACCCCCCACCCTCCCCACTTGATTCTTGCGACACCCACCCTCCTTCCCACACACATGTCCTGCCTCTCATGCTCCCCACCCTCTGCTCGTCCCCCATACTGCCCACGCGTTGTGCGTCCTGCCCGTTCATTCGTCTCATGTATGCTTGTCTGCTTGCTCGCGGGCTCCACGGTCTTTGGAGTGTACTGTATCGCTACGCGCTCGTCTTCCACACAGGTTTACACGGTTGGCCTCCCCGGCGTCTCAAAAGGGAGCATGTACACACAGCGCGGTCGTCGTCCGTTGCGCATTGGTAGTCGTTGGTTATGCAGTGTTGTCTTATTACACTAGTGACCTATATCATAGTTTTTTATGCTTCCAACGGAGTGTTAGAGCGTCGTGAGTGCGACTGTTATGTATCTCAGATGCACTTGAAACCTCAAGCATAGAAGAATAGGTAACATATCGAGGATAGCTTCGATAAGAATCATTGAGTTGGTCATGCTCAAGTCAGCCACCGCGTGGACATACTGGAACGGGCGTCAGCCGCTGTTTTGTACGCTCACCCTCAACGTTCAACGTTCAGCGCTCAGCGTTCAACCACCATCTTCATTCATGCGCATTGGTTATCCTGCCTTCGGAGCAGCTATATACCACCAACCTCCGCGTATCAGAGCGGTTAGCCATCAAGTCAGCCACCCTGTGGGCACACTAGAACGGGCGTCAGCCACCCTTTCAAGATACGTTCACTCTCGACCACCATCTTCATTCCAGCTGTTCTCAGAATGATAGGCCCCCATGGAAAAGTACAGACAAAGGCGTTCAAACCCAGACGTGGCGGCGATGCTTCGCGTGATGCGGTAACAGTCCGGCGGGAGGTAGCGGACAACGCGAAGAGCTACGCGTCTGCGGTATGTACATCCGCATCCTCTCCGCCGTCGCCGCCCGGAACCGCTGTTCGCGATTATTCTTGCTACGGGCCTATCGATTAAGAGAACAGCTGTCATACGCAGTAGTTCTCCTGCCCCCGGATTCAGAAGCTATATACCACCACCCTCCGCGTATCAGAGTGATTATCTGGCTCAGTCGGACGTTAGCTGCTGTAGTTTGCGGTAAGTCTGACCTACGCCCAGCTAGTTGACCAGAGGTAAGATATGATTTTTCCGAGTCCTCCGTGATCTGTCGGCCTTGACGCATACTTCATCATATGTCCAGATACACCCGTAGGAACGTGGCCCCTCCTGGATAGCAGATCTAGCTCTCAGCAGGGTGGGACGTAAGATTTCCTCAGCATGAATGTTAGATGCATTCGTAAATCGAAACTCACCCGTGAGCGTTAGGCTTGGTGCAACAGGGCACGCAGCGTAGAAGTACTGGCAAGCCAACCGGTTGCTATAGACAGGCCCGGCGAATGTCAAGAGAGCGCAGCGAGTCCAGCAAAACGTCCTGAGTCGTAGACGCGTAGCTTGTGTCTCGCACATGGCACACGCCGAGCTCAATAGCCTGAGGCACCATCTAGATACACTCCGACATTGGGGTTCCCCGACGACGACTGCATATCGGAAAGCTGGGTCTCTCGCTCTCACTCATCTCTGTCTCATCGTAAGACTCCCGCGGGTGAGGTTGTAAGACGAAAAAAAGAGACACCATTAATGTTACAACCTCCATCAACGTATAGAAGATGCATACACAGCAACGGGCCCATGATTTACTATGGCGGTGTGCACGTTTTTGTCTGTCGTATCGTGCTTCGTGACTAAAGGCTACTAGGTGAATGTCGCGTGGACCGTCGGCGTGCCAATTGTATTCGTGATGAAAGCCACATATCGCTGCGGATGCGCGATAGCGCGTGGATGGCGGCCCCGGGCCCTCGCGGGATGACCACATCTTCGCCCCCAATCACGGAGTCCCGTCCGTGTACGCCCCACCGGCACAGAGCGCGGACGCGATGCGAAGTTGGGATGCCTGTGCATCGCATGACGGGATGAACGACGCGAACCTCGTGCATCAGCGCGGTGCTTCGACACTTGCACGGTGAAGTCTTCTGCCCGCGCGCTAGCTACCTTTGCGAAGTATCTCAGGTGCCTCATGGGGCCGCCTGCGCAGGTGAAGATGAAATACCGTAGTCGCGAACCCGAACCTGCTGTCCACGGCGGCCCCGAGGAATAAATCAGGAAGGTGGGTGACTAGGCCGACCACATATATAAGAGGCCATGTCGGACCCAGCGATCTTCAACACGAGAACGAACATTGCCAGTGACACCACACTTGAGCCCCCTGCCGCATCTCACCTCTGATGGACGCCTCGCAAATACTGCAGACGGTCCTGTCCGCCATACAAGCAGGGGAGAACGCGACCTCCCCCCAAGGTCCTCACGGGGCTGCAACGAACACGACGGCACCGGGTGCAGCAGAACCCCCTAGCCCCCTCGACGTTACACAACTGCTGGTGATGCTGTTCTCGATGTCCGCGGTCCGTGACTGGGCCAAGCTACTGCTCATCGGAGCGTTCCTCGAGGGGTGTCGTCGGCTCCTCACGAGGTCTTGGGAGTCGATCGACGACTTCTTCTGGGTCACGGCGACGTTTGAGCTTCCTGACGATACTGCTGGTGTGTTTCTGCACGGTTGTACGCCTATACATCAAACTCACGATGCCGAGCAGATTGGCTGCTGTACTGGATGTCCCAGCACAAAGTGTTCAGTAAGCATGCCTCCCTACGCATAGCACGAAAGAGCGAAGCTGACCCCACATGCTTGTAGATACCGCACGGCACATCGACATCACCTCGTTCTACTTCGGCTTCGACAACGTGATGGACGACTTTGGGAACGACTCGGACGAGAAGGTCTCGTTTTACCCATCGATAGACAGGAAGTACAGCCTGTGGTATCACGGCCGGTATATCACCGTTAAGCGCGAGCAACGCGCCGCGAACGGCTTCAGGCGGCCCTCCGAGATCCTCACGCTCCGGTATGCATCAGACGCATGTGGTTCTGGTGGCGACTCGCACTCACGCAGTGGTCGTGCGCAGCATCCTCACGCGCAACACCCAAGTACTACGGGACCTGCTTCTGGAAGCACGTGGGGACTATAAGGTCGCGGCGGAGCAGTTCATATCTGTATATGTTACGGAAAGGTGAGCGTCCGATCGCCACGAGGTGTCCGCTGTGTTAGGGTTCCACATATCTGAGCGCCTCCCGCCGTGCCTAGTGCCGAACGGTGGAGGCTGGTCGCGAACCAGCAGAAGCGGCCGGCGAGCTCTGTCATCCTCGATCCAGGCGTCTTCGAGCTCGAGCTTGCGGACGCGCGCGACTTCATCAAGAGCAAGAAGTGGTATGCGAGTCGAGGTGTGTCCCGTCCTCCGATCTCTCCCCGCGTCGGAGTTTAACACGCGCCGCCGCGGTAGGTATTCCGTTCCGCCGGGGATACCTCCTCTACGGCGCGCCCGGTGCGGGGAAGACGTCGATGATCCACAGCATCGCGGGCGACCTCGGCCTGAATGTCTACATCCTCTCGCTCACGATCATGGCGCTCGACGACAATAGTCTGAAGTCGCTGATCGCGCGTCTGCCTGAACGGTGCATCCTGCTCATCGAGGACATCGACGCGGCGTTCCACCGTGGCATGAAGCGCAACATCGCCGACCCCGAGCAGCAGCGGGCGCAGCGTGCGGCATCGGGAACGGACGGCGTACTCAGCCCGCCCGGAGACGGCAAAGGCGACGGCAAGGGCAAGTCGCAGGAGGCGCTCCTCAATGGGGTTACGCTCAGCGGGCTGCTCAACGCGCTCGACGGGATCGCTGCGCAGGAGGGCCGGATCCTGTTCGCGACCACGAACGACTACTCCGCGCTCGACCCCGCGCTCCTCCGCCCCGGCCGGCTCGACCTGCACATCGAGTTCGAGCTCGCAAGCACGTACCAGGTCCGGCAGATCTTTTCGCGGTTCTACACCCCCGACGACCCCGGGGAGGGCGTGGTGGAGGTGGATGCGGGAGACGGGAACGAGAAGGACGACTCCGGGTACAGTTCCGCAAACTCTACGCCGCCCGACGACGGCGGCGAGGCGGAACCGCTCCCGCACAGCGTCCCAGGTGCAACTCCGCCCGCTTCCCCTCCCCCGCTTCCGAAGTCGGTGCACTCGGTGTACATCGGCATGGCGTGCCCCGCGGGCCTCCCGCCACCGCACATCTCCGCAAAACACATCGCGGCGCTTGCGGACCGGTTTGCAGAGATCGTCCCCGCACGCGCGTTCTCGATGGCGACGCTGCAGGGCTACCTGATGGCGTACAAGATCCGCCCGCTGGACGCTATCGCCGACGCGCCTGCGTGGGTTGAGAAGCGGATGTGCGAGAAGGTCGCTGCGGCGCGCGCGAGGGAGAACTTGGGCTCAGCGGAGGGCGCACCTGGCACGTCTGTGGCTGCATCGTCGACGTGACCATCACAGCGAGGATCCGCGGTTTCTGACTGACCAACCCACTAGACGCGGCGCTCTCCTGTTGGGTTTGAGTTTCTGACGGGTGATAGAGCCACTTCGTTCCCAGATGTGCTAGTGGTCGGACTTCGTTATCAAACTCTGTAGTTTTACTGGTGTCTCGACTTCTCGCAAGCTGAGTTGAAATTAAGTTTGTGGTTGTATGTATGAGTGTGATACTGCAATTTTTCATATCTTGGACAAAACTGGCCTCATAGCACACACGTTGAATGCAGCCACTGCGCACTACTTGTGCTACGAGGTATAAGCGAAGAAAAGGCGTGTCATGCCGTTTGTGCGCTCGCATGCACACTGGCCCGAGGATCCAGTGGACGGTCAGCGGTGTGGTTGCTCAAACACTTGATATGTTATACGTGTTTCGACCCCTGTGGATTGTAATTCAGCGTTGCAACATTTAGCACCCAGGCACAGCCATGCTGGGGAAGACGATCAAGGCAGTACTTGGACCCTGTGGACTTCGCTGCATGCTTATATTCATGTCTGAAGAAACTGGTCCGATCGGATGCTGGTCGTTTAGCAAGAAACGGACATACCCTGGCACACCTTGTACTTAATTACCATCCACACCTTGCCACACATACACGCTAGTCTTATACTGGCAACTACTGAGAGCGTACATGCGGCGCTCGGCCCGTGCGCTGGACACAATCAGGGTGAAACTTGTACTTCAAGTTGCTCCATTTAGACTACGGAGAACTCTCGTAAGGATCCTTGGTGCCATTCCAGCGTGCTGTGGTATGCATTCTGTGGTTGTGGTATGTTCAGCGGCCGGAATGATGTATTGCAGGCGGCGAAAGAGGCAAGTGAGAGAGCGGGTAAGCGGTGCGACCGGCGCTCGGGCCGCAGTAATCAAGAGCATGCATCAGGACCCCGGACAAAGCACCTAAATGTAAGTCTTATATAAAATACCCGATTTTGGAGTTTACACTTGCATGGATTTGTGACTTTTCTTAGTACGAATTACTACTACTAGGTCACATTAAGTACCTCTTACATAGGCGTCAGAATAAAACTGAAATGAACTTTCTCTTCCTCTTTGCCTTTCTCCTTCTCCTCCTCTTCTTTCTCCTCCTCCTCTTTTCCTCTTCCTCCTCCTACTCCCGCATAGGCACCAGACCTTGACCCCAATTTGGGGCTGTTTCTACCCGCATCCGTATAGGACATTCAGGCGCTTTGTCCGGGGTCCTCATGCATCGCCCTTCGGAGTTCTTTCTCCCGCGCGACGACCACAAATGTCCGACAGAGACTTGCACTGGGCCGCACATGGCAAATCCAAGCCTGCTTCTTCTACCGCAGGCCACCCATGCGCCCCATGTGCCCTGGCGGACAGGTTTGTTCCCTGAAGGCGACCGGGCATCGCTGGGCACGCGGTGAGTGCACTGCTCAAGCGACATTCGGCCATTGGAGACACCTTTCGCCGCTAGCGCAATGACCGACGCTGACTGCGCCCGTGTATGCGGTGAAGACCGGTGCTGAACGACTGGCGACGACGACGGGACGAGCTTTGTCGCGACGTCTGTTTGTCGTTCGCGGCTCGTGACGCGAGTCAGTGATCGCGATTGTTTTGACTCGAGCCTCGCGCTTTCACTGCATCTGCGATTTACTCCCGGCGGCGGCTCCGAGTGATCAAGCATCATTCCCTTTGGCACCCGCGCTATAAGAGCGGTCGTCCCCGTCCCCGTCCTCCACACACCCTCTGCGCTCCCGACCCCCGTTCACGAAGCGCGCCCATCACCGCCGCCATGGATGCGATCAGCGTGCTGCAGACTGTGATGTCCGCAATCCAGTCGGGGTCCATGAACCTCACTGTCCCCGACGCGTCTGCCGCGGGCAACACCACCCACCCGACTGCCGCAGCTTCGGTGGCGTCCTTCTCCCCGCTGCAGATCCCGTCTCTCATCAGCATGCTGCTCTCCTTCTCCGCCGTCCGCGACTGGCTCAAGCTACTCCTGCTCGGCGCCGTCGTCGAGACCTGCCGCCGCCTCATGACCCGGTCGTACTACGGCATCATCAACTACTTCTGGATAACGGCAACATTTGACGGGAATGACGAGTGTGTCGGTGCGCAAAATCAATGTTCGCGCTGCGCATGATTTCGCTGACGGGTTCCCCGCTGTGTAGATTGGCTCATGTTCTGGCTCTCGAAGCACTCTATCTTCCGTGAGTAGCACAGCCTTGGCTCCGGAAGCCTCTCTGCCGCCGGAGCTGATCTTCGATCGTTTGCAGGCACCGCCCGGACCCTGGATGTCAGCACGCGCACCTTTGGGCGCAGGACAACGACGCTCGACTCGGACAATGAGGATGATACCGAGGGCCGCAAGATCTCGTTCTTGCCCTCTCTGCTCACTACCTACACGCTTTGGTACAGGTTCCGGTATGTCACTATCACCCGCGACCAGGTGACGGACGGCCCTTGGAACAGCCCAAGACAGACGCTGCAAGTTCGGTGAGCAGATCTTGGATTATATCTATTGACGGCAGCCCTTACCTCCCCGATCAGGATCCTCACTCGCGACCACAACGTGCTGCGTGAGCTTCTAGTTGAAGCAAAGAAGCTCTATCATCAAGCAAGCGAGAATCTGATCTCGATCTACGTATCGGACCCGTAAGTGTTCGACCACGCTGTCGTGTACGCTATGCTCATCATTTGCCAGCAGTTCGGATTACTGGAAAAGGGTGTCTACACAGCACAAGCGACCCATGAAGTCCATCATTCTCGACCCAGGCGTCATCGAGCTCGTCATGAACGACGCGAAGGACTTCCTGGCGAGCAAGGCCTGGTATGCCGAGCGAGGTCAGTGCGGTACTCGCATGTCCGCGCAAATAGTCTGACATTTGTCAGGCATACCCCATCGCCGCGGGTACCTTCTGTACGGCGCGCCGGGCTCCGGCAAAACCTCGCTCATCCACAGCGTCGCTGGCGAGCTTGACCTTGACGTCTACATCCTCTCCCTCGCGCGCCTCGGACTGGACGACACCTCGCTGAGCTCGACGATCGCAGACCTGCCGGAGCAGTGCATCGTGCTCGTCGAGGACATCGATGCGGCGTTCCACCAGGGCGTGAAGCGCGACCTTGCCGATCCCGAAAAAGAAGCAGACAGCGGCAAGGATGCGCCGCCGCACGGATCGAAAGGCAGCTCGGAGCCTGCCGCTCCATCCGTCGGGCGCGTCACGCTGAGCGGGCTCCTGAACGCGCTCGACGGGATCGCCGCGCAGGAGGGCCGGATCCTGTTCGCGACCACGAACGACTACGAGGCGCTCGACCCAGCGCTGTGCCGCCCGGGGCGGCTCGACCTGCACATCGAGTTCCGGCTTGCGAGCAAGTACCAGTGTCGCGAGATGTTCCGCCGGTTCTACCTCCCGTCTGACGTGGATGACAAGATCGCCACGACGGATGGCGAGGACACGGAGCAGGCCGTCGACGAGAAGGACTCCGGGTACGGCTCGCGCCGCGGCAGCGTCGAGGGCCTTCCCCCCGCTCCCACCCCCGCGCCCTCCCCGCCTCTCCCCCAAGACGCCTCGCCCAAGCCTACGCCCACGCCCTCGGATTCGGAGGACTCGTCTGCGGTGTACGTCGGGCAGGCGCACACCGCCCGCGCGCCGAAGCTCTCGCGCAAGAAAGCTGCGGAGCTCGCGGACCGCTTTGCCGCGGCGATCCCGAACCGTGCGTTCTCGATGGCGACGCTGCAGGGGTACCTGATGGCGTACAAGACGCGCCCGTACGACGCAGTCGAGGAGGCGCCAGCGTGGGTCGCGCGGCGGGCGCTGGAGAAGAAGGGGAAGCCGGCCGCGCGCGCTGAGTCTCCCGCAGCTCCGCAGGCGAAGGAGGAGGGGGAGGTGCTGCACCGCCAGACCGCGGATGTGGCGGTGGGGACGAGCAGCAGCTCGGACGTTGCGGTGCAGACGGAGGCGACTGGAGGAAAATGAGCGACGGACGCGCTCGGTGCGGTCGTGAATACCCCGCTCGCGGTGGGGCCCTCCCGAGGCTCCCGCGCACAGCCTTTGTATCTCGTAGGATCTCAAGAGTGTCGGCTTGTACTATAGCGTCATATAGCTTTGCAATTGCACCATGCTTTCGGAATGCTTTCTCTGCACTACGTGCCATATACGCTCGAGCAGGCTGGCATGCTTTGACACTAGCCGACAGGTGCCAGCTGCCCTTTTTGCGCTCCCACTGTGCGATTATACGTCCTTAAATTCACCCGTTTCGTTCAAAATCCCTCCTGTTGGCATGACTACCTCCCCTCTGGATACTACTTACATGCCCTATCCCAGGCGTCATCCCTGATTTACGTACTCTACACGAGCCTCAGTCGGCACTGTTCACCCGAGGTTGATCTGCGAGGAGTGGAGGTTAGTCGCAGCTTGAGAGGCAGTAGAAGTTCTTGATAGTATCATACATGTATTTTGTTCAGCTCTTGTTCCGTTTCATCTTGCACGGTGAGAACACAGTGGAGGACAGCTCCCACGTAACCCTCGATTTTGGGTGTGTCGTATTTCGGTTGAACCATCTTCTTGAGCACGTGTTTTATGTCCTCCGGCGAACCAAAGGTCTTTCCTTCGATTGCCCCTTTCCAGCCGGTTTTTACAGCGCGAGCGTCGTATGTAGGTCGGTAAGCATTATAATAATCTATGTTTTCAGGTAGTTTGGCAATGGCTTGAAGCGCTCGGTCTCGAATCATCGTACAAGAGGCGTCGTAGTATACCAACATGCGGTGGTAGGCCAGCGCCGACGACCTCTCCATGACGGAAGTGTATACATGAGCGGTCTGCTTTGCTAGTACCTTTCTTGCGACAGCTTCGGCGTAGTCGCGAAGTCCGTGGTTAATTGCAACAAAGTAGGCCTCGAGTGGATTGCGGCTCGCAGCATCGTCCCAAGCGAGGCGAGCACAGGTGGTGACGTGAGGCATATCGTATTTCCGCGCCGCCAGTAGAAGCTGCCCTAGGGATTCAATGTCGGCGGGAAGCCCTAGCTCCCCTGTATAGCAGACGCGCAACAGAGCCGCTAAGGTGTCGGAATCCTCGTCGAAGTCGAGCTGTGGCAGGATAGGTCCGGACGACTCCGAATCCGTGGACATGTGCTGCATCCGCAGGTTGGCCAGCCTCGCTTTCCACACAGATGAGTGGCTCGCCAATACGCTTTTATGGGCCCCGAATAGCTTCGTTCGGCCTCCGCGAGAAGACGAGCATTCAACGTCGATATCGGGGATTTCCGTAGAGAATTGGCTGGCACCCCTGAGCAGCCGAGGGGTGGGTGGCTGTCCGGGACTCAGGAGCTTCAGCGACTCGGTGGCGGACCCGTTCTCGCTCATCAGGTACCGCTTCAGCCGGAAGTAATCGCCCGCAGATATACCAGACATGTCACCGAGCTCGTTCATGAGCGCCAACGTCTCGAGCTTGTCCGGCCGCGTCCACGTCTTCTTTAGAGCCTCCGCGGCTCTGCGCGCGACGACCTCCAGGCCCGTACGGCACGCCGCCGCCCAAACTTGCAGCGGGCTCTTCGGTATGATTGCGGTGAGCCACCCGGACAAGATCTCGGTCGGCAGCTCCATGTCGTACTTGGTCGCCGCGCGCAGCGCAGGGACCATCTTCTCTGGATCGTCCAACTGCGTATGAAGCTTCGGAATGGGGTATACGAGGCGCAGAAGCAGCTCAAGGGTCGTGCTGTCCTCGGAAACTGGCACGACGGGGTTCCCCGCGTCCCCATCCGAAGACTTCGCGGAGGCTGGGGGCTGGGGGAGCGCGAGCATGGACGCGAAGAACGGGGACGCCTGTGCGAGGATCTGGGAGTGCACGCGGAAGTCGACGAGGTCTGCGGTGCGCAGGATGAGGTCGGCCGACGGCTGGTTGAATGGGGCTGCAGCGTCGGTGCGCTGTGGTGCGTCTGGTTGAGCCATCTGAGGATGTGTGGCTATTTAGTTCTGGGGCTTGGGGCTAGTTCTAAATGATGGTAAGTGGAGGGATGGGGCGTTAGTTGCAGGTACCGCATGCAGAGCAATGCGCCATTTATGTGAGCCCAGCTGCCATGAGGAGCAGGCGTGGGTGCCGCGTTGCAGGCCAAAGTACAACCATAATCATGATATCGCACAATCGTTACCGGGCAATTCGGGGCACCATGAATGTACTATCCTCAGTGTTCGTATCTCTTTTGCCTATTCACTGTCAATGTTCCTAAGTGTCACGACCTGGATATGGAGCAGGGAAATGAAGGGGAATGACGCCTGCTTACTTGAACTATCTTATACATCCAGCACGATCTATGAAAAGCATGGTCAGCACATGTACAAGATAAAGGCAAATCTCGACACCGCACCAACGATGACATGGCAGAAAAGAACCCTCCTCCCCCGGCGTTGTTACTGGCTATTCCCACCACCCCGGCGCCTCCTTGTTGCTCGAACACCGTCGACGTATAGCTTCGATAACGCTGCAAGCTGCTGTCTCGTGGTTATCCATATCAGTATGAGAGCAAGATGTATATGACAAAAATTGAAAAAATTTGGACGCACGTAGCAACTTGAAGGGTCTCAGCGAGTATCCACTTCTCATCCCAGGCTGATATCCACCTGCGTGTAGTGGAGGCCATAGTCAATATTAATGTTGTATGATGCGAGGTTTCACGTACGTCGTTCAGAGCTTGCTCTGTTTCATCTTGTGCGGTAAGGGCAAGGTGGAAGACAGCGCCCACATATCCTCCGACTTGAGGGCCGTTCTTGTATGCTGGCGGAAGAGTCTTCTGGAGTGCCTGTTTGATGTCCTCCGATGATCCAAAGCTGCTTTTGTTGATTGCGTCTCGCCAACTTATTTTTACGGCGGCTACGGAACCTGTGTGAGGATTACTGTACCCATTGCAAGATATCGATATACTGTCAGGTAGTTTGTTAATGGCTTGGAGTGATCGCTCCCGAATTCTTGTACGGCATGTGTCGTAGTAAAGCAGCAAGCGGTGGTAGGCCAGCGCTGGGGCCCTCTCCATGATGGGAGCATATGTGTCGGAAATCTGGTGGGCTAATACCTTCTTCGCTAGGCCTTTAGCATAGGCGCGAAGTCCATGGTTGATAGCGACGAAATAGGCTTCTAGTAGGTTGTTGTCCGCAACACTCTTCCAAGCAAGGCGAACGCAGGTGGTGACGTGCGGCATGTCGTATTTCCGCGCCGCCAGTAGAAGCTGCCCTAGGGAATCGAGGTCGGTGGGAAGTCCTAGCTCGCCTGTATAGCATACCCGCAACAGGGCCGCCAAGATTTCGGGATCCTCATCGACGGCAAACTGTAGCGCGTGAGACGCGGACGACTCCGTCGATATGTGCTGTGTCCGAAGACTTGCTAGCCTCGCTTTCCAGACCGACGAGTGGCTCGCCAGCACGCTCTGATGAGCCCCGAATGGCCTTGTAAGGCCTCCACGAGAAGACGAGCATTCGACGTCAATACCAGGGATATCTGTGGAAAACTGGATCCCAGCCTTCTTTGTCTTCTTCCCCTTTAGGATTATCTGAGGGAACGATAACTCTGGACTCAGGAGCTTCAGCGACTCGTTGGCGGATCCGGGCTCGCTCATGAGGTAGCGCTTCAGCCGGAAGTAATCGCCGGCAGATATACCAGACATGTCACCGAGCTCGTTCATGAGCGCCAACGTCTCGAGCTTGTCCGGCCGCGTCCACGTCTTCTTTAGGGCCTCCGCGGCTCTGCGCGCGACATCCTCCATGCCCGTGCGACACGCTGCCGCCCAAACCTGCAGAGGGCTCTTCGGTATGATTGCGGTGAGCCACCCGGACAATATCTCGATCGGGAGCTCCATGTCGTACTTGGTCGCCGCGCGCAGCGCAGGGACTATCTTCTCTGGATCGTCCAACTGCATAGGAAGCTTCGGGATGGGGTACACGAGGCGCAGAAGTAGCTCGAGGGTCGTGCTGTCCTCGGACACCGGCACGACCGGTGGTCCGGGGTCCGCAACCGGGGCGTCCGTAGAGGACTCGGAGGGCGGGGAGGCAGGGGGTTGGGGGAGCGCGAGCATGGTGGCGAAGAACGGAGATGCCTGTGCGAGAATCTGGGAGTGCACGCGGAAGTCGACGAGGTCGGCACTGCGCAGGATGAGGTCGGCTGCGGCCTGGTTAAACGGGGCCAGCGCGTTGGTGCGCTGCGGTGCGTCCGGTTGGGCCATGTATGAATTCGAGATCGATCGGTTCTAGAGGATGGTAGATGATGGTAAGTAGAGAGAAGTGACTACAGGCAGTGTCGTGACAGTGACGGAGACTGTCGTCGCACCGGCTGCCTGAGGTACGCCGAGGCGCACACTTTGTTCCATTAGAAATGATGTCCTCACTCGTACTTAGGTATTGTCCCAGATATCCTAACGTAGTCCATGTACACGGTCTGAACAAATAACGGTCTTCTCATCGCTCCTCTTATCCACACTCCCGAACATATGGACTTTTCACTGGCTCAAGTAAACGACTGCATACTTTCCAGCGTCCAGCCTTCAACGTGCTCACCGTCCTTTCTGCCATACACCCTTCCTACCTCTACCACGCAGCCCAGTCGCGCGCCATCGGTATGGGCGGCGTATACTTCCTTGCTTAGTAGCCCCTGCGATCAGCCCTAGACTTGGGACCGTCGCCTTCACAAGGCATTGGTTTTTCTTCTGGCCCACAGCCCAATCGGGCGGAGACAATGAGAATCAACCCGCTCACGGCCCAATGGTCTAGTCGTATGATTCGCGCTTCGGGTTCCGAGCTTGCGCGAGGTCCCGGGTTCAATTCCCGGTTGGGCCCGTTGTTTTTCTTTTGGCCCGTCGTCGAGCGAGCCGGGGAGGGTCGCAGGTCGTATACAGAGGAGAGGAGGGGAGCAAGAGACATATGGCACAACGTTCTCGGTTGCGAGATCAGGTTATCGATACAACAAGCTGGGAAAACCATACAAACCAAAGACGCTCGCAGCGAGCGTTACAAGGATAACCATCGACGATAGAGTGCTTGCGCCAGCGGGGCTGCGCCTGTGCTGACATAGATGAGTGATAAGTTGTACGCAGCCTCGCGTGAGAGGCCACAGTCCTGCAAGGTAGTATGGGAGGATGGTGAGTCGATCCGGGTGTAGGAGGGGCGAAAAGATTATACCTCTTCGCCGGCGTTTTCCCGCGCGTCTGCAGCGTTCAAAACGCGTTCATAGTGGCGCACTGCGAGAGAGTGCAATCCTGTTTGGGGGGTGAGAGGAACGTCATAGACGCGAAAGAGGATGGGAGGCTCACCCAGCTGTTGAAACACGCGCCCGAAGTTGTACTCGACCTCGTCCAGGCCCGGCGCGGAGTCTCCACGCAACTCGCGATAACGTGTCAAGAAGGCCATTGCCTGGTACAGTTGGTGAGGAGAGCTCTGGTCAGAAGGGACCCTCTCACCTGGGCGATGAGGAAGTGCCGGTTGTCTGACTGACGTTGCATCGCACGCCCCACAGAGGCTATAGCCAGACACAGGGACACGAGCGGGTCGTCGGGTGCGTAGTCGTACGCCTGAAGAAGGTAAACTGCGTGCAACGTCAGAAAGGGCATTAAAATTACCAGGACGATGCGAGACTCACACAGGGCGCTCTGATAACTCTTGGCGGCTAGCAATATCTGCCCATACACTGCTACGTTGAGCGGATTGGGCTTCGTCGGTAGCTTCGCCCGTTCGAATCCCGTGGGGGCTGGAGCTTCCCCCTCATCCTCGTCATCCGGAGCATCGTCACCGTCGCCCTTCCCTGAAGAATTGACCATCCCGTATCGCCGCTGGGTGGTGTTATACCGCAGGGAGTCTGGGTTGTTGACAGCGGCATCGGCTAGGCGTGTCTCTCGCAATAGGTGTTTGGAGAGTGTTGATACGAGGAACGCGTCAGTCGCGCGCAAGCCACTTCCAAGCGAGGATACGAGCACGCGAATAGGTTCATTGTTGAATTGGTGGCCGTTGATCAGTTTTCGGGCTTGCTCGACGACCGTTTGGAACTGGTCGGCGTGTATAGCGCAAGCTGAAGGGGCTCATAAGTATAGTCCGAGCAAATTTGTGCCGTGACATACTAATGAGGGCTAGGCGGATGGAGTCCTGTGAGGAACGCGACTGGAACGCGTTTGAGAATAGCAGATGTCGGAGGATCTCGTTGGCAGCTTCATATTGTCCCCGCCTCGTGAGCAAGAACGCGTACTGTCACGCAACGCTTTTCAGTATTGCATGGTCGGAGATGAGGAGAAGATGGACTCAACGTGCATGAACAACCGCATCCAGTCATCGAAGGAGATCGTCCGAAAGGTATCAACGTTTTCCGTCTTGGCCCCCTTCCGTACCAGCGTGTCACGCCCTATCAGACAGTCGGCACGTTAGTGTTGTGCAAGCTCCCGGAGAGAGGCTCATACCAAGTTCGAGCTGCAATCGCGAAGCCATGTTATCCTCGCTCGCCTCCGTAGTCTGCTTCCGTGCGCTCCTTGGGAATATCCCGCGGAACCCGCGATGCTGCCTCCCTCTCCATCAGTACCGACCCTCCCGCACAACAACACGTCTCCTCACCCGACTCGTCAAGAACAACGCCCTGGTCTCTCTGAACGACTCAATCAACTTCTCCGCTTCGACGAGCCACTCCCGCGTCGCCGCTTCGTCGTCGCCCGCGAGCATGCGCGGCCACAATTCCTGCACACGGTGCCAAGACTGCACCGCCTCGCGCTCCTTCTGCGTCTCGAGCTCGCGCAGTTGCGCGACGGTGAGCTTGTTCGGGTTCCCACTGCTCTTCGTCGATGTTCCTTTAGCTTTTGTGCTGCGCATCTTGCCTTCTTCGAAGAGCGAGGCGGAGCCTGGCTCGACGGATCCAGATTCTACCGTGCCGTCGTGATGGACGACGCGGCGTTTGCGCGACTCGATGACTGCGTCCGAGGGTGAGATGCGAGCGGTAAGCAACAGTTGATGGTGAAAACCGACCTTGTAAGACGAGGTCGAGGGCTTTCCGCGGTTCGTTGAGGATCTCGTAGATTTCTGCGAGCTTCATCTTCGCCTCAATGTGTGTTGGCTCTGCCTGAATGACTGAGATTTTCGTGAGACGTGATTCCCTCTGGGAGCACCGCGGAAGAGGAGTCTCACCGTGCTCGTAAACTTCCGCCGCCTCCTTGAGGTCCCCGATCATGCGACGACAGGCTGCTGCTTGGAGAAGCACATACATGCTGCTCGTTCCTGCGTCGCCTCCCAGCATCTCGTAGATGTGGCCGGCGTCCGCATACATCTCTCTTTCAAAGTAGGCGTCCGCAATTTCCGAAAAGAGCGGCGCGTATTCCGCCGCGTCCTGCGCTAGCACGAGTTTTGCGTGCATCTATGGCGAAACATCAGTAGTCTACGCTATATGCGTTACAGTCGTAACCAGGATGACTTACCTTCCCTTCATCAACATCGCCTCCCTTAATACGTGCGATAGCCAGCCGATGTCGCGCATTCACGTCCAACGGGTACATGCCCGGCTGGACCTCGCCTTCACCACCGCGCTGCATCCCGCTCTCCGGTGCATCCCATTCCCGGTCGTCCTCGCACGCGTCCCAGAACTTCTGTGCTGCGCGTCCCTGCAGCCACCTGCACCCCTTCCTGATGACTTCCACAGCCTTCCCATACTGACTAAGCGTGTTGTACAGATCCGCGAGCACAAGCAGGTGCATAAGCCCGAATCCCCCACCCGGTACTTCTGCACCTGTCTCGGGGTCCATCCCGCGGCCGGAGGGGAAGGCGGCGTGGTAGTGGTCGAACGCGTGCTGAAAGAGGTCGGAGCAGAGGGCGAGATCGGAGAGCTCGATGAGGATCGGCCGGAGTTCGTCCAGGACCGGGAGGTGGTGCGGGAGCCGCTTGAGCATGGCGAGCATCGTTGAACGCGCCTGAACGACGGCTACTAATCAGCGCGGAGTAGTATACGCTATAACGTGCAGCTCACGGTCTTCAGGTCGTTGATCTCTTTGGCCAGCGACGCGCGGTCCCACAGCGCGTTCACGTTCGTCGGGTCCAGATGGTACATCTTCCCGTAGCAGTAGAGTGCCTGCTGGTTGTACCCGAGCGCACTGCACAAAGGGTCATGACGCATACAGCATACAAGGACGACCGAACTCACCGTGACTTTTGCGCAAGCTCAGCCCACTCGTCCGCGTCGTGGTTTAGGTGCGCGGCCATGATTCGCAGCTGGAGACCCTTGCCACTATCGCCCATGTCGTCGTAGCACTGCGCGAGCACGCTCCACGCCGGTGCCGCGCGCGGTTCTATGCGGATGACCTCCTGCATGATACGAATAGTCTCCGGAACATCCGCGTCGACGTACGCTTGGTTCCCCTCTCCAATGAGAGCGCGCACTTGCTGTGAGAGAACGGGCCCGCGCTTCCTTCCGCGCTGCCAGAGCGCGTCAGTACGCGATCTGACGGCGGGAAGGGGCACGCACCTTCTTCTTCGTCCGGCCTACCCCCGACGCCTCTCGCAAGTCGTCCTTGAACTCGGCCTCGCGCTCCTCGAGGCTGATGTCCCACATCTTGTTCAGCATCCCCGAGCTCGAGCCGTCGCTCGCGTCGCGGATATTCTGTATAAGGCGGTCAAAGTCCCCTTCAATCGCAGTCTCCGCCTGTGTATCCTCGGCGTCCGCTTCTCCGGGCACGGCCTGCCCGCCTCCGCCGCCATGAATTTGGGTTCCCTGCATGCCGCTCGGCCCGGCAACGGCATCGTCTGTGGAATCATCCTCGTAGTCGGAGGAGGAGTCAGAACCTGATGATCCTTCCGCGTCCTCGTCTGGTGGAGGTGCGTCAGAGGAATACATGCCACAGTCAAAACGACCAGAGCTTGAATACAGGACGCACCGGACGACGTCCAATTAAGTTGCTCGTCGCTGTTCATAGTGGTTGGGACAAAGGTAACCGCCGTGCAGAAGACTGTCCAGCGTTCAAGCCAGCGTACTATATTGAATCGGCTGTAGATGCCGTGGTGCAGTCGATGGCGGAGACTCTAAGAGAGCAAGTTGGAGGCTGTTGGAGGAGCGACTTGTAGCGGGATCTTAGATCTATGGACATCACGGCAAATTCCGTTGCCGCGTGTCACCGATCCATGCACGATTCGATCTCGCGCTACCTCCATATCATCAACCACTTAGCCATGGCCCTTGGCCAACAGCTTTGTATGCATCTGCTATTGCATCAGTCTAGGTCTACTGCAGCGGTACGGTTGCAATTACGCGCGTCTAAAGAGGCGCCATTGCAATAGCAAACGTAGTAGACAACTCGACCGACCCCGAAATGATTTCGAAGGAGAACGACTTGGACTGGCCCACGTCGAGAAGCTGGCATACTCAGGCTGTCGCGGCTCTTCCCCCCGTATCGATTGTTACACATATATCTGTCTGCGTAGGCAAGCAAAAGGTTGCTGATAGGGGAAGATTAATTGTTTGGCTGAGGACGGCCGGTGTTTTACAAATGACATCCTGTTTCCAACTTTACATCCAGGTTAGTACGCATGCTATATGGTCTTTCTCACCATCATAACTTTCCCTCCGGCGTCGACACGCCCCATCCCTTTTCGCCCTCTCCAAAGATCTCTGCGAATGCGCCGCCGATCTCTGGGAGCATGTCCTGTGTGACGAGACCTGAATGATAGTCAATACTCGGCTATCTACGTGTGCACTGTGCTGTAGCACACCTCTGCCTTGTTTGCTGAACGCGCGCCGCGACGCCGTCCGGGTGACCATCGAGCCTGCCACGGCCGCGAGTAGTGGGATTCGGGACGGCGGGATCGAGCCGTCGCTGCGTGCCCATCGTCAACAACCCGAAAAGTTATATCTGCGAGTAGCCTACCCGAAAGCCCCGGTCTCGTAGCACTTGCCCCACGCCATGATCGTGCCGACGGTGCCGCTGAGGATATCGCCCTGACCCCCGCAACGCTTTAGCCCGCCGGGTACGTCCACCACGACGCGCTCCTCGGTACTCTCGCCTTCCGCTATCTGCAATGTGGATGTCACTTCTAAGACTAATATCTGACGCGCGAACGGGGCTCACCTTGTTGAGCTGCGCCTGCTCCTTGCTCGCCTCTCCCGTGTTCGTACAGATGATGTCCGAGCCGCCCTTCTCCAGGACGGTCACCCCGCCCAGCGCCCGCGACACATGCATCGCGCGCTCCTCAGGCGGAATCTTCGGGTCGATATCCACATTTTCGCTCAGCCGCTTGAACTCCATCACGTTGGGCGTGAGGACCGCGCGGCGGTACCCGCGGATGAGCGCGAGGTCATGGCCGATCATCCAGAGCGCGTCCGCGTCGAGGACGACGTACATGCCGCGCTCCTTTGCGATGGTCACCGCGAGCTTCGCGTGGCTGATCATGTAGTCTTCGCGTCCGAGGCCCGGGCCGACGATGAGCACGTGGAGCCGCGAGAGGAGGGAGTCAAGGGTCGACCTCAGCTCCTCGGAGGCTCTGTAGTATGGTGTGAGCTACCAGCAGTGCAGCGCGCTGCATGGTGCGCACTTGTCTTCACGAAGAATGGGGTGCACGATGAGGTCTGGAGAGTACGACTTGATGGCTCCAGCAGCGGTGGGGGAGCAGATGACATGTGACAAATCGGCGCCCTGTGCATGTACTGAGCGCGTTGCAGACGAGGAGCGAATGGCACGATACACACTATGCGCAAGGCAGAGATGGAGGCGAAAAAGGGGGCGCCAGTGTAGCTACGCGCGTCGTGAGTGTGGTGGGAAGATGAAGTGTATGTCCTGTACGCACTCAGACGCCGACGCGCCCTGACTGGCCCTTGTGTAAGGAGCCGTTGTGACGCACTCCCACGCCCTCCGCCCACGACCCTGAGATCTCCGCGGCCCACCTCTCCCTTGCCCCTGCCTTCTCCACGCCCAAAGACCCTGCACCCCAGGGTCCGTCTCCGCACAGACGGCCAGGCACCCGCTCCCTCCCGTCTCAACTGGCCGCACGCCGCCATTCCTCTTCGCCCAGCGCAGCGCCTCCCGTGCGAGCGCCAGCCTGCGTCGCTCCCTGCTGCACACATGCAACGGCTGCGAGTCCGTCCTTCAAACGGTAGGTATCAGCTCTGTTCTGCAACTAAAATGCGCAGGCCACGTACCGGAGTCGTCCCCTTCACACAGGGCGCTGCCGCAAAGGTGCGTGCATCACATGTGTTGAAAGAGAGCCGCGTGGTGAGGACGCACGACAGGAGGGGGCGGAGGATGTCTGCTCCTCCCTCTCGTCGCGACTTCTGCTTTTAAGCTGTCCTCGGCCGCGCACGGACGCAGAAACACGCTGGCGCCGAACGCGCAACGCGCAACGCCCACCCCCGGCGCTGTTGCTCACCGGAGCTTCCCCATTCTGTCTCCCCCACTCTTGCCGATTCCCCGCGCCCCTGCTCCGCCGTGTCTGACGTGGAAAACACTCGCCGCCCAAGCCTCACACCGCCATGTTCGCTGGCGAGGTGCCGATATTGCACAGAGACAGACCCCTGCGGTTGCCGTCCCGCGGGTTTCGCGCCGTCGCCCGCGCTGTGCGTGTGCCGTCGTCGGCGGAGCACAACAAGCCCTGGCAGTAAGGGACAACAACACCTAGCCCAATTTGCGTGTCGCCGACGGACGGTGAAACGCGCGCCCATGCGCTGGACTAACCCCAACGCGCAGATGGGCCCTGTTGCCCCCCAAAATGACGAGGGCTGTCTCGGAGCAACAGCGCATCTTGTGTGTCATTCGGGGCCCGATGCCCGACGCCCGACGTTCAGTGCCCGTCGCTGCCCCGCCATGCGGGATGCATGCTCTGTGTACGAGTGCGTGTACTGCGGGGGCCCGCGCCCGCACGCCCCGCAGCATCGGTGGCAGGCTCAAACGTGAAATAATCATCTTCGTTCGTCGTGTACATGTACGTCTCTAGTACACCGTGAACTACTGTGCTCGAACGAGTGTGCGCGGCCGTCTAAGATGCGCGAACGCGAACGTGTGGTGAGTGCCCGAAGGGAGCTGAGATGGCGGCGGCGACGCCTTGACCTCTCGACGTCCTGCTCCGCCAACGCTGTAGAGAGCTTCGACGCCCTCGGACGATGACGCAGCCGAGTGCGCGGACGTCGCGCGCCGCCTGTCCTTCGCCGTGGACAACGCTCAGTGCTCAGACACCCCCGACGGCTTCCGACCACTCCCCGATGCGCCCTGTTCGTTGGACGACCCGCGCGCTCTGTGACCTGGATGGTACCGTCCCGGCGTCGGTCGAGGTGTGTCCCCACGTCTTCCGCCTGCAAACTACGCTCGCGGTGCG
Organism: Lenzites betulinus; assembly: GCA_022264855.1. Taxonomy (NCBI): domain Eukaryota; kingdom Fungi; phylum Basidiomycota; class Agaricomycetes; order Polyporales; family Polyporaceae; genus Lenzites; species Lenzites betulinus. The sequence continues at coordinate 76,694 of JABYQU010000019.1, forward strand.
GTATTTTCCGCTCACTCAAACACAAAAACTTACACACATCGTCCAGTCTCTTTCCCATATAGACGACGAGTGGTCTGCTGCGGGACCGAACCCATATCGACCGGTAGGGACACGTTTCGCAGCGTGCAACGCCGTGCATGATCCCTCCGGCCGCTGTACTCGACCACGGCAAGGCATCCCCGCGCCCGCTCGACGCCTCCACGCACAGTCTCCCCATTTCGAGGGCAGCATCGCCGCACCCTGGCGCATACACCCAGCGCGTTTCGGCCCGATCCGCGAAGGTTTGCCCGAGGCCACTTTGGCAGCTTTTCATGCATGCACAGAGAGAATCGCACGCCCCGCACCGACCTCTCCCTCGACCGCCGCGCAACTTCGTACGTCGGCTCGCGTGAACGGACCGCATACGCTCACGACGTCTCAGGACGATACGCGCACATGCACAAATCGTGCATTTGGCATGATTTCGTGGATGTGCGCAGGAGAGCGCCCGTCCCGTGTGGTGCGCTCATCGCGTCGTCGCGCATCTTGGTATGTGCTCTCGTGTGAATGGAACGTATGTGCTCACAGAGTTTCAGGCCGAATGGCGCACATCTCGAAACGTGTCATTTTGCTCAACTTCGCTGGACCTGTTTGGACGACCGCTTGCCCAGCGCCGGCCTGGCGTCCTCCCTCCACGATATCTCGTACATCCTCTCGTGTGATCGGGCCACATGCGCCCACGAAGTTTCGGCGCGTTACGAACACGTCTCAAATCGCGCATTTGGCTCGATTTCATGGGACATTCTGGTGCCATCGCCTCCGATCGTCCGCCGCCCAACGCCCTCGCGTCCCCACACCGCGACACCTAGTGCATCATCTTGTGTGAACATTCCGCACGTGCCCACGAAGTTTCAGAGCGTTACGAGCACATCTCAAATGGCGCATTTGGCTCGATTCCATGGGGCATCCTGGCGCCATCGCCTGCGATCGCCCACCGCGCACCGGCCCCTCGTCCTACTGGCGCGAAACTGCGTATGTGCTCTTTCGTGAACATGCTGCGTGCGCTCACGCAGTTCCAGGACGCTGCGACGACGTTCAAAAAATGCGCATCTTGCATGCCATTGCCAGTGGCGTCGTGGACGCGGGAGGGCGATCGTCCACCACGTGCCGCTCCCGCGTCGGGTCGTCGCGCAACTTGGTGGGCTGTCTCGTACGAGACTACGAGTAACGTGCATGCGCTCACCGAGTTTCGGGTCGAAAGGAGCGCGTTTGGAAACCGGCCGTTCTGCTCGTCCGAGTTGGGCTCGGACCTCGAGAGCCGGACGATCGCGCCGCGCTGGCTTCTTGTCCGACTGCCGCGAAACCTCGTACGTCTTCTCCTACGAGCATCCCCCATGCGCTCATGTAGTTTCAGGGCGCTGCGAGCACATTCGAAAACTGAAGTTTTCTGCAAAATATTAGGGATGTACGCAGATGATCCCTCGTAGAATGTCGTCCTCGCATCGTGAGGTCGCGCCGCTTGGTACGTGGTACTTCTACAACGTTTCGTAGGCGCTAACCGAGTTTCAGCCTAATACGAGGCGAAATGCTATTCATCTGCCGGACGCGATTCCATGAGGGCATCTTACTAGACGATCACTCGCTCTGGAGCAACGCCACGTCCCCTCGCAACGCCGTCTCGTACGTTCCACCCTGTGTACCAATCGCGTACGCGCGCTGACCGCCGGGACGATCCGAGCAGAAACAAGTTGGCTCATTCTGAAGGGCTTTGACGGGAGCCCACATACAGAAAGTGTCGCCCCGCCTCGAGGTTTCGCCACGCCGCCGCGCAACTCGTACCGAATGTCCCCACGAGCATCCCCCACGCGCACTGCGCAGCGCGACGCGATACGATCACGCGCACCATGCGTCTGGCAATCGAACGAGGGTCTGGCGGGCACCCAGACTGGGGCCAAGTCCCCTCTGCACGCACACACCTTCGCGCCCCCGCCAGCGCCCGCCGAGCTCATTGTGGGGCGCCCTGAGCGAAACAGCTGCGTCCACCTAGCGGGCGGCGGGCGCATCGACCATGGCAACACCCGCCCCGGCGCGCCGCCGTTCCCCTGGCGTTCCCTGCGTCCGCGGACGCACCCTTGCGTTCTGTGGGATAACCGCCGACCCTTGCGACACATGCGCGCGTGCCCGGATGCACATCGGCGCAGCCCCGTCTGACCGTACTAGCAAGGTCGCTCTGGCGTTTTACGAGTGCGTCCCTGTATCTCCTGCTCCACGGCGCGGTCTCGCCTTGCGTCCCCCGCGCGCGGTCATACCTGCCGTCACCTCGGTACGCCGGCGGCCCCCCTGGTGACATATTCGATGCTGGGCTATGCCCTGAAGCGAGGTACGTGTTTTCTCCAGCGCGCGGACGCCGGCTAGTGGGGAGGCTCACTGTTCTGAATCGCAGGCCGCCCTGCTGCACTCCGCGTCGGTACGCTCGTGCGCGTATGTGTGGTGCGACGCCCGTCCCGCCCGCGTTCGAGATTCCTCTCCAAGCTCCGCGTGGGCGTCGCTCTCGCCTCCGCGGCCCTGTGCGGTGCGGAGACCATGGCCACTTTGGAGCATTCCGGCGAGAGGATCCGAGCCGTCCGCCAACGACCTGCACCTGATGGGTGTTTCGACGTCTTCGACCCTGCAGCCCGACACGTCCGCACGGCACTCTGGGAGTCCTGCGCCGTCAATTGTGCATAGTTTCCGCGACCTGGCGCTAGTGCCGGTACGCGTACGCGGCACGCAGTGTGAACCAAATATTTCGACCACGAGGGCCAGTCCGCGCCACGAGTTGAAACATATTCACTTGCAGAATCTTTGTACCGCTCGCACCTTGCACGCGCGGCCCTGCGTTCCGGTACATATTCACAGTGTAAACCTCAATGCAATTTCGTTGTCGGCGCGCAGAACGGCCGCCCCCTTTCTTGCAGAGAAACTGCCGTTCAGACATACCGATGTACGCCGAGCGAACCACACCGCACGCGAGCGGCGCCCCGCTGGTCCGCGTCGACAACGGACACATCCGCACCCCGGTTGTTGGGATGGGTGATACAAGAGGGTGCGCGCATGTCCACCCTGCATGTTCTGCGCCCGCCGCTCTGACATCGCTTCCTCACGGTCGGTACGACGCTGGTGCGCCCACCGCGATAAGCGTCCTCCGTCCCTCGACTGGCTCACTCACTGATATTTCGCAGGCACTCCCGTCGAGCACCGGGTTTCGGTGCGAGCATCCACGCGCATTCGCCCCGACGCGCTGACTTTGTGAGCAGGCGTACGAGCACAAATAAAATTAGTACGGGTCAGGGTCCAGGTACTTTACCACGTCGGACTCCGATTCACGACGCCCGAGTCGAATGCCATCAGCTGTGTAGGGTGAGTCCGCTTCGCCGTGCATGTTCCCTGTTTCGTGTGGACGTGCTCGCACTTTTCGTCTCTGGTACTAGCGGGACGCTATCACGCGTACTGATTCGTCGCGTCCCGGTCTTTCCGCAAGCCACCACGGCATCGCTTGCATTCCGGCGGACTTGGTGTGGTACCCGCGCTGTACGCTTTGCGGGGATGTTGCCGCATTCGCCGCGGCGCTGGTGAAGCCCCCGTGATAGCTTTTGTTCATCCCGTGTACATACGACATGAATGCTTGGCCTTGTAATACATGGCAGAGACGATTTGCACTCACCTGCTAGCCTGACGTCGCCAGCGGGAGAAACCTGCAAATGCGGTACACAGATGGACGTAAAACACGCCGCCCAGAAACGCGAAGGGGGACGGAGCCTGGCAGGTTGAGCACCAGAGAGTCGGGTGCACAGCAATGGAGGCGGCCGCGGACGCGCCGTCGGAAGCGGAGTCTCGCGAAGGTCGCATCCCATTTTGATATTGCGAGCGTACACGCGCAGGCTGCGACCCGAGTCTTCGTGGATACTAGTGTTCGCGAGCCCGTCTTCGAGTCCCTGTTGCGGCGGCATGCTCCTTGCGCTCACCTGTATCCTGTCTACGGCCGGCCCGGACAATCACGCGAAGGCTGGCCTCGGAACGCGATTGTCTGCGCGGGGAGTGCCAAACGCTGTGAAACAAGTCATCCATAAGTCGGACTCGTTCTGCGCGAAGGAGAGCTGGGACGCACACGAAACGTCAGGCGAGCTGTCTGGCAAGGAGCGAGAGCGCATGCGGCACTGTGCACGTTAGTACGCTGCGTACATCACCAGCGGTTGCGGGGTGAGGCTCAAGAGGTGGCCGGATGACGTACCTTCTGCTGTCAGCGGGATTCGACTGCTCTGGGAGCTGCTCCGTCGCCGGCGTCTGAAGGAGGGCTATCAGAAGAGGATACGTTGTGAGCCTCCGATGGCGGAAGCCCGCGCGAACGCCGAACGCAATCCGTAGAGTGTGATACCACATGCAAAGACATACCAGAGGAGATCTCGGGAGGCCTCCGGATCCGCGTCGCCCACGGTCTGCATCAGTCTTTGACACGGGGCGGCGCACCAAACGACGAGAAGGCTCGACGGCAACGGAGAGTCGACGCCGGAAAGCATCGTCGGCCATTGAAGCGTTCAGGCTTGAGGCGTCCGCAGAGAGACGGGGTGACGAGCATGCTGAGCGGCGGCATCCCGAGTCTTGCGGTGGCGGACTCGGAGGGCGAGCGGCCGGCGAAGCATGTGCGCGAGGGTCGTGCCGTCCACACTTGCTTCGGTGTGCACTGTGGAGGAGGAAGCAATCAGCGTACTCGCGGGGACGGAGGAGCACGTAGGAGGTCGAGGAGATTGCATCGGGGCTGGCCTGGGGCTGGCCTGGGGCGGCAGGGGGCTGAGGTTGTGTTACAGAGCGGAATACCTTGCGTGGCGCCGATTACAACTATACGACTGCCAGCGAAGCGACCCCAATCACTTGCAAGGCTGAGAATGGGCGCCGGGAGAGCGGTAGTGGCAGTCCAGGGGTGGGCGCCGCGGGCGCTCCCATCCACTCGGGTTGCCTTTTGCGGGACGCCGGTCAGGCTCGCACCGCCGGAGTGCCTGCACGGCAAGCGTCGAATCTGAATCAGACCTGGGTCAGGGTAGCGATTAAGCGTGGGGTGCAGGGATCGATTTACCATTTAAGCTATGTACGCCGGGGGACGGGTGGCTTCTCCCTCCCGCCTTCTCCTCCGTTTACGCGCGCTTCCCGATCTCACTGTGAAGTCTTCCGGCGAGGCGCGACATCCGCGGCCCGGCCGAGTCTGGACATCCTCCGCGACGAGCCAGAGTCCACCGTCAGCGAGCCGTCTGTGCGAAAGCGGCGGAAGGAGGCGGAGACTGCCGCGGCAGTCTGTCGGTACGTGCATCAGTATCTGGGTGTTCTGACGCACATGACGTTTTCAGCAGCCTGAGGTTCGGGAGACACTCACTGGGTGAGTTTCGAAGAGGCGGCCGTCGCGTGGGATGTCCATTCGCGTGGCGAGGGTAGGCGTAGCGTGCGGAGGGCCACCGGGCAGGGCGGACCGTTGTGCGGGGCGCCGGGGCCTTGCGCGCGAGAAGATAGTGTGCCGCGGCAGCGTTTGCGCACGGGCACGTCCTTGACACTCGCTCGACCGAGGCTCGGGGCCGTTGCGCGGAATGGCGGCGGAGGCGGGTTCATCGTGCGGAGGGGCCGTCGGGAGGGGCTGGGCGTTGCGCGCAAGAAGATAGACTGCCGCGGCGGCGTGCAGTGCGCGCGGGCGCGTCCTCGACACTCGCGCGGCCTGGGCTCGGGGCCGTCTCGTAACATGGTCAGGCGCGCGGCGGAGGCAAGCTCCACGTGCGGAGCGGCCGTCGTGCGGGGCGAGGTGTCGTGCGGGGCTGGCGTTGCCCAAGACAAGACTGCCGCGGCGGCGTTTGGCATGCGGAGGGATCGTCGGGCGAGACGGGGCGTCGAGCGGGCGCTGCGCACGAGAAGACTGTGCCGTGGCGGCATTTGCGCGCGCTGGGTGCTCGGGCGATGCGTCGTGGCTGGCGACGTTCGGGCATACGCGATGAGCGAGGTGCAAGGCAGGAGGAAGGACGCTCACGCACCGCGAGACCGTTCCGTGCGCGTGGGATGCGGTGCTGGGTGGCGGTGAGGGTTCAAGGACTTGGAGGAGGAGACGGGAGCTTGAGCTGCACTTGGACGCGTCCTGGGCCATTCAGCCTTCCTAGCGTACTGTCCACATACTCGATGCTAATGCAAAGGACGTTCTGCGATGCCTGTCCCCTCCGAGTCGTCTGCCCTACTTGCACCTACCTACTCCTCGTGCCCCATCCCCCAGTCTCCACTATGTCCCCCCGTCTCCAATATATCCCCCTGTTAGTGCATATCGTCTGTCTCCAATATACCCCCTTGTTAGTGCATAACTCTTCTGCTCTCGTCGCGGCAATTTCTCCTCCTCGCGCGGCCCGCACGCCGCCATCACCGCGCAGGGCCACCGCGAGGATGGTGAGTCACATGCCCGGCTGGACCTCGCCTTCACCACCGCGCTGCATCCCGCTCTCCGGTGCATCCCATTCCCGGTCGTCCTCGCACGCGTCCCACAACTTCTGTGCCGCGCGTCCCTGCAGCCATCTGCACCCCTTCCTGATGACTTCCACAGCCTTCCCATACTGACTAAGCGTGTTGTACAGATCCGCGAGCACAAGCAGGTGCATGAGCCCGAATCCCCCACCCGGTACTTCTGCACCTGTCTCGGGATCCATCCCGCGGCCGGAAGGGAAGGCGGCGTGGTAGTGGTCGAACGCGTGCTGAAAGAGGTCGGAGCAGAGGGCGAGATCGGAGAGCTCGATGAGGATCGGCCGGAGTTCGTCCAGGACCGGGAGGTGGTGCGGGAGCCGCTTGAGCATGGCGAGCATCGTTGAACGCGCCTGAACGACGGCTACTAATCAGCGCGGAGTAGTATACGCTATAACGTGCAGCTCACAGTCTTCAGGTCGTTGATCTCTTTGGCCAGCGACGCGCGGTCCCACAGCGCGTTCACGTTCGTCGGGTCCAGATGGTATATCTTCCCGTAGCAGTAGAGCGCCTGCTGGTTGTACCCGAGTGCACTACACAAAGGGTCATGACGCATACAGCATACAAGGACCACCGGACTCACCGTGACTTTTGCGCAAGCTCAGCCCACTCGTCCGCGTCGTGGTTCAGGTGCGCGGCCATAATTCGCAGCTGGAGACCCTTGCCGCTATCGCCCGTGTCGTCGTAGCATTGCGCGAGCACGCTCCACGCGGGTGCCGCGCGCGGTTCTATGCGGATGACCTCCTGCATGATACGAATAGTCTCCGGAACATCCGCGTCGACGTATGCTTGGTTCCCCTCTCCAATGAGAGCGCGCACTTGCTGTGAGAGAACGGGCCCGCGCTTCCTTCCGCGCTACCAGGGCGCGTCAGTACGCGATCTGACGGCGGGAAGGGGCACCCACCTTCTTCTTTGTCCGGCCTACCCCCGACGCCTCTCGCAAGTCGTCCTTGAACTCGGCCTCGCGCTCCTCAAGGCTGATGTCCCACATCTTGTTCAGCATCCCCGAGCTCGAGCCGTCGCTCGCGTCGCGGATATTCTGTATAAGGCGGTCAAAGTCCCCTTCAATCGCAGTCTCCGCCTGTGTATCCTCGGCGTCCGCTTCTCCAGGCATGGCCTGCCCGCCTCCTCCGCCATGAATCTGGGTTCCCTGCATGCCGCTCGGGCCGGCAACGGCATCGTCTGTGGAATCATCCTCGTAGTCGGAGGAGGAGTCAAAACCTGATGATCCTTCCGCGTCCTCGTCTGGTGGAGGTACGTCAGAGGAATACATGCCACAGTCAAAACGACCAGAGGACGCACCGGACGATGTCCAATTAAGTTCCTCGTCGCTGTTCATAGTGGTTGAGACAAAGGTAACCGCCGTGCAGAAGACTGTCCAGCGTTCAAGCCAGCGTACTATATTGAATCGGCTGTAGATGCCGTGGTGCAGTCGATGGCAGAGACTCTGAGAGAGCAAGTTGGAGGCTGTTGGAGGAGCGACTTGTAGCGGGATCTTAGATCTATGGACATCACGGCAAATTCCGTTGCCGCGAGTCACCGATCCATCCACGATTCGATCTCGCGCTACCTCCATATCATCAACCACTTAGCCATGGCCCTTGGCCAACAGCTTTGTATGCATCTGCTATTGCATCAACTGCAGCGGTACGGTTGCAATTACGCGCGTCTAAAGAGGCGCCATTGCAATAGCAAACGTAGTAGACAACTCGACCGACCCCGAAATGACTTCGAAGGAGAACGACTTGGACTGGCCCACGTCGAGAAGCTGGCATACTCAGGCTGTCGCGGCTCTTCCCCCCGTATCGATTGTTAGACATATATCTGTCTGCGTAGGCAAGCAAAAGGTTGCTGATAGGGGAAGATTAATTGTTTGGCTGAGGACGGCCGGTGTTTTACAAATGACATCCCATTTCCAACTTAACATCCAGGTTAGTACGCATGCTATATGGTCTTTCCCACCATCACAACTTTCCCTCCGGCGTCGACACGCCCCATCCCTTTTCGCCCTCTCCAAAGATCTCGGCGAATGCGCCGCCGATCTCAGGAATCATGTCCTGTGTGACGAGACCTGAATGATAGTCAATACTCGGGGATCTACGTGCGCACTGTGCTGTAGCACACCTCTGCCTTGTTTGTTGAACGCGCGCCGCGACGCCGTCCGGGTGACCATCGAGCCTGCCACGGCCGCGAGTAGTGGGATTCGGGACGGCGGGATCGAACCGTCGCTGCGAACCCATCGTCAACAACCCGAAAAGTTATATCCCCGAGTAACCTACCCGAAATCCCCGGTCTCGTAGCACTTGCCCCACGCCATGATCGTACCGACGGTGCCGCTAAGGATATCGCCCTGACCCCCGCAGCGCTTCAGCCCGCCGGGTACGTCCACCACGACGCGCTCCTCGGTACTCTCGCCTTCCGCTATCTGCAATGTGGATGTCACTTCTAAGACTAATATCTGACGCGCGAACGAAGCCCACCTTGTTGAGCTGCGCCTGCTCCTTGCTCGCCTCTCCTGTGTTCGTACAGATGATGTCCGAGCCGCCCTTCTCCAGGACGGTCACCCCGCCCAGCGCCCGCGACACATGCATCGCGCGCTCCTCAGGCGGAATATTCGGGTCGATATCCACATTTTCGCTCAGCCGCTTGAACTCCATCACGTTCGGCGTGAGGACCGCGCGGCGGTACCCGCGGATGAGCGCGAGGTCCTGGCCGATCATCCAGAGCGCGTCCGCGTCGAGGACGACGTACATGCCGCGCTCCTTTGCGATGGTCACCGCGAGCTTCGCGTGGCTGATCATGTAGTCTTCGCGTCCGAGGCCCGGGCCGACGATGAGCACGTGGAGCCGCGAGAGGAGGGAGTCAAGGGTCGACCTCAGCTCCTCGGAGGTTCTGTAGTATGGTGTGAGTTACCAGCAGTGCAGCGCGCTGCATGGTGCGCACTTGTCTTCACGAAGAATGGGGTGCACGATGAGGTCTGGAGAGTACGACTTGATGGCTCCAGCAGCGGTGGGGGAGCAGATGACATGTGACAAATCGGCGCCCTGTGCATGTACTGAGCGCGTTGCAGACGAGGAGCGAATGGTATGATACACACTATGCGCAAGGCAGAGATGGAGGCGAAAAAGGGGGCGCCAGTGTAGCTACGCGCGTCGTGAGTGTGATGGGAAGATGAGGTGTATGTCCTGTACGCACTCGAGAGCACCTCCTAAGACGCCGACGCGCCCTGACTGGCCCTTGTGTAAGGAGCCGTTGAGCGGAGGAATGATAGCCTTGATTTGACTGAGAATTTGTTTTGGTACGGGCATTGTTTGCTCGACGATTAGCTTAAGCTTGCAGGGCCAGAATTCTGGAAGACTGTGATATGTAGATTCCGCGTCGACAAGGATCACGTGCAATGCGTTGTGATGGGATAGACGAGCCGTGCACAAGAAGAGGGCAGAGCGCGCGGGAGGACGAGGAATAGGTTCAGTTCGATCGCAACACTAACTGACGTCATCCGCAACCGCTGCTAGGGCAAAAAGGGCCCAACCGGGAATTGAACCCGGGACCTCGCGCAGGTTCGAGGTTGCCCGAAGCGCGAATCATACTACTAGACCATTGGGCCGCACAACAGCTGCGTTTTCATACATCCCAATTCTGGTTGAATCTCTACCACGTCGGCTTCTTCCGACGCAGAAATGGTCTGACTTCGGATTCTGACTGCAGTCACTGAACTTCGCACAGCTCTACCACGTCAACGCCGTTATATAAACTAGTACTGTCGACCGCCAAGCCCAGGCTGATAAAAGACCGAGCATCATGCCATGAATTTTTGAGAACTGCTATATCTGTGTCAAAAACCTGTGGATGAGTCAGAATAGGTGAGAAACGTCTGCGTCAACACCCATACCATCTCAGTTTTGACTTCACTCACAATATTACAAAGTAGTCAGCGGTATCGTGTCAGCTCTTCCAGGCTTATGCATGCTCGCCAGGCTCTTGCACAGATTCCACGGGGCCAGGTAGCTTTGGTATGTTTAGCGAGCACCGACTCGTGCAAGATAACCGCTGCATGAACATCAGTTGGAGGCTATCAGCGGATGCTAACACCTTTACTTCACATGAAGTGCGAGCTCACCATGATAGGTATTCCGAGACTCCCCTTCCGTACCCCATCTCCGCGCCAGGATCCCACTCAGACCCTACGGACGCTCCCAAATCTCGCGCAGAAGCCTTATCTGCCAGTCGTCGAGACGCCCGCCCACACGGGGCCCAGTCGCGTCCGGTCGGCCAACCGCGAGAACCTGTGCAAAGCAGACTTGGTCAACCTGGCTCGCGCGAACGGCGTGCTCACGGTAATATTCTGCAGGTGCGGGAGCGACATAATGCGGCGGCTGGCTATAGTCGTAGAAAAGACCTGGAAACAGTAGAGCTGCTTTCGCTGGCCGCCCCTCTTGGCCGCCCCAGGTGTGGGTAGAAGGTTTGGAACGGCCGTCAAAGTTCGTCCAAATGGTGCGCTCTATTCCTGAGGGGATCCACCGCCCCGTTGACCATGCCTCATCTCCTGACGGTCGCATCTTGCGGGAATATAGATCTGTGCCTGTGGTCAGTGGAATACTCGTCTGAAGAGGATCCCACCGTGTGATGTCCGCCTGCGGCGGTGGATTGCATTCAGCGCAGTGGCAAATGGTGGAGTCAGAGAAAAGTGGGTGCTTCGGGGGATTGCAATATATCCGTATCAGCTCCTCGGGACCCGCGTTCGTGGACCGTCCAGTGATGCCCCCGCGCGTGACGTCCGGCTGCACAGTGCAATCGGTGAGCACTGTTACCCTTTCATGTAATCAATATTAACTTACGGAATACCCTGCATCGCCAGAAAGGATGCCCGTGTCCTCTGTCCAATTAAGGATAGCTGCGAATGTCTTCGGAGGCTTCTCCGGCTTGGGCTCCAGGATCGGCATGAGCGCAATCGCGGGTCCAGTAAAAGTCAGTGGATTGCGAGTCGAAGTGAGCTTCGCCATAGTTCTTGTACGTGTTGTTGGTATGACTGATCGAACCTATATGGGCGGGGTCTCGAGTCTCGAGTGGTCTGTGGTCTGTGGTCAAAAGCAAGTTGAACTTGGGCGCTTTGCACGGCCGCGTTTATGGGCGTGCAGGAACTTCCAATTTTGGTGCGTGATTTTGACCATTGTTTCCCTTTGTATGACAGGCTAATACGGCATCTCATTGTCGATCTGGGCCTCAGCATGATTGTCCGATCGTGCGGCAGCATTCATTATACTTCATAGCAAATTTGACCCGCTATTTATCAGCATATGCGTTAAGTACAGACGGTCGACACATCGCAAAAAATAGTAGCTATGTAAGCATAGTCTGCCCCCTCCTCCCGGGCTCATACACGTGTGGTTCCCGATTCCCTGAGGTCTGCCAACCGTCCGCTCCTCCTCCATCAATACCCCGTCCCGCTTGAGCCCTCCCTCCCCACCGATCTGACTCGCTCTCAACTTGCATACACCGGCTACTTGCTATCCCTCTCAACCCAGCCCCAGAAACCGAATCACTTCCGCGGCCATCCGCTCCATCGCCTCCTCCGCGCTCTCCATGTCATGGGCCAAGCAGGACGCCTTTTTAATGGCCGGTGGACGTTCTCGCTCTATCTGTCTGCGACGGACGTATGCGAGTCGCACTTCCTCGTCGATGACGATCCCGGGCGGGGTCAAGGGGTATATAGACGTCGAAGTGCTCGCGTTGGACGACACAGAGTTTCCCGCGCCCATCGTCGGGACTGGTTCACCGCTGCTAGTGGTATCGTCGTGGGAAGCAGCGCGGTAGGGATCACCTGGCATCGTCATTGTGGCCGTCGTCGCCGCGGTCGCTTCGATGTGAGTCGTCGCCTCGGATGTGCACACTTCGATCGATGTCGGCTGGCTTGCACTCGCAGGTACATCCCCGCTCGTCGTCGCTCCTTCCGGTGTCACATTCATCGGGGGGAATAGGCTGCGCGGGTCGATGAAAGGCGGCCACGGCGGCGCGACCGTGCTCTCGGGGTTCACCGCCAGAGTCTCCGTGTACTGCGACCATTCGAATGCCATCCGTGTTGTGCGAGCCTCCGCTAGGAGGCCTTGCACCCTGGCGCCACCGACGCGCCAGTACTAGGTAATCGTGCACGCTGTGAGTCCCACCTTTAGTTTGATCCCTCCAACGATGCTGCTCACCGAGGGGTTCCTGTGCGGGGGGTAGTAGATCATGTCGTCGGCAGGGTTCATGATCGGCTCGTAGTTGTGGAAAAGCTTCACTGGACGCGGCGCGTGGATGGTACCGGGCAGGGAAGGCATAGGTGCGCAGGGCAGAGGCGTCGATGTCGCATCCATGTTCGTTGTGGCTGAATATGCGATGCAGAGTGTAGATGGTAGGTCGTCGACTTCACCGGTTAATAGTAGCCTTGCTAACGGACAATATTGACACAGCAGCTGATCCCCAGGACAGGGGGGTATAGTGAGGTGAGGGACAGAATGGGAGTGCGGTGGTGAAGCGCAAGTTGATCGAGAGGGCGTCTTTCGCCCAGGACCGTGTCAGTCGCGTCTCGCGCACTTCGATTGTTTAACGAGGCGTGTATGTCACATGAGCGCAAAGTGGACTTCCCATTATGGTGAGTCGTTGCGCCCATTGTTCTTTCCACAGCGAGGCCAACTAGCCCTTCGTCAAATATCATATGGCCTTGCATGTATTGGTGAACTACCATGTACAGCCCGCAAGATGTTCTCTGCAAAGTTCATCAAGTTGCTCGTAGAGTATGGAAGGTATGCACTCTTTCTCCAGTTTCGCGGAACAAAATATGTTTCTAGCATAAATCTGGCGACTCACCTGAATCTCACTCAGACAGAAAATATGAGCTCTCGACTCGCCTCTTATAAACCAACGATCGGGCGTTTACGTCTTCTCTCCCTTCGCGAAGCCGTGTGGCCTGCCACGAGGCAGCAGCGTGGGTTCGACTATACCGTGCAGTACGACCGCCTACGTCGTTCCTTCATCTCCTCCAACCACGTCCAACCTCTCAACACCTCAGATCGTTACCATCGCCCATGGCTGATTTGGACATCCTCACGGAATCGGCGGAATGCTCCCCCGCATCCTATCCATTTGACCTCGACTCTGCCGATATCATCCTCCGCACATCCGACCGTGTTGACTTCCGCGTTCATCGCGCCATCCTCGCCATTGCTTCTCCCGTCTTCGCGAGCATGTTCCAGCGGCCTCAGCCACAGCACTCAAGTAGCACTCCCGACACAGCGACTTCGAACCCGCTCCCGGTCATCGGCCTTTCCGAAGACAGCAGGACGCTAGATAGCCTCCTCCGTCTGTGTTATCCTGTTGAGAGCTTAGGAGGCGAAGGCATCGACGACATCATCCATATTCTGGACGTGGCAAACAAGTACAATATGCAGTGGCCTATGTCTATTCTTCACCAGAAACTGGGGAGCCTTACCTCGGAGAAGCCCCTCGTTGCATGGGCTGCAGCATGTCGAACACGCTCAGAGACTGCGGCTCGTACGTCGGCGGAATGCCTTCTACAACAACAGGGCGAAGATCCTATCGACTTGCAGGCGATCGTGCTCGAGCAAGGCATCGCTGCCTTGGAAGGCGTCTCTGCTGGGGACTACCATCGCTTGGACGAGTTTCTCCGTCGACGGGAAGAAGGAAACTCTGCTGATTCCAGGTCCCACATGTTGTCAACGGTGCCCACACAGGATGAGGCCATCAAATCTGAGGGTACTCCAGACTACTTCGCCACCCACATTCCCGACCCAGATGTCATCTGTCGTTCAGCGGACAACGTTGACTTCGATGCCCATCGAGCCATCCTCCTCCTACGCTCCGTAACATTCGAGAAACCGTCCGTGACCATTGGAGCCGGTCTATTAGAGCGAGACACGACGGGCGATGGTGCTGCTCCGCGAGCCGAAGAAGGCGGGAATGACGAACTCCCATGCCCGCGTCCAATACTTCACTTCAATGGTGACGCCGAGACGTTGTCCACCATTCTGGCTATCTGCTACGGCGACACTCCCTCGAGTCTCTTCACCCTCTCCAAGGTCATCGCTGCCTGTAACCACGGCTCTCCGGGGCTGGACTCCGTGCATGGAACCGCAAACAAGCTGTGGGATGAACAAGCTCGCTCAGATCCATTCCTTGCTTACTTCATCGCCGTCCATCGCCGTTTGACTGTACAAGCCCAAGCCGCCGCGAAGCAGATGCTCCTACAGCACCCCTCTGAGAGCATCAGACAAAAGTACGTATCTCCGATGGAACAGGTCCCTGCGCAAGCTTACCACAAGCTTGTCGCATACCTCCTGTCGTGTGAGAGCGTTGTCAGAGGAGCATTGGATACCGCTCAGGAGGAGTGGCGTAAATCCTCGACATTTTCGTCACATAAATGCAAGACGTTCACCCGCTCCACCTCACAAGCATGGCTGCTTGAGTACTTCGAGAACGTGAAGAAGGACTGGATGGGCACAGCGGCGGGGGGACGTGGTGGCTGGGATTCTTCCTTGGGTCCCCTTCCCCTGGTCAAGCAAGCCATCGGATACAGTTCTGGCAACTCGGCGTCGATGTGCTCGCGGACCTGCACAATTATCCAAAATGTTCTCGACGTGGGGGACACCCTACTAAAGAAGTTGGTTGCGGATATTGATAAGGTCGTTATTACATCTCTTCCGCTTTGCTTCATCCCGGATATATGCTGAGCGTGGTTTTCACAGATCACACTGGAATTGTAAGACCGCTCGGATGCAGCGGTAGTGCGACAACAGAATCAGGTAAGTAGGTCATCATTATACCACTACAACATTGATGTCATGACTCATTACATATGCCTGCTCTCCTGCAGCACAAGGAACCGTCGGAAATGAAGATGCGAGAGTCGGTAGAGCGACAGGAATAGTACGTGTACAATGGCTCGAGTTTAAGAAGTTCTCTAGATCATTTTGCGAGATATTCCGATGCTGGTTCTGCTTCGAACTGCAACGTGGTCTACCGCAGCAGTACCGCAGCGTACCCGCTGGACCAACATAAAGCACTGAGACTGCCTCTGCCCGCGGTACCTTCGCTACACTCATCTCTCACCACCCAGTACTAGTCTCTCAAACTAACAAACCAACCCACTCCAGATGACTCAACCAGATGCACCGCAGCGCACCGACGCTGCACCCCCGTTCAACCAGCCCTCGGCCGACCTCATCCTGCACACCGCCGACCTCGTCGACTTCCGCGTGCACTCCCAGATCCTCGCCCAGGCGTCCCCGTTCTTCGCCTCCATGCTCGCGCTCCCCCAGCCCCCCGCCTCCCCGCCTTCCTCCACGGACGCCCCGGGCGCAGACGTCGGACCCCCAGTCGTGCCGGTGTCCGAAGACAGCGCGACCCTCGAGCTGCTTCTGCGTCTCGTGTACCCCATCCCGAAGGCTCGCCGCGTCCAGATGGACGACCCGCAGAAGATGGTTCCCGCACTGCGCGCAGCCATGAAGTACGAGATGGAGCTCCCGATCGAGATCATGACTGAGCGGCTTGCTGTGATCACACCGAAGAACCCCGTGCAAGTCTGGGCCGCGGCGTGCCGTACGGGCCTGGAGGGCGTGGCGCGCGGTGCGGCGGAGGCTCTGAAGAAGACGTGGACGCGGCCGGACAAGCTCGAGACGTTGGCGTTTATGGATGAGCTCGGTGACATGTCTGGTATCTCTGCCGGCGATTACTTCCGGCTGAAGCGCTACCTGATGAGTGAGCCTGGGTCCGCCAACGAGTCGCTGAAGCTCCTGAGTCCAGAGTCACCGTTCCCTCAGACATTCCTAAACAGGAAGGGGAAGAAGACAAAGAAGGCCGGGTCCCAGTTTTGCACAGATATTCCTGGTATCGACGTCGAATGCTTGTCTTCTCGTGGAGGCCTGGCAAGGTCGTTTGGGGCCCACCAGAGTGTGTTGGCGAGCCACTCATCGGTATGGAAAGCGAAGCTTGCCAGCCTGCGGACGCAGCACATATCGACGGAGTCGTCCGTACCTATCGTGCTGCAGCTCGACGTTGACGAGGAGCCCGACACGCTCTCCGATCTCTTGAAAATCTGCTATAGTACTCCCGAGATTCCGGCCGGCTTCGAAGCCCAAGCGCGGTTGGTGTTGGCAGCACAGAAGTACGACATACCGCCACACATCGTCGCCTACATTCGCCTTGCTTGGGACGACGCTGCGAGCCGCAATCCACTCGAAGCCTACTTTGTCGCAACCAACCACGGACTTCGTGACTACGCCGAAGCTGCCGCAAGAAAGGTACTGGCCAAGCAGACCGCTCACCTATACACCTCCGTCATGGAGAAGTCGCCGGCGCTGGCCTACCACCGCATGTTGGTCTACTACGACGCCTCTCGTACGATGATTCGAGACCGAGCGCTTCAAGCTATTGCCAAACTACCTGGAACCATAAGTCCATATGATTCAAATTATCATCGCTACACGAATATCTCTGTAGCGCCTGTAAAGACTGCTTGGGAAGGCGTTATCAAGAAAGAGGGCTTTGGATCGCCGGGCGGCATAACACAGGCGTTTCAGAAAGAGACTCCGCCACAATACGGTACTACCACTGGCACTGGCACCGTCGAAGGATTCGTAGGCGCTGTCCTCCATTGCGTCCTCACCACCCAAGAAGAAACAGAGCGAGCGCTGAACGACGTATGTGGATCAGTGTTGTAATAATTGACTCTGCCACTGACCCCCGCTATTTGCAGGTAAAGATCACTCTGGGATGAACGGCGGATGCTCGTACGATCTCGTTTGTTGGGTACATCCTGGTGGTTCTCTGCACCGTCGCTGTGGTCATTTTTCCCATACTGATGTCCATGACGCAGGACAACGGCTATCGGAGTGTTCAAGCACTAAGCTCGAGAAGGAGGCGCTGGGGCGTTGGAGACAGTTGGTAACAAGGGCAGGATTCGGTGTCATCTCATAGTCTGTACGGTGTCGAGAATCGCGAACACATGTCCAGATTTGACTCGGGAGCATGACACAGCCCTACGACATTCGGGAGGATAGCAAGGTGGTGAGAGCATGAGCTAGAGCACCGAAGCGCTCTCGCTCATGCCGTCATCTTACCACTGGCAGACGTGAGCTGTGTCCCCCCAGTTGAGGGGAAAAGCCGCGTACATGCGCGGAAAACCTCGGAGAAAAGCGCCGCTGCAGACACCGGTCGTATCACACGCGGGTCAGTCACCTCACAGGGCAACCACCTCCATCCTAGACACATACCTGGTGCCGACATATGACTCGCTCGACAGTCATCCTGAGGATATTCGTCGTGAACGTGTCACCCGACTAGAAGTCAGGCCATCCCATCCGCACCGCTCGGCGGTGTGTTGCCATGGTAAGGAGGGTGGGCAGTACCGTGGCACGGTCGAAGACATCCTCGACGTATGTTCCTGCGTATGAGCATGTCCAGCCACGCCGCAGTGGAGAGGCGGAATTGAGCAGCTCTCTGGGACAGCTGCGTGTCGAAGGCGGCCTCGAAAATCGTTACATTGTTGTCCGCAACTGCGGCAGCGGCATTACGGCGTGAGACGGGGGGGGGGCATCCCGGTGGCTTCGCGTCACGAAAACAAGTCACCGGAGGTATGTCATATCGGAACTTGAAATTGGTCGGAGGTTGTGCACATCTGCCCGGCTCCGATACATACCGTGCTTGCGCACTGCACCGGCGGTACGGAGATGCAGTCGATATGTCCAACGCAGATAGTGCAGCTGGCGCGCGGCGGTGCTGAGGCGTCCCGAGCAGCACGGAAAGTGGCTCCGAACCCCCTGTAGCGCGCGCAGACCACGACAGACGGCGGCGGGGCATGCACGGAGTGTTCGGAGGATGATTGTGATGCATTCCGAGCGGCCAGCAGACTGGGCCACCCGGAGCGCGTGCAAAAAAAGCCGCGCCTGGCCGCACGCGACTGCCCCAAGTGATCGCGATTGACGAGGAATCGAGCATGGTGTGATGCGCAAGGCTGGCTAGGTGCACTATGTCGTAAAATCGCCCAGGTTCTGGCAAGACAAGACGGGAAGGGTGGATAGGAGACGCGCTAGAGGTAAATTGGACGTACAAGACATGGAGGGGGCGCGCCTGGGTGCGCGCGAGCTGCGGGGGTCGACATAAGGCGCCCCGTGGACGTCTTCCACCCAGAGTTATTGTCCCGCGTTCGATGTTTAGCATTGCAGAAATTGAGTGATTCGGGGAGGAGAGCAAGGACGGGGATGCGATGGGCGGCTGCTAGATATGATATGGGCGCCTGTGCGGGGAGCCAATGGGAGGGCAGGGATGGGTGCGCAGGACGGCTCGGGTGGTACGACGGAGAACAGATCAAAATATTATCCGCGCCTCGTCTCATCCTCGTTTTTTCTATATAACACCCAACGCGCCTCGCCCGTACCCGTCCAGCTCCTCCCTTTGCCCATCTCTCATCCTTGTCAAATTCACTATCGACGCGCCCCACACCATGACTGTCCCCCTCAACGCCTCCACCAGCCAGGAAGTCGAGGCGCCCATCCGCCCCAAGGATGTCGGCATCCTCGCGATGGAGATGTACTTCCCCCGCCGCGTACGTGTTTTCTCTTCGCGAATGCCTCGTCACGCGTCCTCACCGTGCGTAGTGCATCTCCGAGGAGGAGCTTGAGGTCTTCGACAACGTGCCCAAGGGCAAATACACCATCGGCCTCGGCCAGAAGTTCATGGCGTGCTGCGACGACCGCGAGGACATCAACTCCTTCGCCCTCACCGGTACGTCCCCCTCGCGTTCACCAAGACCCTTTCACTCATTCCCGGCCCAGCGGTGATCAACCTCATCGAAAAGTACGAGATCGACCCCAAGTCCATCGGCCGCATTGACGTCGGCACCGAGACTATCATCGACAAGTCAAAATCGACCAAGACCCATCTCATGGACTTCTTCGCCGACGCTGGCAACACCGACATCGAGGGTGTCGACTCCAAGAACGCCTGCTACGGCTCGACTGCTGCCCTCTTCAACGCTGTCAACTGGGTCGAGTCCTCGTCTTGGGATGGCCGGAACGCGATCGTCGTTGGTGGCGATATTGCGATTTACGCCGAGGGCAGCGGCCGGCCCACTGGCGGTGCTGGTGCCTTCGCCATTCTCATTGGCCCTAATGCACCGATCGCAGTAGAGCGTGAGTACCATTCTGTTTTTGTGGCTACCATCTTTTGCGCTTCGTGTGACCGCCGTGGCCGTCGGGGAATAAAGTAAGGCATTGCGGAATACAGCAAAGTCGCCGGGCGGCACATCAAAGTTTCTCATACAGTTCATTCCGAATCCCGAACCCCGGGTCCTGCCTTCCGTTCTCGTATTCTGGTCCTTATCTGTGCCAGAAAGACGCACTTGCTGACCGCCGGCTTTCTCTGCAGCGGTCCACGGCTCGCACATGGCGAACACCTACGACTTCTACAAGCCCAAGCTCGACTCGGAGTACCCCGAGGTCGACGGCCCGCTCTCCATCTCTGCCTACATCTCCGCCATCGACGCGTCCTACGCCGCGTTCCGCGCCAAGCACGGCAAGGCGAAGAAGATCTCCGGGCAGGCCGGCAGCCCCGCGTTCACGCTCGCGGACGTCGACTACCCCGTCTTCCACTCGCCGTACGGGAAGATGGTGCAGAAGGCGCACGCGCGCCTCGTCTACAACGACTTCCTCGCGAACCCCGACGCGCCCAAGTACGCGAACGTGCCCGAGCGCGAGGCGCTCCTCGCGCAGCCGTACAAGGCGACGCTCACCGACAAGGCGCTCGAGAAGACGTTCATGGGGCTCGCGAAGGCCGACTTCGAGAACACGGTCGAGAAGGGCATGAAGCTCGCGCGCCGCTGCGGGAACATGTACACCGCGTCGCTCTACGGCGGCCTCGCGTCGCTGCTCGCGAGCGTCGAGCCCGCGGAGCTCCGCGGGAAGCGCATCAGCATGTTCGCGTACGGCTCCGGCCTCGCGAGCAGCTTCTTCACGCTCAAGGTCAAGGGCGACACGTCCGCGATCCGGGAGAAGATGGACCTGGTGGCGCGCCTGGAGAGCATGAAGGTCGTGCCCTGCCAGGAGTACGTCGACTCGCTCGCGCTGCGCGAGAAGAACCACAACGCGGGCTCGTACCAGCCCGTCGGCTCGCTCGACAACATCTGGCCCGGCGCGTACTACCTCGAGAACATCGACGCGCGGTACAGGCGCACGTACATCCGCGCGCCGAAGGCGTGAGGCTGCCCCCGCCCCCGCCGCCCGCTCTCCTCCTTCGCGTCCTCCCATCCTTGCTTGTCCCATTGCTGTCGCACTCGCACACACACTCGATACCTCCCCGTCGCCCTCGCACCATCTAATCGCGACCCGCATTGCGTACTGCATACCACTACTTACCCCCCGTTATCTCTCCGCGCCTCGCCGCACCCCCTCCGACCCCCGCCCCCCCGGCGTGCGCACGTTATTGTAGTTTTTCCCGTCGGTCGGAGCGGTCTTTGGGCACTTGGTAGAGCCTCCGCGTCGCGGACGCATGTATATGAGTATCATCGCATAAATTCCATCACTAGACGTGCCCTAATTTGTGCTGGCAACGCTGTGCGTCGAAAGTCCAAGTAAGTTGAGATATGTGCTCGATCGGGCTGAGGCCGACTTTGACCTCTGAATCGCATGTCAACTTTTCTGGCCAAGATATGACTTCGGGCCTGGGACGGCGTGCTAGCACTGTACCGCCGGTGAGAGATCGGCGGACCATTCAGAATATCGCGCTCTTGAGAGGTACAGACATGAGTCCAACGTGGGGAGCAATATTATAACTTGAGGAGACTTTGTGGTGAGCTCGAAGCGGGAGCACTAGTAGCACGAGTACGCCGTCGAAACATATGGGCTTATACTACTGGAGAGTTCGGGGCCGGCGGACGCGTACAAACGGCACAGGTAGCATAACCATTCCACAAATTGATAACCCGTCAGAAGCTGGACAGATACAATGTATTGAGAGAGCCATTATTCATTTCGACCGTCCCTATTCCTCGGCGTCAGGGAACATTCGAGCCGCGGTAGCTCATCGCTCATCGGGCAGCCAGAGGAGCGTCTTGGGTCGAATCACTAGACGAAGTGGGTGGACCATGTGAAGAGGTTCAGCGTAGGCGGTCTGCTTGCTTCTGGGGCCTGCTCGTGAGGCGCCTATGCTTAGGCGTTGTCATCGTAGACTATGGTGGCCGGGCCACTGTGGCAGGCGTGTTTTAGTAACTCTCGGTAAATAATTGACGGGAACTGACCACTTCTCGACACCCTGCGGAACGTCCTGTCAACATGAGAGGACCAGCGAATATACAACGTAACGCACATTCTCGTCCCATCGGATCTGCGCCTTGAGTTCGGTTAGGCCACACATGAGGACAATTTTGTAGCTCTGCTTGTAGTAGATACCGCGCGGGCCGACCTGCGGTATCTTTACCACGTTGGAAGTATCTGCATGGACAGAGCACAGATGCTCAAAACAGCCTGCAGGGGGTGGGGATTAATGGCCGATGCGAAGCAAGCGGAACATCCCTACATACTCGGGTCGGTGTCTATCCAGTGCACGTTCTGGTGTGTGCCCTTATAACAGAGTAGATGTGAGGTTATGGTACTAAGTTTATCCATGTTGGTTGACAATTGCTGCCAGTCTTGCGACCTCTCCTCGTCTTCAGTAATGCGAGTGCCCTGCATAAATGAGTGTCTCATGATTCCCGCTAAGTGTGTTACAGTCTAATCACCTTCACAAGATAAGCACTGAACGCCCCTGAAACAAGCCTTCGTCCTGATAGGTCTTCGAACATGCCGGATCGGCGCGCGATGTGTTCAAGGTCGGTCGGGTCGTAAGGGACCGCGACATTGATTCCATACGTCACCCTAATGACGCGAGCTGAGACACAGTTCTCGAGGTAGAACGAGACCCCGCCTTCAGCCACAGCTTTGCTTCTGCTCATAAAAGTTCAGTATACTGTGCAACTACGATCAGATACGTCCCGCACGTGTTACAACTTGGACGGCACACTCGAAGCCCAAGAGGTTCGCACGCTTGCAGAAGGCTTGCATGAAGCCAGGGGCTTGCTGCGAATCCACCTACAAGGAAGACGGTCTGTCCATTACCCATCAACACATGCGCACGTATAGGAAATAGGTGCACTTGCCGAGATAGGACGGGTGGCGACCTGTCGTTGCTTCTGGATGGTTGCCACAATTGCATCGAGGGAGGGCTTATAAAAGCCCTCCATCTCTGCTCTGCGAATACATTCGACCTGGTCACATAACAAACGCATCTCCAGAAGAGCACGCACCCGGATAGCAGCAGCTGTCCACGGCGGATACCAGCCTTCGCATCGTTGCATTTGATCGAACCGAACTTGATATACGAGGCCTCGGACGAATCTCTGAAATAGGGTTTCGTATGCTTTTCAAAGTAGTCCAGCATTGTGTTGATGTCGTCTTCGCTGCCGTACTCGGAGCCGTTCAATTTCTCTGGAAGATCGAATGAGTATACTACGTTTTCCAAAGGATGAACGCGCTCGCCTTGAAGGAACTCCTTCGCCCGAGCATTGACGCGCGTAGACCCTTGCAAGATACCTGATGGAGTGTTGGTAAGCCGTTGAAGTAAAAGAATAAATGTACTCGCAGTCCGCTGGGGCAACTTCCTCGACGGAGAGAGGAAGTGTTGACACGAAAGAGTAGCTACTGATGTCGACGGTTCCTCCTCCAGCATCGACGATCATCACGGTATCGCCGTCCTACAATTTGACCATCATGTGCTGTTGGTGATCTTTGTCTCTGCTGACCAAAGCGTCGACTTACAGAGATGCTGTCCGCCGTCAAGCCATTGCGGGCGCAGTAGTGGAGGCTTGCTTCTCCTTCACTCACGAATCTGACGCGGTTGCGACCTTCTGCTGTATCAGGGACCAAACCGGCCAAGACCGCCGCTCGCCGCATCTTGCTTTGTTGAAGGCCTTCCCATCCGTTGGGATGCGAAAGCACGAACTCGATGCGATCCGTGACAGAATGCCATATGGTCTTACCGTTTGCGTGTGTATCGTTGATATACTGCCGCGTGCAGTCAAACAGGTAGCGGAGGAAGTCGGCGAAGACGTCTAGGATGGTTTTGCCCTCGGGCAAGGCGGGAAGATCGCATTGACTGATCTCAGAGGCGAGTGTCTTCGGCCGCAGATGGAGTTTGAACCTGCGAAAGCGGACCACTCAAGATGTTTGCTTTGAAGACCGCCATTCCAACGTACCATTCGACCAATATTAGATCCTCGTCTTCAGCTACCATTTCCATATCTGGGAGGGCCGCCTCCGCACCCGCACAGTGCACCGTACCATTTTGCCGGTAGTACAAAATAGACGGAATTTTGGGTTTCCCCGTATCGTTCTCTTGACCAGGGAAACTGGAGCCCCAGGGCGAATCAGATTGTCCGTGTCAAGCATCGGAACAACAAAGCTTACCGGGTAACACCGTGGATCCTGGGGACCTCCCCGGGGTCGAGGACGGCGAATGCAACACCAGAGTACGTGGTTCCGACGTCCATGGCTATGACTAGTTTGCGGATGCTGCCCTTGTACGGCTGTAGCGGAGTGGTCATATTGTGGCTAAGAGCGAAGATGTGCGTCTCAGGTAGGATGATGGGCAAACCCTAAGCTTTGTTCCAGGATGCGGCGCTTTAGCCCTGTGCTGCGGTAATGATCCGTGCTCGTGGTCGTCCCCGCGCGATTGCATCGTGTATCTAAATGAAACTTAGAATCCTGCCCTCATGAGCACCGAAGACTTCCATCCGTCTGTTGTAGCATATCAAACAACGAACACGCACCTCACTAGCAATTCACCCCCATTTTAAGACGGGCCGCGAGGAGGTATCCTGAGAAACCACTCGCACACACCGAATCCACGGGGCTGTCAATGCTGCAAAGTGTGGGATTATCAATGCGCCAATCGCTTCACCGGCCGCAGATCTTCAGTCGTTCACAACGATTCGAAAGGGAATGTCTCTATGCAAACCGATTGTAGTTCATACATTTATGTGTCGACATGCGATGAAGCTTACGTCGCCGGCCCTGAATCGTCATTCAAGACCAAGTAGTGACCAAATGCATTGGTCGGAGAGACACATGCGTATATATCACCTAGACACAGAACGTAGTTGAGTCAGGGTGGCGTCGCGTAGAGTGGCAAACTTACCGGTAGCTCTGTCAGCCATCGAGAACTTCGCATCATTAGAGACGATGTGTAGTAAACCTATCAAAATGAACGCCCAACGCGATTCCGTACTTCTCCGATTACAGTGAACATCAGGTGCAACCCTACACAGCGCTGCTCATCTCCAACAGGGCTTCTATACTCTTTCCCAAATCACCCTCGTTCGCTTCCAGCACCCACTCCACTACCTCCACGTCCGTAGTGGGGAAGATTTGCCGTAGCGTCTCCCGCGCCGCCACTGCCGCCTTCTCGTGTGCGCGGTCGATCTCCTCCTGCAGCCCCGCAAGGTCCAGGGCGGGTGTCGGCGTCCGCGACACGTGCGGCGACGGTACGCGCAGCTCGCGCTCGCCCTGCACGAGCGACTGCAGCCGCGGGGGCTGCAGCGCGCCAGCCTGCTGCGAGGGCCCGATCGCGAGCGACTGGTTCGTGTACGGCCCGACGCTGTGTGAGCGTGCGCGCGTCGGGGAGTCGTCTCCGGGGAGCAGGGGGAAGTTTGCGGACGACGCCGACCGGACCGAGGCGTGCGGCGACGGCTGCGGCGACGGTCGCCGGACGCGCGGCTTGTACGGTGGCTGTAGAGGCGGCTGATACGACTGGCCCTCTGCGCCCGCGCCCATGGGTGTCTGTGGATTTCCTTGCGGGTATCCATGGGGATATGCGGAGTGCCCGTCCTGGGCGTAGAGCTGTTGCTGCTGCTGTTCTCGGCCCAGTTCGAGAGGGGCGAATGGCCCGGGAAGGTAAGACAGCGTGTCCTCGGCGCCGTCGAGAACCTCGTTGAATATTCGACTGATCGCGCTGAGCGGCTTAGAGACCGCGTCGCCTGTCTTCTGCAGAAACCTCCGCGCATCTTCCCCAAGCGTCTGTCCAGGGGTAGAGAGGGAGAGAGGTTGCGCGGACTCTTCACCCGTGTGTGAAGCTGGTGCAGAGGTCAACCGTGGAGGAGTCGCCATCCCAGTAGGGTCGACCCCTGTTACAAAACCGCGCTCTGGGGTTTGGGTACCAGTGCTCGGGAGCGACTGTATAGCGTCCTCAACATTCCTGCGTCTCGCATAAACATTATGTTAGGGTGCACGATGCCATGACTGACCTCTCGAACTCCTCCTGTGTTATGTTGGAAAGAGACGTGTGATCCATAGTTTCGATGAACGACACGGCACCCATCTACACGCCTTCAGGGTATGTACTTAAAAGTTAGCAGAAGTACGACACTCACCAAACTAGACAAGTAGTATCCTGCCTCGCTCTGCAATTTGGCTGGATTGCGGAACCGGTTGATGAACCTAAAGAATGTTGGTCATGACTCTGGAAATGTGAAAAGCTGGAAAGCAGCTCACTCAACATTCGATAGGAGGTGTGGTGGATTGGCCTTGAGAACCACGTATATCAGGATCGGTACAAACGTATCCGCACTTTCATCCTTGCGTAGATGTCGTATTAGCCCTATCAAAAGCTATCAGCATATGCCTCAGGTTGAGATGAGATGAGGCGGACCAAATATGACCTTGCAGCAATTCAATACACATATTAGTTTATCACGCGGCGCTTTATAGTGGTTGATCTTGAGAAGCTCTACACCCATGATATAACTATGAGCACCATATTTTGACAGGCAAAGGCGAGGTTACGAACCTTGTTGAGCGAACATCAGGAATCCTTCGCTCCCTTCACCTTCCGGAACATCTAGGTGACTTGGCTCTATCCATTTGAATAGCGCAATGCGCTGTGAAAGTATGCGATCTCGTTCCAGATCATCCGCAGTAACGGGTCGTGGAGGTACTACTTTCGCGACTTGGGGTGTGAACGTGCTGCGAGGCTATTGGCAAAATGCACCCGTCTTGTGTCTCTAACGTCACTCACAACTCGTATAGTCTGTTCATGACAAGCTTCTCCATGCCCTCCATTGCGTTGTCAAACTCGGCGTCTGATGCATTCCGCCATACTTCGCTCTCTCGCATTCGCGTTGCGATAAACTGACCTAGAGTTCAGCAAGCATATACCAGACAATAGCTTTGTCAGGCTTACGCTGAGAAAATCGTTGATCAGTTTTACCTGGTCATTGACCGTGAATGTGCGTTTGGCAAAATTGCTGAGAAACCTGCTCGGCGGTCAATACCTTCCATGCAGATCGATTTACACTGACATACGACCGGAGGTACTTTGCCACAGGCTCCGATCCCTTCGCCTTCATCTGATCCAGGAACTTCTGGAAGTCGAATGAGGGTGGCTCCTGGTCCTTGCCTTTACCGGACGGGGAGCTGCGCCCGCTACTGCTCGCTGCCAGATCCTTGCTTCCACCGGCCTGACCATCGAGCGCACGCCTGTCCAGTGAAGCCTCCTGTTTCTTCGCAAACGAGGATATGGTCGCTGGAGAGGGGACGGCTGTGGCTGAGTCCAATGAGCGGGGGCGCTGCCCTCGGGAAGTGAGCGGCAATGCGAATGTCCGAGCGAGTGCGGCAAGGGCAGGAAACGTTGGAATGGGCGACGAGGATCGAATCGGAGTAGAGGGTGTATGAGGGGGAGAAGGTGCAGGGCTTGCCGATGCTTTATTCTGCGAGCTTGGGCTAGCCGGCACTTCGCTCTCGACTTCGATCGGGCGAGGTGGGGGTGGTGGTGGATGGCCGGTTGAGCTTGACCAGGCTTCTTGCGATTCTTTCTCTGCAGCAACTGCCAGAGGATCGAACTCGAGTAGGATATCCGCCTTCGCTGAGGTATCTAAGCCGGGCTCAGCACTGGCAGCGATACCTTCGGTAGCATGTGCGTCCAAGTGCGACGCGTCCGGGGTATGAAGTGTGTGTCCCGATGGCTGTGTTATTTCACGAATCTCCTGCCAAGGATTATGCTCTGGGTCTCCTGAAGTTGTGTCGTCTATGTGCACATTTTGCAGGGTATCACTGAGTGCAGCATCTTGAGGGGTTGCGGACATGGTATAAGCTCCTACAGTCGAGGATGTTGGCGTAGATATCCCAGTACGGGATATAGAGGCACCTAGGCCGTCGTAATGAGGATCGAGTGGAAAGCAAAGGACACGCCGCTGCAGAACATACGCAGTCCTTCAGATCGCAGAGTCCGAGTCTGGCAGCTGAGATGGCGCGAAGGGGAAAGCGCAGCGCGAGTGCAGCCACCCGCTCAAAGTGGCGGTCATTTCAAGCGCCCGGCGTACTTGGCCACCTTTGCTGCATGATCCGCCGTGTACTTATACGTGCTGACGTCTAAATTCAAGTTCAACGTCTAAACCCAACGACTGTTCTTTGCTAGAGTTGCCCCTCTGTCCAGAGCTCCATGCATTGTATGAACATCAGGGGAGGCTGGCATGCTTGGTCTGCTACACGCCCCCGGGCGTCTACGTAGTACGTACCGGTACCGGCGGTAGAATCGAAAATATCGCAATTCGATAGCCAGATCGTAAGGAGGGCACAAATCCGGCTTGGTACATCCGTCGCGTTCCAGAGGGAAGGGATTTGTAAACCTAGTGTACAATATCTTCAGGGAAATTTCACGGAGCGATTCGACTCGGCCTCTACGAGTCTGCTGCAGCTATGCCTGGCACATGCACATCTAACTTGTCGATGTAGTCGGGAGGTTAAAAGGTACCTGCGGGGGCACCGTTACCAAATCATCTCCGGTGCAATAAAAACGGGTTGGGCTCACCTTCTGTACGGCTTCATCGACCTTCTCGGCGTACTTCTGGAGAAGGGTACACGCCCACGACATGGTGTCGGAAGCCGTACACTTACCGCCGCTAGGCGTGGACCAGGCTGAGGTAAGCGCTTTGCCTGCCAGTGGCGGGCCTTGCTTTTGGTAGTGACAAGGCGGTATGTCGGCCACAACAGCGGTAAGGAATGCTTTCGCTACCGCAGAGTTCGTCCCCAGCACGGACCCGTGCGGCTTCTCCTTCAACGCCGCCGAGATTTTTGCAAAATGGGGGACAAGCCACGAGGGGGGCATCACAGTGATTACTGAGGCAGGGTACCGGCTGGCGCACTCGTTTGTTTTGTCATGGATAGAGCAGGGCATACCATCATCCGTACTGCGGATAGACAAGAAATGGGCGGTACGTGCGCCAGTCGCGGCCTTGGAAAGCTCGTCCAGGTAGAACAAGAGGTGTCGGTACCAGCGGTTCGACGTCCTCTCCATGTCCGGATGGTACAGCGCTGTGATCGCGGGGATGTTGTGCTTCCGGAGCAGCTCGTCTGCACACAGCTGGGCCTCCGCCGCCCATCCGTGCCGGGCGGCGGCGAGATAGAGGCGCAGTGGGTCGGACGCGACTATGGTGGGCCAGAACGCGCGCACGATCTCCTCCGCCTTTTTAAGCTCGTACTTGCGACTGGCGGAGAGAACGTCGAGGAGCAGTTCAAGGTCGGTAAGCTGGGGGTGTGCAACCGGGTAGCACATGCGCAGGAGAGCGTCCACCACGACGCTGTCCTCATCCATGATGTGTACGGGAATCTGCGCGCCGCTTGCGGGGTCCGTCTCGTTGGTGGTGTTGAGGGCCTTTTGGAGCATGATAGGTGAAGCCAGGGATATGATGGGGCGATGAACACGAAAATCGACCGAGTCACAGCTTCGCAGGATCACGTCTGCGTCGGAAGAATCGAAAGGAGCCTCGATGGACACAACAGGTCTTCTGGCGCCCGGCGCACTCACGCCCTTCGTGGGTTCGCAAAAGGGCCCGATGTCCGTGAAGTCCACCGTGACGCGATTGAGCCCGGACGACTTGGACTTGTTGGTCTTCCGCGTGGCGTTAAGCTTTAAGAGGCGGTAGTATGGCCCCGCCGGGATATCGTTCAGCTCGGCGCAGATTCTCCCCACCACGCGGTTGTTGATCACGGCCTTCTCCGCCGCGGCCCTGGTCTCCTCCTCCATCCCGTAGTAGCACGCGATGGCGAAGACCCGCAAGGGGTTATCCTCCATGATGCGCGGCTGGGAGAGGGCGCGCCTCATCGAGGCTACGACTGCCGGCGCGTCGTACTTCATGCCGGCGGCGAGCACCTGGTGGATCGAAGAAAGCGAGGACATTTCTGGATCGGGGATGGGGTAGAGCACTCGGAAGAACACGTCCAGGATCGTGCTATCCTCGAGTACGTCGACGCGGGGCTTCTCAGAGTCGGTGCCCGGGGGTTGCGGGAGCGATAGCATACTCGAGAACATAGACGAGGCCATTGACAGGATGAGGCGGTGGACAAGGAAGTCGACATTGTCACTAGAACGGACGACGAGGTCGGCATCGTCCCTGTCGAATGGCTCCTTCGCCGCTTGTGTCTTGATAGTGTTTTCTTCGGCAGTTCGCGCGCTTGCTGCATCCGCAATGGGTGCGATAGCTGGGTGCACTTTCAGCATGTGCGGCAAACCGCCAGAAAGACGGTGGCATATCCTGCGTACCAAGGGTAGACATTTTGAAGTGCTTCAAGTACTATCACCAGGAGAATCCGAGTGCGTAGACAGCGTCTAAGGCCATAATCATAACGCAAGGGTCAAGGTCGTTCAAAATGCAAACATTAATTGCTTTCACCCAGGACTCACCACCTTGATCGTCGGCGTACGTTTCGAAGGTGAAGCGGCGACGGACATCAACCTTTGACGTTTCCGACACTGTCAAAGCTACCGCAGACCCTCTCACGGTCTTGCTGCAGGCCTTCCAACGTGACCAGGTCTGACGTACTTCTATGTACGTACATATATAAGGAACTCGGCGAGACAAAGTTGGTGCGACCGGCCGCGCGGCTGCCCGTATATGAGACCGTTCTTGTGCTAGTTGCGTAGACACCTGTGCTGTGGATAACGGAAGGATGTGACCTGTGCCCGGCTAAAGGGGGGAGCTCACTAAGTGAATATGGGACAGTGGTCAGGGAAACGTTGTAACGTCAGCGTTCGCCCAGATTTCGTGGATATTACCCCCGGCGTCTATTAGTATAGTATTTGACGGGCCCCGAGACTCGACGTCGATATTAACGTATCCGCTGGCACGCACGCACGCACGCAACCCACAGAGATAAACAGGATCTTTCAGCAGCGGTAGAGTATATACACCAAAAGTACATCTATAAAACAACGACGCCCCCGCCGCTCTCGGCGGGCGCGCGCGAGGCAGCGGGCTCATCGACCAAAACAGACGGGAAAGGCTGGGCACCGGGTACTGGACACTGGGGACAGGGGATCCGGACGGGGGCGGGAGCGGGGGCGGGGGGCGGGCTATACCGATAGCTAGACGGATACACGCGGCGGTGTGCACGGGCGAGACGACATGTACGGGAGGGGAGGGGAGCGGTGGAGAGGGGGTGGGGTGAGGGGACCATCGATAAGATAGACGTCCCGGATGAAACTGCACGAGGGGGACGGACAATGGGAAGAGAGGGGGAAGAGGAAATGGAAAACGTCTGTCCGTGCCACGCCGCCAACACTAGCAACTACTGCGCGGATATTCGAATTCGGCGCGCGCTACAGTACGTACGATAGTATACGGGGGTGCGGGGTGCGGTGCGCAGGACGCCGGGCCTGCTGCGGGGGAGATGTAGGTGTATGACGAGGCTTGCGCTTGAAGCTTGAAGCTTGAATGGGCGACATGAAGCTGGAAGGATGACGCGGGAGACCATGATGCGACTGCGGATGTCAATGTGCCGGATGAGAAGAGACGGGGACGGGGACAGGGACGGGAACGGGGGCAGGGAGTACGGCTACACGACGTGGGACATCACCGGACCGGACCAGACCAGGAGAGGGCGGGAGGGGAGGAGCAGATGGTTAACGCGAGCACGCGGGCAGTGTGTGAGTGAGAGCGCGCGAGGGCGGGAATGAAAAAGTCCAAGAAAACAACAGGGTGCAGGCGCGGGGCCGCACGCACACGCGGGTCGAACGCCGGGCGTTGAACGTTGAAGCGGAAGCGTTGAACGCGGGAACTATCGATTGCAGCGGGACGGGGAGCCGACATTGATGGTAGAGGACAGGACACGGACGGGGACAACAGTGCGCCGGGCGGGGGCGGTGGAATTACGCGCAAGAAGGCGGGTGTAACTTGTAAGTAAGCATGGTGCGGGAGACCGGGAGATCTGATAAACAGCTGCTGCCATACACATATTCGAATAATAACTTGAGGTGGCGGGACGTCGTGAGGTGGGACAGGGGTGAACATGGTGGATGGCAGGGAGGGGTGGGTGGTTACAAGGGGGGCGCACAGCGGATTGTGCGATACGTCGTGGCAGCCGTGTATGGGGGTGTGCGGGAGGTAGAAGCGGGATGAGAGCGGAGGACGGAAGGAGGGCGGAGGCCGATCAAGCAGAGTTCGTGTTCGAGTTCCATATTGAACCCAGGAACCCACGCGCAGACTGCACGATCTCGGCCGCCCTGTTCACGAGCGTCCCTGCCTGCTCCTGCATGCCGTCTATCGACACCCGCTGGGCGCGCGACGGATGCCGCGACGCGCCACTGGGGCTATCGGGAGACTTCGGCGCTTCCACGCTCGCAGATGGTGACGACACCTTCGTCACGACGCTTGGTGGGGTGGCCGGAGAGGATAATGGTTCGTGCGACGCGGACACAGGCGACGATATTGGCTCCGCCTTCTGTGCTGGGGGGACCTGCATGCGGAAGGCAGCCACCGGCGAGTTGGCTGGCGTAGGCTGCCTCGATCGCCGCTGTTCAACCTCCTCCTCTTCCGGGATCGGCGACGGTATCGCAACTGCAGCCACAGCCGACGGAAGCTTCGCTGCCGCCACCACTACAGGGACCTCCGGCGCGCGACTCGCGGTCTCGGACGCCTGCTGCGCGCGACTCGGGCCCACAGTCGACACGCTCGCGGTCTCCGTGGACGACCCCGAAACGGATGACGGCGGCGACGGCACGCGCACCATCTTCTCCGGTATATCCGCCAGCACCGACGAGTACGAGTGGTAATACGCGCCCTCGCCGCTCTCGCCCGCGCGCGCCGGCGAGCCAACAGCGCTGGGCGGGCTCAAGCTGTCGCCGAGCCTCCGCCCCGCACGTTCCCGTCCGCGTTCATCATCGCTCGCGCCCCTACGGCGCTGGCTGCGCTGCTGCTGGTCACGGTCGCGACACCGTCCCGCCGCGTACGCGCTGCCGCTGCCGATGCCGACCGCGCTGCCCGTGGGCGAGATGCTCCCCATAGGCGAGCTCGTGCCGCGGCTGCGGCTGCGGCTGCTCGAGCGTTCGCGGTCGGAGAAGGACGAGGTGCGTGTGGAGGAGCGACCGCGCGAGCTGGACGCGCTGCGCGAGTCGGTCGAGTGCGAGTACGACGACGAGCCCGTTGTGGTGCTGCCGCTCACGCTCGGGGAGTGTGGCGCGCGCCCGCGCATTGGGGGCGCGTCCGCCGGGGAGAGGAGCGCCGGATCGCACGGCGCGGAGGAGGGTATTGAATGAGAGGTGGATATCGACGAGGAGATGAGATTCGACTGTGAGCTGACACGGGGGACTGGAACGGGCACAGCAGGCGTCGGTGGTAATGAGACGGTTGGCTGGGGAGCGGCATCTTGTTGGGACGCTCCGCGAGTTGTGCGACCATCTGGACTGCTTTCGCGCGACCGTTCCTGTCGTTCCTCAACTGCACCGCTGACCTCGTTCACCACGACGACTGGCATGTCACTGCCACCAGGATTGGACGCAGCGGTCGACTGCCAGGTAACGCTGTTACTCCGTCCTACCGTGACGCTGGATGCACCGCCTTCTGCGAAACGTGTGATTCCATCCTCGTCGTCGTCCCGGATCTCAACCCGACTGCGTCTCCGTGGTACCTGAGGCTGCGGATGGCTGAAGTCCTCGACGAGATCCGGGCCGCCGAAGTAGTCGTATGCGTCCTCGCCATGAGCGACGTCGTCGATTTGCATCGGGGAGTCCACAATCGCCGGGGCGCTGTATAGGCTGCTCGAGTTCGAACGTTGTAGTACTGGCACGCCTGCAGGGAGGTCGGCGGGCATACCGACGCTCGGTATACGGGGGGACGATCCGGGAGCCGGAGACCGTGCGAGCGGAGACCGCGGATAGGGGGACGAGGTGCCGATGCTGAAATACGACTCGCGATGGTGGTACACGTCCTCATTGCTACCGAGGTTCGGCGTTCCAGGAAGACTGTAACTCGCCGGAGGAACGTACACAAGGTCGACGTCCTTCGACTCTGTTGTCCGACCTTCGAGAACGGTGCCCAGTTCGTTACCCACGCCTGTACTCTTCAGTAATGTGGGTGGAATGGGTGCGATAGTGACATGTTCACGGTCGGTGGACGCCCGCCGGACCATGGGAGGACGGGGCCGCGCTGTTGAGGCATCGCTGGTGAATGAAGAAGCGAACGGCGAACTGCGCGAAAAGGAGGATGAGCGCGAGCGACTTGAGGCCGTTCTCATCTCGAGAACATCATCGTCGTCATCGGAATCCGAACCCGGGCCGTAATACGAGGCTGGTGCCTCGTATTCACCGTCGTAGCCGAGCTCAGAATCGTACCTGTGTACAGACGTGAGGATCGTCCTTATCACATCACTGGACACAGTGCCACTCACCCATCATCGTACGCATCAAAGACGCGACCGTCGCGCGTTGGGCCAGTGGATGTGCGCTTGAGTTTGGGCTTCTCGATCGCGATACACTGCTCCACGAAGGTGTTGAAACTGATGTGCTTCTTCTTGCCTCCATGAGAACCATCCGGGCCAGCACTTGAACTGCCGCTCAGGTCTTGATCGCTACCAGTCGAACCAGATGCTTCGCTGCCCGGTGCTAATTGCGCAGGTGGCGCGGTACCATCTTCCGCGATGATACGAGGCGGGGAGTTCTTGCGAAACGGGCGACCACGGACACTGATGTTCGTATCGCTCTTCGTGTGCATGAGCGACGGGCGCGCGGGAGTAGAACTTGATCCTTCATCCCGCTCGTCAAACTCGTCGTCGCTATCGAGGTGATTGAAGAATGGGCTGGCGGGGAGAGATAGAAGCTGGCTGATGCTGCGACGCTTCAATATAGGCTTCTTGGGGACGGTGACAGGGTGGACATTGCGCAGCGCCGCCCGGATCTCGGCGTGCGTCTTGTAGGGACCAGGAAGGGCGTCGGTGCTAGTTTTTCGATGACTAGCGTTGAGCTTCGACACCTTCTTCGTCGTGTAATCTGTCCAATCGTGACCGACATGGAGAGGGCCATAAAGCCAGGTCACATCTGAGTCCTTGAGCCTGCGGAAAAATCGTTAGAGGCACGCAGTGAAAACGCGGTATCACGGCCTCCTAAGCACGAGGAGTTCTATCTCGTTCATGCGAAGCCCTCATGTTTTGGAGCGCGATACGAGAGATGAAGGGGAAGAGAGGTATAAAACACACCAATTGAGGGTCTCAGGGCTGATTGTCTTGAGCTTGTTTCTCTGCTTCCACCACGTCCGCCAACTCGCGTTCTCCAGACGCATGCCGTTCGCGATGGCATTCTTCTGGCGGGTCATACTGCGCCATGAGCGCCAGACGTCCTCCTCCTTCCAGTCGTGGGAGAGGTAGTCGACCTGGCCTTCGGGCTGGGTGTCAAAAGAGGAATCGTCGGGCGCTGCATTGTGAGTGACGGAGACGAGCAGGACGGGCAGATAGCTGGTCAGAGTGGCAGGAATGGGCATGACTGTCGTGGTCGCCAGGGTGGGCAAGCGTAGAGGGAGGACCAGGAACTGTCAGAGCAAGTGGGAGATTCGAGAAGGGAGACTTGAGTGCCGACGGTGAGTCGGGCGCGGGGATCCGGTAGGGGAAAGAAGCGGGAGAGACTGGTGACCAGGGGTGACCAGGGGGGAAGTGAGGTCGTCGACGACGCGCTGGGCGTGCAGACGAGCGGAGAGAGGGCGGGGCGAGGGCAGGGGTTTAGGAGCGGGACGCCATGAGTGCGTCGAGGTGGTTGAGAAGAACGAAGAGCGAGCGGTGGAGACGGCAGCGGTGGTGGAAAAGCCCGCTCTGTCCCGATTGCGCATCTGGCCACGTGCCTCTGCACCCGCCTCTTCCTTCATCCCCGCCCCGACCGACTCGCGCCCCCTGCTCACGCCCCCGGCCCCCGCCCTCATCGATCCTCCCGCCTGTCTCATCCTTTACGCTGATCGCCATCCGCAACCACCAGCCTCGTCGCCGCCGTCGCAGACCTCTCGCTGCTCGCCCGCGGCCCTGCACCGCGGACCGGACGGACCTCTGGATCCTCCGAGGACTGTCCATCACGCCCTGGCTGCATTCCCACAGCTTTCCTCGCGCTCTCAGCCGCTCGGCCCAGTCCATCTCAAGCCATCTCATCGCTCCCCAGTTCACCTCGTCCACCGTGTGGAGCTCGTACCGCGCCCCACTCACCCCTCGTCCCGTCACCAGACCCACCCGCGAGCTACCTGCTCGTGGATATCCGGATCGTGTGTGGTGCGCGCCCCTGCGCGGCGCCTCCCCGGATCCCCGCACTGCGCACATCGCTCGATGTCGTAAACCCCCGGGCGGTGTGTCTCCAACCGGTGTGGATGCGGGGCGTGACAGGCCCATGATCACCGTCGCCCGCGCCGTGCCACCCGCCCTGCCTCACCAGCAGAGGCCCGGTCAACACCTCGTTTCGCATTCTCATGTTCGCCCGGCACTGCTGCGCCAACAGTCACTTGACCTCCGCCGTTGCGCCCCCGCATATGTACGGGCCACAATTAGCTCCGTTGCCCCGCCAGCGCGGCCGAGCAACGAAGGCGCATGCTCCGAGCGTCCGCGCATGCCCGCCCAGCCACCACGCTTGTGTTTCCCCCTTCGAGCCGCTTCTCTGCGTCCTGTGACCTCCTCCGTGCTCTCTACCTCCGCGAGCCGACAGCTGTGCTTCTCAGCAATGCAACGCAGGATGCCGCGAATCATGCAGTGTCATCATCTGCGACGCCCGACGCGCCAGGACCCGCCCGCCAACAGCGGCTACAACCGCTGCGCTGCAGCGCCTTCGTGCGCTCCGTGTGGCCGCCGCACATGCATGTGCCGCTGCAGCCCGGTCCACAGTCAGCGTTACATAGCATCGACGTGCCCCGAACATCCGTCTCAGATCTCCAGAGGCAGCCACATGCACGCGCCCCTGCCGTCCCGCCCTGCGAACCCGCTCATCTTCCGTCACAATCCCGCCCCTTGCCCACTTGCCTGCCTTGTACTTACGTACAGAATCATCGCAACGCAGCAGCGAGCACCGCGGGGCTCCCGCCGTGTGTCCGTGACTCTGCGGAATTTCTCCGAGCGCGCAGAGTCGCGTTCTTACTTCTCAGTGAGTCAGATCTCAGCTCGCTCATCTGACACGCCCACAGCTGCTCGCTGTACAGAGCATCCCGATACGCGCCGACGAACGCAACGGACGATCGCCTACGTTCGCGTTGCACGTAACGCGCACGCAGGTGTCGCAATTCTAATGCAGCCTAACTTACAAGCTCACGAACCGCGAAGCTCGCCGTTCGCCCTGCGAAGACCTGGCTGTTCCCGTGTGTACTGTGTTAGATGTAGAACCAGACCCGTTCCGAGGCGGGCTTTCCGGAAACGCGCGCGATGCCGCCGTTCGACAACTTCGAGCTTCGCGTCCCTTATCACATGCTAAACGTACCTTGCGCCGATCTGCACCAATCTCGATCGTCCCTCCCCGCCGGCCAAATCAGAATCGGCCACTGGCATCTTGCGCTCTGCATCTTGCGCTCTCCTCGTCGGCGTCGTCGCTCGAGCGGCGAGCCTCCTTCTAAGTTCTCACCCGGCGATGTGCGGCGGTCTGCCCACACGAACTTGGCACGGGCAACTCTCAGCGGAAGCCAGGCCCGGATATCTCAGCCAAGGACGCCGAATTTCGTTCCCGATCGAGCAACGGCGCGTTCGCCGAGAACCCCGTCCCTCTCCTAAAGCGTTATAATCCAAGTGTACTTGGACTAACTTACTACTAGACAGGGCCTCCTATCCCGGCCACTCGCGCGTCCTCCGTGCGTAAAGCCGAAACAAGAAAAATGCATCCGCCTGCGCACGGCCTGCACTTGGACCAGCCTGGGCCCCGGGGCGCGTTGGCAACGCCGCCCACCCGCCCCGACGCTCGCTTGCGCGGGTGCGTGGTCCACTTTGTCCCGGGCGGGCGCTGGGCGACGGGCGGCGGTCTTCAGCGGTCTTCCCGCCCCAATCCCGCCGTCGGAGCCCGGAGGAGGGTGGGACTCAGACCGCCATCGATATGGTGCATTTCAACTATTTGTCTACGCCGTGCGGGGGCTTGGGCGGATCCTCTCGGGGCCTGGGCGGTTCTACCGGCGATTAATGGTCTGGGTATAGGTATAGGTCCGTGGTGCATCGTGCTAGGAGGTGTCTACATTTTGTGGCACGAGGTGGCTCGCTATACCAGGTGCGCCCGTACCGCACGATTACTCCTGCAACAATGATAAAGAAATCTTTCAAGGTCGCGCGACGCCAGTCACCGCGCTTCGCACCTCGCAGCATCGCGACCCCGGTGCCGCCAGGTGCCGCCCTACCGCAACTCCGAGTCTAAGAATACGGCGGGACGCGTCCGCACGCCGTCCGGACACCCACAGTGGAGAAGTGGCTCCCGATTAATTATCTGGTGCACACCGCGCCTCGGCCCTCCTATCGTCGCCGATCACTCGACCGCTCCTGCCGCTCCCAGTACCACGAGTGCGCCGAGTGGAGGCTCGCCGCCGGTATTTGTGGAGTCCGAGCATCTCGGTGTGGTGGCCAGGTGGCGCGCAACCTTCTCCGACTGTTCGTGGCCATTATGGGAGCAGACGTTAGGCCTCGACCAAGTCTCGACGATCGCATGGTGCGTGACGGGATGGGTTTAGCGACTCCGAGTTGGCATGTGAGTATGGGGCGGTCGACAGCAGAGGTGAGGTGCGTACACCTGCTTTTACTGATGTTTTGGAGGAGCCTGTACATGCATAGTTCTGCGCTGCTGTGGCGTTCAGTATTTTCCGGCGGTGCGTTCAAACAGCTGAGTCATGACATATCACACTGCTCAGAGCCATCTTACATGGCCGCCTGGCGAAATGGCATCGCGTCTGACTACGAATCAGGAGATTGCAGGTTCGACCCCTGCGGTGGTCATTTTGCCCTGTGATACACATGGAACTTCGCTTGTTTGTTTTTGTACATGCAGCGCGGCAGAGCGAAACTTTCGCCCGGGCGATGCAATGCACGAACTTCTGGGAACGTGTTTCATCCTTCTACTTAGTATGATCACATGCGAGATAGACTGGGATCCGCATGGACACGAGAGGAGAGCACGGCTGTTATGTTTTTGATTGGCGACCGCAAGTCGTAAACTTCCGAAGATACTACTTACTAGTATCTTGCAGAAGAGGCTTCGAAGACTCGTACTGCACAGACGCCCGTGGTAGTAGCACCCCCGAAGCAAGTTGAAGCAACACCTGGTGCTGCTTCGGCCACTCCTGGAGCGAGCAATAATTACCATAGATGGTAAATGGTTTTACTAAACGTACCGCCACGCCGTGAGTCGTGATTGATTGAGGCCCGTCAGGGCCCGTCGTGGTAGTGATGCCGGCGGGATGAGCTCCCGATATGTACCGGATGTACCGGTCGCCCGTGGCACTAAACGGGAATTTGGCCCAGCATCGCTCTGCAACTTGAAGACGCATATTTTTCCATGTTCTCTCGCGCGCCACTTATCTCTGGACGGCCGACTAGTCTGCATTATGACTTAGTGCATCAGCTCATGTTCCACTGATCAGGTTCTTGTGCTCACCTCGGCGTTCATTACGGCCCCGGAGCCCATACTAAACACCGTGATTAGGATTATGGCAAGTCGGCCGACCAGTTGAAGGAGGGGGACAATAATTCGCTTGCACTGATGAGCTCGTTCTCAACAGGAAGAAGGAGCAAACTCACAACAATTGTCCATCATGGGGGCCCGCGTGCAGCAAGCTGGAGCAGGCTCCGTAACGCCGATTTTGCGATGGCCACACCCCACGAGTTGAGGAAGATCAATTGACCAGGGTGGTGGTGTTTGAGTCCGAGAGGAGGTGCAGGGCCCATGTGGATCCGTTGACGGTGTGTACTCTTTCTATAGGTACGAACATGGTTTGCTACACCGCATCAACCGCACGAAAAACATTGCCATTCAGAGATGAACTTTCAGTTCATTTCCTACAGGATGCGCGGAGAATATGGGCTTGGCCCGCTCAAGAGTGTGTGCAATGCCACTCGTATGCCGATAATGCCCTATATCCTTCGGGACTCGCAATGTCCCGGGATTGTGCACCCCTGTTTTCTGACAAGAAGACAGTAAGTCATCTATCATGACTAGAAGAAGGAAAAAACTCTGCCTCAATTTGTTCGTGCAGGTCATGACCGTGTCCAGTCATGTTCCTTTGTGAAGCCGACCACGGGCACTCAGGATCCAAATCCTCTCCTCAAATGTCTAGCAAACTTGACCGTCAATACCGTCAGCTTAAAATGCGTGTCATGAAGGAGGAGAACAAGCTGGCTGGCCTATGTCCCGGGTGTGCAGGTGTGACTTTGAGACCAAGGCCACATCATCATTATGTGGCATCCTTGCATGCCCTTATACCGCTTTAGTGCAGCCGTGCCCCGTCCCGTCATGCCCTAAACTGATAGAATTGTATCGCTCTAGGAGCTAACCAGGATGCGGGGCACCACCCGAAGAGGCCGCGCCATCTTTGCCCGCTTCTGCACTTCTGACCCTCCCGCAGCAGCCTCGATATTTGGGGCTACTCGCAATTTTCATCGGGCGCTGGAGTCTCTCAGCTGATAGATACCGGATACATCAGAGTGGTAACATGCCTGCTCCCCAAGACAGCCTCAAGACCTTCCCAGCAATCTGCCCACCGGTGATTGGTCCAAGGATACGCGCAATTTGCTCAACCAGAAGATGCCGTACCGCGGCCCCAAAGGCGGGCCCGAAGAACCATAATTTCGTCTGACTCCGTGTGCTCTCGCGTGGTGTGCATATGAAGCTAACGAGGACGAAGATGCAGTATTACCGATATCCTCGCCGCGGCGGACATCGCAGTACCAGGAAGAGACGCGACTACCTTATAGTCAGAAGGCGCGGGCCGCGTCGTGCACCAGCACCCCATCCGCCCTGTCTTGCGTCATTAACGCGACGTCGCTCGAGCACAGGCAGTCCGAAGAACATCCGCTGATTGTCCTCAATCACGCCTGCGCAGAGCGCGCCACACGTTCCATTCCCTCGAACGGATTTGTCTCTGACGTTTCCATCGCGGTTTTCTCACTTTTTTTTTTCCAACTCCTGCTCGCCACTTCCCAGGCGTCCGAGCTCCCCGTCGCTTGCCTTAGGAACGTTTGACGCGAGGACGCTATCCGGCTGCGGTCGGATGAAAATTTTCGGAGGCTCGCTAGTTGGCCGTGCCCTTCTCCAGCGTTATATCCAGCCTCCTTGCGGCCATTCCCCTGCGCCCCTCTCCTCTCAGCTATCGAAGATGACCTCCTTGCGTCTCCCAGCATACCGCGGAAGCCATGGCCGCCGGTTCCATCCGTATGGTCGTGCTCGCCGTGCCACCCGAGCGGTGGACTGGTGGATGGTACGGACAGCCTAATTCTCTGTTTGCGCGGTTAGTATCTAGTGGGTGTCTAAGTGCCCGGCGATTATTGTCATAGGCTTCCATGGACGACTGGTACATGGAGGAGCCTCGGGAAGATCCTGGCGACAGGGACTTAGCGCCAGGGAGTGCGGTGGGTAGTGTAGTACGTGCAACACGCGCCTCAGCGGACGTTGACGACGATGTGCAGCAGGTCGAGGAAGTCGCGATCGACATGGCAGAAAACGAAGGCGAGGAGGACGCCGCAAACCTCGAGCGGGCGCTGCATCTCGGAGACTCGGAGGAGCGGCGCACGCTGTCCACGTTGTTTTTGGTGCGGAGGACAGCCGTTTTCTCCGTCAATTTCGGTCACTAACATCTGCCTGGGACACCGCAGGAGCTCGCTCTCGCCGTCTCGAAGGCTCTCTGTTCCCCTCTGACCGTGCTCAAAAGACGCTTCTCCATCGAGGAGCTCAACACCGGGGCCAAATGAGTCCCGTTCCGTCCCCGCTTTTTGAGCTGTTCCTCACCGCTGTCTATCTAGTCATCCTCAGTCTTGCTTTTTGTTTTGCTCTGGAATCTCCCCCGCCGTATCTGTTTCATACATCAAGGTCTCTTGTATATATACCTCCGTTTGCGCCACACACCCGAGCGTTGTAGTATCATATTCTCTTATAGTTCTTGTTTGCTCATTCAAATGTCTACTTGTACATATAACAATCCCCCATATTAGTCACTCTCGCTAGCTCTCGCTCATAGTTGTTCTCATTGTATTGTACCGTGGTTGTTGAAACTTATGTCTTGATTCATTTCTCGAGCGGCTGAACCTGTGCGAAAGTGCCAATTGTGGGTCCCAGTAT
Organism: Lenzites betulinus; assembly: GCA_022264855.1. Taxonomy (NCBI): domain Eukaryota; kingdom Fungi; phylum Basidiomycota; class Agaricomycetes; order Polyporales; family Polyporaceae; genus Lenzites; species Lenzites betulinus. Next base: position 118,790 of record JABYQU010000019.1, read on the forward strand.
ACATGTATGCTTCGTGACCTAGTAAAACGTACTAGTTTCCCCGGGGTAAGTCCTTGGAGGGAGTAGTACCGGGATAAATCAAAACAAAACGATAATGACCACCGCAGGGGTCGAACCTGCAATCTCCTGATTCGTAGTCAGACGCGATGCCATTTCGCCAGGCGGCCGTTATCAAGTGGGATTTGTAATGTTACATGATGGTGCAACCTATGACGTCTGTTCATCCGAGTCGGCGAGCCATTCCTCCGACAAGTACTTGCAGTCTCCCACCTCAAGCTCCTACCGTGTCCCGGGCTCGCGTACACGCGTAGAATGTCTTTTACCGTGATCTCTTGTGCGAGAGCTTTTAGAGCCAATTCTAGTCTTCTCTCTGGATTCGCGTACCGAGGCACCTCCGCGAGTGTCTGCACCCCACGAACACGCTTTCGTCTATTCTCCGTGCACGGGACTCTACGGAATACACCCCCACCCTCCTCAGCGCCTTCATCACCACCACGGAAAGATGAGAATCGGGAGAAAGCAGCACCGATAGTCAGGGAGAACATCTACACCTTGCCTAACCTCCTCACGCTCTCCCGCATAGCCGCGTGCCCCGTCCTCGGCTGGGCCATCGTGCACGACGAATTCTACCTAGCGACAGGGCTGCTGGTATATGCTGGGCTCACAGACTGGGTGCGCTCCTCTACTCTCCGCGTGAACGCGCTGCCGCAACTGCTATGTTCGCGCTCTAGGTTGATGGGTACCTAGCCAGGCGGTTCGACATGCGCTCTGTTCTCGGCACAATCCTCGACCCCGCAGCAGACAAGACGCTCATGACAACACTGACGATCACCCTAGCTATGAAGGACCTCATTCCTGGTGTGTACCCCACCCTCCGTTGCGGCGCCAGTGTCATCTATAACGGTGTTCTCCTACAGTTCCTCTAGCCGCAATTATACTCGGTCGTGACGTCCTCCTCAGCCTCACCGCGTTCTACATCCGCTACACGTCTCTTCCCCCGCCGGTGAGCGCGTTTCCTTATGCCTGTGAAGACGTCACGTGACAAACACCCTCCAGAAAACGTTCAAGCGATATTGGGATTTCTCGATCCCTTCGGCTGAGGTTCGTCCGACAGGCATCAGTAAGGTAACAAATTTATAGTGCTTGATGCTACAAACGAGTTTTCCGGCTGACTTTGTGTATAGGTCAACACCGCACTGCAGCTGCTGTTGATGGGAACTGCGACGATCAGCCCCATACTCCCGCTCGATATCAGTCTGCCGCTTCAGGGTCTTCAGTACGTGCCATGCTCTCGAGTCGCGAACGTTGTCTTGACCAGCAGGAAACAGGTGGATTGTTGCAGGGACCACCATATGGAGTGGAGCCTCGTACGTCTTCGCGAAGGACGGCTTCCGCGTTATATCATCTGCTGCGAAGAATCGCCCACCTTCCGGACCCAGCGCATAGATAGCCTTTTGTCAGTCGATGGGTATTGTACGGTCATATATACACGGCGTCCGCCTGGTTATAATATAATTACACGATCTCTGCAGTACAGCTACACAAGATTAATAGTACTAGTGGCAGAATAAGGGGGGTAGCGCGAGTCCGATAATGATACAAAGTCTAAAGCATCGCGGCACAACCATTACCAGTACGAAGAAAGAGCACCGCTCATGAACTCGGTTTGGTCGACGAACCGGCGGTGCCGTTCACAGTCCTTCGCTTCCTGACTTCTTGGAGAGCCGCTTCGATAGCGGGCTTCGCGGCGCGTTGCTGTCGCCACTGCTCACCGGCACGTCTGGAATGCGGTCAGCTTTTGACTTGGCGGGAGCGCATCGATGGGTTCAAACATACCGTGACCGGTGGATAAACAGGATGCACTGTACGACGCCCTTCAGCGTCTTGCGTTTCGATGTGGAGGGGGAAGGCTTCGATGGCGCTGTGGGGTATCCTATGCGGGCGATAGCTGCGAGCACCTTCTCCTCGCTAAGCAAGAACGCGACTATCAGAAGAGTGGTCACGGAGGGGTCGAGCGAGTACTTACGTCCGCTCGAGGCGTGCCATCAAAACGAGCAGATACTGCTTCTGGTACCCGAGGTCACAGCGGAACACGTACTCGCGCGAGTACTTCGCCTTCAGGTAGCGGATCTGCACCATGAGCCCCTTGCACTCCTTGTTATGCTGCTGCTTGAGAGCCACGAGCTGGGTGCCGTCCCTGCGACGCCGTCAGCCACCACGTCCCGTGTTAGGGCACACAAGTCCACTTACGCTGCACAGACGTGCCCCCGCCACTGCTCTCGTGCTTCCCGCGCCTTCTCCTTCTGGCCGTCAAGCTCCTCTTTGAGGATCCGGATCTGCGCCTGAGCCTGCTTCTGCGCGCGCTCGGCCTTGACGATCTCATCCTTCCGCTCGGCATCCACCTTGTCCTTCTGCGCGCGGAGCGCCTTCAGGTCACGCCCGAAAGCCTCCGCGTCGCGACGAACGCGGCGGAGATCCGCTTCAAGAGCAGCCACAGTACGCGCGACGTCGCCCTTCTCGGCGGCCATCCGCGCCTTCTCTGCCTCCACGCGCTCCAGCTCCGAAGCCTGGTCGGAGAGCGCACGGCGGAGGTCCTCGATCTCGAGGACGCGCATGTCGAGCTCGTGGCGGCGGTTGTCGTGGGATGTCTGGGATACGGCGTATTCGCTCTTGAGTCGGTTGACCTCCTGCAGCACGATCGTTGATTAGCTCGGGTGAGAAGCCAAATATGGTAGACCAACCTCGGAAGCCTTCGCGTAGCGGCGCTGCAGGTCTTTGTGGTCTGCAGCGAGCATGGAGCGCTCCTGGCGTAGCTGCTCGATGTTCCCTAGGTTCTCGGTAACCTTGGCCTCCATAAGGCGAGCTTTTTGTTCAGCCGTAGCGTTATCTACACTGGGTTGTTAGAAAACACTCCAGGGTCTCACTCGGTCGACACTCACTGCGTAGTTCTCTCTCAAGGTCGTGGTTTTCCTGCTTGATTTGCTGCAGCTGCTCCCGCACATCGGCCATGTCCTACCGGCTACTAGTTAGAGAGTTGGTATGCCCAATGGAAAAGACGATTTACGGATTCAGTGCGGCGCATATCGAGCATGACCGCCTCCTTCTCTCTTTGGGCCTTCGTCTGTTCAGCGGTGAGGGCCCGGAGACGGGAGCGTTCTGCCTTGAGCTCGGCTTCGAGCTCCGCCATGGTCGCTTTCGCCCTCTCGAGTTCCTGAATCACGTCATGATTAGCAGAGCATGGAGGGGCAGTATGGGTATCAAGCTTACGCCTTCAACGCCGGCGCGAGCCTTCTCGCCGCGGCGTTCCGCCTCTGCGTACTTGCGGATCTCGTCCTTGGCATTGCGAACCTCGACGTTTAGACGAGTTGCCGCATCCTGTAAGACTGCGTTTTCGCCCAGGATCTTCTTGCGCTCCTGTTCCCAATTCCTCTTCATCGAGTCCAGCTGTGTGTTGACCTCTCTCAGCTCGGTGCGCAAGGCTTCGGTTGTCCTCGTCGGGGGAGTGGGTGGTTCGGTGGCCAGGCTCATGGTTGATGCTTCAAGAATAGAACTAGAGAATATAGAGTCAGCGATATGTCGTGCGTTATATATACCGGTAGAAAGTACCTTTCATCCCCATCTGCCATACTTTGCATGCCGCGCATGTCGATCTTAGTCCTGCACTTGGCGCACCTGAGGCGCAGCAAACGAGTGACCCTGCGCTCCTCTTTGCGAGTCATGCGCGCAATCTCATCCTCGAGGGCAACGATGTGGTCGCGTGCATCCGCGAGCTCTTTCGTCAGATCGACGACTCCGAACCCAGCGTCCTCGAGACGGTCGAGTTTGTCGTCGATACTGGCGTTCGCAAGGTCCAGTTCGTGCTGCAGCCGCGCAAGTTCGGCGACAAGAGGAGACATTGACGGGTCCTGCATAGTGTTTTGTAGCCATGAAAGCTGTATACACAGTTAGCACGGTCGTTTTGCGAGGGTAATATTACCTACGTCTCGAAGGGGGCCACCGGGCGTCTTGGGGCTCTTGAACGACATGTTGAGCAGTTGCCGGTGCATAGGAGGCATGTTGCTTGTGCTGGCCAGCTTTCCAGGAGTAGCAAAAAACCCGCTCTGGTTCTTCATGGACTTGAGCCGTTCCAGCAAGTCTTCTCTCTCCTTCTCGAGCATCTCGAGGCGCGCGTCCTTGGCCTTCTCGACGGCTTTGCGTGCAGGAGACTGAGCAATGACGGTGCTGAGCCGTGCGATCTCCTTGTGGGCATCGTCAAGCTCTGCTTCAAGCGCCTCAACCTCTCCTTGCAGGTCGCGAGCGATAGCACTCTGTGAAGGACCAAGCTGGGAGACCGATCGCTCCTGCTGTCTCTCTGCGGCGCGTTCTAGGGAGGAAATAGTCGCCTTCAGCGTTGCGACCTCCTGTTCGTCCGCGAGCATCTTCTTCTCCGCGGCCTCGAGCGCTGACTCCATCTGACGAGCCAGTTCCGACGCCCTCTCAACATCCTCGGCAAGGCGATCGTTATCTTGCTGCTCCTGGTCGAGCTCATCGGACAGATGGTTAGCAGTTTCTTGTGCAGTGGCAAGCTGACGCTCGAGGCTTTGGATTCGTGCACTGTCGGCGGCCGCGTCTGCTTCGTACTGTGCAACGGCCTCTCGGGACTGCGCGCGTGCCTTCCGGATCTCATCTTCAAGGCGCTCCGTCTGGTGGACCGCGTTCGACAGCTCGTCCATCTTGTCGCCGAGCTCTTCCTCCAAAGCGGCAGTGCGCTTCCGCTCTGCGTGCAACGCGGCGTCCGTCTCGTCCAGGCGTTCGTGGGCACCCATAACTTCGTCCTCGAGCTCCTTAATCTGCCGTTGTGCGTTCTGCAGCTCGCCACGGAGCTGCGCGAGCCGCTCGTTTGCCGCGTTGACCTCCGCGCCAAGTTCACGTCCGCTTTCGAGCGCACCCTCTGCTTTCCTGAGCCGCTCTGCAAGGACCTCCTTCTCCACCTGAACGACTGCGAGGCGGCGCTCCGCGTCCTTCACGCCTTCCGACTTCTCGCCCTCCGCACGCCGGGCAGCCTCCTCAGCCTCTCCAAGGCGCCTCTCGAGGTCCGCGACGATCCCCTCGACGCCCTTCTCGACCTCGACCATGCGCTCGCGCCACCGTTCCTTATCGCGAGTACGCTCGGCCTTCTCCGCCTGCAGTGCCTCTTCGGCCTTCGCCTTGTCGTTGGTGCAGTTCTCGAGGTCCTCCTTGATCTCGTCGATCATCTCCTCGAGCGCCGCCTTCTCCTCCAACCAGGCCTCGTTGACGTCTTCGGTGACATCGCCCAAGCCCAGCGCAGGGCCCGCACTGACGCGTCGCCCGCCGCTCGCCCGCCGGGTGCTCGGAGGGTCCCACGCGGGCGTGGCAGAGGACGACGGCGCCCTGACGGACGCGGGGGACCCCTCCACATCTTTCCCGTACTTGTCCTCGAACGCGCGCAAGCGCGCGACGAGCATCTCGTTCTCCTCTTGGAGGCGGCGGTTGAGGCCGTGGAGGTACGAGTTCAGCTTACCGGCGTTGAAGCGGCCGACGCCGTGCCCGCGGTCGCCAAGGCCCATGACGGGGTCGAAAGAGGCATTCGCGCGCGCATGGGTCGTCAGGTCGTGGGAGGATGCGGTCGACACGAAGGAGGCGCGGTCTACCGCGTCGTTGTACGGCGATTCTGAACCGGAGCCCGAGTCCGAAGGGGCGTTCCATGTCTTGGTGAGGGGATGGGAGAGGCGGGCTCGCTTCACTGCGGCAGGGCGTGGGGTAACTCCGGCAAATGCTTTACGCAGGGTTACGCCCATGCCTGGAGTCGCTTGAACAGCAGATTGCGGCTCTGGCGATTGCGATTGCGACTCGTCGTTGGGATTCCCCGGGTGAGGGGTCGGGTAACGAAGGCGAGGACGGGCAGTAGAGTTGATGACGGAGAGAAGGAAGGAGCGCTTGTGCGCGTGAGGAGTGGCTGGGTCCTCGACATTCAGATGGTCATCTTGAGTCTCTTCGTGATCTTCCGGCTCGTAGGCATATTGCTTGGGCGTCTCATCTGTATTAAAACGAACCTGTTGGGGTGTGGTCGTTGGTAGCTGGGGAGTCGTCGAAGCAGTAGGTGCACCAAAGCGAGCCCTCGGACGGGGTTGAAAAGCTGGAGTAGGGGTGAAGAAGGCTGATCCCGGAGACGAGAAAGCTGCAGATAGAGGGGTCGGCGAACGCATGCCTCGAAGCCCATTGCCGGAACTCCCATTCAAGTCAGCAGACGGGGCTTCCTCAGACGAGAAAGTAGGCTCTCTCGAGTGTTGCGAATGGTGTTCGCTAACTTCACTGGCTTGGTATTGATCGCTAGCTGTGCTAGCCCGCAATTCGCTTTGGGCGACGTCCGGAAGGAGTTCTGTATCGTGAAACGAATGCCGGGAACCTTCGCTATCACTCAAGAACGCGGACCCCAAGCTCCCATGAGTGATATCGTGTTCTTCTGCATGCGGCGGTATGGCGGGTGAAGCTGTTGCGGATCGAGGGAGAGGTACGGAAAGGGCGGCGAGCGGCGGGCCTGTATCATCCCTGCGCCAACCACTGGATCTCGTGCTGTGGGGAGTAGAGTTGGTGGTAGATGAGGTCGGGGAAGATGTAGTCCGCGTGAGCGATGGTGTCCTGGTGCGCGCAAGTGGACGGCGTAGAGAGATATTCCGCAGCTTATCAAACGGAGAAGCCTGGTGATCTGTAAGCTAAATTCTACGACCAATGGAGGAACCACGCACCTTGGGTTCTGAGTGTAGACTGACGGAAAAGTCGTATTCAGACTTCTTACGAGGAGTTTCACGGTCTCCCAGAACCGGCGAGTTGGAGCGACTGATGGACTGAAGGGCATCTGACAAGTCAAGGTCCGGCTCCATATTGTCATCCAGTGCGGGGGGAAGGTACGCTTCGGGCACAGAAGTATCTTCCGTTTCCTGGTCGCTGCTACGGATATCGATGTCTTCATGAGAGTCTCGGAAGTTGGGCAAGCTTGGCATTGCGCTATTGTCAAAACTATAATCTAACGGCGGTGCTGGGGCTGGCCCCCGTGACGCAGACATTGACGATTTCGCCGAGCGGGAAGCTAGGGAGTATGCAAAGCGGGCCGTGCTCGAGGTACTTGAGGGCGCACGCACAGTGGATGCTGCATTCGAGAAAGCAGCAGGCGTAGAATGTATGGGTGAGTTTATCTCCATGTCCTCGCCACTGCTCTGATCCATAACGGTCAGTGGGTCGGCGGAATCATCGAAGGCGGGTAGAGACGGCAAAGACGGCATGTCTCTTTCTTGGTCAGTCTGAATGCGTCGCCATACTCTTGACGGTGTTTCCAAAAGGTTTGCCATTGCGGCTTATGTTTGCAGGTTGATCAGAGTGCGGGTGGCTCCTTAGAGCAAACCTGGTGGTCATTTAAGTCAGTAGGTGAATTCGACTAGATTTTTCGAATCGCATGACCACAAAGACAAATAAAGGCGTTCATATCACGGCATATTGATCCAACTAGAACGAAGCTCGTGCGCCGCTTTGTGAAGAAAGGATGTTGTGCAGAATCCAGCCGAATGAAGGGATGCCGAGGCGTTCGGGTTTCCCGCAAGAGATCTTCAGTCGTGTCTTAACCATACATGAGCTCGTTCGCAGAACCATTTTCGGACATATGCTTCTGAGAGTCCCATAGAGATTGCAGAACTCACTGTTCAGTTTAGTGAAATGTAGACCTATAGCCACAGATGTCTGAGATTTGACGTGCGGTGGGCGACGGTAGCGATTGGGGGGTGAGGAACGCAGGGTCAAGTTTTGATCAAAGAAGCAGTATCGGCGGCAGCTGTACTCGTAGTAGGAAGATGACAGAAAAGCTCAGAGCATAGACTGGCGGATCGGCGGTCGCGGCTGGGGAGAGGGGGAGAGCGTCCACGCAAGCGCCCACGACGCGGTTTCAACTCCACGTGATCGTCGCGTCGGTTTCAGCGCCTAATCAATGCGTATCGAGGCAATACGGTGCGGCCGTCCCCGCTTCGAGACATGGATGTCCACTGGCACCTTCAGTGGGTGGTTCACTAACTTGACCCTGTTTTGTAAGCCTGAAGCTTGAAGCGTGAAGGCTGGCCTCCTGTCGCTACTCGATAGGATCAAGAGTGTTACCCGTCAAGTACCACGCAGGGCCATGTTGAACGCTTTGACACCTGCAGATTCTTCAAGTTGCTTCACCGGGGGGGCCTCTACTAATCTTAAGCGCCGGCAGACTCCAGCACACAGGTAAGCAACGTCTTGTGAAGTCTAAGTACTGACAATCTGCAAGCTACAGATCCATATACACCACGTTATCAGGGCCACGACAGCCAGGACACAGCTAATTTCGCACTATCTCGAGAGTTACCTGCGGCATGTTGAGTAAGTTGAGGGCGAACGCGGTCGTAGACGATTCAAATCAACATGTTACGAGCTTACCCCAGATATTACCCTCTCCACCTCTTTTGCGAGTTGAGTGTGGAACTGACGGCTTTGTGCCAAAACATGCTGTCTGCACCGGGTGCAGGCACTCGCCTCCTCCACCATCTGGTCGGAGATACTCGCATTCTCCACAGTCTGCGAACACGGCTTTGCAGAGAGCTCCGTCGCCACTCGATCGAGATGTCGAACGAACCAAGAGAGTGCATGATAAATCGGGTGTGCAGGCGACGGCCGAGGGCCAAAGCGGAAACTCTTCTCAGTCGAGACGGTACATGGACAGTCACCGCGTGCCGAGCCGCCGATGCGAACAAACCAGATGAAGTTGCTCGATCCCTCGCTTCCGAGCCATGCCAGTTTGTTCACAGTCTCCGAGCGCAGCACCACGGCGCATGTCCGCCGATACACCGCAAGGCGATGGTAGGCCGCTGCTGAGATATACTCCAGCTCCTTCGTGAACGCGTGAACGCGCAGGGGTACTCGTACCGCAGAGTGAGTTTCGCCGCGGCCTGAGCAATGTTATCGAGGTCGAATTGGAGGGCGACCGCATATGCCTGTAATGGTGCTGCTTCAGCGAGAACGAGCAGCCGTTGGGCCAACATCCGCATAGCATAGTCCATTTGGTACTTCCTCGCAGCCTCCAACACCGGCTTGAGGTCGTCGATGGAAGCGAACTCGGGATCGGGGACGGGATAGCAGTACCGGAGCAGCGATTCGAGAGTGCCCGTTGATTCCGTCATGTGTACGATGGGCACATCCATATAGGTCGGGGGCTGTCCGCCAGCGTGTGGCTGAGAGAGGGAGAACATGTCCAAGAAGATTGGGGATGCCTCTCTTAGGATGGCGCGCCAAACGTGGAAATCGACCTTGTCGTCGGAGCGTAGGACGAAATCGGCAGACGGGTTGTCGAACGGCGGGGGGCCTACGTTAATCCTTGTTGAATGCTCGCCAGTGACATCGTCGTTGGTAGGCGGTACGGGTACGGGTACGTCCACACTGACTGGCACTGTTATAGCGGGTGAAGGATCATCAACATCGACGTTATGTAAGGTGAATAGGAGATGCTGCGCACTTGCTAGTGAGACAGCTGGTGACGATGGGAGTTAGAGCACGGATAGCCTGTCGTGTTCTTTATGCTCACAGAAGGCTGCTGCGGCGGTAGCCTGTCAGATCAGTCGAGAGATTCTCCGTGAAAACTTTATAGGTTTCCTGCTGCCAGTGACTTGCACCCTGCAGCCTGCTCTTATGTTCGAATGGGCCAGTCAGAGGCTCCACGCACATAGAGTCAAAAGCGTGTGTAAGTCATGCATTCTGCTACGAGGCCATACCACTTAAGGTCCCAGTTGCACGGAAGTCGCTGAAGGCGTGAGGGGATAGCGCCGGATTGCATGGTATTACGAACATCGACAAACATGTTCGTAGTACTTAGTTCGAGTAAATGAGTACACCAGTACCGGGACACCTTGGGAAGTCTCCACCAACGTTGAGATGACTTCGCAATCGCCCGCCCCCACGCTCGCGACCGCCACCACGCCCGCCCCCGCTCGCCCCCGCTATCACGCCCGCTTCCGCCGTCACGCCCCTCGCGCGCGCTCGTACCCGTTTCTAGGGATCAATGCCACTAGTGCATGCTGAAATAATAATTCATCTGACCCCACATCTGACCCCAGTCGAGCCTGAAATCCAGCACGACCTGCCAGGTTTGTTCGACGACATCAGCACCGCCCCATGACCGGGGTCCCGTGAACGGCAGGCTTGCGCACCTTCGAAACGCTTTCCTCTATCGCCTGCTTCAGCCGAACGTTGAACTCTCGAGCGGATTTGACCACGTCCAAGCTCCTCTTGCCACAGCGCTTGCACCCATAGTCCTCGGGTGTGAGTGTATATTTCCTAGCATCACAGACTTGAATTTGGCCAATCATCCACATCAGGCGCTTGTGATTGTCCAAGTTGCTATGCTAATGAATGGGTAGGATTGTCGGTTAAGTACGTGGACTAAACAACATCGACGATGAGCATACTTACGGGGCAGGTAGTCCGGACGGTGAAGGATTTCTTCTCCCGAGCAAACTCTTTCGCCGCCTTGTCAGCCGCGCGCGCACAGTCTTCCCTGTACATCACAAGCGCAGAGATGGACCCGAAGGAAATGTTCGCGAGTAGTGTATCCCTATACTCGCAAAGGGAAATATCTCGGAGCGAATGTTTGGCAGCGACCCTCGCGGGATCTTCCAAGTCGTATATGATGGCAAACATGTAAGCTTTCAGCGAGTTAAACTCAGCTAGCACAGCCCACTTGTCCGTGAGCACCGCAAGGAGGTCGTGCATTTGGTATTTATCAGCCGCCTTCAGGAGCGGCGCTACCTCCTCGAGGGTGGATAAAGTGGGGGGGACGGCGGGATAGCACATCCGCAGCAGGGGATCCATGACTTCGCTCGGCTCTGACACGGGGACGATCGCTGGAGAGCTGTCTTGAGGCCCTTGCTCCGAGCCAATGGGGGGTTGGGGGAGACTGAACATGGTGGCAAACATCGAAGAAGCTTCTTCGAGGATGGCTTTCCGGACGTGGAAGTCAACGTTGTCGGAGGTACGCAGGATGACATCGGCGGATGGCTCGTCGAAGGGATAAGGGGCCGTCATGGACGCAACGGGCTCCTCGCCCGATGCGCTCTCGGAAGAGACGAGGTGATTGGTGTCGGACACTGGGACTAGAGATGAGCAAGTCTCGAGATCGTGCACATCACGAGTATCCACGCACTGCTGATATGCTATGATGGCCGTTGGTTTGTTCAGTGCGTGTTAGAAGAGAGGCTAGCACCGTGGGGATGAATACGTGCGGTTGGTTTTATATAGGCCCTGCAGACGATGCTGCGGTAGTCGGGCGAGAGCGGAGGCGATTATACTTCGATGCTGCGGTAGTCGGGCGAGAGTGGAGGCGATTATAGTTGTGCGAACACGACGCTCACACAGTCTACTCAGTGCCCATGTACTTCCCAGGGAAAGAAGCATCAGCCATACTAGGCATTGGCAAACACGAACATTACGCAATGCTTCAAACACTTAAACGGCTTGTTAATATGGTAAATGAACAACAAACTAAAAGCACATTATACCAGCCTCAGGGGCATAAATACTATAGCTTAGCTTTCACCGACACCTTTGCCGCGTTCTCCTGCAGGATCTTCGCTGCATCGTTGACCATGCCTTCCACGATATCCTTGGCGGGGAGAACCTCGTCAATCAGCGCTGCTACACGGCCGATGAGCCACGCGCGCGCCTCCAAAGACCTCTCGGGATGTTCCTTGAGATCGTGCTCGTAAGGAAGTATGCCCTGGGACGTAAGTTCTTTGATCTCGGCTTGACGATTGTTGTTCCTGGGCGACAGAAATAACATTAGCGTGAGTTCCGAAAACCACGGATGGGAAGACCTACCAGTTGTCAACATACGGTGTCCTCCGTACGCGCAGGGGGCGGCCGGTGTAGATGAGAGTCGTTACGGCATCCTCGTAACCAGCGCTCAAAACTGCCTCCTTATGCGCTTTGGGCGCACTAGCCTCCTTGCTCGCGACGAACCGCGTGCCGACCCACACTGCTTGTGCGCCCCACGAGAGGTTCGCAGCGAGTCCGCGTCCGTCGTACACCGCGCCGGCACCAATGACGTACACAGGCTCGCCCGTCAGAGGCGACTTGCGGCCCTTGCAGATATCGACGCATGCAGGTATGAGCAAGGACGCGGGGATATCGCCCGTATGGCCTCCGCCCTCGCCGGCCTGCGCACAAATAAGATCGCAGCCGACGTCCAGCGCTTTCGTGACGTGCTTCGGGTGGCCAACCATCTGTCCCATGCCCATGAGCACACGTCACTAGAATGTATGTAGTATTTGTCTCGCTCACGTTCATAACGGGGATGCCCGCCTGGTGAAGCTTGTCCACAACCCATTTCGGGGGGACACCGACAGCGCAGACGAACAGCGAGGCCTTCTCCTCGATGATGACGTCAATGAGATCAGGGAGTTGGCCCTTCGTGTAGTCGTACTGCGCGTGGGATTGGCGACACGGTCGAGGCAGAGGCAACCATACGACCACTCACGTTTGTCTTGCGAGCATTTCCGCCGACCTGCGGCAGGAGGAGATCGACACCAAAGGGGGCGCTCTTGTCCACAAGGTCCTCCTTCAAGGCAGCAATCTACGGCGGAAGGGGGTGTACGTTGAGTATCGTGCCGAGGCGTACGGTTTAGCTCGTCGGCGCTCACCTGTGCTCGCAGAATCTTAGGGGTGTATCCGACACCGCCGATCACACCGAGACCGCCAGCGTTGGTCACAGCGGCCGCAAGCTCCGGACCGGCAGCGACGTTCATGCCTATGGGGGCGCATCAGCCGCGCGCTCTGCTGGAGAGACAGGTGAGAGAAGAGCGCACCTGCAAGCAGAACAGGGTGCTTGATCTTGAAGAGCTTGGTGAGGGGGGTTGTAATGGTGGCCATGGCGAAGGAGAGGGGGTAAATGCGGGGTAGCGGGGACGGTGGGGATGGCAGGAGGGTGAGGGAAGCAGAGAGCTTTAAGGCGGGAGCAAGGGTCGGGATCGGCGGTACCCGTTCCTGCCGGCATGTGATATGAGATCTTGGATCGCGATTAGCGCTTGTGGGCGCCATGATGCTGCTCGGCCGATCGCGTTCCTTTGTTGGCGCGTGCATCTTGTGTCCATCAGTGTTCGTATGTCCTCACTTGCTGTATAACGCTCGGCCTGGTGCAAGCTCCACTGGTTGCGTGTTGTTGTCGTAGGACAGACAGGATGGCGCTGTCTGGCGCTGTCTGGCCGCGACAGTGACTGCGTAGTACTGCGTCTCCCATATCATTCCTGTGGCTGGACGTTTGAGGGTCACCAGACAGTGGCACTCCGGCTCAACCAACGCCGACTTCGCCAGGACCGGATCAAGTTTTCGCGCTACGACCCTGACTGTGGGCAACATCATTGCTTCCAGCAGATCTTACTCAACCTCATCCCCGAAAGGCGGAGGTCTCAATGATGCATCCAAAGGAATCATGCTTGGCGCATCTTTTATGCCACAGCTACTCACGATGAGTCTCCTGTAAGAACTGAATACGACCACTCGAGAACTCCAAGTTGGTGGAAGATCGACATTCATATTCGAGTTGACGGAAAAGACTAGCTGTTATACACTACATAATGATACAAAGAAATAACAAATCAATGAGACCCAGGCTCCCAAGTCTATGCACCGAAACCGTAGAGCGTGCGGCCAGAACGCTTGAGTGCGTATACAACGTCAAGTGCGGTCACTGTCTTCCGCTTCGCGTGCTCAGTGTAGGTGACGGAATCGCGGATAACCTGAATAGAGGTGGTTAAACATTGACCACAGTTGATGTAACACTCTACTCACGTTCTCCAGGAAGATCTTGAGGACACCACGGGTCTCCTCGTAGATGAGACCCGAGATACGCTTGACACCACCACGGCGGGCAAGACGACGAATGGCGGGCTTGGTAATACCTGCGGGTAGTGGGTAAGCCAATGTTGGGCTGGCACATTTCAAAATTCTTACCCTGGATGTTGTCACGAAGAATCTTGCGGTGACGCTTAGCACCACCCTTTCCGAGACCCTTTCCACCCTTGCCGCGGCCAGACATGTTGATTGAAGTTGAGGTAGTTGGGGGTTGCTTAAAAAGCTGGTTGGTTTGCTTCGACGAGGCGAAGGAGGCGAATGAAGCTTGTTGAAGGTGGAGGGTGAGTGAAGACTTGACGGCGTTAGCCCAGGAGCTTATATCAAACGCGCGTGTGGCTAGCATCACGTGCATGAACCTTATTTTTGTTGAACGGCGTTAACGCGCGTGTGCACGTGCTCCCGACGCGTCGCGGCGCCTCGTATAAGTAACCGGCGCGCCTGCAGCCACAACCTCCATCCACTCGCTCCTCCACCCGCCGTCGCCACCAACAACACTCAGCAACCTCACCAACTTCTCGCCAAATCATTATCAATGGCCCGCACTAAGCAAACAGCCCGCAAGTCTACCGGTGGCAAGGCGCCCCGCAAGCAGCTCGCTGCAAAGTCCCAGGCGCGCAAGACCGCAGCCGTGAGTACCCACATACCTTCCACTTGCAGATTCGTGCTCACATAACTTGTTCTTAGGCGGCAACTGGTGGTGTGAAGAAGCCCCATCGCTTCCGGCCTGGTACCGTTGCGCTCCGCGAGATCCGTCGGTACCAGAAGTCGACCGAGCTCCTCATCCGCAAGCTGCCCTTCCAGCGGCTCGTTCGTGAAATCGCGCAAGACTTCAAGGTACGCCTCGATCTTCTTTTTGTTGGGTCGCAATCTAAACTGTTTTGCCTTGCAGACCGATCTGCGCTTCCAATCCTCTGCCGTCATGGCGCTCCAGGAGGCGTCCGAGGCATACCTCGTTTCGCTCTTCGAAGACACGAACCTCGCGGCGATCCACGCCAAGCGCGTTACTATCCAGCCTAAAGACCTCGCCCTCGCCCGGCGGTTGCGCGGCGAGCGTACATAAAGGCGGCTGCGGGATGTGTCCGGACTCTTGGCGTCGTTGTACCTCTATTGGGTGTATTTATATTGTTCATTAGTTAATGTTTCTCTTATCTCATTTGACTTGTCACTCGTCTCCGTGTGTGCTTGGCTTGGATTTGAGTGAAGATCAGCGCCCGAGGGGGATGGAGCGAGACAAGGAGATGTCATAACGAGCGTGAAACCGTGGTAATAGGCTGGAGTGAGTAGTGATACGACCTGCTGGCTGGGGTATAAGGAACGCTATGAGTACAAGGCTGATATCCAAGCGCAACACACTAAGATCGAGTAAGCTAGCAAGGTGAAGGCCCTCGACGGCGGTGGATCAGTCGAAACCGTCCGCTTCGCCGCCATAACGCTTCGGCAATTCCTTGACGTCGATGACCTGTGAGAGCTCTGGGCCAATGGCCTTCGGGCCGGTGCCGACGACGGTCATCTTCGCGAGGGTCGCCGCAGAGATGATCGGCTTGAAGAGCCAGAAGATCCATGTGAGGAGCATCGGCACGTTGATGAAGAACTTGCGCGACTGCGGATGGAGTAAACTCTCGGTAAGCCGCCATACTGCTGGGTAAAACGTACGAGGAATTCCGGGTAGTGGTTTTGGAAGATATTTGTCGCCTCCTTGGCGGCGGCCTTCTGGCTCGCGTCCCGCTGGGTCAAACTCACACCCTCGTAGTCTAAGGCAAACAGAATGACGCGTGAGTACGCATACTCATATCCTAAATACAAGAGGCGTACCGTGAATCTGGACCATCTGGTCGATCGTCTCGAAGTCGAGCAACTTGATGCTCTCTTCCATGAACTGCACACGCCACCTGTACGACAGATCTCATGTCAGCCTAACCTGTTCCGACTCGCCGGGTAAACACACACCTAATGAACTTCTGCACGTCCCCAAACGTAGCCTTCATGTCCTTCACCGCGCCATACAGATTGTACGTGACCGGCCGGCCCTCCTTGTCCTTGCCAAACACCTTCCCCAGCCGCCCAAACACGTCCTGGTCGAACTCCTCCTTGAGCACCTCGTCGATCTTCAGCTCATCGCGCCACCGCAATGTCGCGCCAAGCATCTCCTCCGCCCGCGTGACGTCCAGGTCGCGGGCGCGCGCGAACTTCGCCAGGACGACCGACGCCTTCGCGTCCGGGACCGTCGAGAGCGTCACGCCCCAGAGCACGATCGACGTCGGCGCGGGGTCGGCGTCCGGGTACGCCTTCGTGAACACCTCAGGCAGTTTCGCCTATGTTGTACGCACCGGGGTCAGCGACGCCACCCTTCCGTAACACATCAGGCGTGAGGGAAGGAGGAAGAAGACGTACACGGAGCCCCTTGACGGCCGTCCACTCTGCGTCGGTGAACTTGCGCGTGAGCGCGTTCTGCGGCTCCTCGACCTCTGTGGGCGTGGGTTCGGCCTCCTCTTCCGTGGTCTCCGTCGAGGGCGTGGCCGGTGTCTCCTCGATCGCCTTCGTCTCCTTGGGTTCCTCGGTCATAGCATCAGCGGCGGGTGCATCCGTTACAGCTGGTTCCGCTGCAGCTGGCTCTGCGGGGGCCACCACTACAGGTTCCGGCTCGCTCGTGGGCTGCGCCTCGATATGAGGCGCTGCCGCAGGTGCTGCCTCAATAGTTGCTGCCTCAGCCGGCGCCGGCTCGATAGTGGGCTCTGTCGACATGCGTGCAGGACGGGGTCGTGTCGCGGGTGAGAGCGTCGACGTGGAAGTGGTTCAAGAAGGGGTGCGGACACGCGGGCTTTCTAGGCGACGGTGTGAGACGACGGGGAAGGTTCTCGCCTCTCGTGAAGGGACTTGCCTGCGCGCCTGCGCGTATCTGATTAGATTGCTGCGGCTCGCGCGTCCGTGCGTTCAACTGACAGTCTACAGACCCTTGAGGCCTTGAGGCCCGGACGGTGAGTACCATAGTACTCATCTACGACGTTAATGCCTGAACAGTATCACAGTAGTGCTCGTCGTATTGTGCTCAGACTGCAGAATTCGAAGTGACCATGTAAATATCATGTTGAACGCGCATGATATCAGATAAGATTGGCATTTCTTGGTAGCATACAAATCCGATCGTCGATCGATCGATCTCGGTTTGGATCGGGAATCCGACAAGCCGTCGCCCACCAAGTCGTTCTCCTCCTCTACCACTTACCACAGCACGACATTGGCCAACGGAACGAAAAAGCCACAAAGTACTGTCAAATCGTGCTCAGCATAGTATACAAGTTCCCGAAAGGCAAGAGAGCAGCACATTAATGAAACAGAAGCCTGTCCAACTGACTAGTAGTAGCGGCCGTACGACGGTTTAGCATACGCAAGACTGTCATCGAACACTGCAGGCGAGAAGGTAGAGAGCCCTTCGTGTCCACCTGCAGTCGCGCTGTCGAGGCCCAGGTAATTTGCTACCACCTCTTTGCTCCATCTCGCGGGGTCAAGCCCATCTGCGCCCGCGACATTCGGCTGGGAGGGCTGTGTCGCAGTTGCGGCCCATCCCAACTGGCCGTTTGTGAGCATGTTCGTGGGTCTCCACGTCTCCGCGGGAGTCTCGTATTCCGGAGACATCCCGGCCATGGCCCTGGCCCTCTGGTCGACCCAATGGTAAGTGTATGTGCCAGTTTCGGGAAATCGCTGGTGTGGGTACCGCCATGTCTCCTCTTGCATGACGGTACCTGCAGCAGGACATGGATATTCATTTCTGCGAAATTGTTGGCCGCCTTGGGAATCTCTGGCCACTGTGTGAATTCCACTTGATTGCAGTGTGATGGGGTGTGGCTGGATATAGGCGTCGTGGCCGTGTGCGTTGCTGCTGCCCAAGCAGGCCGAAATGGGGCCATCTTCGAGGTGCACAGAATGTGCCACTCTGCTGTTGTCCCGATTTTTAGTCTGATTGTGCTGTAACTCTGCACCCGGAATATCCCACGTAGGGTAGCTAGCGTCAGCTGGTGAATTGCCGGCAGGCCACGGTATGGAAGTGGTTGTGTTCTGCGCAGTGGGAACCTCTGGCGCCCCCCAAGTCACATAAGCAGCTGAGAAAGGCTCAAGAGGGTTCCCGTACACCGGTGGCGGCGCATGGGGGGCGGTGGAGAGTGGCTGGGTAGCCGTCGCAGCAATAAGATGCTGTACCATGGGGTAGGGGTCCGTGTAGTGTGGTCCTAGTACTGTGGATGCCAACCGGCCGCTGAGATGGATCTTCTTGATACTGCTCGTGGAGAATGCGTTGTGTTTGAGTTTTTGTGTCCGGTTGTGAGCCTTCCTGTGGGCTGTAAACTTTGATTGTGCACTCATGTTGCAGCCGTCGAGATTTAGAATGTGCTGCGGGGGCCTGGGACCAGTGTGTGTGTGACAGCGTCGGATAGTGCTCTATTTTTTAAGTCAGCAATAGTCGTGATATGCAGGTGAGCCAACTTGCTCACTTGGGTGGTGGCGGGCGGTGGCGCATTTGCGACCGCAGATGTCTCCTTCTCCCTGTCGGCCAGGAATCTGGCATCCCAGCAGCTATAGAACATGTCCACCTGTGGCGTGTTAATCACAAAGAGATGCTTATGACTGATTGATTGTAGTGACCTTGTCGGAGGGGCTCATGCAACCCTCAAGTATCACTGGAGCCCGAATTGTTCTGTTGTACAAAGCAGGTCTCTTATGCCGGCTTTGAGATGTTGTCTTCTTGGCAGCGCGGGCGTGTGGAGAGCGAGCCATAATCATCTTCAAGTCGATTTATGAGAATGGGCAGGAGTAGAGATGCAAGTTGGAGAGTGTGGACGCCACCCCTCCCTTTATAAGTCAGATCATGCCGTGACATGTGCAGCCCGTGACGCCCCATTACCAACGGTATGTTTGCTCGAAGAAGCCATCAACTTCGCACTAAGCCAGCTAGGGTCCCAGGAATTACGAGTCATCGAGTCGTGCTTCTTCGACGAACTACTAGAACTCGACCGCACTCGAGAAAACATCGCCCCGTTTTTACGGATGTATATCACACGAAAGGTTCTATCATATCAGAACCACCGCCTGCAGAAGCTCAGCTTCTCATGGGGCTCTCAGGGGCGCCGCACCGGGTGCGCTCGAACTGCGGGTAGCGCACCCACCGGGCACTTTCAACTCGGAGCAGCGGGACCCATGAGATCATGCTCCGCGTCGAGCCAAGGAGATAACTCCGCCGCCCTCAGCCTACCTTCGCAGCTAATTTTTGCCACAGATTGATTAAATCCTTGGGTCACCGCCGCTGCAAGGCCTCCCCACTTCGAGTCGACGCCACGGTTGTACTGTGCGTATTATCAGATAAGATTCACTATAGAAGGTTGTAACATGCTGATCGGGTGATCGATCTAAGTAATAGCTTTCCGACTCCCCGGGCCTGCGCCGAGTGCCTGAACGTTCAGGACAGGCTCTAACTGCTCTCTCGCCTCTCATCCGTCCTCTGTACCCATGCCGCCTGGCGAAGACTCGGTGTGCAAGCTCCTTTTATTTGCGTCCTCGGAATATCTATGTGCAATCCGGTGGTGAAAGCGCGCGCTGGAGGATTGGCCTCGGTAAGACGGGATTTGGACTATATGCGCTTGCGTTGGACGCCACTCATTAATGTTCTACAGCAGCCTCTCCCCGTCGAGATGTTGGACGCCATTGTGGTCTACTTGCTAGTTTGCACTGGAGATCGTGCCTTCGCCTCTCTGGCGTCGTTCGCGCTCGTATCCCGGCAGTTTCGCGACATCGCTCTTCGACGCTACTACGCTTCTCTCTACGTTGGCTCCCCACGTCATTGGGCTAGACTGTGCAGTATCAAAGGCATATATACGTGGGTGAGGTATGCTCGTTTAACCTATCAAAGCCAGAAAGCGGAGGGCGGTATATGCGCTTACAACCGCATATATACAGGTCGCTCGATGCTTCGAGCACATCTTTCCGATACAGGATGGCCAGCCTTCCCAGGTTCACTATGCTGAAGAATCTTGAACTTGACTTCTCTGGCGACGGACTTTCTACGCAAAACAATCGCGCCAAGACGCTCTTCAACAACATGTCTGCCGACCTCAGGAGCTTGAAACTTACCTATCTTCCGCGCATCGACGCCGTGCTACTCTCGCTCATCTCCGCTCGCTTCTCGTCTCTGGAGATTCTGGAGCTCTCCTGCACTGAAAGGCTGGATACGCTATGCTGCTGGCTCTGCTTCGAGGAATCTTCGACTTGCACGGTCCACTCGCCCATCCCAGACGCATTTGCGACCGTCCAATGCCTCTCTGTACGTCGGGACTATTTTATGGCAATGTGGCGCTGTAGCTGACCTACATGGCTTCGACCATCTGCTACCCTCAGAGCAAGTTCTGCAAAGCCCTGGAGCCTCTGAAATCGCTGCATACACTCTTCCTTGGTATTTTCTTGTCCGATGCCGACGTGCTGACTCGGCATCTGGACCGCTGTGCAACTATCGTCATCGCGTCTCCGCGAACGCCTAACTGCTATTCCACTCCTCCGTTCGGTCCCAACTTGTGTCTCCTTTGCTGTGCCGAGTACGCCGATACGGTGCAAGAGCGCGAACGGGTCGCGAAGACGCTTTTCCAGGCTGCATTGCCCTCCCTGCTCAACGTTGGATTCAGCTCCTGGTCTCCGCCAAAGCAGCGGCTTCTCAAGCAGGAAGACACCGTGCGTGGGTGATACGGACCTGGGGCCTCCGACTGCTTTCTTGCTGCCCCGCCCTTCGTTTTGCGACGTCTCTTTGTGCTGCTATCAAGTTATGCGCTTCGTTTTCTCTCGTCGCGCTGTGCTGTGTACAGATGTGTGCGAATGTCATCATATATCGTCTCCGTCACGGCTCGTATCAAATTATTGCGCGTGGCAATGGTACAGTCAGAAAGGTGATATACGGATCCTATGGTTCTTCAATTGCGGTAGTGGTTGATGATTCCGTGATGCAATTTCGAGTGGTATGGGCCGCAGCATACTGCGCGATCCTTCTTTATAACGCTTCTTTATAACGCGCGCAGGTGTTCCTGCGGCAAGAACCCGTGTCCAGACTCCACCATATTGCGGTCTGGCATATTGCGGTCTGGTGACCGTCATCTGAGCTGCTCTCACACGGCGTATATAAGAGGGCGGGCGGTATAGACATCATATCAAAGGACAGCGGACACTCCTTGACTCTGTCCCCATTAGACAGGTCGGCCACTCACCCGGGCTACGCTTAACCATGGCTGAGGTCCCAACGAAAGTCGCATCCATGGCCGACGTACCTCCAATATACAGAGGCTGGAGGAACTGATAAAGAGGCTGGAGGGGGCGTTGAAGGCATGGGGATAGCCGCTGCTACCCGAGCATTATGTCGTGGCCCGATAGAGGGCTTGTGGCCAGAAACTTGCAATTCATATCGTAACGCCGAAATTACGTCAACTTCACGCTACAGCCGGAAGTGCGCTGGGCGCTGCACAGTAGGTTTGACAAGGAGGCTGTTGATAGTGAGCAGATGTAAGATGTTCTAAGAGACTGGATAGGGCACTGCGCTTACCGTCCAGGCTACCCTGGCCTTACCGCGATGGAGTCCATGCGGGAATGCAACGATATCTAGCCTTGCAACGGCCCGAAGACGGCAAAGCAAACCCAAACGCAGTCAGTGCGATGCTTTAGAGGTGCACGGGATGCGCTATTGACGTGCGCGCCAGGCACGAAGGAAGATAGTCGTGAGTTCGTACGGCAGAAGGGCAGATGGCGTCTGGCTGGCTGTCGCTGGAAGTCGTGTATGACGTGCGCCAGCGAGGGTTGTGCGGTGCTATTTTCGCACTATCTTCGCGGTTCGTTGACCGATATTTCGAGCGCGATTTGGGTGAACGACTGCACCGTGCACTCAGCGCAGACTGAGGACGCAGTTGGGTGGATGATCTTGGCGGTGCACTGCCTGATCTGTATCAACGTAACAGCAACGGACCAAACAGCGCCAAACACGCAGGCGGGGAGAATGGCCGGAGAGGGAAAGCGCCCGCCGTCCGCCAATCTCGACATCCCGCTCTCTCTCCCTCGTCCACCTTCCGACGGCCAGCGGTCGACGCCCCTGCTATCTGTCCTCGTAATCTCCATGCGCTTATAGTCGACCCAAGGAGCCTATACATTCCGCTAATTCCCCCTCGTTCTCTTGCTACGCCCCACACCATGGTCGACAGTAGCTGGGCACACCAACAACGCCGCGACGGTGGATGGGCCGCGTTTGACAGTGAAAAACCTCGTTCTGCGAACTGGCTGGCCAGCTTGATCGGTACCAAGGAGGCGTTGCCCTCCCACATCGACCAGAAGCCCTCGGCAGACGATGTCGCCCACCGTTTGAAAGGCATCAAGAGGTCTTTTCTCCGCCGAATACCCTCCACGGAGTCGATATGGCCGTCACAGAGGGGCCTACGGCTCACTGGTCAAGGCAGGTCGTCGGTTGCCATCCCATCTGCCACAACTATGCGCTTCGTTCTCCTCTGCGCACTCTGGTACACAACCTCCGCCCTCTCCTCAAATACCGGAAAGTCGATTATGACCCTGTTCCGCTATCCGGTCACCCTCACCTTCATCCAGTTCGGCTTCGTCGCTGCATACTGTCTCCTCTTCATGAGCCCGCTCGTACGCTTCTCAAGGCTACGCTACCCTAACAAGGCTATCATCAAGAGCACGTTCCCCATGGGCGTATTCCAGGTCGGAGGTCATATCTTCTCTAGTATGGCTATCTCGCGGATACCAGTGAGCACCGTCCACACCATCAAGGTCAGTTATCCCTATCGAATTGTATACACTATCTCACGTGCTTGTTCAGGCGCTTTCGCCCCTGTTCACCGTCGCTGCATACGCGCTCATGTTTGGCGTCAGCTACTCCCCGAAGACATATATGTCGCTCCTCCCCCTCACACTTGGAGTCATGTTGGCGTGCAGCTTCGACATGTCGGCGTCCAACGCAATCGGACTTCTGTGCGCGTTCGGCTCCGCGATTGTGTTCGTCTCCCAGAATATCTTCTTCAAGAAGATCGTCCCGTCCGGCCCGGGTGCGCAGTCATCGCACAAGCTGGACAAGCTGAACCTGCTCTTCTACTCCTCGGGTATGGCCTTCCTGCTCATGATCCCGATCTGGGTCTACTACGACCTTCCTGCCCTCCTTGCTGCCCGCGCGGACCCGACCCACGTCGCGCATCCCACCCATGGTCATGCCACGCCCCACTCTGTGATGTACTACTTCATCGCGAACGGGACCGTGCACTTTGCGCAGAACATTATTGCGTTCGTGATCCTCGCCTCCACCTCGCCCGTTACATACTCGATCGCGTCCCTCATCAAGCGCGTCGCGGTCATATGTATCGCGATCGTCTGGTTCGCGCAGCCGGTGCACCCAATCCAGGCCGTCGGTATCACCATGACCTTCGTCGGCCTCTACGTATATAACAACGCGAAGAGCGATGTGGAGAAGGGCGAGCACAAGATGCGCAGGGTCGAGGCCGCGCGCGACTTCGCGCTCCCGACGACCAAGGCGGAACTGGAGAGCGATAGCGAGACAACGCTGGAGACGCAGCGGGCAAACGCCATCACCCCCGAGCCGCTCGGCGCCATGCCCGAGTACACGATGAGCTCCGCCTACGGCCGCCACGCACACGCGAACGCGAACGCACACGTCCACATCCCCCTGCCGTCGATCGTCACCGCGCCGCCGCCGCCGCCCTCGTACTCGCGCACGCACCCCGCCGCAAACCTGCACATCACGATCACCCCGCCGAGCGCGACGAAGGCGACGCACATCGCGTCGCCCATCGACTCGTACCCCTCGCCACCGCCCTCGCTCGATTCGCCGCCCTCGAGCGCCGCTGGCGTCCCGTGGAAGCTGCAGCGAAGACCGTCGATGGCGGCGGGCCACCCGCCACCACATCAACGGCCTGAAGCCGGTGCGCGGAGGGCGTCCGTCGTGGCGTAGAGCTGGCTGCCAGGAGCGTGGGGCCTTGTTGTTTATCAGGGGTATGTATGATGCAGACCAGGGAACGATATACCCCGCGCCGCGTACGCGTGCGCGTTCTTGGTTGGCTGAAGTTCTCGCACGCGATAGGCGAGCGAGAGCGGGAGAGGTGGAGGAGACGCGCTTGCTTAGATCTTACCTTACTACAATACTAGCGCGGACTGGCACCCACAGAGCCGAGTACTTATGATGCGTATGCGTGCCGTTTGGCACACATGCGCCTGGACGAAATTTGCACGATTCGGACGTACGGACTTCGAGTTGACGTTTTCGCTAGAGACTCGGAGCGGAGATGACCTTCTACTACGGCAGTCGGTACTTACGTACGCATGCGCTGTTCTTCTGAGGAACGCTACTTGTCTGTCGCACAAAATAACCGCAATGGAATGTATATAACGACCACACCAGCGACCTGCCCTGGAGACGACAGCAACAAGTGCTACATGTGCGAAAGTAGCACGAGGTAGAGTTTCAACGTTTCCATGTACCAGTGTCCACGCAGAACCCATCTTACAATAAGAGTACGGGTCTGGAGTCTCCGCTATTTGTGATCTGGTCGGTACTAGTCATGCCGTACTAAGTCAGCTGCGGAGATCGGAACGCACCTTGATTACGAGGAAGTATTCAGGTTGGGCAACATAATACCGACTCATAACTAGAAGGCCGAATGTGTCCTTTGATCCGGAGTCTACCAAAGAAGTCGCTGTATGACGGCACTTGCCCGTTGTGGTATTTGAAGTTGCTGCTGAGACATCGGAGTTAGTATTCTATATACAAGCAAGTGTACGCCGAGTTCTTGCGTACGCGACGGCCTGACCGCTTCATGGAAGAACTACGCTTTCCTAGGACGCCCGAGCGGAAGATTCGTAAGCCGGAGGGAACGTCGCCGAGTACACATACCGTGTAGCGGGTCTGCAGATGGTTAAAGGGGGTAACAGAAATCGTTACCCTGTTCTGCTCTCAGCCTTGCAGACCGTCCCCCTTTTCTGTATGGTCTACACCCTCAATCAAAATCTCCGCGCTGGCGGAGGTCCGGATCCCCCGCAAGACCGCTACGAAGATGGTGAGGCGACGCCACGATACGCCAGGACGAATAAGCCACGTAAGCCTAGCAAGGCTCCCGTGGGTCTCCTACAATGCATGGGGTCCCTGCAGAAAGTGAGTCAGAACTATCATTGATGCATCGCATGTTCCAACAAGACATAGGTGCAACAACATTACTTTGTTTGGGACGCCACATCCAACGCCAGTAACGACACCACACTGGCGGATGTAGAGCGGAACTCCATAGCGAGCGCACACCATGGATTGGACACAGTACCCGTCATCCAGGTCAGAATTGTCACCAATCTGCTGCATAGAATTTCTGCTGACAACTGCGGCAGGATGCTCATGAGTGTCACCAGACATATGCCCATCACTGCCAATATGTCGCGACGCCCGACTGCTGCGCAAGCCATGCTACTAGAGCACCCTCACACGTCGCGCCCATCGACATGCCTGTTAGGGGGAAGCACCAGGGCTCTCCCTCGGTCGACGGATCGAAGCCTCGCTGGTCGCCGTGCCATGAATGGGTACACCAGATCTCGCAGGGTCCGGTGTACTCATCCGCACAAATTCGATACAATACCCTCCCACAACAGCTTATCCCGCACGGGCTGTGTTCAACGCCTTCCGTGCCGCCACCGCAGTACGACCACATCCGGCCTGCCATGGATCCGAACAGGGTGATACCCGGCGCGCAAGGAGACCTATTTCCTCCTATCCACAGCCACGGGCGGTGTCCCGGTCATTCTCACGAACCGGACACGTCCCCTCCCGTGCGCTGGCCAGCCGGCAATGCGCTCGGCGACATCGGCGCCCCAACTACGGCCTGGCAAACGTCGGGCGCACAGCTGGGGCACAGACAAGAAAACTTTACAGACAACAACGGAGCGGCACACGATGTGCCGCTCAGCATTGGCTGCAAGTCAACCGGCCTGTGCAGCAGTGATGCATACGCTCCGCTGGGGACCTCCCACGAGCAGCTTCTCGCTATCGCGCCGCATATGTGGGGCTATAGCATGGCGGCCGAGCACGGGTGGGGCAATCTGGGACTCAGCGGCGAAGCATACCTAGCGTCGGCGCAGGAATGTGGGTACCCCCGACAAGGCTTCCAGCCCGCGGCGACCACCGCCTATCAGGACTACCAGGCGTTCTCCGCTGGGACAGAAGGCACGACACCGTACGTCGAGACGGGGTGGAGTACAGCTACGACAGAGCCTTGGCCGCCACGGGGAAACGTCGTGACAACACCTGGGGATGGACCGAATCAAACACCATGGGACACTGTGTGGCGTACCTGGTATCCGAGTGGTAGAGGTGCGGGAAGGAATACCAACTGGGGGTATTCAAATTCGACTCATGGTCAGTGGGATGGCGTGGCGGCAGACCCTCAGTATACACAGTGCTGCTACACGGTTTGATAGTACTACAAAGACAGTCATCGTCCTGAATCCTCCAGCAGTTGTAATAGTCACTTACTGCCTTTGTCGATGGACGAAAAGCGAGTTCAAGAATCAAAAGCAGGTTATATATGTGCCGTGTCCTCTTCATCCGGCTAATGCATGTCAAGAGGTGAGTGCGAGCACTACAGAGGGAGTTGTATGTGGCAAGCAAACGGCGAGGTCCAAGGATAGCCAACTCGGAATCCGACCGCCACCAGGCGCTGGCCCGAGTTATCTGATAAACAGCCAGCTACCCATCTAATCAGTTACAGTCATCTGGCGTCGACACGGCGGCATGCCTCGGCATGCCTTATGTTCCTCCTTCCCTGCCGTCCACCGTAGCCACTATATGGCCAGGCTGGTATGTGTCGGGAATCTTTTTGCATCGAGAAAGGCTGCGCCGCCTAGAAAGCGCCGCACCGTTAGGATAGAGCTGACAACGGCCACACCGTGGACGGAGTCACCTCTAGCTGATGTATTCCAGCAGGTTTGCAAGTTTGTGAGCCATTCAGATTTGAATGCAATTGCCACATTGACGCAATACATAGTTTCGTTCATGAATGTCGTTGTCTGTATGCACCCCTTTGCCCTTCAAAAATAATAGCTGATGATCTCATAGGAATTACTTCGAGAGAACTTGACTATCGACTCTACGCGAGCGCAGAATAAATAATAACGCTACAAGACAGTATAGGCCAACGTGGCGGAAGCCCGCGGCACGCGAACACATATAGAACAAGCTTCAATCCGCATTAATTTCTGCATACCGGGTCAGCTCATCCCCTAATTCATTGATTTGGGAAAGATAGGCTTACCGAATCCTCAGTCTTCTTTGACCTCCTGCCTCAGAATCTGCCGCTTATGCTCCACCGCCTCTGGAACGACCTCCTGGTGTAGAAGCTGACGGCGACGCTCTTCAGCTACCTCCTGGTGTAGAAGCTGACGGCGACGCTCTTCAGCTACCTCCTGGTATAGGATCTGGCGACGACGGTCCGCTATTTCCGGCACGACCTCCTGGTGTAGAAGCTGACGGCGACGCTCCGCTGCTTCCGGCACGACGACCTCCTGGTGTAGAAGCTGACGACGACGTTCTTCCGTCTCCGGCACTACCTCCTGGTATAGGAGCTGACGACGACGTTCTTCAGCCTCCGGCACTACCTCCTGGTATAGGATCTGGCGGCGACGCTCCGCTGACTCTGGCACTACCTCCTGGTATAGGATCTGGCGGCGACGCTCCGCTGACTCTGGCACTACCTCCTGGTGAAGGAGTTGGCGACGAGTCGGATGCTCAACAATCTCCTGGCCCAGAATTTGGCGGGCGTGAATGCTGGCAGCGTCGCGATCCTGAAGAGCGGAGTCGCCCTGCGCGATGACGACGTGAGAAAAGCCGACGCATAGGGTGCATTTGAAACGTACCTCAGAAGCGAGGGGGACTGGCGAGCCAACGACGAGCGCGACGAACGTCAAAACGACGAGAGCGGGGCTGAAAGTAAGCATGATGCTTTACTGAGGATGGCAGAGTATGGGAGGGGGTTCAAACGACGGCTGAAAAACCTGAGGTGTTGGTTCTGTCCCCCACAGGAGCGTCCATTATATATACTGCTTCTACCTGAGGCCAGGTGGCTATTCTGACCGACAACGAAGGGATAACACAGATATCCAGTACGTTGTTTTTTGCACAGCCGCGGCCTGTAAAGGACTGCATCGAGATCCTATCGGCACCCCCAAGCCTGGTTTCACATCCGGGCCCCCCTCTTCGTGTACGTGCGCCGTAGGATAAAGGTGTAAATCAGCTAACGCGCACCCTCCATCACTCCCAGCGCTCTTCTGAGTCCGTGCCAGGATCGCCGTCAAGCGGTACGAAGGAACGCACGTCACATCGTGGAAACTCGCTGTGATGACTGTTCGACTCTGGGCCAGATCCGTGAGAGCGGTCTGTCAGTGTACTGAGCCCATTCGCGGCTCGCCCTCGGTTCGGGTTTCGGACATTTGGTGGGTGTTGACACTGAATATGATTATCTACCCATTTTGATTCCGCTTACGCTCCCAGCCCACCCTTTCATCATCCAAACGCCAAGTTCAGCCTTTGACATGCGAGTACGTCAGACACCCGGGAGGCTACTGTCTCAGCGTTCAACATTGGATATTGGACACTTATCGCTGTTAGACTGATGGCCATACATACACTGCGAGTCACCGGCGCAAGCGTCCAGGGTATATTTCACTACACGATCTGCATTGAAGGCACAAGGGGTAAATCTGGAACCTGAAGAGGAGTATCAATGTGGCTACGATGCGCCATAACGATCTCTACCAACTTACAAGGACCTATTAGTGCCCGCCCGCCCGTCGATCGTGCTGCGCTTTCGCGACGCAAATCGGTGCCGCATCTCCCTCGGCCACGCGGCGCGTTGATGCGACCATGCCTAATTAGCACTGCCTCAAAGTACAAGGACTTGAGATGGCCAAGGATGGCCAATGATTGCTCCACCAGTGTTTTCCGGACTGTTTATCTTGCAAGGGTTCGCATCATAATGGTCTGGGTGCGGTTTTAGATGATGTACGCACATAATGTCATTCTGTACAGGTACGCCGACGCGTGGGATGCAATTTGCGGATGTGTCTCCCGATAATGACTTGCTCCGACTGAGCATGGATGTTCAAGCATCCGTACACTTCGAATATCCGTACACATCCCCAAAGGCTCGGAGGATATGTCCGCAGCATAGATCAGGACGACGACAAATCGAGAAGAGAACATAAAAATATACCTACAGACGATGCCCGGAGCTCATCCGAGTCGGGAATGCCAAGGCCGAACGTGCGCCTTACGGCCGACTGCGGCGGTCATGACGAAGCGGTACCTGGTTGACTGAAGAGTGAGACAGTCGATGGGCTGCTGCATGGCCATGCCACATGGCAGCCGCAGATCAGATTCCTACCCGCCCACTGTTAATCGTACCCGGCGCACTCCCGGCCCCCACTGTTCGTGTCATACTGTCAAGTAGGTATTGTTGCATCGCTCTCACCTCCACAGCATTGATCAGATGCGCCCCTACCGTGCGCCCAGCACTTCGAGGTCTCAATGAAGAGAGAGGCATTCGAGCTGATATCCGGTGCACGCTATGGCACTGAGAGCTAATAGTAGAACGTCGGAAAGCAGCGGAAAGCACGGCGAGAGTACGACATTCGTTCTGCCATGCCCTGCCCTGCTCCACGCGGCACTGCACTGCCCTGCTTTGCCCCACAACCGGCACCGCCTCCGATTCCGGGATGCCCATGATATTCACTGCGTTAAGCACAAGATTGCACGACGTGATTTCACCGCGGGGACGTGAGGTTGCCTGAATAGCCACGCGGATATGCCAAGTAGTTGTTGAATAGCCCCGGGGGAACGGCAGGTTTCCTAAGGTGTGTAATTCATGAATAGTATGCGCATAGCCGCCAGTGTGATCCCAAATCCCCACGGGCTTATTCCGCATCCACCACTTGTCGAGTTGAGCGCCCACGAGCTCATGTACACGCACATCCACTGTAGTGTTATCCTGCATCCCCCCGCGTGCAACGTAGTACACAAACATAGGGAACCACGAGGTGCTTGCCCTTGCGCTGTTCAAGAGGAATTTAAATTGGTGGCAGGTCCGCTTCCTTCAAAGAGCTCTCCCTCTCCCGACCCACCACGTCCTCACTATGGCATCCAGACCTCACTCCTTCCTCCCATACAATATCAGGCCGCCTGCTAGTCATGTACGTCGCCCGCACGACCTCCTAGCCCGACCACGCGATCCACGCGAGCCGACCTTGCCCGCTGAGCTGTTTACGGCGGCACTTCCTGAGAACGACTTCCTCGGACTCAAGTGCCTGAAGAACCAAGAGCCGATTCACAATTTAGTGGTGCGATTAGTCTCGCAGGAGATCCGTGTAAGTGAGATAACTGTCAATATATCCATATAGCTAACTAGTAGGGCGCTGTGGAGGGAATCTTCCAGGACCCATCAACTTACAAGCTACATCTGGTGCTCAAGGCGTCTTCGACGGGATTCCTTCGGACATTGGTAGTACTCAGCACTGGTGGGTGTGCTTCGGTGGTCCGTCGAGATCCACACGCTAACTGCCCCTACTTATATGCTTTAGCAGCTCGCCGGTGCTCGGATTCTCGCTCTGCATGGCCTGTCAACATCGGCGGACACATATACCCCAATGGGTTTCGATGTGCGTGCAAAAACCTCTTCCGCAGCGCCCCTCGTACCAAGAGACTGCCTGCCGTCTGCAAGGCCACCACCTGCTATCCGACAGGTACGTCCATCGATAGGCGATGTAGTATATGTTCTCTCCTAACATGCACACATTGTATGTTCTCGTAGGTTGGCCCCTATTATATATTTACTGTACTCCCCTCCTACTCTTCTGCTATCTGCTCATACCGACCAATACATATTTCATATCCACTGAACGATCTGTTCGACTGGCCCGTGTGCCAGTGTATGCGCGCAGCGCCCGATGAAAGGATAAGCGCTTCCGAGTCAGCGCTAGATGATAATATGAGCCAACATATATGTAGAGTATACAACAGTTGTTGCAACATTCTAGGTGTAATAAATAGCGGTAGTTGCAACTTCGGCGGTTTGAGGCCAAATAGGCGCCGTTCGGCACAGCCACTGACGCGCGAGACGCAGGCGCCTATCTGCAGTTGCAGTCACGGCGAGGTGGGCGTCTGTTGTAGTTGCAGCCACGAAAAGAATACGCAGCCAGCGGAATTGAACACCGGACCTGCTGCAAAAGCCTAAGTAAGAGTCATACACATAAACCACTCAGCCACAGGGCTGTACAAATGTTAGGGCTGTCCACGGTACTAGTTCTGATACATTTTCCCAGCTACTAATGACACCCCCAGTTACTCTAAGTCCTCACGCAGCGCCAAGCTTCAGCAAGATGTCGGATTCCAGTGATAGAAATGGACCGCTGAGCCACAGAACTATACACCCTATAGGAGTATATATGGTACTAGTGTTCATCCATTCCTTTGGCTACTAACACCATTATAAGTCCTTATGCAGTACCAAGATCCGGTAAGGACTTGGAGTACCATTAGTAGCTGGGGAAATGTATTAGAACTAGTACCGTGGACAACCCTAACATTTGTACAGCCCTGTGGCTGAGTGGTTTATGTGTATGACTCTTACTTAGGCTTTTGCAGCAGGTCCGGTGTTCAATTCCGCTGGCTGCGTATTCTTTTCGTGGCTGCAACTACAACAGACGCCCACCTCGCCGTGACTGCAACTGCAGATAGGCGCCTGCGTCTCGCGCGTCAGTGGCTGTGCCGAACGGCGCCTATTTGGCCTTAAACCGCCGAAGTTGCAACTACCGCTATTTATTACACCTAGAATGTTGCAACAACTGATGTATACAACTCCATATATCCGTGAATATCCACCATCGTAGCCACACGGAGATCTTGAATCGCCTGAACATATCCCGGATGGAACGTGGGATATACTGCCAAATCCCCTTGGCGCTGACTTGGAGTTTACATGAATCTGTCCTTTGGTGATCCTGCGTCCCATCCCGTGGGGATGGAGGATATCCTCCCGTGGTTATTGGGTAGGAAACGGGACGGATTTATCCATCCCCACACGATATTATGTCAGATATCCATTCCTGGCGATGTAAGTCATATTCATGATAACCACGGCCATTGTACACAGGTGTCTACTTAGCCGTTCACGCAGTGATTATTCAGGTCAAACATGGCGAGGCCGATACCCGGGCGCTGTAGCACGATTCCACGAGCTGGTCCTCTCGGAACAGACATTGATAATAGCGTCAATATGTCAACCACGGATTTTTCACCTTCAAGCGTCATGAAGGGCGGGTGGGACAGCGGGGACGAAGCTGGATGGAGAGAGGAACGTCGCAGATTCCGCCTTGCTTGGCGGTTTGACAGGGCGCATCCTGGCGCATCGTGTAAGTATTGGTTTCTCGACGACATGATTGCGTGCGCGTGGCGATTCGGGGCCCGCTGCGCCGCCATCAGGCGAAGCGACAATCTGCTGGTGAAGAAATCGGTGATCGTAAAGCTCACAAATCTTCAATGATGCAGACAAAATTGCTAATAGACGCACTTCGAGGGGGATCAATCATCTCTGAGTTCGTCGCACGCCATAGTGACACCGTACAGCTCGTCATCAAAGACCTTTGAAGATAGCTGTTAGTAGTAAGAGGAAAATCACTCATTGGAAGCTCCTTTGGCTGGTGCATGGTGGGCTTCTCTGGCCCCCGCGCATATGTGCCTAAAATGCATGTAAAGGTAATCAGTCATGTCGCAGGTGTTGCATCGACCGGGTCGCAATTTTCGTGACTTTAATGTGTCGGGTGGCTCCTGTGATACTTGTTCGCGTGGAGTCCTGGGCCTGGGCTTCGGTTTGCAGCTGGATGATTTATGATAACTTACTGCCTTCTAGCTGAAAGGGATGACGTATGCGTCATACAATTTACGACTAGAGCTTCGACAGCCGGTAAGAGACGGCTATTCACCAACCGACTTAGATGCTGCCTACGAGACTACTCACAAGCACACAACCACCGAGCAAGCTTGAGATAGAACCGAGCCAGTCCTATATGCCGGTGGGACGTTAAATCTTGACACTAGAGTGGAGTTGAATTCATGTTCCGTTCGACACTGTGGCAGGGTTGTATCATGCAGCTGTATGTACAGTATAATATACCTGTGAATACAGACCTCAGCACGATAAATTCCTTGCTCGTCAGAGCAAGGCTCTCCTCGCTCACAGCCTGAGGACGAGATTTGTGCGCTACGTCATTCCTTATGTAACAAAATCCTAACCTTGGAAGCTTCAAGACGAGCAAGGGAACGCCACCGCAGGCGCCGTTCGAGTGTTGTAATGGGACACACAGTACGATCGTGGTACCGGCAAACTTGCACTGACGGTCCGATGACGGTCTGAATAGAGCCTGAATCCACTGAAGAGGCATGCTCGGAAGTTGCCGGAGCTCGGTTATGTTACTAGGCGCCCGTTGTACCTTCTTGCCAAACTCCTCTCCGACGACAACCATTGTCCATACTTACCACTAAACAGCGGTGCCGGAGACGACACTGCCATCGTCGTCAAGAGAGCCGCACCGACGCCGATGTGTCTCAAATCGTCGTTCATTATGCTGCTGTCTCAGTGCGACGAGACTGGTATTCAATTGATCGTTAGACGCACAGACGCCTAACTCAGGACAGCTCCGAATACTCTCCGGGCGACTAAGATGAGGATCATTGAGTTGCTTGTGTCATGTAACTCAGTTGCAGCGATAGAGGACATTCAAGAGCATCTCAAAGGATAGCCCGTTACGACCTGAACGTACACATTGTCAAATTACACTGTCACTGTCACCTGCGCGCGCTCAACGACCCCATCAGGCGGAGAATCGCAGGACCGCGCCCGGCGGCCGCGGTACCACTCAGGCGCAAATATAGGCTTCCACGTCTTCCTTTCAGACAGCCAGCAAGGAGAACGGCCCCCAACACGCGCGGGAAACTACTTCCCACCACAGGTCATCGCGGCAACCCGCCCCGAGCCCCGCGCCCAAACCCGCACTCGCCATGTCGCATACGGCCAAGCGCTCCAGAAGGCCTGGAGCACCCGCGCGCGGAGCGGCCGCGAGCTGTTCTCCAAGTGCACGCGGACTCCAACGGCCCCCTCTGGCCCCCGCCGCTCGAGAGTCACCGTGCCGAGCACGGGGGAAATAACATCGATTCCGCGAATGCGCCAAAAGCGTATGTGCGTTGCCCTAATACTCGCTCGCAGGCACAGGAAGACGAGGGGCCCAGAACTGATCTTTTGCAGAGTACGAGTCTGCCATCGTGGCGGCGGGGACCGAACGATCTAAGCCCGTTCGCGGCGTTCGCGGCGTTCTCCGCATCGCCAACTGACTAACTGGCTGCTCGCGCGGAGACGGCAAATACGACTGGGGCAACTGCGGCCGCGAGGGCTCGCGGGGATGTCCGAATACTGGAAGAAGGTCCGTTCTTGCGCGGAGGGTTTCACTGTACATTTAGCATAGGTCATGCCCCGTGTACCCAGCGCTCGCTCTACCACTGGCACTCGCACCACGACTCCGCCGTGCGCGTGAAGGGCGGCATATCCACAGCCCGCCGGTCGAAGAACTACTACAGCCTCCCCCGGGCCCGCGCTCCCACGCGGGCGCACCAACGTGACCGCGGGGCCGCCACACCACCCACCCACTGGCACCAGGTCCAAGCCCCCGCCGCCGATCTCATAATCCGCGCCAACCTGGAGTACCCACATAAACCATATACAACAGCGACCAGCGAGCACACAAGGCCGGCCGCGTCCCGGGATATTGGGCGTCGTCGCGGGCGTGGGCGTCGGCCCGGTGGCCCGGCGCGACGACGAGCGACAAGCGACGAGCCTGCACACGAAGATCCCGATGAAATGCCGCCGTTGTTCGCCC
Source organism: Lenzites betulinus (assembly GCA_022264855.1). Classification (NCBI taxonomy): domain Eukaryota; kingdom Fungi; phylum Basidiomycota; class Agaricomycetes; order Polyporales; family Polyporaceae; genus Lenzites; species Lenzites betulinus. The sequence goes on from JABYQU010000019.1 coordinate 153,692, forward strand.
GCCCGGCGAGGAAGGCGATCGACTCGGAGGCGTGGCGCGGTCCCGTACGTACGTAGTACATATGGACATATGTACGTACACTCGCGGGTGACAGCGTCGGGCACTCCGGGGCTATATATGGCGACGGGGATGCAGGTACGCGCCGAGGAGGTCCAGACAGTGTTGCGGACGCGAGGCTGATTGACCACTGACGGGCACTTGCAGGGGCTGGCGTCAGCGAGTATCAACAGAGCGCTAGAGAACATATGTATATGGCATCGATGGAAAGACAGACACGTGCGAAATGACAGTGCAACAAGAGCGCGACAGCAGACCACAAGCGATACATACATCCCGGGACAAGACGACAGCGAGAACAGAGCGGAGAAAGCGGCTACTACATACAGAGACGGTGTCAGCAGGCTCACACGCTGCGGCACGAGCTTGAGATACATATAGTATTAGGACGTGCGGATCCCGTCACCGACCACGGCCAAATGCCGCAAGGCCAGGCAGCTAACATACGACTGGGCGCGACGGGCACGGGGCCACGCCACGCCCGGATTGCGAAGACGCGCGCCGAACTCACATATAGCGTGCAAACCCTGTTCGGAAAGGGAGTCCAATCGCACTATGCAGGTGGGCGGATGCACAGCGAGAGTCGCCCTATCGAAGAGACGTCCGGAAGGGTGTTTAGAGTTCCCCGGGGATCCAACGGCAACGCGGAGAGTCGAGGGGGGGCATGATGCGGGATCGAAGGGGCCCGAATAGGGTATGGTTTACGACAAGAACGACGACGAGAGGGGCGCATCCACCAGCAGAAGCGAGTTTCGAGGTTCATGAAACGTAGAGCCTCAGGGCTAGGTCGGAAGGGGTTCGGTGTTCTGCAAAGGACATCCCGAGTCGGACAGAGCGGGGGCGGGGGAAGTGGGGCCATCGGCGAATGCGTTTGTCTTGAGTCGTCGCGCCCTGCCCTCTGCTGCATCCTCCACCCTGGATCGGGATCACGTACGGTAGGATCCATCCGTCAATTGCCGTCTGAACTGTCCCGACGCGCTATAGGAAGAGGGAAAGACAGCCGGCGGCATTGATGAATATTGCGTATACTCGATGGGAGATTGAGATCGAGGCAACGTTCTTGCGTCGTCACTGTCATCGTCGCTTGCCCTTCGAGGCGGTCGGCGGAACGTCGTCTTGTCACGAGAGTCAGCCCCCGACTTCCGCCGTCGTTTGCGCTCGGTTTCGCGGATGTTGACGCGGACATTGTGTAGCGAGAGCAGCTGTAAACCAAAGAAACCAATTAGCAATCTGGGATGCGTGATAGACAGTTGTTTTGGAGAGCTGTCACCGATTGACTGGGCGAAGACGACACAACTTACCCGCGTCAAGGGAGTGGAGGGAGCAAGCCCGGGGAACTCTTTAGTAGAGTAGATTTTGAACGGCCCACCGTAGCACTCGGCAAATATGGTAAACGGTGTTGGAGAGGTTATGTGTGAGGACACATGCAAAGCACGGTAGCGCAGGATGAATGTGCCTTCAGCTTTGACTGCCAAGTCCTGGAGAAAGACGTTAAAGGTGTGCAACGAATATAATGACCAATACTTACCGAGTAAACGAACATCGCCGCTTGTTTGCTGTTATAGTCGACAAGCTCTGCCTGCGTGAATGTTACACCAGCGAGGAGATAGGTGCATTTAGAACCCTCGTAGATAGGATAGGAGCCCAGCCAGGCAACAATAGGGGAAACGTCGCCGGCGGAAGTCGACGCTAGTCCGCCTTCCTCCCTAGGCCTCCCGTATTGGTGCAGAAGCTGATGGCCGGGTTCTGTAGGGCGCCCCAGGAGGAATGGAAGCGTCATGGATGGCACGACCTCAGGAATATGCGCTTGAGGCGGCAGGTACGATCCAGAGAGGGCGGGGTTCACCCTCGGCGCAAGGGAGGGAGGTGGGGGGACAGTCGCTATCGGAGTTCCAGAGTGTTGTGCGGTGTACTTTTGATAGCACTCCTCGGGGACAGGAAAGAGGTCGACATGACAAACAGCGCCCACTATCTGAGCGTTGGTGGTCGCGGTCAATGCGGGTAAAGACGTGAAGGCGGGCAAGCGGTACTGACCAGCGACTCGATGCTGACGTCGGGTTCGGAAGGACTGCTTGGGTAGGAGGAGTTAGGGGCGCTGCGGAAGTGGCAATGCACAACGGGTGGGGGGTCGAGGGGGCGCTTGTCCTTGCGGGCATATCTTGAAAGTCAAGCGGGGGTGAGCAGATAAACATAGTGCCCGGAACGGGCGCTGCGTCGACGAAGGGGAGGGAGTTGCGGGAGCAGCAGCAGATGCGTACTTGCGACCGACATCAGCCTTCTGGATCTCTTCCAAATGGACCAGCACGGCTGGGCGGTCGGAGGGCCCGGAGAAGCTGCGGGGAGGTCGAGGCTCTGGGAGAGTCGGCGCTCTGTACATTGTGGGAGGTTCGGTGTGGGAGGTCGTAGTCGTTGTGGGAAGACGAGGGGAGAATCTGGAGGGAGAGCGGCGGCTCGGGTATATATAACGACGGTGGTTAACGTTAAGGCAGACATGGTGGGCGATGGCGTTGGGTGTGGCCTCGTTTGGCGGGCGAGAGGGATGCGATCTGCGTCACTTCTTACTAAGTCAACCCCGTTCCGTGGCCTCGGGCCCACCGCCCCGGGTCCTGCACGCCCCATCGGGCACGTCACACACCTGGGCTCTGCAGGCCCTGTCACCTGTATGCTCTCCGTCTCCTCCACGTCGCGCGGCCTGCCATCCATGCAGAGAGAAGCCCACCGGGCGAAAAAGCCCCCGAGGAAGGTTTCATCAAGCCCGAACCTTCCCGGATCCTATCCGGCCTCTGTCTTTCGCAAAGTTTACGATAGTACTGCTTGCGTACAGTCCCGCAAGCCCCATTCACCGCGGTACAGGAATTCACGCGTCTGGTCGCCTATGCTGGCATTAATGTCGGCGCGTGATCGTCAGTATATCGAGGAGACGACGCACACCGCATCACCACGCTGCATGCGTGGGATACTCATTTTCTTCACGCTGTCGTTATGCCATCCGTGAACGGCAAAGGTTTCCGATTAATAGAAGACGTAGCAGTCCATTCGCGTCTAGAACGTTGCATCGAGGGGATAGGAGCGAGGCAAAGACGGAAGATGGCGATTGGACCCTCGGTTAGGTAACCCGCTAACTCGTCACGGCGGTCGCTCAGGTGTGACGCGTAACAACTGCCACTCCGTAGACTGTTCGAACGAGATTTGGAGAATTTGGCCAGAAGTGTACGCGACGGTAATAAGCACCGAGCGTCCAGGATGCTGCTACGCGCATCCGCATTCGATAACCATTCGATATAAGTATAACAGGCCATGTACAGGAACCCCAGAGGGAGAAGCGCAGATGTACTAGTACTACAGGGAAGAGGCTGGGTGATCGCGCCGATCTCGTGGAGCCGTTGCAAGGGGATCCCGGCGTATGGCTCAGGGTGATACAGGAGTGGCGTCGCGGGGGATGCCGCTAGTGATACAGTATGTTGCGGCGGAATCACCGCGCGTCGAATTGGAGGGGATGTGGTATGTGCTCGACGATGGTCCAGCCTTGTGCGGACGAAGAGCTAGGTGAATTGGAGAGGAGGACGCATGCACGCGATGAGCCGCATTAATATTATAACGCGTCTTGCCGTGCGAGTTCGGGTGGTCGAGAGCGGAAGCTGCGAGAACGAAAGTGCCTCAGCTGCGGTCCACACACCCCAAGCTCATATAAATCCGCCCCGCACCTTGGCTCAGCATTCAATCAGAAGCCACGTGCGGCAAGCAGCGAGAAACGGCGCTTGCGGGAACTCCCGTCCCCCTGATCGTCCGCCGCCCCACCGTACCCATAGCGCGACGGCGACTCCGACAGCGGAGACAGCGGCGGGAGGCCCGCGACGAACGCTGCGTACGCCGGCGACTCGACCGCTGCGACCGCGGAGTCGTACACCCACCCAACGCCGCGCCCGCCGTTCTTCACGTTGCCGTCCTGCGGCCCCGACGCCGCGTCGTGCTCCGAACCAGCGTTGGGGTCGGCGAGGGCCATGCGGCGGCCAATGCAGCGCTTCTTCAGCGCCCGCACGTCTTCGTCGTGCTCCCGGAAGACGTCAGAGAGGTGGTCGACGCTCTGGAGAGACGGGGACGAGGGCAGCGTCGGCGCCGACGGCGACGCGAACGACCCGGCGGACATGAACGACTCCCCGTCGCTCCCCCCATACGCCCCGAACCCGTCCGAGAGATCCCGGTCGAACGAGAACGAGTACTCGCGCGCGTACGGGTACGCGCCGGCGAGCGAGCCGTAGCGGCGGCGGCTACGTGAGGTGAGGGCGGGGGGCAGCGGCTGGAAGCGCGCCTGCGATGTGCGCACGACGTCGTCGACCATCGCGGCGAAGTCGCGGATCGTGTACAGCTTGTGGATCATGAGCCGGAAGGTGAACTGGAAGGCCTCCTCCGCTGCCGCGTCGTCGCCCGGCCCCCGCTTCGACGGCGACGGCGCCCCGAAGCCCTGGGCGAGCCCGGGCAGGAGGGCGACGGCGCGCTCGAGGCCCTCGACGGTGGGCTCGAATGTGTAGCCGTCGAGCGAGTCGAGCGAGATGTCGCCGGGGCTGTCGGGGGAGGGGCGCGGAGGGGTGCGGAGGGGTGTCGTCGGGGCGCGGAGAGGTGTCGTCGGGGCGGGGGGCTGGGGGAGGACGGGCTTTGGGATGTTGAGCTCCTTTGCGAGCGCGTGGTAGTCGCCTGTGGCCAAACGGTCGAAGAAGTCGCGGAGGTCTGCGGTCCCCATCGGCGCGTTCTTCCGAGCAGGGGTAGTCGTAGTCATCGTCATCGTGTCGTGTCACGGGTAGAGGAGTGGGGTATCGCTGTTTGTATGATGGTGGGAGAGGAGAAGGGGGGAATGAAGAAGCCAAGGCGAGAGGGCCTTGGTCGTGGTTGTGGTCAGAGCGCGGTTTTGTGGTCAATGCCAGAAGCGCCCGATGTTGCCGCGCTTTGTAGCCAGCCACAAGCGTGACTTCCCATTGTCCGGCCAAAGCGCGTGTACGCGGTTCAACTTTTTGACTTTCAACCACCATGTTCGCGTATGGCCTAGTGCGGGGGTGCTGCTTCCGGTTCGTAGTCCTCCCTCGATAATCCAGAGGACAGCCGCTGCTTGTCTCATGCTTGCTTGATTCGATGGGTTCCTCCTGGTTTTGCCACTGATATACGCCCCAATACAGACCAAGAAATAACGCGATCCCTCTAGATATAGATACCTATGAACAATTGTCTGTTATACGCGACTAGTGAGTATTACTTCGACCCACATTCGGTACGGGCATGTACGAAACTCACCTATCTGTCAAGATCATCGAGCACATTCTCACACGAGATGAATTCAAATCTATAGGAGAAGGACGATTAGCATGAACGTCAACCGTGGATCCTCTGCATAACCCAAGACCCGCGTTAACAAACCAAGCACTGTGGCACCCCACCTCAGGCCTCAGTGCCAGTGGCACAACTGCCAGCATCAAAATGGGCCAAACCCAAATACACCAACCAGCACGCCGACGCGAGTGCTCGAACAGGGATGCATTGCCGGAATTCAGGCATTGAAATAGAGCTACAGCAGATGTCGCATCGCGCGTCGACGGGTACGTCTCCCAGAACGCTATTACAGGTGCCCCACGCCCCGCTCCGCGTAAACGCAAAGCGGGGCCTGGGGCGGGGGTCATTATTCGACTATATGCAAGAACGGGCGCGGCGCGGCGCCCGGGTCATGAGAGGGGCGTGCGGTCGATCTGGTTCACGCGGAAGCTGGACCGGTCCTGCATCGAGTCTGTGCGCGGGGGACGCGTGAGCGCGCGGCGTCAGTGAGACGCAGGGGTGAGCGCACCGTTGTTGGACTTGTACTCCATAATGGTCGTCGGAGGAAGGTTGAGGGCCCGCCGGATGGTCTCCCTGAAATAGGGAGAAATATTAGAACCTGCTCGGAACCGAGGGGAGGGTATGCTGGGAGGTGCGCACTTAATCTTCTCCTTCGACTTTGGGTTGCCGTCACGGCGGTTCCACAAAGAGATGATGTCCTCGTTCTGGCGCACGCTGATCGTGCACCCACAGATTTCAGGCCAGTCTCCTGACGGCACGCCATCCGACGAAGCCTCCGGCTGAGTGGATTCCCCGTCGTCGATGCCGTCAAACTGGTCGCCGATAACTGCGAGCACCAGGTCCTCCCAAAGGCGGTCCGCAACGCCCTTCCGGAGCCGGATGATCCATTTACCCCCTGACAGGTTTAGGGGGTCCTCCCATACCGGCCGACGGATACCGGAGTGAAAGAGCAAATAATCGGTGGTGGGCAGGAGCGAGGATGGTGGATGCAGGTGCGTCCAGAGAGACCAGAACGACTCCACCTGCAAAAGGGAAGCAATGTATGTTCAGCCTCGGGCGAAGAGACGGAACAATGCGGAAGGACGGACGGAGCTGAACGCGGAGATTTTCTTGATACCCTCCTCATAGTTCGTGATTTTGTTCCCCGGTGCGCGTTGCTGGCGGAACCAGAAGACCCAACTGCCGGCGGAGATCAAGGACGGGAGGAGGCGGTGAGCACGGGGCTACGCGCGACCACGACAGCATACGAACATACGTATTTCGGAGGGGGTGTACGGAAAGCGAGCCGTTGGCGGAGCCGTTCCCGGCGGCCTTGTCCTTCCCCTGGGACTTCTCGTCCCCGGCGGTGTTGGAGACGAAGGTGGAAAAGTGTTTGGAGGACGTCACGCGCGAGCGAGGCTGCGCGGGCGGGGCGGGCGGCACAGGGGCCTGCGTCGTCGCGGTCGTCGTCGTGGTAGACGCAGAGTTGACGGTGGAGTTGGCGAGGAAGCGGGACTGGGAGTGGTTGGAGAAGTAGCCAGCCATGGACCGCGCGGTTCACTTGGAATTGAGTTGTCTGAGCTGGGAGGGATATATCTCGGGTGCGGCGCGCGCAACACACGGGGCAGAGTACAATATAGCAATAAAAAGCGGTGGGTGGGCTGCAGCGGCGCGGAGGCGAATGTCGCGAGCGTGGACGGTGGAGACGGGTGGGGGAGCGTGAGAGGGACGGCCGTGCAAAGTCAAGGTGCAAAACTCTGTCTCAAGTCGCGCGCGCGCGGAACTCTGCCGTCTCGAGTGCGTCTGATCGCCGCAGACCCTTCTTGACCGCGTCCCCTCTCCTCCTCCCCGCCGCCAGCTCGCACCTCGCCCCGCCGCTTTTCATGAACCCCTAATCTTCTCGGTCTCGTCACACATGAAGCTCACGCTCCGGCCAGAATGGCGCCTCAGGCCGCTTTCCACCTTTCTCGGCTTTCTCGATATCAAGACTGGCGTGACCATCGCCCTTCTTTTCGCCGTGCGTAGCGCAGAGTGACGTGTAGCGGCCCCAGCTCATATAGTTTCATTCATGCATTCAGCTCCTAAACAAGGTAGCCGGCGTGTACGGTCTTGTCGCTGTCCTTACCGGCGCAGGCGGGTCAGCTGCGCAGCTGAGTCTGTACCTGTACTCGGTCCTGGGTCTGGTGGCCTTAACATGGGGGCTGAAAGCCACGGTTCATGTACGTAGCTTTTCCACTGTATTGCTCGTGCTCCGGCTAATGCACCTGTACAGGAGGACGCAAAACAGTCACTCTACTTCGCCCACCTTTTCTTTGCCGACCACATTCTTTCCACCGCCTGGCTCGTGTTTTTCGGTGTCATCTGGTGGTTCTACACCCCGCACGATGGCCGCGTTATTGCCAACTCGGATGCCCAGAAAGAAGTCATGGAGAGTGGGGCGGGCCATAACATGACGGACGAGGCGCGTGCTGCGGCTGCTATGACTATCTGGAACGCAGAGAAGGGAATCGCGAGTGCCATGATCATAATTGGCTGGCTGACCAAGGTACGTCGCAGACTCTTGCATGTGTCACTGTTGAGTTAACCAGCCACCCAGATCTACTTCGCTGCGCTGCTCTACTCATACGCCATCCATCTCCGCAAAGGTTCATATCGCTCCCTGCCGCGCTCTCGGCCGAACCAGGCAAACGGTGCCGCAAACGGCGGCGCCTACGCGACCTCTGCTCTCCCGGACGGCGACGATGACGACGTCGAGGAGTTCTACCGTCTCCCAGTACGGGCGCCTGCGCAGCAACCTCCCGCAAACGGCACCGCGCACGGTGGCCACACGCCCACATCCTCGCATTCTAGCTTTGCGGACTTCGTGAGCGCTCCGGGTCGCACGCGGCGTGGAAAGCCAGGGCGGTCCAACCTCAGCATCAGCGTCAACGCGAAAGGTGGTGCAGAAGACAGGGATGTGCTCTTCGATGAGGAAGCGGATGCGGCGGGCGCCGCGGACGGAAGGCCAGAGGACAGGGTTCCGTTGATGTCTGCCTCGCTGATGTCAGCCTCGGGGCCGTCGTCCTCGCATAGCAAGAGGGCGAGTAGGAGCCGAGAGTGAGGGCTTTCGTAGAGGTAATGTGGCGTTGTTCCCTCTGTGCGTCGTTGGCAAAGGTGAACAAATGGATGTGACGGGGCCGATACACATACACATATACCAAAGACTACCGTAATTGCATAAACACCTTGCAGCTCTCCCATCATCTTCTTTGCAGACTTTAGCTCTTGCCCACAATTCGATCGCCCATGAGGCAAACACGGAGTCAAGGGGATTATAGGTCCCGACGCCGCGAGGTGCTACGGGCATGCGCCAGAACACATCTGGAATATCATTCTATGTGGGCGCCGTTCCCATGTCGAGCTTCCTCGCGGGTACTTGGGCATCGCGAAGGTTCGAGCGACGCGTGTTCGAGCTCCGGTATCGCAATAAACGGAATGATGGTTGGCATTTACACGCAAATCAGAACGTTGCGGAGATGTGCAGGCCAGACAAACGCACATATATACAGATGAAAGCAGGAAAGAGCAAGAGAAGCATCGGCGCCTCCCAGAGTGCCGGGACGGACGAACGATGTTTGAGGATTTTCTGAGCGGCAATCGCTACAACGTGTTCTGCGATGTCCAGCTCGGACGCAGAGCAGCCCGCTCTTCTCCAACCTGCCGCCTCCTCTGCGCCGTATATAAATGACCTTGTCTCGCTGCCCCGGTCTAACCCCTGCCACGTCCTCCTGAAGTGCCCCGCCATCGTTCCGGCCAAACACCCACCAGCTGCGCCACCATCTGTGTCCACCCCGCACTGATTCTCATCGTATCCATCCGGCTTCATGAACTTCGATGGACTCGCCTGTTCTAGTATGGATGCTCTTTGCAAACCGCGAGATGACGGACGAGGTGAGCCCATCTCTCATCCCATACTTGAGATCGGGCTCATGCGAATCTGGCGCACCCATAGGAGTACGCAAAGTGCCACGCCGTACTGCGCGAATGTGTGCCGCACGCGCCCGTTCGTAACTCCCCTACCGAGCCGGAGACAATGCGTGAGTGCGCTTTCGTCTTGGCCCAAGGCTCCTGGGATGGCCGATAACGAACGCGCCGCCTTGCAATAGGGCAAATGGTGGCGTTCCTCCTCCCCCTCCTCATGATGCGCCATCGCCGCGTACCGCGCGCACGATGGCAGGACAAAATGACAACCCTCGGGAAACATTGGATTGAGCAGGCGCGTGCATACTCTCATACTTGCCCTTCCGAGCCTGGCTCAGACCGCCGTCGTTTCTCCTCCTAACGCCTTCTCCCACTACAGCAACACAACATAATAGAGGATAACCCCGTCACCGCTGCAAGTCGCCTACGCTCGATGATTGGATACCACACCGTGTACGACAACAATCTCATAGGGATGGTCATGACGCAAGGCCGGCGTGAGGATGTGGTGAACATCGGCATCGGGATCAAGCAGATTGTCTCGCCCCCCGGGATGTCTGCCATGGATTTCGCGATCTCGTTGCACCACAAGGCACGTTGCGTCTGGTCCCAGGAACGTGCATGATACAAACTCACCATGGTCCGTCTTTAGCTAACCCCACTCGAGCAAGGCTTCATCGCAGCCGAGCAGGGAGAAGAGGTCGTCATGCGCCGCCTCTGTATCCTGCTCGCGCTCAAGCAGGCATACATCAAGGCCATCGGGCAGCCCATTGGCTTCGACTGGTCCCGCCTCGAGTTCAATCCCGCGGAGAAACACGCGATGGGCGACGGCCGGCCGCTGCTGGGATGGGAGTTCCGCATATGGACGTCCGAACTCGGATGGCCAATTCCGGGCAGCGACGGCCACGTCCAGCAGAAGTACCAGTGCGCGGTCGCGTTCTTCCGCCGTACGCAGCATACGCGGTTTCTTTGGCAGAAGGACGCTAAGGAGCTCGAGTCGTGGGTGCAGTTCGTCACCCTCGACCAGCTCGTCAATGTCGCGGACAAACTCACCGAGTAAGCCGTGGTGGGTTCCCGGTCGTCGTCGCACTCGTGGAAGGAGGGGAAGTGCGAGCACCCACGATGCGACTGGACCTCCTACTCTTGACTTGAAGACCTTCCGGCCCCCATGCGAAACCCGGTCCATCAAACCTTCTGGATTCCCATGCTTGTTTAGATGGTTCCTTGCGCCTACCGACTTGTTCCGTTATACGTCTTCGTATCCTCGCTCTGCTTTGTCCCCGTACGCCGGGTAACTGTCCGTGTTCAGCTGCTCCTGTCTCCCGATCTACCGTGATTTTTTTACCCATAGCTGTGTCTTGTTCCATCCATGTAACTTCTGCCACGTCTTTGCTTCCCTGCCAACGTGACCCTTGTACGATACCTATTACGTGTCTTGTTGTACCCGTCAGTTTGTGCCACGAGGATATCAGGTCTCCCGCGAATGAAATTATGTTGTATGTCCGTAGCTCTGATGTGTTGCTTGATGCGCGCGAGACGCGCCATCTAGCCCCTCTGGTGTACGTACATGATATGTACGTCGTCGTGAGCTGGCATCTGCTAGTGCTCGCACCTACCGGACCGATCAGAGACTGCGGTCCGTTTGTTGCCCTCGGTGACCCTTTACACGTACGTCCATCTCACACCTCCGTGTTTCGCTCAATGATCGAAGGTTTGGTACGACCACAGGATGAGAAGGCTAGGCTGAATAGGAGAACTCGAAGGGTGGCGAGAGGGGCCCGGGGGGCGAAGGCGATCCTTCACAGCCCGAAAAGGCAGGTGTGTCACAGCGGTGCAAGTGTGACCGGTCGAGACTGCGACATGTGATCTAGGCGCTCGCCCGGGGAAAGGGAGACTTGACGTACTCGCTGATTCGCACCAGATTCGATGCACTCCAGTACCAGGCCCCGCGGGGTGTCCTTCTCCACACACTCTCTCTCCTACCACCACCTTCCCTGCCGAGCAGCAGCTCCGCAGAACACCTCTGCCAGCGACCTCCAGCCGTCCTGCAGCCGCGGTATGTCTCACCGTCGCTATCGATCAGACATTTGCTCATCGCGTTCCCCACGGCGCCCCGCACGACAGGCCAAGATGAGCGCCCTCACCTCTCCTGAGCTTAGCCCCATCCTCTCCGCCAACGGCCGTGGCCGAAGACTGTCCTCCCGACGAGGCTCTGTCGCCGCCGCCGACCCCTGGGGAGAGCACAACGACGTGAACATGAACCCCGCGCGCTCCCTCACCAGCCGCCTCACTATCGTGCGCGTGCCGCAGGTGGACGTCGAAGAGCCCCCGAGACGGCACAAACGGCACGGCAGCAATGCCTCATTGAACTCCAATGCGTCTGGGAAAAGCGACGGCCCGGCTGGAAGGCTGAGTTTCGCATTCACCTCCTTCTCTTCGAGTGGTTCCGTGGGTTCACCCGCCGGTCGACCGGCCAGTCCGTCGGGCTCGCCGCGAATGCGGCCATCTTCCCCCAGTACCTCCCGATTTTCGAGCTCTCTCTCAACCCACAGCAAGCTGTCCCCGGAGCAGATCGTGGATATCGCGCGCAACTCCATGAACCCTCGTTCTCCGATGCCGTCCCCAATGGCGCGAATACGCAGCCAGCCGTCCCCTCGCCGGTGTCATTCACTCCACTCCCGGACTCCATCTATCTCCCCTTTATCGACCGCCCGGAGGAAGTCACGGCTCTTATCCAAGCGCTTCCCAACGCGCGGTTGTTCGCACTCCTCCAGCAGACGTTCCCCCGGACGCCCGTGCGCCGATGGGCTCCGAGTACGAGGCCTCGAACGCGTCGCCCGACCCCAAGGACTGGACGTTTGCGGACCTCGAATTCTGGCTGAAGAAGGTCGATCGGGATGTGGCCGACGACGTTGCCTGGATTCGCAAGACGCGCCGCTGCGTCATCTCGCACAGCGAGTTGATATGGGAGCGCGTCAAGGGCGCTCTGGGCGTCCCGCCCGAGCTCGATGTCGAGGAAGAGGGCCTGGAGCTCCCGCAGCCAGAGCCCCTAACCTCAGCAGCGCTGGATTCCGCAGTCTTCGAACCCGACTCTCCCGTCGTGCCGCATGCCACACCCGGGGAGTCCGTCGGCGAAGAAATTATGATTGAACCCATATTCGCGAATCAGACGCCGCCCACGGACCCCGCGGGTGGCCTCGGCTCTTCGCTTTCGGATCTTCGAGAGGAGGATGAGAATGAAAGCGGCGAGAAGGCGGGCGAGGAGGAGCAAGAGGTCCACGGGATCCGCTTCACCACTTCTCCCAGCGTGTCTGGCTCAGTGTTGGACCAGCAGTTTTCGATGTCGCCTACGGTCGGCATCGGAAGCCCTGCGGGTCGACACCCGATCGTCATGCCCGGGTCCCAGGGCGAGAAGGACTTGGCGTACGACGTTCTCCGTGAGCGCGGGCCCGGCCACCCACTCTTCCCGAGCAACTTCGCGCAGCTCAGCCTGTCCCCCACTCTGCGTCAGAGGTGAGTTCAACTTTGATGCTTCCTCGCACCATCGAGTGTATGCTCATGGATCATCACAGTAAGCGCACTCTGAGCATGTCGTATCCACCGAAGCCCGCATACCTCAGCCCGCATTCCATCCGGGGCAGCGTTCACCGGACCGGGAGCATCGACGCTGGTGCAGGTCGCGCGGCCAGGATGGCGCGCCCCGAATGGGCGCGCAACTGGGATCCCAGCAAACATGAGTACGCGGTCACCACCGCGAGCAACGGAAGCGTCAGCGGCGCGGAATGAACATGCTTCGAACTGTGAAGGCCTCCCGCGTCTAGTCTTCTCCGTGATTCATACTGTGAATAACTTCGTAGGCTGCTCGTGTTCATTGGTGCGGGTTGATCGGTGGTGATGGTAGGAAACAAACAAAAAATGCGCAGTGTATACCGGACATTGTTGTGCGTTACCCTAGCTTGGCTGCTAATCTGCAGCAGCGGATGTTGTTGTCTGTACAGAGTTGACAGGGCGCTGTCTGTGTATAATAGATTTTGGACTGAACCATACGAAGGCGTTGGCACTCGAGCACTTTGCAAATACTTTCCGTCTCTGAGTCTCTGATAGCATCCGTCTAAACCCAGTCCGCCAAAGCAACCTGGATTCTCTACCAATATATCAAGCTCCGAGGACGTGCAGCTTCTGACAGGAGGTGTGCTATTATCAGATAAGATCACTTGTAGTAAAGCTGATGTTGTACTGATCGATCGGTTCGAGATCTAGATTTATCATATCCGGGGGTAGCCGGGCGTGTCCTTGTCATACCTCCAATTGAGTGGTACGTTGCCAGTACGCATACACTGCTATTTTCTATACTTTGTTATAAGACCTCGTCACCGCCAGTCTCGCACAGTGACTATGAGCACCCAACGACCGTCCGATGTATAACATATACGGGGATGCTAAAGGGCTGCATCAACGAGTCATTCTTCACGGCACTAACCCCTGTGGACTTTATAATTAAGCTGAGATCGGCGAGCTTGGAGCTCCTGAGCTTTTGACTTCTTCCACCTTCCAAGGCGACACTGATATCCAGATTTCCTTGGAACTACCCAAACAGCGGATATGCACGTCAACGCAGCGGCCGAGAACGCGTTGGGTACCATCGGTGAGCTGATCTTCAAAATCGGAGAGATGCCGCCGAAAACGAATGTATCATAAAAAGCGGCACAGTATTGAACTGTCTGCATCGATTCTAGGTACTGTATGTTGGACTATCCAGCTCATCCCGCAAGTATGGAAAAGCTGGCGCACGAAGTCGACAGAAGGCCTTTCGGAATGGCTCATGTGGGTATCACTCGGCTTTGTCTGTAGTGATGAATGTATGGGCTCACCAGTATTCCTGCGACGACCTAGGCTGCTGTGGGGATTGTCAGGCACCACTATGGCCGTATATGCTATCACTAAGGATTTGAACGTGCCCCTTATCCTTCAACCACACTTGTTCTGCACTTTGTCGTACCTCTCATGGGCACAAGTACGTCGGCTGTCTTCACCCAGTAATATTCATCTCGGCGTACTGATGTTAGCTGTGTACATAGTGCCAATATTATGGCCGCAAGAGGTCAAAATGGACGGCTATCGCGATGTACGTTGGTGTCCTAGTCCTTTCAGGTGGGTTCGAGGTTGGAATGATCTACGCTATCAAGGTCAGTTTAAGTTCGCCTCCGGTTGATCCCTGGTTTGTGCTCACCGTAAGACCGAGTTTAGCCCTCCTACCACGGCGGTAACATACGACCGGTGCAGTTCTTTGGCATATTCAGCTCTGTGCTGATCTCGCTTGCTTTGTTGTATGTTGTACAACGACACACTGCACAATCCCTCACTGACACTCACCAAACTTTTTCAGGCCGCAATACTGGGAGATATACAAGTACAAGGAGGTCATCGGGATTTCCGTCCTCTTCATGCTCGTCGATATGCTTGGCGGCGTTTTCAGCGACCTTTCACTTGCCTTCAAGGAAGAATTTGACATCATCGCGGGTGTCACGTACTCTCTCGTGGTGGTAAGCCGATTTGTCCTTCCGTTGCAATACGATGAATGCTGATACTATGAGGATAGGCAATGGACGCCGTGGTTGTCGTGTGCGCATTCACTCTTAATCCTGTGGCGAAACGGCGCCGGAAACAGACAGCTATCGCGGAAAACACTGACGTCCGGGACAATACCATCGAGGGCGGCACGGGTGTAGAAAGACAGGGAGGCATAGCGCTGCGTGCTCGTGAGTCATCCGTGACGGCAGATGCTTCAGAGCGTGCATAGAGACAGATGTATGTGCATAACAACTGTACAACGTTCTACAGTGGTACAAAACTGTCTCGTCCTTTCAAAACACTCCACTCGTAGAAAAGAAAGTGGAATGATCTGCAGGACGTGCAACTTCCGAAGAACCTGCGAGCACTCTTGCCGTATAGTTTAACGTCCGGGCGGTAGAGGAAAGACCGCGCTGGACGTAGATATTTACGGCGAAAAAAAGTCGGACAGCGGAGCCCTAGGTAGCAGAGCTCTATAGCGGCAAGGAGCATACTGCATATATACCACGGTGAATCCACACAATTTTGGAACGAGAATCAAGAACCAGCTAGCGAGATGTGAGAAAGCCTTTGACGATTGCAACTTGGGAGTCGAGTCGAAGGCAGTAATATCGAATGGGCGGCGACATTTATATGCATGTGGCCGCTATTACGTAACTGGGTCTCACGGCTCAGAGGCTTCCTTGCGGCGCATGTCCGCGTCCCTAGCAGGGTCGAATGCCCCCTCTCAACATAAATTCCGTCCTCTTGTTCCAGCTTGGTTCTCTACCTCAAGCTCGCATATCTGGGCTATCTCAAAGTGCTGAAACGCCGTTTGAATGTCTAGGAGACATGCGGGCGCACATACCCTTCCGGAGAATCCTGAATGGATCGAGTTTCCCCGCTCAGACGGGAACTATGCCCTCTTGCCCAAGAATACGGAACAGGTGGTAGACGGAGATGGACACGTCAACTACATGCGGCCCGTGGGTCTAGAAGAAAGTCAGGCTATACTCTGGCGTGTCGCTGTGGGCTCTCAGCTAGCTGTCCGTATGGGTCTCCCAGGTAAGCCCATTGCGCACAACCGTTGATAGTGAGCTAATCTATGCATGAGTAAGCGGGACGAAATTACGTCCTAAAGACATGGCCCGAGGGCTACCAGCTTTACGATCACAACAAGGGACCTCTGAAGGCTCCCCGGCACGATCCGTACTTGTGCGGTATGTCTTGTATACGTACACGTACCTTGCGGTCAAACTCACTGGGCATAGGATCTGTCAGTGTCAACCGTTTTCGCTCTACAAACGAGTTCATCCCACATGCGCTATGGCTCATGCAAGACGCGACCATGAATCGTGGGAACTGCTCCTGCAAGTACTGTACGAAGCAGCCTCAACGCATCATCTCGGACACTATGGGTCTCAGTACCCACCCTGCTAGACGCTCTTCGTCTGTCGCTGGCGCCGTCCCCTCGAGCCGAAGGCCATCGCGCCCGCGCCGCGAGCTGAGGGAGCCTCGCGCCGTGGGCCGTGTCCCGCCAAAACCATACGCGGCGGTGCGTCGTGCTCCAAAGCCCCCCAAAGTCATCCTCGGCCCAGAACAATACATCCTTCCGGAACGTGACCTTGATACGCGCGCTGCGCTCATTTCCGGAGAGGGCCAGCGCCCACGATGGTTCAGGAAGGGGGAGTTGCTCTGGTGCCATCTTGAACCGCCGATACGGGGCCTCACGCCCGATGAAGACATACAGTTCTGGCCTGCCCTTGTCGAGGACTTCCACGTCAAGACCCAACCTGTATTCGAGTCTCCGGACGGTATGCAAGCATACGGCGAGATAGACGTTGGGCACCTTTACAAGGAAGCGGCAGATGACAACCCGGCTCTGGGGGACGTATCTAACGGTACCCCTGCAGGCTCATCCCGGGCTACGGATCCCCCGCTCGAAGCCGAAGGGTCAGTGCCGTGGAAGGTACAGCAGTGGTACGTCTACAAGATGAAGCTCCTTGGCACCGCGCAGTACTGTCTCGTCACCGACCAGCAAGTACTACCCTATCTTGCGTATGCCCCCTCCGACCTTCTTCTCGACCGCGTCCGCGACGAGCTCGCACAGTTCATGAACACGGTCCCCATAGACGCTATGGACCGCGACATCGAGCTCATCTCGATGTTTGACCCTATGGAGCCCGAACCACAGGGCGAGGACATTCACGCCTACTACGCAAAGTACCAGCGTGCTGCTGCGCCATACACTCTGGCCATTCAGATCGCCGCGAACGTTGCCCAGTACTGGCTCCCTACCGACGAATGGGAGTGCAAGTTCATCATCCCTCCAGACTCTCCCTCAATATCGTCCGCACATCCTCCTTCCGCCTCGCAGGCGCCTCCTCCTCCCTCCTCAGCCTCTCGGCCATCAACACCCTCACAACCGGCGACCCTTCACTCACTCATCACTCAGTCACTCTCGCAAAATGCTATCTCACCTGCACTGAACGGCACCACTTCCAGCCACCCCGAGAGTATTAGTACGCAAGCGCGTCTGCCACGTGCGTCTGCCCCGGCCCCGCAGACGGTCATCCAGATGCGCTTCCAGGGTCTCTGGTGGGGCACGGAGCGCATCTGGACCGACGAGCTTGTCCGGCTCAAGATCGCTCGGTGCCAGTTCGCACCGAAGGGCACAGACGTGATATTTCCCCCTGCTGGCCCATCGATGTCGACGTTGGAGAACATGAAAGATAATCCTGAGGCGTTGAATGCGGACCCGCAGCGTCTTGGCGCGAGCGAAAAGGGCCTCTTCCTCAGGCTCGAGGGGCTGTTTGTGGTGGACGTCATGAACGCGGAAGGAACCGGTATGACGAGGGAGTGTAGGGCGAGCGGCATGGTGTACGAGCTAGCAGACGACGACTGGGAGGATGCGACGAACGCATCACCGCCCGCGGAGACGAATGGTTCGGGCAAGGGTAAGGAGAAAGCTACGGAGGTGCCAGATTGTAGGTCGACATTGTCGATTTATCCCAACTTCTCTCTAACCCTTTACTCATGTGCAGCGAGCGACATGGCTACACAAAGTGATCGCGGCGCGCCAACGTTCATGTCACAACCTTCACCCCTCAAGCCTCCTCCTTTGCCAAACCCAGATCCCACAGTGCCTCTCGCGGATACTGCCAACGCGATGCTCACTCAGACGTCCCCGGAGGCCGCCGCGAGGGGAAACGAGAAGACCCCCAGCCTTGAAGACCAGCTTTCGCGTCCAGTGCTCACATCGCCATACCCGCTGCCCCCTGCCACGAAAGGATTCCGGTTCCGTCCGATCTTGCCACCTGGCCACGAAGCGATCGTCTCGCTTTCGCTCATCAGCGGACGATACTACCCGGGCCTGTTCCACCATCCGCTCATGGCGCCGACGGTCGCGCACGCCTTGTCGCTGACGTCCGAGGAAGTCGGACTATACGATCATCGACATCTATGGGCCATGGAGGGCCTCCTTCCTGGGATTTATCAGTCTATGGATCCGAGACAGTGGCGCAAGTCTCGGACAGTAATGCTGCAGGAGGCGGCCAGCGAGGCGCGGGATCGCTTCAGTGAACGGTGGGAGGAGACCAAGATGGCGCGACTGCATCCGCCTGAGTCCCAGCCGGAGGGTGGTGACGTCTCTATGGATGGCCCCGAGGCCTCGATGGAAGTCGACTAGGTGTGCTGCGGCGTTTGCGGCGAACAAAAGCCCGCAGCGGCGTTGTACTGACGTCGCCGTTGCAATGTACGGAGGCTTTGCGGGTTTGTTAGTTGCTGATTGTAGTGTGTTGCCGAGTAATATTGATAGAATTGATGCTCGGTTGTAATGTCTGTAGTCTCGATCAGTAATGCTTGTTATCATCGTGCGTTCCTGGCGTCCCGCTGGACTCAGCCAACTCAACCGTTGACCACTCCGACTACCGAAATCCTTTTGTCCTTGTCCTCCGAAGCGCTGCTGGTCGTCGACGAGCAGAGGATCCGTCGCGTCTTGTCCTTTAACTTGTTGCGTATACCCCATCTATATCCTGCGACACTAGTTTTCGACCCGGCGGATCCTCTGAGGCCTGAATCTCCTCCGTCTCGGATTCTCTGCCAACCTCACCCAACCTTCCCGTCCTTCACCGTGACCCGTACGACCCTCTCGAGTCCTCCGTTTATCGCTCTCGTTGTTGCATTGTTCCGCTCCTTGTTATGGTCTCTCTGGCCATCGCGCCCTCTCGGTCATCTAGCATATATTCTTCTGCGTCCAAGAACAGTCTCAGCAATGTACCACCATCGCCCTCGCCCTCTGTGTCTGCCAGATCCGCCTCCAGCTCTTCGGATGACCATTTGAGTGGAGCTGACGATGGTATGCAATGCGTCTAGTTGGTCGCCCGAGCCTCTGGTTGACACGGCTCGGACAGAGGATGTCACCGTTACCGTCAACCGTGTATCTCTCATATCGAAAGGGAGTAGGAAGAGCCAAGAGTACGTCTAGAAATCTGCCACGCGCTGCATTGAGTGTTCATCCAGTCTAGGGATCTACGCCTCCTCGCCATCTCAACTCATATGACGGAACTTTCATATGCTATCTCGGATATCCAGACGCGCATATTCGGTAAGGACCTCGCCTATCCCGCTCGAACCTGTCCTTGACCGCGTGCGCCATATCAGAAATTCAGGAATTACGGCACAAATCTCAGTCCTCCAAGGATTCCAGCAATGCCTCTAGCGTCATCGACCAGTCCTTGGACACTCTCGACGAACGAATTGAGTCTGTCTCGAAGGGTATCAAAAGTATTAACGAGTCTATGCAGCCACTTTTGACCCGTTCGGAGAAGACTCCTACTGCTACAGCCTTCGGATCCGACGCAGAGGCTGGCGTCTTGCGCAAGCATGCGGACCTCATGGTCGAGTGGGATTCGATACAGAAAGAATCGCAAGTGTTGAGGGAAGAGTTGAAGGAGGACAAGTGGCTGACTGTGTTCCGGACCGTAACGGAGCAAGCAGATGGGATGATGTCCAGCCTGGAGAAGGCCGTCAATCGATGTCAGGTATGCATTCGCCCGGCTACCAACCTTGCTTGTCTTCGTTCAGAGACTGAGGGCGCAACAGGATTTCCTCTGGCAAGTGCAGAAAAGAGGGCTGGACGATTCCCTCACAGCATCGAATTCCTCTTCTTCCGGCCGTTCCGACAAACCTCTTACGTTCGAGGGTTTCACCACTATCGTGGACTCCTACGAGGCTAAGAAGAAGTGAGTATTCACGCCGATTGCAGAGCGGACCGCGCGTTAACTTGTGTACAGGCATTATATGCCCGCTACCACCAAGGTGTTATCGATCATTGACAAGGGTGTACAAGATCGTGTCACAAAGAACGGCGAGTGTCTACGCCGGCACGCCGAATGTACACAACGCTGGCGTAACCTCCGGGAGCGTATATCAAGAACGGACACCGACATGGAGAACCTCCGGCGACTATTCTTGCAGGGGGAATCTGCACTAAGCGAAGGCGGCTCGAGCCAATCCGGACAAACCAACATGTCCAAGGGCGGATACCTGGCAACCCCACCCAGCGGCGGAAAGTTGAAGGATCGCTCTCCTAGCGCCGCCAACACGCTCTCCAGGTCTATATCGCCATTCCGCAAGTTTGCTCGTAAGCTCAAGGCCGCGGGGTCCGGGGCCAGGTCTCCACTACCTGGCAAGGCCACGCCGGTCCCGACGAAGAGTCCTGCTCCAACCCGTACGCCTTCATCAGAGCCGCCGCGTACCCTCCGCCACAGGTCCTCCATGTTCACCTTCTTCAACGGTGGGCAACCCCCTACGCCGACCACTCCTGAACGGCCTGCACACAAGTATAGCAACAGCCTTACTCCGGATTCATCGCCAGCGTCCAAGCGGATTGACGCAAATACCACGCTCAAGTCAAGACCCGGGTGGAACAGTTCAACACGCGTCGAAGCAGAAGAGCGTGCGGCAACTATCAAGCGGTCTCCACGGAGGCCATCCGTGTCAGGCCAGCGTTCTTCCTATGACGATATACCACCTGTTCCATCATTGTACAATCGAAGCGTATCGCGCAGTTCTATGGCCTCCTCCCGCCCATGGTCCCCCGTAACTTCCTCCGTCTCGACCGCGCAGTCATCCACCACCCCTTTCTCTCTATACCGGCCCCCTTCCCGCGCCAACACCCCTGGCCCCATATCCGCCCTCACGAATGTCTCCCCGCGCACCCGCCCAAAGACGCCCAGCCACATCCCCGCGCCGTCCAAGAGCCACTTCCGCTCGATGTCCGCCGCAGGCGACGTGAGCCCCACCTCCCTCATGCAGCGCGCGCTCTCGCCCACGCAGTCCATCAACGGCACGCCCGCGCGCCCCCCGAGCCGCTCCATGATCCCCATCCCGAGCGTGCACGTCTCCTCCGCGTCGCGCCCGGGCACCGCGATGTCCTACCGCCCCGACAGCGCGATGTCCTTCCACGGCAGGCAGACACCCGATCACGCGCCCCGCATGACGCCCCGCCCCGCCGGGCTGCTCACGCGCCTCCCGCCCTCGAGCTTCCGCGACGGCGCGTCGCCGCGCACGCCGGGCTCGCGCCCCAGCTCGCGCGCGGGCGCCGCAACCCCCACACGGGACGACGGCAACGGCCCGCTGCACTACTACACGCCGGCGAGCGCGCGCGACCCGCTCGATATGGAGGTCGCAGCGATCGTGAACGGGATCGCGCACGGGCTGCTCGTTGAGCGCGTGGACCCCCCATTGCGGAACACGCCGAAGGAGGGCGAGGAGATCCGCGCGCAGTACGCGTTTTCGAACATGCTCGGGCGCAAGGTCGTGACGTGCAAGCTGACGACGATGGCGCGCTCGGGCGGGCGGGGCACGCACAAGAAGGTGATGTGCCGCGTCGGCGGAGGTGAGTCTGTTATTTTCGGGGGCGGGGCGTGTCGCTCACGCGTGGTATTGTACAGGGTGGCAGGACCTTCAGCTCTATGTCATGACCCGCCAGTCCGCGATGATGTGAGCGGCGGGCAGACGACGATCCGATCTGGGAAGAGGGGGGTGTTCGGACGAGACGAGACGCAGACGGTAATCGACGGGTACTCTACTAGCTACGATTCGCGCATTAATCCTTGGCGTATGTCCGTCTCTCACGTTCTTTTATGCAACAACATGCATGCCACCCACATCAGGCGTGCACAGTCTCATTTCGTGATTCAGAATCACAGTTCGGAACCGGATATAGTTCGGATTCTGCCCGTCGATCAGGTCGTGGGGAGCTTGAGGCACGTCGTGCGCAGGCCGTCCCCGGCCCACTTCGCGACCTCGACGAGCAGCTCGCGCTTCTTGTCCGCGCCCGCGGTCGAGCGCAGTTCATAGAGCGTCGCTGAGAATGCGTGTCAGCGGCGATACCGGGTTCGCTCGGAGGATCTGCACTCACAGAGGTTAAACAGGAACGGCTCGGCCGAGACGATCGTCGCCGGGGACGCGTGCAGCGCATCCTCTAGGAGCTGGATTGCCTGTTCCAAGCGCCCACATCAGCATCGCGCCCCCCATGCACACAAACCACGCACCTCGCGCAACCGCCCCTGGTTAAGCAGCACGACCGCCCAATTGTTCACCGCCGCAAAGTTCTCCGGGTCCGCGCTCACGAGCCGCTCCAATTCAGTGGCCGCACGCGCCCAGTCGCCCTCCGCGGCGGCCCACAACGCTGCGTTCATGCCCTTCTGCGTCGCGTCTGCTCCCGGGTCTGCGGCGACAGCCGCGAAGTGCGGCGCGGCCATCGCGACGTACCCGCCCTGTAGGTAGATACGCGCGACGGCGGAACGGAGCGCGGATGTGCCGGGCTGGGTGCAGAGCGGCTCGAGGAGGCGTGCGGCGGCGGCGTAGTCCTGTTGTGCGGGGAGGGGAGGGTGGTTAGTGTCGCGTGTGCGGAAAGGGAGTGACGAGGCATACCCGCATCTCGATGAGCTGGGACGCGATGATCAGACAAACGCGCGCGCCACGCTCCGCCCACATCGCCTGGGCCGCCCTGTCCGTCCCCGCCTTGCGCGCCCTCTCGCGGCAGCGACGAAGCAGCGCGGCGAGCGCGTCGAGGTGCCCGACGTGGTCGCCCGCCCAGTATCGCAGGCGCGCGTGCAGCACCTCGAGCTCGAACGGGAGCACGCGCTCGAGGAGGTACGCGCGGTGCGCGGGCGGCTCGAGCGCGTTAAGCACCGCGAAGAGGTGCGTGCATTCGGCCGCGGTCTGGTTGAACAGGCGCATGCGAGCGAGCGCGGACAGGCGCAGGTACCACAGCTGCGCGGCGCAACGTGAGACTGCGGATACTGGGCAGGGCAAGGCGCGGGGCTTACGGAGAGGATGTACGGGACTTCTTCAGGGTCGGCTTCGACGATGCGGTCTCGCGCCTGCCGCGCGATTGCTCGCCAGCTATTCGTCATCTAACGCATGGCATTCACATCGTGGTCAACTCATGTTTTCCTGCACTTATCGGCACGGACCACTCACAATCATCGGATGCAGCTCACCCCCCGCACGGGAGTAGTCCCCGGTCAGGTCGCGCGGCGGACGCTTCTCAGGCGGTATATATTTCGACAACAGCGTACTCAGCGCGTCTGTCTAATAAAGGTATACGACGCATAATTTATCAAGCTCTTAGACAGCCACCACGTCAGCGAGGAGAAGACGGGATAGCGTACGTTCGGGATCGGGAGGAACATCGTCGGCAGCGTCAGCCCCGGGAGGTAGAACTCCGGCGCCTCCTCCTCATCCTCGTCCTCGTCGTCGCTCGCTGCCGGGAGGGGCGTCGGCGGGACCGACTTGTTCACGTTGGGTGAGCGCGGTATGGGCGTGGACGGCTCCACTGCGGCGAGGGTGACCTCTTCGACAGCGGGCGTGGCGGACGGCGAGATCGTGTCCTCTGGCAGCGCCGACACGGACACCTCGTCCGAGGAGCCTTCCGGCTCCCGGAGGAACGGGTCGGGAACCTCGGGCTCGCCGACCGGTGCGGGCGGGCTGAGCAGCGGCTCTGCGCGCGGGAGCTCCATCGACGCGGTCAGCTGTGAGTCCAAGGTAGACGTGCGGGGCTCAAGGCCCTCGGATTCTGGGAGCTGCGGAGGCTCCATGGGGAGGATGTTGGGGGAGGCGGTGACGGAAGGAGGGAGCGGTGCTGAGAGATAGAGCGCCGGAGTGAAGTCTCCGGGAAGATCTACCGAGACGGCGGTAGGGAGGAGGAGATGGGTAGAGAGGTCTGCAGGAGGGTCGCAGGAGATTGAGAACTCGTGTAGGACAAGCGACTCGAGAGGAGCTGTCAAGGACTCGATCGAAGCCAACGAATTAGAGAGGGACCTCTCTCTCGGAATGTCCAAAGGACTATCTTCCTCGAAGACAGATGCGTCAATGGACGCGGTCGGGAACTCGGTAAGGGGCGAGCAAGAATATAAGTTCTTGACGATGCGCCTATCCTCCCGGTAGATTTCGGCTTGTGGGCCCCAAAGCAGGAGTGTGTCGTCTCGCTCGACGCAGAGCTCGCTCTCGGAGTCTTCTGGAAGGGGAACGTAGAGCGCTGCTTCGTCGGCTACAACGGCAGGGTGCACAGACGCGGACGGCTCTGGCTCTGCGCTCGAGGACTCGACGAATGCTGACGATTCGGAGACTGTCCTCCCTGTTGGGACACAATCTTCCTCGAGGACAGATGCGTCAATGGGAGCAGTCAGAGACTCAGGTGGAGGCAAGCGAGAATATAAACTCTCGACGCTGCGCGTGTCCTCCCGGATGACGTTGCCAACGGCGGCTTCTGAGCCCCAAAGCAAGAA
Organism: Lenzites betulinus; assembly: GCA_022264855.1. Classification (NCBI taxonomy): domain Eukaryota; kingdom Fungi; phylum Basidiomycota; class Agaricomycetes; order Polyporales; family Polyporaceae; genus Lenzites; species Lenzites betulinus. The sequence continues at coordinate 178,357 of JABYQU010000019.1, forward strand.
CGATTCGACGCAGAGCTCACTCTCGGAGTCTTCTGGAAGGGGAACGTACAGGGCCGGTTCGTCGGCTGCACTCTCTGCGATCTCCGGGAGCGGCGCTGTGGAGGGTTCGTCGCCTGCACAGGCTTCAAGACCCCCGGGGGATGTGTAGGAGAACGAACCTGAGGAGTCTGAGGCTTGCGCACGGTGGCCCTGTCCGCTAAACGAAGACCCAGAGCTGTAGTTCGAGGTCGCGTCCGACGAGTCCGAGCAATCAGCGGAGTGCTTGCCAAGCCCTCCTGCGGTGACGCTGCGCGTGAGGGTGTCGACACTTGCGGGTGGGTGTGGTGCGACAGAGACGGAGATGGGGATAGGGAGAGAGTCGGGAGATGGATGGAGGAGGAGGGAGTGGTGGTCGTCTTCAACGAGTAGGGGGGAGGGGTGGGAAAGGACGCCTTGGTGGCGGTGGCCGCGAAGGAAGGTGTTGCTGATACGGCGCTTAATGCCCGATACGATCCGCTTAACGCCGGTGCCCTTGGGCGGGCTGGTGGTGGTGAGGTTCGCGTTCGCCGTAGCCGTCGAGGATATTGAGGGCGAACGCTTTGGCGGCGCGGCATGTTTCTGAGGGAGCGGAAGGTGCATGGTGTTCGAAAATATGTGGGTGTGGAATGGAGAGTCCGGCAGACTTTATAGATATCAGTGGATGAGTTCCGCACGCCGCGGGCATGGCAGCGGTGCGGCCGCGAACGATCTGGGCGCATGCATCTTGCAGTGTGCACATCGGACATGCACTTGAACGCCACCCTTTTCCCCGGCACACGCCTTCGGCGTCCCTGCATCGTACCGCGACCGCTCCACGCCTCCTCCGGATGGCACATTTAGATCATCCGTGCCTGCCGCTGCACAAGCATGTCACTCATCGTAGTCGCTGTCGCTGTCGCATGCGTCGGGCAGTACACAGTCTATTTCCCCGCGCGACACCCCGCACGCATCCCGATGCGAGCGTGGGTCCCGCCGGGTCGATGCTGCACGGGTGTCATTATATGGGCGTCGAAGCCCGGTCTAGGCGCCTAGACCGCGTCCGAGGCTGCTCGACGCCTCCCCCTCCTCCTTATCCGCAGAAATCAGCCGTTTTCCCTCAATTATACGATGACATCAGTGCTGCGAGCCGACTGCCCGGAAGTCTGAAGGATCCCGGGGCGAGTCGGTATGTGGTGTCCCTTCACCGTCGGCGCGACAGGACAAACTCAGTCTGGGCGTGCGCCGCCATCTTCTGACAATCATCGTGATTCCCCCAGCGGTTTGAACTCTGTTGGTCCAGTTCCATGCATTGTGTAGCGGGTAGATTAAACTTTCTGCGACATAGCTCGGGTGTGGGAACCTCCGGCGGCGTCGTACCTGGAGGCACGCGAATAGAGCAGAGGAGAGTTCAGCGTCCTAGCTCGCGCGCGAGACGTATCTGTCATTGAATGGCAGTTCAGACTAAACCACCGGACCCACAAGAGTACCGGTTCCGGGGGTCCATGCACTCCGTACATACCACTAGCACTAGTAATGGCAAGTGCACTTACAGATCATGAATGTTGGACATTGATACAATAGTACGTTCTCCAGCGGGTCTTCTCCGCCATCCGGGGAGGCGGCCTTGAGGGGCATAATCGTAGCTATGCATAGTACAAGCAGCAAGCTCGGTAGACGAGCGAAATACTAGATCTCATGCTTTCGCTTTCTTGTCCGTGTAGGCCTTCAATCTATGGGTTCGCACCTCAGCATGAGATTTGCTTCGTATCGCACTGGAACAATGACTGACCTCTGGTAATCCCGCTCGACCTTCGCCTTCAAGTTCGACTCCTTCTCCTTCTCCCCGCCGCCTCCACCATCCTTTGCGCCTCCTCCTCCTCCGCCCCCTCCCGCTTTTTTCTTCTCCTTCCGCGCGCGCCGTTTCTCCGCCTTCTCCGTCTCGTCGTTCATCGCCAGCAGATCCTTGATAGACGGCAGGGCGGATGATGCGAGCGGCTGCAGCCGCATCGGCCGCTCCTCGTCCTCCTCGTCCATCTCCCCGTCCTCCACAGCGACTGCGGGTGACTTCCCCCGTCCCCCAGCGCGCCTCCCCGGAGAAGCCGAGCCGGACGGGGACCCGTTCGACCGCGTCGGCGGTGGCGACACCCGGGGCGCCGCAAGTTCTCTTTCGTCGTCCGAGGTTGTGAGCCATTTGCGCGGGCGTGCCTCGGGCACCTCGCCCTCTTCTGGCGGTGCACCCGCCGCACCCGCGCCTGCGCCGCCGTCCGAGTCCGAGTCGTCCCCAAGGTCCACCCCGGTGTACTCCCCCGCGTCCGCGAATATGTCGAAGTCCTCGTCTACGGGCTCCGGCTCGGGCGCGGGCGCGGGTTTCGCAGGGGCTTCCGTCGTGGCAGGTGCCGATGTCGATGGACCTGCCTCGTCAGCGCCGTCTTCGCGAGGTGGTGATTCCTGCACGATCCCAACTGCAGTCGACACGACTTTGCGCTTCTTCCGCCGCTCGCCATTCTCCTCCGGCTCCCCCGCCTTCACCTTCTTCTTCCGCTTCGCCTTCTCCCCCTTCTCCGGCGCACCACCTCCCACAGGCTTAAACCCGATCGGCCGAAACTTGCCCGCCTTCTTCGCCGCCTCCAGCGCCCGCGCGTCCTCCTCCGCCTGCGCCTTCGCCTTGTCCGCATCCACCGCATCCATCACAGCACCCTCCCCTGGCGCACGCTTGCTCTTCAGATCCCGCAGGATCTCCGCGCGCGTGCGCCGCACAGGCGGCGGCGCGGCGCGGTACGCGGCCTCGAGCGACACGTCGTCCGTCGCGGCGCTCTCGGCGGCTGCGCGCGCGCGCGCCTGCTCGAGGAGCGCGAAGTCGAGTCCCTTGACGAGCACGGTGTGCGCGGAGTCGCCGCCGAGGTGTTTGCGTTGCTCTTCGACCTGTGGGGTGGGGCGGAATGGTCAGTTCGATGAGGTGGGCGGACGGATGGAGGAGTTGCGGGGAAGGGAATGACGGGAAGAGAGGGAGGGAGAGGGAGGGATGACTTACAGCGTCGCGGTCCTCGTTGTCCGCGTTGCGTTTCTCGAACTCGTCCGCGAGAGCCTCCACCTAGCACATACCGCACATTAAGCTCGCAATTCCACCAATGTGCCCGGCATCCACCGGCTCTCAGCACACGCACCTGCGCATAGTCGTTCGCGGTGCCGAGCCTGCGCTCCGTCGCGCGGTCGCGGTACGACTCGCCCTTCGCGCCCTTCTTTACCTGGCGCGGCTTGAACGCGGGCTGGGACGCGTCGACCGTTTTCGTCTTCTTGCCCTTGGCCCCCGCGCCCGCCGTCGCTGCTGTGAGCAGCGAGCCGCGGACGTGTGCGGTGGAGGACGAGGCCGCTTTGGGGTTGGATAGGAGGTTGCGGAAGGATTCTTGGTCCATGGGTAGGGATGGGGGTGCACCGGGCACAGTGCTTGCGATATTACTAGTACAAGTACTGAGTAACTTACAAAGTACCGTAAAGTGCACGGTGTGGGCGTACTGTGAGGAGGACCCCGGAGTGCGCATCTCAAGGTCAAGGGTTCGGGGTCCTGTCTGGACAGGCACGTGAGCGCGACTCGGACCTGCACCAGTCGCGACGTCTCCGAAATGTTGTAGTTGCAGCTACTCTCTTCCGCCCTCCACTGCACAGCTGCATGTCTGACAGCCAGTGCTGAATGAATACGGCGATTTTTATCAAGTAGCATGTTCACCAACTGAAAAACTAGGTCAGCATGCCGTTGAATAACAGCCCTTCATCTCCAGACAAATGGTCCGACTCGACTCGGCAAGGCTGAAACACAAGGCAACCAAGCTTCAACCTGAGTTAGCAAGATTTATTTCAGCTTTCCTTCCTGCGAAAACTTCCTGCCTTACTGTGCGCCGTACAGGTCAATGCACTAGGAGACAGTAACTGTAATAGATCCCGGAACGGCGTCTCTCCGTGTCATGGGACCCTTCTTTGTGTTCACGGCGACAGCTCTACTAGGGTCCGTCTCTCTCAGCTTTGCTAGCCAGTCTACCGATCCCGGGTCTCGCTCTCCCAGATCTGCCTCTGGACCTAAAAATTTGACCAAGCCTCCCCTTGCGCAACGTCGTTACACTGCAGCCTGAGAGGGCGTCGGTCGAGGAGAAAACCATATCGCTATTCACCACACTGAAACAACGCTGTGCACGGCAGCGTTCAATCGCGCTCTCTGCGTCTTGCATCCGCCCTTTCCCCTCATCGCCCGTTCCATCGTATTCAGTAAACCTTTTTGCGCACCTTAGGGGCTCGTGGGTACGTGCGCCGAGTCGAGTAGTCGGGATTACCAGCTCACCGCTCTCTGTCAATGCCGACGCTCGACAGGTCGATGCCTCGCTTCCTGAACACTTGGACGGGCGAATTTGTGTGGGAGAACGAGCCAAGCAAGGCCCGGTACGCCATCCTCTCCCACACTTGGAAACATCCAAAAGATGGCGGCGAGCAAACGTATGCCGATATCCTGCGGCTCTAAGCAGACGCTCTCTACTCTTAGGCGGATACCTCGACTTCCGATTCGCCTTTGCCGAAATCAGAGGATGCTTCCACGACAGCATCCCATTATCATCAGGCTCTGGCAACGCTCGTGTACCCTCTCCTTTCTTCTCTCACCCCAACCTCTCGAAGAAGATTGCAATGGCCTGTAAAGTCGCGAGGGAGGCCGGATATGAGATCCTTTGGATCGACGCATGCTGCATCGACAAATCGAGCAGCGCAGAGCTAGCGGAGGCAATCAATTCCATGTACGAGTGGTATAGGCTCTCGGACATGTGCTATGCTCTCCTCGTAGACGTCCCCGATAGCAAGGACCCTACTAGTGACATGAGTCGCTTTACGTTCTGGCGTTCTCGATGGCACCGACGGGGATGGACGCTGCAGGAACTCATCGCACCGAAACGAGTTGTCTTTCTGACGAAGACATGGCGCTTCCTAGGCACGAAAATGGCCCTTGCGAAGGAACTTCAGATGTGCACTGGGGTTGACTGTGATATTCTCACTGGGCACGCTGCCGTCGACTCGGTCAGCGTCTCGCGGAGAATGTCGTGGGCGGCGAGTCGGGAAACAACCCGCGTCGAAGATCAGGCGTATAGTCTGCTGGGCATCTTTGGTGTGCATATGGCGCCAATCTACGGCGAGGGCGTAAACGCTTTCTTCCGCTTGCAGGAGGAGATCCTGAGGAAAGTCCCTGACCAGACTATCTTTGCCTGGAGTTATCGCAAATCGTGGCCCGCTCTCCTAGCCCCATCGCCCGAGATATTTGGAAACTCTCGTTACCTTCGTACGATATCACCCGCCGACTTCGCATCCCGCCTTGGAATCAATATCGAGGACGTTCCCCCGCTGCACGCCGTCGTCACGCCACAGGGTGTTCACATGAAGCTTCTGTGTCTGGACCTTCACAGGTTTCCGGACGCCGTCGATGCCATCGCCGATCTATGGGAGCCTTTTCCCCCGACCTACACTTGCATTGACTGTATGCGGTTACCTCGTGCGCACCTACTCGCCTTCCTCCGCTGCCAAAACGGCAACGATGACCTCCTCGCACTGCCACTCTGTCATCCGCGGCCAGGTGTCGAAACGGGCCTGTATGTCGCTCCTCAGGTGTACTGCCCCCACATTCACCTGCAGATTAATCTACAACGCGTTGTCAATGTAACACAGGAGAATGTCGACCAGCTTCTGGAGCGTTGGTCGGTTTCGGCGGTCGACGTGTCTATCCTCCACCATCAGTGGCCTCTTGACTCGTATACACCGCCAAGACACAGAATCAAACGGCCGGGGCATCTACTATTTTGGCCAGAGGACACTTACGTCACCAGCGCTGTGGACTTCGAGCTCAGTCCTGACTCTGCTAAAGATCTAAAGCAGCTTGGCTTCTATATGTCTCCCTTGCAGTGTTCGCAGTCGCATCGGGCGATTGATTTGTCGTTTATGCTCTATTCTCAATCCATATATCGCCCATGGACGACTGACCTTCCGCGGCAGAAGGTCGCGATCAATATTGCGCTCATGCAAGCTGACCCCCGCCTGGCCATCCTGGACGCGCACTTCTCTGCGACAAACTTCACATTTGGCTCGCCAGGAGAGGCCACTGCGGACACTCCGGATTCGGGTTTCGACATCCCTCCATCATTCCTGCTAGACACAGTGTCGGGTGCGCGGATCCCTGAGGGCAAATTCATGACCGCGTGTAATCTGTGTCTCGAACCTCTGCATGGCTTGGCCTGCGCTGACTTCACCGTCTACGCTGGGTCTGCTGCGTCGACAGAAGCAAAGGATGGGGCGACGTGCATACGGCGGCTCAAGGTTTACTTGGAGCACCCCGCGGAACCTCGAAAGGGTCTCCGCATCGCCGTTGAGCTTTCAGACGTCAACCTCATATACACAAAAAAGCCCGACGATCCCATTCGTACTGCAACACCACTGCGGTCCAAGATAGGCCCATCCAGTCGTTCAGAGATAACGAACGGCGAGCCCACCGTTCAGCAACTCTCGGTAAGCATCTGCCTAGCCAGACCGTATCGTGACTCGTGCAGCTGTGTCGAGTATGGAAGTTCACACCTACACACTCTACAGGACACGGTGGAGATGCTCCGCAATGAAAACAGTGAGCTCAAGCAGCAGCTGTCGTCTCAGAATACCCAGTTGGCCGCCGTGCTTGAGCGACTTGCGAATCTTGAAAGATTGGCCCATGCTAGTACGTCCTAAGGTGCGTCGTGATGCCATTGCTGTGTGCGTGAGAAGTCATATTCTTAGACCGTCCCGTTTCTCTAGTAGAACAAAAAGCACCGGACCTCACGCAAATACGAGCTTCCTCCTATGTTCTTCGATATGTGATATGCCGATTGCAGCGTTAGATTGAGGCCCTTGAGGCCCCGGGCGTCTGACTGTTTGACAGCATGGTGAATCCCTGGCCACCCTGCTAGCGATATTGGACTGTTTTGAGGACTATACCAAGGCATTTCGAGAAGTCGCACTCCGAGTCTTGTATTATGACTCCCCATCTTCAAGCCGGGTTGGACACGCACTCTCGTACTACGCACCCCTTCGCTACTCGTGCATTTACGAACGCACACCACTCAACGCACACAGCCCAACCTGGATAAGAGCAACCCTGTTGAGGCACCGGATTATCTTGGCATGCAACGTGAGTATCACCACCATGATTCTCCCGCACCGTGTATCTGGCCTTCCATCTGCATTCGTTGTAGTACAAGAGTTAACCCATGCATACAGATGGCCTACAAGGATGGCAGGAAGGATCTGTTTTCCGCAGAGGAGACAGTGGCGAAGGCTTGGTCGACAGTGAGCCAAATGGCGAAGGCACACAGCGACGAGATGATAGCACGATGGACTACTGAGATCGATACCTATCTGTTCTTCGTAAGGGTTTATTCATTGACCGACACTTGCACTCGCCTTACTCACCTACTACATATCTGCTAGGGCGCGCTGTTCTCGTCGACTTTGGCGGCATTCAATACGACGACTTACTTGCTTCTAAAGCCCACCCCTCCGACAGACCCCCGTCCTCCTCGTCCTGCAACAAATCTCCGCCCAGCTGCAAGATATGGCCGTCAATGCAACCCAAAGAAGCCTTTCCGCCGCCACGTCCATTCCGCAGCGCGTTACGCACTCTTCCGTGTGGCTGAATACGCTGTGGTTCTCGAGCCTTATCCTGAACCATGCCTCAGCCTACATCTCCATCACGGTCAAGCAATGGCTGAGCGCATATCAGAGCTATTTGTCTGGGAACTCCCGAGATCGTCTTCGTCATAACGCAGCGACTAAAGGTGTTTATGTAGTACTGCTAAAAGTAGCTGTTCGCACCGAGTGTTCTCGACCAGAGGGCCCCGTCATCAACATTGTTGCATATCTCGAAGCCGTACAAGAGTTCGTTGAATATGCCGCCGCTATACAGTGGTACGGCTACATCAACACACACGCCGGTGACCACCCGCACCGATACCCGGTGAGCGATGTAATTTACGTACCGTCAAACTTCTTGGAGTCGTATTCCACCTATGGCAGCTGTTGTGAACGTTCTTTCGAACTGACGACGCGAGACCTCGGCTGCCAATGTTACTAGGGTTGCGGACATTCATCCACATGCGCTTAAACGAGGCAGCTTGCACAAAATACCTCTTGGAAATATATTACGCTGTGCAAGGCACCCCGAGTTCCTGGTTCTATGACTACGGGGACCACCCGCACATGGAGTGGCACCGATACGGGGCCTTGTTACCTTCCCCATTCGCCCACAAGAAGGTCTGGCCATTCGTAGGCCCGGGCAAGAAGGTCTGGGAGAGCGTTCGCGCAGCGTATAATCTACATGAATGTATCAGCCGCTAAACCATCGACGTCTCCCCGCAGGAGTCGTGGGAAGAGGACTGAGAGGAGACAGCGGTGAAAGACTTGCAGCTGCCTCCCTACTCGAGTAGTGGTACGTTCTACATGTTGCTGCGAACGAGGTCTCTTCTAACGAAATCACCACCTACGAACCTACGATCCCGCTCGCCTTTCGACAGCACTTACTGCCGCGGGTCTAGCTTAAAGGACTGTCAGGTCCCAAGCGGTGGTCGGGGAGAATTGTCCCCCTTGGCCGGTAGGATCGAAGTGTACGCCGCGTTTGTCACATTAATGAAACCCCCCCATCCGGAATTCTTCTCCCAGCTCCTCCTATACCATTCCCAATAAGAAACGCCCCGTCGAAGATTTGGTTGTATGCGTCTACAGTATTTAGGTCACATTCAGTGCACAAAAATCCCGCACCCTGCCTGCTCGCGCGTCCGCATTCGTGCCTGTCGTGTCAGCACACCGCCGCTGTCGACGTCGTTGTCTACGGGCACACGATTCTGATATGTTGCTGCGCTAAAGAGTTTTCTGAGTTCCACCGTATGCCAGCGTATGCCCTATAGACCAGCTACCGCACTCTCTCGAACCACACTCCTCACACACGCCGCGATCCCAAGCGAGCGATCCGTATTCAAATATACATTCTTCTTCTACTGAGACTGCCTACGGCCGCTTCTTCTTTGTATGTACGTACGAAATGCGATGAACGCCGCGCACCGCGCTGCACGCGCCCGCACACGCGGCCGGCGGGGGCGGGTGAGCGTGAGCGTGCGTGGGGGCCGAGAACGGGGTGGGGTGGATGGGGTAAGATGAGATGATACAGACAGACACGGCCGCTGCCGACACTAGACGCAACAGTTCACCAGGGACGGACGGGAGACGGGACGACGACGACGACGGATGCGAGCGAGAAAGACGTGCGGGGAATCATGTGGGATGCGGGACGGGGCGGCTAGAGTATACGTAAAGTCTGAGGTCCGACGGGCGCAGGACGCGGGGAGGCGGGTGTGGGCGGGCGGGGGATTAGTACGGGCGTGAGTTATAGCTGGGACGCGCCCGGCAAGCCGGGTGCCGCGCGGAAGGAGTGTGGCGGCAGAGCAGCACGTATATATATATGTGTATGAAGTAGCGGGCGGGTGCGGTGAGGAGGTCGGGCTTGTGGGGGGACAAGGGATGACGTGGGGCGTGGTAATGAACGGTGTGGGAGGGGGATGTGTCCGTCTTTGACTCTCGGTATCTGGGGTCGTCTGTCTCGGCTCCGCCAGTGGAAACGATGCGTCCGGTGCAGCAAGGACGGAAGGGGAATGGTATGTGGGGGAAAGGCGTGAGGGTGGCAAGGGGGAGGGGAGGATCATGGACGTGGAGACATGAAGGCGATGGCGATGGATGCCTCACGTTCATGCAGCACTGTACAAGAACAGGTTGTTGGTCGCGGCAATCTACACGTGCAAGACGGTTGATCAACATATGGCTCAATATGATGTCATCAGGAGGGCGACTCACAGCGATGGTGCTCTCCCGCGGATGCCAACTCGCGTGCAGGATCTTCTTGTTGAAGTCGAGAGTTTCCAGCGCCATGTTCTCCCGCATGCCGCCAGGACGCAGTCCATTCTTCATACCCGGCTTGTTGCCCGGAAGTGGTCCGCCAATCTTCTTCGCCTTGAAGGCAGACTTGTCAGCTTGTAGCACGACGTCACCGAGGGTATCCGTGTCGAATATCCGGAAATAGTTGTGGTACGAGCCCGTGAGGACATGCCTACGTTACCAGACGCCGCAATTAGCAGACGGACTAGATCGCAGATAGGGAGGCCTTACTTGTCTTCACCACTCCATACACACTCAAACTTGTCGAAGATGCAGTCGTTCTCGTACAGATCGCACAACTTCCCCCGCAGGTGATCGTGAATAGGAATCGTTTTCAGCGGCTTGTTCTCCATGTTGATGTCCCAGATCTTCAGGTTCAGATAGTCGCGCGACAGAATGTATCGTCCGTCGTGGCTGAACTTCACGTCCGAAATAGACGAGATAATCTCCGAAAAGAACGACCTGTTTGTTGGGTCCTCCTCCTCTTCAAACACTGATTTGGGTACAGCGCCACACTGTCAGCGCTTCTGCCAAAACAAGGATGCTTATGTGAGGACTGACTCTTCGAATGCCGGTCGCACAATGCGGAGTCTCGCATGTCAGCAAGCTTGATGTTGCTTTTCGAGCTGCTGTACATGAAGAGGTTGCAATGAAGGGGATGGAACTCCGCCGCGGTGATGACCTCTGTTAGCTCCTCCATGTTCGCGGGTTTAATGTCGACAATGTCTTGGCCCGCGTTCAGGACCGGTCATTTACATAAGTGTAGAATGAAACTTACTGAAGCTGCGGTCGCTGATATCGAGATTCCAGAGGTTGACCCGGAGGTCGTCTGCGGAGATGTATGTCTCTTGGTCGGAGTTGACGGAGATCGAGTGGATGTGGTACGCGTGTGCGTTGGCGTACACTTTCCGGGGTACGGCAGCAATGATGTTGTCTTGCACGGACATACGCGGGAGTCGCAGATTCTGCTGGGCCACCGGTGCAGGTAGCGTTCGCTGACCATCGAGGAGATTGCTCTCTGCTACCACTCGTAATGATTTTTCGAAAACTTTCCATAGCTTGATTGTCTTATCTGCAATGGGATGAACTGGGAACGCAACGGGAAACCACAGAGAGGGATGACGTACCATTGGTGGACAAGAGGAAGTGTGCAGAGTTCTGACGCTTGCACCACTTGATCTTGTTGATCTTCTCCTCAATCTCCAGAGACTTCAGGTAGTCGAATTCGGGCTCGTGCGACTGGAACTCGGTGTAGAACTTGTACTCGCAGCCCTTTTTCTAACGGGAGCCAGATGTGGCAGAGATGGGGGACAACTGATTGGCGAGCGACCTGGGGTGATGAGACGCACGACGTACCATCTCATTGCGCTCAAACAACACGACACGACCGCCCTTGTCTCCAGTAGCGAGATAGTTTCCTGTCGAGTCGAACTCGACGGTGGAGATGATGTCGGCTGCACGGTAATAGCAACACGATAAGACGCCTAGTGGAGAGTGGCTCCCGGGGACGACAGACCTTCGGTGATGTCCTCAACTTCGCCCTTGTCGCCAAAGCACTGCGCGAATCGCCAGCCACCTGAGGAAGACGCGTCCTGATCCATGATCACAGCAGGTAAGTAAGGTGCGATGGGAGGTGTGGGGTGGTATGCGGGTGTGCGTGGCTAAGCGTGCGCGATGATGGGGAGATGCGGGTGCGTAGGGTACACGTTCAGGCGTGGTCGGCGTGAAGGGTGCGAGGACGAGAGGTCGAGGGCGGTGGAAGATGTATTGGGAGAGAGCAGAGCTCGAATCGCGGCATGAGCACGAGGCGGAGTCCGACGCCTGTCCCCGGCTCGCTCCCTGTTGTCCTCTGTTTGGCTGCCCTGCATCTCCCCCCGGCGCCTCGCCTTCCTTCATCCCGACTTTGCCCTCCTCCCTCGTCCTCACCCTCGTCGCCGTCGAGCACGCCGCCCACCATGCCCATCGCACCCATCACTGGAAAGCTCAGGAAGCGCTTCTGGCTCGACCTCACCACCGCCCTTGGCCTCGGCGTCAGCGCAGGCTACGCATTCTGGTACGTCCGCTTCCCCTCTCTCCGCGCGGCATTCCAACTCACCCTCTCAACAGGTACGGCGTGCATCTTAAGCATGGTGAGCAACCCCCCATGGCCTAGCATTTGGCGCCATCCCCATCGTCGATGGCCCTGCTGCATCGCTGCCCTTTCTCCGATATCGAATTCCCGCTGACTCCGTCCTTTTTCTCTGCCGACAGTCCAGCGCCAGGAGGAGCTCTACCTGAGGCTCGAGCGCGCCAAGGTGCAGCAGCAGTAGACGTTGGGACGCTCTGTACAATCTCGAAATCCTATCCCATTCCCTGCCTTCCTCTGTGCACGGCTGCCAACAGCGGTCGCCTGTTGTGTACGCGCCCGCGCTGGGTCGCGACCCCTAGCCTGGACCGGACCCGGCGTACCCAGCTGGCGCATCCATCATCTTCCCTCATACGCATAACGCGGCCCACACACATGTCGGAATGCAACACAACATGCGGCCTCTCAATGCCGTCATAGAAACGAAATAGATACATGATTAGCGTGTGTATCCTGAATGTCCCGAGGGCTGGACGTATCACGTCGCATATCATATACAGCATACGTGGGGTGAACAGGCCCACAGCGATCAATTCAACAGCCCCAAGCTCTTCAGCTTGTTGCAGCTCTCTATCGGCTCTGCGTCGATCTTCCGCACCTTTTCCCAGTCCGTGCCGATGCCAAACAAGCCCACCTCCTGGTCTTTCTGCCGCTGTTTGCGGTCGAGACCCCGCTGACACTGCGCGAACAAGTCCTGCGTATACGCGCGCTCGATGCTGCCCTCGAACTTGCGCAGTTGCGGCCCAGGTTTGTTGTCATTTCTCGCAAGCTCCGCCGCTATAGGGTGACCGGAGAATTCTGCGGCGTTGACGTGGTACTTGACGTGCATGTCGCTCGTGGTACGCTCAACGTTGTAGCGTCCGGTTGGTGTGAACGCAAAGCGCGGGTCGGGGGTAGGTGCCGTTCCGAAGAGATTGGGCAGGGCATTGAGGAGCGAGAAAGCAAGTAGGAGCAAGAGAGGCAGGATTGACACCCATGTTGACCGAGGTTCCGCTGCCGGTTGTTCTTGTCGTGCGTTCGTGCGCATGCGCGTTGTGCGGAATCCGCCAGGACCAAATGTCGCCGTGAACACTGTGAGGCAGTAAATACGGATTTCCGGAGGGCGCATTTTGGCAGAACTTACTGGGTCCACCAAACGGACTACCGTTCATGGGCCCGCCACCGCCGCCGAAGAACATATTGAACAGATCTTCTGGACTCATCTCGCCCTCGAAGCCGCCACCACCACCGAAGCCTCGGGAGAACGCAGGGGACCCCCTCCCAGACGATGAGGACATTCCGCTGAAGCGCGATTCGGGGTCCGAACCATGCTGGTCATATGCGCTTCGCTTTTGCGGGTCTGTACATAGGGTTTGCGAGAGTAGCAACGGTCATCGTAATAGAGAACTCACCTGACAAAACCTGGAAGGCTTTCGAGACCACTTCACGCACAGTTTAGCGATACCCATCACATTACCGCACGAGCAGCGAGACTCACTCTTGAACGCCTCGTCGGCGCCCGGCGCCCCGTTCTTGTCTGGATGCAACGCCAGAGCGAGCTAGCGTGCCCACCCCGTCAGGAAAACGGGCACAAATGAGCGAAACGAGGAGGCGTGGACACACCTTCCGATAAGCCTTCTTAACGTCCGCCTCCTCGCAATCGCGCTTCAGCGAGAGGATCTCGTAGTACTCCGTGATCTTGCACTTGCGCACGCGCTCCACGACCGCAGCGTGCTCCGGGGTATATGTCCTCTTCTTCTCGGGAGCAGGGCCGCCGTTCGCCTTCGCCTTGCCCTCCGCCTTGGACGAGTCCCCGCCGTGCCGCTGCCGGGCCCCCGCTGCGGACGGGTGCGTCTCCGCCGCCGACGTGCGCCCCTCGGCACTGGACGAGCCGGCCGCGTGGGAGGACGACGACGGCGCGGCGGACTCCTGGATCTCGACCTCGATGACCTCGAGCAGCTTCACGGCCTCGGCGGTGGAGAATAGCGTGAGCGACTTCTGGCAGAATCGTTTGGCGGAGGGGTAGTTCCCTGCGTTCCGGTGCTTCTGCGCAATCGCGAGGCACTTGAGGGCCTCGTCTTTGTTGCTCTCCATGCTGCCGCGAGACAAGTAGGCTATGTGCGCGCCGCGGTTAGATGGGCTATGGACGAGGAGGCGGGAAGGGGTGGTGAGATGGTCGTGGGTACTGCAGAGTGGTGACGAGCCGAGTGATGCAAGGGGTATCGGTGCTATTCACTTAATCGGTAAGTACACAAGTATAAGCCCAGTGTTCGAGGAATCATTACCACACTAGTAGCTGAATCTTATCCTGGTAAGAAATCTGTTTGTAGTGCTTTCATAAGAAGAGATAAGAAGGGTATTTCAGGCACGTCAGATGTCGTAATGACCCGTGTCACAATAGTAAGCACTCTCAAGTCTCCGGCGCCAAAGGGCTCGAACGCTTGTATTCGTACGCTCATCTCGTTCAGCGATGTCTGCATCCCCGCAGGCAGCCTCCGAAGAGCCGGAGGAACTAGTACGATTCAGACAGCAATGGCTGGAGGAGTTGCGCAGCAAGAAGAAGGCGCCGTCGAGTCAAGGCGGCAGCTCCGCCTCCACGTCCGCGGTCATTACCTCCGCCTCCACGGATGCCGCCGCACAACCTCACTCACCCCCTGCACACCCCACAACACAGCGCAGGCTCTCTCATGGCGCTCAGGTCTCGCCACCACCAATCCGAAGGTCTTCAGCGTCTGCGACTCAAGCTCCAATCGGACCGGCCTTACGGAGGGCAGTCGAGATATACAAGAACGCGGTACAACATGAGCAGCAAGGTCAGCTCGACGAGGCGCTGCGCCTTTACCGGACCGCGTTCAGGCTGGACAACAATGTGGACCGGGCATACCATATGGTGGAAGAGCAGCTGAAAGCGGTGACATCTTCCGCGGCTGTCTCACCACCCCAAACGCACCATCGCAAGACCTCGTCCACAGCAGGCAGTGTGGACGCGATAGTAGAGGGTCTGAAGGGCATGGAACTGGGCGCGCCCGTCGTCCGTACCCGTGGCGAAGGAGTGGTCACTGGGACGCTTGCTAGTCTGATCTCGTCCTGGCCGGCAGAACTTTCTTTCGAGGCCGAAGACCCACAGGAGGGAGTGCCAATATCTTTGCTTCCCGACGAGCTCCTCGTTCTTGTAATGCGGCTTCTTGACCATACGGCTATCGAGCGGTTTGCCCAGGTCAACCGTAAGGCCCGTGTTCTTGCGTTGGATGGTACAATATGGAGGTACGTCTAGTCGGTTCGTTTCACCTTCACCAGAATCTGCACTAAGCGTTATCAGACCAATGGTGCAGTCCGTGCTCAAGCCACCACAAATAACGAGCGAAGAGGAGCTTGTGAAGTTGGAGTTGAAGTACATGTCGGACTACAGGCGCATCTACATTGAGCACCCGCGCGTGCGGTATGATGGTGTCTACATCGCTGTGTGTCATTACATGTACGTACCTCGATCGCCAATATCACGCGATTTTCCATTGAGGCTGCCGTTTGCGAACCACAGTCGTAACGGCATCGGAGAGAACGCTTGGGTGAATGTGCGTATTTCTGTGCTACCGGCTGACGGTCTCCGACGTACGACTGACCGGACGCGCCATCGCAGTACAGCCACCTGATTACTTACTACCGATACCTGTAGGTGGGATGTGGTATAAAGCGTATTCGATAAGCTCACGTTCTCACCTCTCCAGCCGGTTCTTCCCTGATGGCCAAGTGCTCTCCCTCCTCGCGAACGAGGAGCTCAATCCGCAACATGTGATCCCCCTCCTCACCCCCGCGCTGCGCATGAAGGTCCGTCACGTCCCTCGAGCCTCTCCCCAAATTCTCCCACTAACTCCCGCCTTTATCGTCTCGCCTTGCAGGGATTCATGATCGGCACCTGGTACCTCGACGGAACCGAGGTGCACGTCGAGGAGCTGCTCGAGCCCGGGGCGACCGACCGGCGGTACTCGTTCCAGATGCTCCTCGAGCTGCACTCGCGCCCGCTCGGGCGCTGGAACCGCCTCAGCTTCCGCGAGTACGACTCGGTGCACATCGGCAGCGGCGAGGCGACCCCGCTCGCGCTCAAGAACGAGCGTCCGTTCTGGTTCTCGAAGGTCCGCTCGTACGCTTAGGATGGATGGATGGTGGGCGCTGTATGATATGGTGTGGTGTGCGTGTGGTGTGCGTGCCGCGGAGGAAACGATGCTCATGGACGCGAATTCGCAGGGGTAATCGCAGGTTGTAAATTCAGAATTATAGAACGGCTCGGGTTGTTGAACGAACTGGGAGCTCCGCAGCCCGTAATGGCCACAACATTCTCCAGATCAGGATGCTCTACTGCAAATAACTGATGGTGCAGGATCGCTTTATCTGGGATCCCTTGACCCGAAAGTGAACCATAAACGTTAACGTTCACAAATTGTTTGGCTTTATGGGCGCCGATAAGCGCCCGTATCACCCGACGGCAACGTTCGCTGCAAGTTCATGTCTGCTTCCCATATGGTCATGGTCATCAGCTAGAAAACCCTCTTGTGCAACCGAAGAATCACGCTGATGAATGGTTTTCCATTTAGCGCTCAGCTCTTTGAAGCCCTCCGCTAAGACCAAGGACATTCCGAGTGGTCTTGAAGGACCTTGAGGTGCATCGCACTGCCAGTGACCTAGACTATTCCCAGCTGATCATTAGTGCAGGGTTGTGCAGGGAGCGAGAATTTGAAACTGCTACATATAATATAAGGACAGGAAGTACGAACCTAGGCAGGAATATTCTATGGGGGGTGGCGCGTGACCCCTTGAATTTTGCGTTTCGACAAGGGCCGGCCCTCGTCCGCCGCTCCTTATACCCGAAGGCGAGGCTGGTTTACGAGCCTAGTAGAGACATCCCCTTGGTCGGGTCCTGGCCCCCTCGCGCATGTTGTGATTCTGCAACATCACAACATCACATTCTCGGGGACGAGACCATGCTGATCCTTTCTCAGACCAGATTCCAACCACTCTTCACAACCCACGCCGTGTGCGCATGGCCGGCCAAACGTGCCGTCATGCCTTGATAAGAGTTGAAGACTGCATGCGAGGCTGCGAGCACATGCACATCGTGTCCCGAATGCCTCGCCGCTGCAAGGAGGCGCGGCGTGTTAAGCGGGACGCCGTGACCCTGGAACGTTCAGGCGCGAACCTGTGTTGTGTGGCTGGGGGCTGACAGATCTCGGCTGTAAGCTGTAGCTTGATGTCAGCTGCCGATGGACAGACTGCACGGCGTCGAGTTGGAGCGCCAGCCGAACGCATGGGTACTAGATCGTACAGCACCGTAAGGCGCCGGGAACGATGCATTGATGATACACGATCCAGAGAGACAGGACTGCTACACAGTACCCAAGTGAATGGTGACAGGGGTGGGGGCAGGGGTAGGGCGTCGGAGGTGAGAAAAAAAGACAAGAGAGAACAACAAGGAGTGAGTAATGAGCCGATGCAGTGGC
This sequence comes from Lenzites betulinus, assembly GCA_022264855.1. Classification (NCBI taxonomy): domain Eukaryota; kingdom Fungi; phylum Basidiomycota; class Agaricomycetes; order Polyporales; family Polyporaceae; genus Lenzites; species Lenzites betulinus. The sequence continues at coordinate 195,922 of JABYQU010000019.1, forward strand.
GCATCGCTGTCCAGTTAGGGGAGAAAGCACACGACAACAAGAGAACAGGTGAGGGGGGAGTGTCCATGTGGAGGTCGGGAGCCGGGGATGTCGACAGGTAGGCGGAGTGAGGGGGTGGTAAGAGTAAAAAGACGACGAGTGCGCAGTCTTCGATCATAGCCTGGTGACAGCCTTTGCGTCGAGTGGCATTCCTTCATCGAGTCGAAGGGATGAGCCGTGGTGCATGTTCATGAATAGAATAGTTACTGACCTGAGGGATCGATGCCATGCGCAGCGAGAATGCGATTCTGGCGAATCAACCTCGCTTGATCGAAGCTACGCGGAACGGAGTAGTCAGGCCCGCTATCCTTCCATTCTCCAATCGTGTGTGTCCAACCCTCGACTTCGCAGAAGAAACCGAAGGTATAGAAGGAGGGTACTCACTTTACACGCTCCCGGCGCATGATGTCCAGCACCTCCTGAGTGCCATGCTCGTCGAGACCAGCCCGCGAGTCCCCCTCCCTGATGTTCGCCTCGATGTCGAACGTCGACGAAGACAAGCCAGCGTTGGCCTGCTCCGCGAACGTCGCCACGGGCTGGTAGTGGGCGGGGACGCGGGACCCAAAGAGGGACCGCATGGGGTTGATGAGCGCAGCTCGGTACCGGAACGTCACTAAGGAGGGTGAGCACGGCGTCGTGGACAACTTGGGGCGACCCAGCGGGGGACGGGGGAGGACTTACACATTACCAGCAATGTCGAGATGGCGAACACGGACAACCAGAAGAACATGGAGAGGCGGGCGTCGGGGATTTATGGCAATCGGAGTCGGTTGCGGGGGCGGCGCGCGTATGGAGACAAGCGCCCGCCTCTTGCCCAGCCGGGCATCATATACCCTCCTCCACGTGCCCCGTCCGCGCCCCCATCCGCCGCCCGCCTCGCCCGCGCAGGCCCTCGCCGCGTCTGCTACCATCCACCATCCTCCTGTTTAGCTCGGACCGATTCTGAACACAGCCATGCTTGGCCAGGTTATGCTCCTTGTCGCGACGGTCGCGCTCCTCCACGGTCAGCCTCCTACGCCTCTGTCAGCGCGTAGGTCGCAACACTGACCTGCGGTCTCGTTCCAGCCGCATTCTCCACGTATGAACGTATGTCCCATATTATGCATGCATGCTGTTTTTTCATGCTGACGCGTGTCGCACAGACCTCTCCCTGTTGAAGGCCTTGGGCCGGCCGGAGGGTTCTCTCCCGAATGATGTTAGTTCTATGTTTCTAAGTTGAGCACAGGGCGTCTGCTCATCCTGATACTGCGTATTCTGCAACAGATTGTGTTGGAAGCCATTGGGGCACTATTCCTGGCCATCGTCGGCGCAACAGTACGCAGCTCGCCCCTGCGCGAGGTGACATGGCGGAGCGAGATGAAGCGTCGGTGCGTACATAATTCGCCTTACTCTCTTCTCGCCTCTTATCCCCACCCCGAAGCGCACAAGAAGAGGACCAGGATCCACGCTTATCCTTTGCCACCTTCGCTCAGCGAGCAGGGATCGCGCCAAAAGCTTCATCGTCTCTATGATGTCGCCACCGGTGCCGCCTCGATTACTATACGCGTAGGCGTGTGTGACTTCATGGTCCACCTTATACATATCAATATTTTGAAAGGCAGCTAACGTAGACATCGCCTCACGCGCAGTAGAGTGGCGTCTGCAACACCATGCTATAAGTAGCCTGCCGCCTCGTCTTGGCGCGGGCTGAGATATGGGTGCTCAAGCTCTCAAACCTCAGTACAGCAGTCACCATCTTCTCCGGAGCGAATGGTGTATTGTTCACTGCTCCCCAACTATCACCAAACGGTCGGCTGTGAGTTACTCGTGTGTTCTTGAAGAGAATTCTGATTCCTTCCCCAGTTTGCTTTTGACATATCTGGTTAGATTCGGGATCTGTCGGATGCCATATCGCAGTATTGAGATGGCACAGTTCTTCGAGCCTTCCTCTTTTGGCATTGTGTGGTTCCAGCTTCGGCAACTGGCCCGACGATATGTCTGAGTCAGGGCCAAACTGGGTTCAAAAGGGGGTGAGGTTTGTTTTGCGAACAGCCTGGGGGTCGCGTGATACTTGGATTCTCACAGAAAGGTCCGCTTCTTCGAGGCGTGTTGGATAGCCGCTCAAATTCCTCCCCACAGTTCGCCGAGTTAAGCAGGAGAGACTCTTCTCCCGCTTCCCATAGTGAGTAAACCTGTGCTACCTCATGCCCCCTGTTCTGCGTTTGATGGGCACGAGGCAGCAAGCCTATACATATGTGCTTCCTGTGGGCCAGGTGGCGTACGACCCTTTTCATATAAACCCAACTAGAAGCAGGACAGGATAATACAGGCATCTCCTCTTTGCGTCTGTACATCGCTCTCCATCTTTTGTTCGCTCGACATCATGAACCAGACCACTGCCACAATATGCCCTCACGCTCGCTCCACGAATTGGCAGACCAGGATATCAAAAACTCTCGAAAATCTTGGTGGCGGTGGAGAAGTACGTTCTTTCTATGCACGTCGGAGCGAATAGCTCATAATGTTGTTTCGCAGTTTGTCGTCACGGTCTTCGACAGTCGCGCAAAAAAAGACAAGAAGCGTAGCCGTGGACGCGAAACTTCAAAGCCAAACGAGCTGTATAAAAATCTGAAAGCAAATCCGCACATATCTACTTGGCCACTCGAACCACTCATACAGTTCTACAATGGGCAGCCAACTATCAACACTCCGTTCTTTCCTGCTTGGGAGGAGCTCGCCGCCAATGGCGCCCCGGAGATGCTGATTCAACTGACGCCACCGAAATTTACCGAGGAGGATTCTCGCAATGAGTGCCTTCCAAAGGAGCGTCCGACTCTTCCTCCGCTGTCTTCTGTCGTAGGTGAAGAATATAGAGCAGGAGTTCCGCCGATGCACTGTCGATCGACGAAACCTGTAGTGATGCGCGAAAGAATGCTTGACAGATTCAAGTTGTCTTTCGATTTTCCTAGCTTTAAGGCCACCGCTCGGCGTCGCTTGGGTTCGTCTCCCTCTGCTGTACGGATGAATCTCCATCCAACTCGACTGACTCCCGACGGGCGATCTAGCTCGCAACTCGCATTTCAGGACAACTGCTTTCCCGGTCGGCCGACCCGCCTCGCTGCGCGTCGCCACGAGGCCCCCCCGCTACATGCGCCCTCCCCAGCTCCTCATGCGATACGCAGAGATGTCGTCGTCTCCGGACCGCCCAACTACTTCGCCACCAATACCGCCGGGCCCCCTTGCACGCCACACGCCTCCAACGCTCGGGGGTTCAATCAACAGAGCGTCGCCGGGCCATCCACATCCCCTCTCTGCCCCCCGCTTGCGAGCCGAATCCCTGCCGGGTCCCTATGCTCCCCCACATGCGCTGTTAAAATTGCGGGAGCGCCCGCGCAAGGACATGAAATTCAAAGGGATGGTGTACGGATGCGAGAGGTGGCCTATTGTTTCTGCCCCACCACGTGTTCAGCACCCCGTGGATGCGCCTCTCACCCTCCATCGGCCCGCGCCCGTCGACGGAACGCTCTGCGAAAAGACGTCCGCAATGATGATCGCGCTGCCAGAGCGCGAGAGCAGCTTTTGCAGCAAATTCGACGTCGTGACGCCGGTGTCGTTCGAAACTACCATGCAGGCGCGCCGTGCGCGTAAAGAGGCCCCCGGGCCGCATGGAAGTAAAAGCGAGGACACTGGCTGCACGGAGGTCCTCAAGGTACTTGATAGTAATACTTGCTAAATGCTTCGATATGTTCGGATATGCTGTTCCTCGCGTTATAGATCTATCTGCACGTGCACGTACTGCATCTCGTATATGTACTTGTAAGTTCCATGATATCCATGCATATGCTATAATCGACCCTCCGAGCACTCACATCATCAAGTTGACATCAACTCCGAGTCTCCGACGAGTCGCACAAGGTCGCACAGTGATGCGGTCCGATAAGATTATATGTGCTACAAATCCGATCGACGATCTCTCGATCGGGATAGACTCCCCATCTCTCTGCCACTCAAGTACCCACCAGTGCTGGGTCTGGCACGACGGTACCTCCTCCTCTTTCTCTTCCCTCATCATGATGACGACTCCATAAAGCACTACCAAACCACGGTGGTAGTGGGGTACAAGTTCACTAAAGGCAAGAGGGTGGCACGATGACACAATAAAAGCATGTCTGACCAAGCCGTAGGCTAGCAGTACGATGGTCCAGCATACGCAAAACCTCTATCGACCATCGTAGGCACGACGTGAACAGCCCCTCCGCTGGCATCAACGTCGACCCTCTGTGCCCAGATAGCCGGCGACAATCAGGTCTACATCCCAATTGGCGGGATGGAGTCCGACTGCGCCCGCAACGCCTGGTACAGAGGGCCGCGTCGCAGCTGCGACCCATCCAGACTCACCGCTCATCATTATGTTCCCTGGAGCGCATATCTCGGGAGTCTTGTGCTCGGGATAGATACCGGCCATGGCCATGGCCCTCTGCTCGAGCCAGTGGTACGTGTCGTTGGTTCCGTAACTGCCTTGCTGGGTGAACCATCGCGCCTCGTCTTGCATGGACTCGGAGTCGCGTGGGGCAGGAGGCGGATATTCGTCGCAGGGCCTCGGATCGCCCCGGAATTCGCCCGTGTGGTTGGCCCGCGTTCGTGGTGTTGCGACTGATAGCTGAGCGTCAGAGGGAGGCTCGTAGTTGGCTCGCTCGCGTCTGTGGTTGTCGCACAAGCAAGCCAAATTACAGCCATTGACGAGTGATGCCGAGTGTGCCGCTCCGATGATGTCTTGTGATTTTGTTTGTTTGTGCGCTGACTGCGCACTTTACGTCTCCCAAGCTGGATTGTGAGTATGGCTTGGCACAATCCCAGTGGGCCACTGCACGAAGGACGGTGCGGTTGTGGCAATGGGATCCGTAGTCCAGCTCGCGTCTGAGACATACGAGACCTGGTCATTATACAGTGGTTGGGGCTCCTGAGAGACGGGCGGTAATGACTGAGAAGACAATGGAAGACCGGGCGGCTGCTGCACCAGGTGGGGGGTTGCGTTATACGGTGGCACTTGGTCGTCGTGGTGGATCCGCTCGCCCCAGTTCGCAGAGACCGCTCTGTGGCGGCGCCTCTAGATTGGAACGTGAGCTCTCTTATGGACTGCGGATCCACGATGGTGGACTCGGGTTGCCCTCCTCTGCAGTGACCTGCCCGTATCTTGGAAGGACGTGAGCTCGTGCTGGGATCTTGGCAGTTACAACATGTCGCGGGGGCCCGGGCATCGCGTGTGTGCGGCGGCGTTCAATGGTGCCAGGCTAGCGTCCAAGTCAATAATGATTCTGGCATGCACATGAGCCAACGATGTTCCTCATTTGGATGGTGGTGGTATGTGGCGCTCCTACCGCTGCCAATGCATACTAACATGATGTTGGTTTCCTAATTTTCCCTAAGGATGAAGCATGTTGGCAGCGGTAGGAGCGCCGCAGACGGTTGTGAGTGGTGCGAGTTGGAGTATGTGTACGCCACTCCCCGGTTATAAGAGGGATCAGTCACTGGCACACCACACCACACCTCCGTTGCAGATGGCCGTATATTCCGAAGAGGTCGCCGGCCCCGCGCTAATCCAGCTAGTGTCCTAGGAACTCATCCATTTCGTGCTTCTTTGACGAACTACCACCACTAGCCACAGTCAAGTGCATCTGCAAGAAACATAGCCCCATTTTTATAGATGAATAATTACGAAGGTTTTACATATCAGAACCACCGTCTATAGAAGCTCCTTCTCGCCAGGGGAACTCAGGGATACCGCTGGTGCAGACTAGATCGAACGACCCGCTGAACCGCTACCGACTCGGGCACCTTCGAATCCCTTAGTAGGAGCCGGACTCAAGACATGTTCCTCATCGAACCCTTGATTGGACTCCGCCTCGCCGCCAGCCTCAGGCCCCAGGCGTTATCTCAGCTCACGTATGAACTGTGATACTTGAGCTTGGACAACTGCTCTCAAAGCGACGTCAAATTGCAAGACACTCTCGGCTCCGAGACTCGTTACATCGTACAGTACGTGTTCCTCGGTTTCCCCGCACCAGACTTCCGATTCACATGCCCAGGCCGCAGCACACAGGGATGCCATCGACGATTGGCCGGCGCCCGCAGTCGTATTGGTCGTAATTTGCGCATGATACGACGCGATTTCGACCATGTCACGATACGTCGCCGGCAGCGAACGTTGGGCAACCTGACAGGACTTCGATGACAAAAGCGTATATCGGGGCGCACAAAGCATTCCTTTCCAACGCCACAGGGAGAGGCGTTAGTAAACCGCTGAACATGTGAACTGGCGCAGTGAGCTGGGTACCGCGAAATCATACGCGTGTTTAGGTCGCCTGGCCACGATCGCTGCGAGTTAGCTGCGAGTGGTGCTCCGTTTTGTATACTGACTGCGATCTAATCATGCGTACCCTAAGTCGTCGTTACACATACGCTGTCACCGAGACAGGGGTTGATAAAATCCGCCATGGTCGGGAGAGAGATGTCGTGTGTGGTGTGTGTGAGCACGATGTGTCAGAAAGTGTGTGAGCCGGGGGCCCGAGGGGGCGGGGACAGCCGGCACCGAGCGTAGCGATGACGTCGGCCGCTGAGCGAGCGCCGACCAATATATTCGCGCACATATCAGACGGCGAGCGACTTTGTATCCTCCTCCTCCTCCATCATGGCCTCCCGCGTGGCCACCTTGTCTGCCTCCACCGCTACACAGCAGCAACCTCGTCTGACTCCCGACACCGCACCCGCACCCGCCACGAGCACAGGCGCTGCACAGGGCACCCTCCATGTCTCCCAGCCCTACCGCAACAAGTCCAACAAGCTGCGCGCTATGGTCACCTTCGCCCCCCGCAAGTCGCTCTTCGACATCTCGAACGAGAACAGCACCACCAATGAGTTCCGCGGCTTCTTCACGCTCTTTTGGACCTCCCTCTTCCTCTTCGTTGTCCGCACGTATGTTCGCAGCATCGAGACCAACGGATACATCCTCGACTTCCAGTTCGCGACCATGATCTCGCGCGACGCAATCACACTCGCTCTCTCCGACGCCGTCCTCGTCCTCAGCACCGGCCTATGTGTTCCCTTTGCCAAAGCCATCGCGAAGGGTTGGATACCGTCGTACACGGCCGGCATTATCTTCCAGCATCTTTGGCAGGCGGCTGTACTCGGTATTGCGGTCACCTGGACATTCAATCGGTCCGTCCCTCTGCTGGACTCTTCACGTTCGTTCAAGCCAACTCACCATGCTCCAGCCAATGGCCTTGGGTTCAATCCGGCTTCCTCACCCTTCACTCCTTCGTAAGCCTCACGCTACGATCATCGGCATCTCCCGCATAACACCGCTGCACTAGGTCATGATCATGAAAATGCACTCCTACGTGAGCACCAACACCGACCTCGCATACACCCACAAACGTGCCGCGAAGGTCCTCGCTCAGCTCAAAGAAGCCACCGAAGCTGAGGGCGGCTGGGACGCTGCCCTCCAAAAAGCAGAGGCGGTAATCCAGCAGGAAGAATCCGCATCGTCCGTCGCAGTGGGTACGCCAGGCATACCAGACGACGCGCCAGCAGGAACTACTACATCATACGTTGATGCGCGCACCGCTGTAACGCTTCGCCAGCGGCTCGCCGCACGTGCAGCAGCTGGTCTGAACGCCGACGGTACCGCATCAGCAGTGAAGACGACCGGAACGCGCGTACTGCCCCCCACTGCGGCCGCGGTCCCCACATACCCTCCGACGCCGGCGGAGATTCTTGTGCACCATCCCTCGGAGAAGATCGCGGACCTGGCGAAGACGCATGCCGAGCTCGAGCGCGAGCTGCGGGGCAGCGTGGAAGGCCGTGTTCGCTGGCCGGCCAACATCACGCTGCGCGACTTTGCGTGGTATCAGCTCACGCCGACGCTCGTGTACGAGCTGGAGTACCCGCGCACAGAGCGCATCCGGCCGCTGTATGTGTTCGAGAAGACGGTTGCGTTCTTCGGGACCTTCGCGCTATTATACACGATCGTCGAGACGTTCATCATCCCGCTCACGCCGACAAAGGAGCAGAGCTTCGCGCGGAGTCTGCTCGACCTCGCGTTGCCGTTCATGATCTCGTATCTGCTGTTGTTCTATATCATCTTTGGTTCGTGTCCCACCATGTTTCAAAGGAAGCCAGACTGATGAGATCCACGCGTAGAGTGCATATGCAACGGTTTCGCAGAGCTCAGCTAGTACGTCATCCCGAACCCATTAATATCGCCTACGCTAACGTACTATTTGTGTCATAGCTTCGCAGATCGGCAGTTCTATGACGACTGGTGGAACTCGACTTCATGGGACGAGTTCTCGCGCAAGTGGAACCGGCCGGTGCACACCTTCCTCCTCCGCCACGTCTACGCGTCGACGATGACCAGCTATAAGCTCACGCGCCAGAGCGCGATGTTCGTCACCTTCCTCCTCTCAGCCGCGGCGCACGAGCTCGTCATGGCGATTGTCACGAAGAAGATCCGGTACGTACACCCCCTATCCCGTCTTCTCCCGCGGGTCGTTCTGTCAGGATAATCGTGCTGACGCGGTGCCCACGCGGCGTTCGGCAGATTCTACCTCTTCGCGCTCCAGGCAAGTCCAGTCCTCAGACACACCTATTTCGAGTTGGTGACTGACAGACGACGCGGACACTCCGATAGATCGCACAAATTCCGCTTATCGCGGTCGGACGCATCCCCGCGATCCGGCGGAACAAGCTTCTCGGGAACCTGGTCTTCTGGATCGGGCTCTACGCGGGCTTCCCCCTTCTTTGCGTGGCGTACTGCGCGTACTGAGCGCTCGCTTCGCACACGCGCCCCTCAAACGGCGACACGTGCGGCGTGAAGCCTATCGATAGACTCGCCCGAGGAAGGCCGCACTCGCTTGGATATGAAGACGACCACGACGACGTTCACGACCCCCCACCCTCCTCCTCCTCACCGTAATAACTATCGCATCTCTCATCTCCATCGGCCCGAAATACGCATCGCACCGGAGTACATACATTTTATATATTTGCATCGACGAGGGTATAGGCGGCAGTTATCGGGGCTCTAGTATCGTACAGTCGAGAGGGCACGTGGCGGACGCGGCCCTGGATAATCTTCAGTAGATGTCATAGTATACATGTTTTGAACATTGCGGATGTCCGGCTTACGCTGATTGAGCGCCGACTCGCGCACGGGGTGGTTGCGGTAAGTACGTTCAGCTCTCGCATATACCGGCATCGCCACCGCTCGAGACGTTGAAGGCTACTTTGAAAATCGTCTTTACTTCCGGTACCCGGTGAGCGCAGCATCCTCATCCAGCCATACGTCACAATCACGGCGGGAACGGAAGCTAATCGGCGTCATGGCTGGCACGGGTTATAGCACCGTACTGCGCATCATATTGTTTCACTTTGTGGGCGACATGACTAGGTGCACATGGAGCATTTGATCTTGGGTGTAGCCTGGTGCTGATGAGCCATTCCTAGAGACGTGGGCGCAACTTATGACGTAGAAGACTCTCGAAGTTACGAACATAGTATTCCATATCCCCACATCGGGAATCCCGACATCTGGGACTTTCCGGTAAGCAGCATCGTACAAAGCCGGTTGGGAGGATAAATTATTGGCGGTATCATCAACGCGCCTGTCAGTGGCATGACGAGCCCCTCTGGGGACCACTGTGACTGTGCACGCAGATTTAAGCGCTCATGCAAGGAAAAATACTCGCTCGGACCGCCCAGGCGTCCATCTACAGCACCTTCCTAATCTGATTGTATGGAGATGACGTTTCGTAGGCGCTTAATTGTTGATAGAACCCTTAGCGCTGACAGCACTGACATGTTCTCTACCTGTTTCTGACCTCCGTGTGGGACCCTCACGCACTCTCGGACGTACATATCCGTGCTCTCTAGAGCGAAGAATGTCTGCGATACTTGCAAAGACGTAAATCAAGCTGTCAAACTAATCAAACTCAGGCTGTCCAGCTACTTTACGCCCGATTGCTGTGCACCGCGAACATACCCGAGTACAGTACGCTGCGCCGCGGTCTATCATGCTTCTGGTAGGTGCATAGCACTCGGTCCCATACCTCCGACAGCGAACCTTTCATAGCATCCGATGCCTGGCAGCCTGTACACCGCACCCGATTGCACGCTGCGCGGCTCTTGCTGTGAGCGTAATCGCGCAATGCGCACCGGTGTCCTCTATAAAGCTTGTGGATGAGACTCGCTGGCCCGCCTGAGCAACTTACACTCCTAGTTCTCCTGACAAACATATCAACCAATCTCAAGCGCCATGGAAAGCCCCTCGACTGCATCTTTCGTCAGTCAATCCACCGCCGTTGCCGCGGTTTCCAACGATAAATACGCTTACACTTCACGCGACTACTCGGTATGTATACCCTTGTTTCAATTTAATTTGTGTGTTCAACTGAGGACAAGAAGGAAGTGGTCATGAGCCCTCCGCCTTACGAAGACATGCCTTCCCCCTCAGTTTACGAATATAACCGCGACCAATCCGTGTCGAGCCATGCGGATGACGTCTCTAGACCACGACTGGACTCCTATCTGTGGAAAGCGGCGAAGTTCGGCGATGCGAGCCAACCCAGAGCGCATCGACCTTTGACGCACGCGGTGAACGGGATCGTCCTCTTCTCCAAGAAAGACGCGCTCACCGGTACGTCGTACACACAACTATGCGAGTCCGCCGAGTGCTGACCTGATTTATCAGGCACCTACGCCATCGACCCCGCGTTGCCCAGACTCAACGCGTCGAAAGACTCAGACGCGATCGCCGCCGAGCGCGAATACGCACACGAAGTGCGGCGGGCCGAGAACGGGTGGAGCTGGGACTGGGGGGCGCGGAAGCCTGAGCACGAGACCCACAGCGCCGCCTTCAGGACGCGCCGGGGTAATATCGACTTGAACCTGGCTATTGCGGCCACGGTCAACACGAACGTACACTCCAAGCGGGGAGACAGGGTCCCGGCGGCTGTGTCGATTTCGAGTCGACATGGAGATATCGCGGTGAATGTGGTAAGATCGTCCCGCCGCCACCCGTGATTGCCCGGAGCTTATGATTTATTATTCGCGTTGTAGACAGAGACACAGCCGGGCAGGGTACTACACCTTGATGTTGGCTCACGTACCGGTTCGTCGCCGAGCGCTGAACAAACATGAGAGGCCTGGCTTATCTGTTCTACAGGGAATATTCTGGTGCTTCTCCCCCCGTCGTTCGCCGGACACGTCAAGCTGTATAGCAGACACCTCGAGAACTACACGAACGCTCTACTCCCCAACCTCACGCCGCGCTGCCACCTCGTCCACAAAGCCGAGCGCGTGATCACACTCAAAGTGTGCCGTCCAGAGCAGAACGTCGACGGGCGGGAAGCTGCGGACTCTGGAGACGATCTATGTATCATCAGCACACGCACAGGACGTATCGCGATTGGGTTGAGTGGGCTCGATGAGATCGACGCTGATAGGATATGGGGGGAGACGACCTTTCATCGTATCGGGAAGGTTGTTCAAGTGGCGTTGCTTGGAGGGACGTCGTTGTTACCGTAGTGTCGTGACGTTATACCAAGGGTAATAAAGATATGACACTTCTGTCGAGTCGACGTGTACAACTCGATTGTGCCTCGCTCGCGTAAAAAGCAGAAGCCCTCTACACAAGCTGGGGTGTTTTAACGTTCAGGATCGAAACACCTTATGGCGAGAGCGCCACAATGCATGACCATCCATGTGAGTAAGTCTCGTGTCCGATACACATTACAGTATTTATGTAGACCGCCACTGCAACAGGACTCAATCGCACCACGCCGCCAGATATAGGCTGCTTTGACTTGTCCGCGGTATAGAGCATCGTACCATGCACAAATTCAAGTAACTACTGCCGAGCGTCGACCAGGTCTCGAGAACGCCCATGTAGAGCAGCCAGACCGCAACTACTGTCCTGAAAGGGGAATATAAAATTAAAATTTCGCCCAACTGCTTGATGATCCGAGCGTGCTCACTGTATAAGTAGTTGTGAAATCATCCCCAGTCTTGGGCAAGTATTCGATACCGCTCTCACGGCACGAGCCTTTCGATATAGCGTCTTGACGGCGACGTCAGAGAACGGCATGAACTTCGTAAGTACGAAAAGGACTCACCGATTGGGATGAACTCGCCGTCAATGACAGAACCCTTAAGATTGAAGTACCACTCGATAGCGTTCAGCTTCTTGCCGTCGCAATTGAGGGCAGGCGTGACCCCCGTAGCTGCGCTGAGAGCATCGGTGAGCTCTTTGAGAGTGAATGTCTTTTCCTCGGTGGGGGAGATACCCGCGTCAGTGAGTAAGTCGTAGGTCGGAAGTGTCTGTAGTACGTTCAGCGACATATCCGTGACCGTACGAGGGAGGGGTACATGCCTTAAATAGTTTCACAACCGTCTCGAAGAAAGCGACCGCCTACAGCTCGCATTAGTTGATTCTCCGCCCGCATACGGCATATCATATTCACCTCAGCCCCTGTAGGGCTGTCTGAAGGAAGGCAGGACGGATCCAGCGTGCTGTAGCATGTCCCGTGGGTCTTCCACTCGTGCTGAGAGTGCATGTACCCAATGAGCCTCATGACAGGCGAGCATCCAAGGGCATTCGGAATACGTACCTCCCAAAATTCTTCGTTCTTGCCTTCGAAATCGACCCAATACTGTCGATGAAACATAACGTTAAGATCTGTACTTGCTCGCTGTATTCATCCAGGCCTCTTCGTACCGTCTGCATGAAATCCAAGGTATCCTCGGCACCTTGGTCGGTCAGAAGCTGCGAGCGAACGTTGAGTATCACTGCGTTTGAGCTTCGTTGGGGGCAATATGCAATTTACCCCTGCGATATCGGTGTAGTCCCGGGAGGGATCGCAATTCTCAGCAAATGTGCCATCGCAGCTGTGGTGAAACGACGTGCATCAAGCGGAGGAAACGAGCCGACATTGATAAATTCGCCTACTTATTGGGCCAAAGACCGTGAATCGTCCAACTGTCGGACGGACCGCGGGGTGGGTCGGCGTCCCAGAACTGCGTCTGCATGATCAAACCCTGTCTCAGACGCCAGTCAGCACGTTGCTCCGAGAGCGCCATTAAAAGCGCACGTACTCCTGGGGCCTCGAAGCAACATAGGTCCGCCGTCGGGGTGCTGTTCTGGCACGATGCAGGACCATTGATTGAGCACATTGAATTGAAACCTCTCGAGAGGTCGATGGCCACTTGAGAGTTTGGCGTCGCGGACGCGAGTCCCGCAATAGCGATGATGACTGCAAGTGTAGTGGATGCGGCCATTTCGCACAGGCTAGATATGCTGCTGGATGACGAGTAAGTAAAGGAGGAAGCACTCTTGGTGGAGTGGAGAAAGGCAGAAGCTCGGGGTGCCCGGCCGTAGCACGAAGAGAGCTTATATAGGAAGACTAAAGGCTTCTCTTTGGCATAAGCATGCAGCTAGAAGGCGATACAGCGCCCGGGCATCCCATGATAAGCTAGAATTCGATATAAGCTCACGCCGCGCAGGACATAAACCCGATCAGCGCCAGGGGAGTACGCCCGTTACACACACCGCTTGGTTTCTCACCGGACGAAGCAGTGCGCTCCGGCCACCGCGGGAGGCATCCAGAATTAACGCGCCTACTAACCAGGAGACTGCATTCTCAAACTCACGAGAGCCGGGCAGGCTCTTCCAGGCCGTATACGGGAAGCTGCTAGGATGCTGGGAAGCTCGATCTGTACAGCTGCGCCTGCGCGCTGAGCATGAACGAAGCCTGTCAGATCGCTACAGTGCGGAGCGAACGTGCGTACGTACGTTATGACGACGTGTGTCCTCGAGCACACAGCGCGCCATGCCCATGCATGGGCTGAGGGAGCCGCGCGTGGAGCTATTTTGAGGGATACGGGCAGCTGCAGCCTGAGCGAACCTCAGCTTGGCGACTTGACGATGTTCTATATATAGCCGCGTAGTATTGGTGTTCATGGAGATTCGTACACACGTGCGTCGGTGGCTGAGCTGCTGAGCACATAAAAAGCATAGACCAAACACCATTCGGAGATGTTCTTCGTAATCGTAGTCGGTTGAATCCTCGATATGTATGAACGCGTGTCGGTCTGGGTCGGTCAACTCTAGTAGGATGCTAGTGAGTAGAGGTGCGCGATATATGTTTTCCGGGCCAACTTTTCGACTCACCGGAACATGATGCATGAATACGGTTCTTGTTGTAGGCTAGGGAGGATTCGGTGTGTCGAAATTCAACGTGACATGCTCGGGGCAAGCTACGCAGAGCAAAATCCAGGCCCTGGACAGCGCTTCGCCCAGACCTGAAACGGACGCCAGATTGCCGACAGCTGGGGTTTGTGGCGCAAAAACCACCTAATCTTCTTCAAATTGAAACAGGACAGTATCAGAGTAAAGAGTCGTTGGTGTAGTACTAGTACTTGGTAGGTTTGACGAGTCCGAGGCGCCGGCGGCCAAATACTATCGCAGTGTCTCCGGATTAGGAAGGTGTAGTGATACGACAACTTGAACTTGAACTTGAACTTGAAGCAGCAGGGCGACGGGTAGAGTTCCGCGCGCAGGCATACACGGACGCAGAGTATACTATTATAAGAAATAGTATTGAAGCTCCGAGACACAGGTTGGGCGTAGAGGTTGTCGCACACAGCCTGAACTCATGCCACCGCCCTTGGTACGGATGACTCCGCAGCCTCCCCGCATCGCACTTCGGCTGACTTTTCTTCGTCTTTGATTTCACGCTGCTCTTCATCTCGTGGTCCGGCTGTTTCGGGATTGCTGCGGTCTGAGTCATCGCCCAGCGCTGCAACATTGTCGGAGGCTGGCTCCGCGGCGAGCCTCTTTCTGCGTCGTCGTGCCATAGGGTTCAGGATCAGTGCGCAAATAATCACGATAGCATCCATGACCTGTATCACGGACGTCAGTGAATATAAATACATTCGATTGTAGACTTACCACTACAAGGGAGTACGTGACGCCTGCCACGATGTCGAATTTGTCTTTGAATGCGAGCGAGAGGTCATTGAATACGCCGCCCATGAGGTCTTTTCTTTCTTTCTTTCTTTGAATCCTCGTTTATTGCCCTCGAGGGCCGAGCCCTATGGTAGGCAATACAGCGCGGGTGACTACGGGAGAGAGCCGAGGGATCGACAGGCATACGTAGGGGGGGGTGGGGGGTGCGACGGCCGAGGCCGCCGCGGGCACAGTAGTATGGTAGGAGTATAAGTTAGACGACCGGGAGCAATAGAAAGAGTGGTTTAACAGACAGGGAAGAGGGGGAAGGGAAGGGGGCCACATGCTGGTCGCACCGCGCCGGCCAGTATACGGCAGGGAACCGGGTTCTAAACCTGCCCGTGCTTTGCAACAGCGCTGGCGCTGCCGGGCTATGAGCCTCTTGCCACGGGAGGGGTACGGTAGCCGGGCAGACACCCGGCACCGTCAGAACTCCCCCGGCCCCAACGCGGAGATTATGCTCCCAGCATGCCCATATACGTACAAAGTAGACGACACGAAACGAAGGCGGGGAGAGAGGAGACGGAGAGGGGGAGAGCGGGGGCGAGAGGGTCGAAGAAGGCGTCCAGGTCGTCAGGCGTCGCCGCCGTCGTCGTCGCTGTCGGGGTAGCCAGAGCGCGGGCCAATGAGGGCGCCGACCGCTGAACGCAGCCTTCCTGTGGCGTTGATGTAGCTGAACAGCATGCGGAGGGAGGCCTTCGCGTTGAGGAGGGCGGAGAGTGTGCGACCGGAGAAGCCGAGCGGCGCGAAGTGGACGGCGCGATGTAGCGAGTACGTTGGGCATACGAGGAGGAAGTGCTGCACCGTTTCGGGCGCTTCGCCGCACGTCGGACAAGTCGCGCTAGGCGCCTTCCCTATACGTTCCATGTACGCCTGCAGCGGAACATGATTAGTGCGGAATTGCATGAGAAGATTGGCGTGCCGTCGGGGGAGGTCAGCGATGAGCGCCCCGTATTTCTTGGAGGGCAGGGCGCCGTCGATCTCTGCCATACGAACACCGCGCCGCGACGTCCGCCACCGGACCCCCGCACGCCGATCGAGCTCGTGCTGGAAGTTTTGTCGGGCGCGCGATGCGCTGAGTGGGAGCGGCTTGCGTAATGACGTTGGGAGCAGGTGCTTGGCGGATGAGGTCTCATGTGCCGCTTCCTTTGCCGCTACATCTGCTGCTTCATTCCCCGGGACGTCCGAGTGGCCCGGGACCCAACGCAGCGTGAGGCGAAGGCGGGGGCGCGCCGCTTTGAGGTCTCGTACAGCTGCGTGAAAGATGTCAGTGAGATAACGCCCTGCCCCGGGAGAACGTAGCGTGGTGGCTCGAATTGCCGCTGTGTTGTCGAGTCCGATGGATGCGCGTCGCGTGCACAAAATTGCTCGCCGCAGGAGCTCCATGCCGAGGATCGTGGCAACGATCTCCGCCTCATACACCGTATGCCGTGTGGACGGTCCGAGGTAGAGTTGGAGGACCTCGGGTTCCTCCTGGCCCGGCGCGTAGAGCAGCGCCGCGGCACCGACACCCCCATCCACGTCCGAGCCGTCCGTGTAGACACGGAACGCGCCGTCGAGCGCCCACTGAGCGTCGTCTTCCACTGCCTCCTCCCGGTCCGCGAGGACGTGCGTGCGATGACGCGGCGTCCAGCGCGGGTGCAGGCGCACCGGCCGAATGCGCTCCGTGTCACGATAGGCCAGCCACCTGCGATAAGCATCCAGGAGCTCGTGCAAGGAAGACCGATGGGCCTTGACCAGCTTGCGGCCCGCACGGCGAACGTGGGGCGCCAGTGGGTGCGTCTTCGGGAGCGTACACAGCCGGACTGCCGCCCGGTGGCAGATCTTGTCCACCAGCAGATCGAAGGGTAGCAGGCGGGCGTGTGCCTCGAGCGTGTCGGTTGGCGCCGTGCGGAGGGCGCCCGTCATGGCGAGTAACGCCTGCCGCTGAATCTGTGCGAGCCGCCGGATGTTCCCCGCCGACCCGTGCTTGCGAGTGTGGCCGGCGAGTTTTCGTATCGGGGTGAGGAAGGTGTCAGCGGCATAGAGCATACTCGGGACAACAACAGAGAGATAGAGACGGCGCACGATGGGGAGCGTGAGCCCGTTCCGCGCCTTCGCCAGCCGCCGGATTTGGGACACCAGTCGGCTGCCTCTCGCATACGCCGAGGCGACGTGTTGCTTGAACTTGAGGGCCTGATCAACGAGAACCCCGAGGAAGCGATGGTGATCAGTCGGCTGGATGACCGTGCCGTCCGAGAGCGTGAGTTGCGGGCCAAGCCCAATCCGCTTCGGCTGCGCCTTGCAGTTGATGAGGCCGAACTTGTCGAGGGAGAACGCGGAGTTGTGTGCCCTGGACCAGTCTTGCGCACCGCCGTCCCGCTCCATGAACCGCCGCACTTTGTCATGACAGGCCCCGAACGTCTTGCCCGTGACCACGAGGGCCACGTCGTCCATCGAGCCCACCGCGTGCTCGCCGTGCTTTGTGTCTGCGCTGTCGATGAGATCAGAGTTGTAGAAGGCATAGAGGATGACTGAAAGCGGGCAGCCCTGGTCGATGCCGCTGGCGATATCAAAAAGCTCTGACGAAAAATCGTCGAAATGGATCCGAGTCTTCCGCCCCGAAAGCTTCACCCGTAGCCAGTCGACGTATTGAACTGGCACACCCCGCATGCGCAAGTTGTGATACAAACGCTCCGGAGAGGCGGCTGGGAACGCCGACTTGATGTCCAGGAACACGACCGAGGCGACGTGACTCCGCCGCCAGGCGTCTTTGACAGTTTTGGTGACGAGGTGAATGGAGTCGGTCGTCGTCCGCCCCGCACGCCCGCCGAATTGCAGGTCTGCGAGCATGGCCTTCTGTTCTGCCTCATACACCAAAACGTCAGCGACACAACGAGATAGAATTTTTGACATGCAGTCGAGGAGCGCGATGGGCCGCCAGGCCTTGGCAACCGTGTAGTCCTCCTTGCCCGGCTTTTGCAGCACCACCGTGTCGGAGATCTTCCAACGCTCCGGGTAGTATTGAAGGGTGAATGTTGCCCTGAAGAGTGAGCCCAAAATGGGTGTCAGCGTGTCTGCGCAATGCTTGTATACCTCATTTGGGACAGCGTCAGGTCCCGGGGCTTTGAACGCCCTGAGCGCCTTGATGGCGCGGCGTACTTGCGTGTCCGTGATTGGCTTGAAGTCATAGAGCGGTTGCGGGTAGGGTCCTGTGGGGATGACAGCAGCACTAGGCGGTAGGAAGAATGTGCGATGAAACTCAGCGCCTTTGTCCTCGTTCGTGTTCAGCACACGCTCCTGGCCACCCGCTCCGGGTACCCGAATTGGCGGGATCCGCGCTCGGCCGCCGTCAGTTGCTCCGCGCTTGAGGAAGCGGTTGGCGTCCCAGATCGTCTTGCCATCTATGGAGTCAATCCACGCTTTCCAAAAGTCGTTCTTGGCCGCTGTGATGTTGTCAGCATAGATATTACGATAGCGTCTGTACTCAGCGTGCGCCGGGTGAGCGGGCGTGGCTCGGTGTCTAAAGGCGATCCGCCCGAGGCGCTCCTTTTCTGTGCGCATCTTGGCGAGCTCCGCGGACCACCAGCGTTTGGCGTACGGGGTGTCCGCCGTCTCCGGAACGTGATCCGCAATTGTAGCCTGGAGGTCGTCCATGAGGCTGTTCAGCACACGGTCGAAGCGCGCCTGCGTGTTGATGTTGGTGGGGTAGTGCCGGGCCTCCACCCTCTCTGCCAGCGCCTGCCCGAACGCTGCCCAGTCGACCCGGCGGAAGTCCTTGCGGGGGCGGCGCACTGCCGCCGCTGTTGGCATGTCGAAGATTGTCTGGATGGGAAAGTGATCAGTTTTGGTCGGACGTTTATCGTGCAATACCGTGCAGGTCCGCAGGCATTCCAGGATGGCGGCCGTGCAGAAAACGTTGTCGGGGCGGGTGTAGTTCTTCGTACGGGAGGCTTCAAGTGTCGGGATGCCCGGCGGCAATGCCATTGATAGATCATGACGGTCGAGGATTGTGATCAGGCGTTCTGCCCGCCGTAGGTTCTCCGACGTGAAGAGGTGGAGGTTAGTGGGGTCATCCCAGGCGGGGTGGTGGCGATTGAAATCGCCGAGCCAAACCAAATGCTGCGGCTCCTCTGCCCCTCCAGGAATGGCATTGAGCACCGCCCGTGAGGCCGCATGCAAAGCCGTGTCGTGCTCCCCGTCGACGTAGAGATTGAAAACATGGACGGTTGCGTCCTTGGTGCGGATGGATATAGCGGTGACGTCGGGGTGCTGGGTGGCGATGGCGCTCCACGAGTCGATCGAGAGCTTCTTGTTGACGAGGGTGACGGCTCGCGACCGTCCCGCCCCTCCTTGCGGTGTGTGGTCGGATAGATGACGTGCCAGTGGGAGGTGCTGGAGGTGAGGTTGAGGAAGGTCAGATAGGGCTCTTGCAACGCTAGAATATCATAGTCAGCAACAAATCGATCATTGACGAGATCTAACTGGGCGCTCCCAGATTTATTGAGATTTTGCTGCCAGATGCGTAGGGTGTTGTGGGTCGTAGGATTCATTGACGAAGGTCGGGGTTGGCCGGCTGCCTGGGTGCGTCAAGGAATTCGTCCAGTCGGGCTTGCGTGGGGCGGTGGTCGCGGTCGGCCTTGTCGAAACGGTGCCGCACCTGCGACCAGACCGTGGGCGGCGGCGGCGCTCTTGCCAGCTCCTCCTCGTCCGAGACCCATGTGTCGGGCGCGTTGGTCACGAAGAAGCGGAAGCCGCTGTCGGCCTTCCGGTTTACCTGTGCGCTCACCCGCGTGCGCAGCGCCGGGCAGGCCCTGTCCCACGCCGCATGGCCATCCTCCTCGCAATTCGCGCAGCGGTACTTGTACGGGTCCGCCGCCACTTGGCATTGTGACGTTGGGTGGCCGGCGGCGCAGTTGGCGCAGACGTCGTGCGGCGCCTTGCAGTCCCGGGCGAAGTGGCCCCCGTACGCTTGACAACGGGCGCACCTCTTCGGTTCATCTATATCCCTTCGTACCAGAATGCGGCGTCCTGCAATAAATAGCCCTTTCAGCGCAATGTTCGCCTGTTCAATGCCCGTTACCGTGAGCATTAGGTGTGCCGTTCGCTGTCCCGGAAACCGCCGCTCCATGGGCTTGATCCACTCCGCGCGGCCCAGCGCCCCCGTCTTGAGCGTGTGGGCGGCCTCGACCGCTCGTAGAGCCGCCGCGTCGCGCGGGTCGAACGAGACGGGGACGCGCTCGGCGACCAGCCTGTACGTGCGTTCGACCACCTGCGCCGCCATCCCCATCTTGCGTGCGAACGGCTTGGCGACCGTGGGCTTGAGGAGCCATCGCGCAGCTTCGATACTTGACATCGTGAAGACCGTGTCCCCGTGAGGGAGGATCTTGGCCGACTCCACCGTACCTCCCTCGGGCGCCGTGAGCCCCGCCCTGTCCATCTCATCCAGCACTCCCCGGGCGCGGTCCTTCAGTGCGCCCTCCCCGAGGGGCTCACCGCTCTCCGAGCTGAGGGTCGCCCCTCGGACCAGCACTTGACGCTGCAGGAGGTCGGCGAGCGTGGCCGCTCGGCGCACGCGCACCGGCGCTGTCTCGATGGTCAGCGTGGAGGCGGTAGGTGCGGGCTCACCCGGGCGCGCGATGAACTGCGCGGACTCCTGTATCCCTTCGCGTGCCGCGGCGAGCGCCGCCTCAGCCCCTTCACCCGTTCGCACGCCTCGCGCAGGCTGGCTGATCCCCCTTCCATCTCCAGCTTCATCTTGCCGATCATTTCCGAGAACTCGTCGAGCCGGTCTTCGACATGGGACGTGTGGTGGTCGAGCCGGAGGCGCAGCTGCCCTTCCGCGCGCTCGACGACGGCGTCGCTGACCGCTGTCTGGGCGTCGTGGGCGAGGACTCCTTTGGCGAGGTGCGCGAAAGCGAGGATGCCACGCTTGGCGAGATCTCCAGTCGTCGAGAAGGCGAGATGCAGCAGACCCGAGATCAGAGATTCGCCCGTAAAGGCGTTGTCGCCTCCCGGGATCAGTTCATGACCGAGTAAGAACTCCATGGCTGCGCCTAGGTTCGGTACGAGCTTTTCGGCTTCCATCCAAGCTTCTTGTGAGGTGAGTAAGGTCTTTTTTGCCGTTTTTCTGGTCGGTTTGGCTGGTGCGCTGTCGTGGGCGCCTATTCTCGCAGGCGGCGTCGGCGGCGTGCTGGCCGGCCTTGTTGGCGGCGGACGAGGTCGACCACCCATCATGCTGGCTGAGATATGACCGTATCCGTAGGTGTACTAAAGACTAGCCCCAGAGTGCTAAAGAGCCGCACGGAACGATCCTCCCCCTATGAGGATGTAGCGTGGGAATAAAGCAGCAGGTGGTGGTAGAGCGTCAAGAAGGGTCCCAAGCAGCGACTTGTCAGAAAACACTTTGGTTTACCCTTTCCATGTCCCGCATCGATGTCTTAGCCATGACTTTCAATGCAAATATGGCGGAGGGACGCTCGAGCGGATGGGAGTGCTTTCTCTTCACACCAGCAGTATGTACGGAACCCCAGCCGCCATTCCCTGTGTATAGTAAGCAGTCAAGAACTCGTTGTTACTAGATAGACATACCTAGTGTTCTCAGAATTTCCATATCTTGCAGCGTCAATGGTGGTGGCCGCCTACCAGTGGCGCGGCCAGGTGTGGCTACACTGTTGGCGGGCTCGCGTGTCCCTTTAACTTCGCGCTGGAGAAACACAATAGATCAGCGTATATACAAGACGTATATATGTAGATAATGAGCTACCTGAGGGACAGTTGTCGTTGCAGGGAGGGCGAAGACCGGTCCTCCGGACGGAGTGGCAGACGCGAAGCCACTGTCTGTAGTGGTCCTTCGTCCCTGGTAAGGATGATAGCGAACGCGGTTCGAGGGTGCCATTTGGGACAGAAGAGTGAGAGAAAGGTGAAAGCCGGATTTGCGGAGGTGGTGGTGGTAGAGAGGGAAGGGGGATGGGAGAAGACAAGGTGGCCAGAAACCCGCCTTGAAGTACTCCGGCCGGGACAATGCGTTCACCAGCTACTAGTACTACTAATACTATTGCCACTCAAGACGCGTCGTGGTCACGTGAAGACGCGTTGGCGCCCGCTTGCAGTTAGATTACGAGCGCTCAACACCTCCTAGCTGATCGAGTGATTGCGCACGTTCACTCTCTGCTCTTAGTACCAGTGCTCTACATGCTCGCGCCCCGATATATATCTCCAGCTAGCAAGGTAAGTCATAACCTGATACATCGTTCAAGATCTGGGAACACTGTACGTGCAGTATTGCAATTTCTATCTGCCGACGGCTTGACCTTCGAAACCAGTACGCAGTCTAACAAAGCACGCCTCAATTGGCCCTCGCTCGTCATCGTCCTCAGGCAATACGTTGCTTCTAGCCGGTCGAAATTCAAAACGAGCTCGTTCGTCTCTTTCATGACGGCCGATCTGACTGCCCGGGAACACCGGTGAGTCGTTGCTCCGTCGTTATAAGGGATCTTAGCATCCAGCTCCATCGAGGGTGCATGCTCGAAATCCTTAGTAGTATGCTGCAGCAGAGTCGGAATTCGAGCTTGAATGTTGGAAGGACCGGTCTACTCAGCGAATCATTGGGATAATCGGTGATGGGCACCGCGCGAAATGTCGCAAAGTGATTGTAGGCCCATGTACGGGGCCTCACATCCCCCCTGAGATGTTGATTAAGGCAGCTTGGGATCGCCTTCTTTAACACCTCATGGGTGATATGTGGCTCGCATGACCTGGGGCTGCTATTATCTATGGGTCGCCGCCGATCAGTGACCAGCCTGGCATGAGAGTGGGGGAACGTGAGAGGATGTCTGTGTATGAGGGGAGGAATTATCCGAGATACCTTGGCATGTATGTTATTCGCCCAGATATCAGGAAAACGTAGCATCAACTTCGTGCTTAGGATATGCGCAATCTACTGCCGTGACAATGTGTTGATTTAAAACTTAAAAGGCTCAGAATCATGCATGAAGCCTGCTAACGACATTAAGTACTGCGGTGTGTGAGAGGTGTGTGTAGCCCGCTATGCTTCTAGGTCATCATTTCCTATGCCCCATCCTATATTTCCCGTCTATCGCCTGCTCCGCCGTATCTGCACTCTTTACCAGCCACGGTCTCGATGTAGCAGTGAGGGAGGTTCATCAACTGACAACTACCGCGACCTGTGGCGCGAGGACCTCCGTGACGAAGAGCATGCCGTCGAGGATCAGGTAGGCACGGTGGCGTCCGATATCAATGTGTCCGCTTGACCGTCAACTTCCAGCCTCCAACCCGCTACGATCCTACTGCTTGATCCTGACCGTGTATTGCAAAAAGGTGGCTCTCCAGAAGCACTTCAAGCACAGGCGCCACCGCATGCTCGAGCAACTCAGCCTCAAGGTCGCCGTCCCGCCCGTCGCGATGTTCTACAACTGGCTGGACCTAGAGCAACTGCCCGCGCCACCCAGCGCTCAACAACGGCCTCACGTTCTTCGAGGAGCCCCTGGAGGAGAAGGCGATCGTGATCCCTGGGATCTTCTTTGACATCAACCCCGCGCACCGCAGGAACGTCTTCCCCTCGCCGTGCCATCACTTCGTGCGGCTTTCGTTCGGGCCGCTGCCTAAGGTCCTTGAAAAGGGTGCGTGTCTTCGTGTGGCGATTGTCACTGATTGGAGCGAGGTGCTGACGGGGGCGTGGTGTAGGTCTGGATGCAATCGGGCGCGTGCTGCGCAAGGCAAAGAGGAGGGCGACTCGGCACCCAGACATAGCTACAGGACGAGCATCGACAGCGTGCGCCAGATTGACTAACTCGTCTAGAGTGCGACGTGCTTCCGCCCCGCCCTGTGGGAACCCTCGGAGGTACGTTGTTGGGAGGAACATCGGACTCATAGATCCAGGAGAAGATTGTGCGGCCGCCTTCGGGCTACTGGACAGGCTAGGGTGTAACGATACGCGAGTAAATACCCATCACGCATACAATTCATATACCTAGCCCCAGGTACTGTCGTGCCCTTCCAACGCGTGCCAATGCTACTGGTCTTGCGCCCCTCTGGTTCCGCCGTGGTCTGCCAGTGGCGTCCATGATCCCGCTCCCAATTTGGCTATCTCTTACATATAGGCGGCCGGCGAAGCCTCTATTGACCGAGAAGATGAGAAGACGAGAAGACGTGGTTGTGGCGTCAGTACTTGGCTGCGCGGGTGCTTTCCGGAGTCGTTCTCCCCGCGCGGTGGCGCATCATCGTAAGATTCAACCAAAGGCTGGAGAGTTGGGTCAGTCACCGAGCTTCTCTGGCTATTGCAATCAGCTAATAAATCACTCAAGAAAGGGGGGTATGCTGAGACCGTGAGTATCGACAAGCTACTAGTCCCTGGATGGCGGTGGTCATATATGGATGTGTTCTCCAGGAACGCGGAGCAAACATACCGGGCGAACTTCAGGTTCGAACGGTGTAGAGTCATGATGACTCGGAGCTGAGAGCGGTAGCGTTCCCTGCGGAACAGGTGGAAGAGCGGTGATTCCGATGTTAGTTCTTCTCGAGAGTGACCCTCTTACATGAAAGAAATCCGCCTTCTTCGTGTATATGGGCGGCACGTCCCTTAACTGGTGCCCCGGCAACGGTAGTCTAGAAGCACCATATACAGGCACCGCATTCTACATCTTCGCATGTAGTTCCGAGAATCTTCTAAACATATCAACACTCACCAACAGTGAGGACATGGGCAGCGATATCACGGGTGCAGACGCAGCTGTTCCTACCTGATAATCCGGCGGAAAACAGAGAGAACACCGTCTCGCTACATTTCCTGCACCCATTCTACACCCACAAAACCTGTTCCATCCATACACCGTTGTTGACTGTGCCATATTACAGTATCATGCCAGCCATTAGAACACAAAGACACACGCCACGCCGCACTGGTTATACTCCACCCAGCAAATGGTTGGAGGCCAAGCTCAACACTCTAGAGGTAGCGTGGAACAGCAAGTAAGTGACGCCACACCGCTGAATGGACATAGGGACGTGAGTGTTTCTCCGTCATGGAGATGGGGCCCATCGTCGGTCAGGTTGGTGAGCCCGCAACGCCACCGTTGGTTGATACACGGTGGTATGAGTCCATGGAAACTCCTGAAGAGGCGAGTCGAAAGACTGACGATCCATTGCACAATGAGCAATCACTAACGGAAATATACGACAGGACACCCCGGTCGGACACCACCCTCAGGCTCTTTGTACTTGCTGGGGACACCACGATACCCTCCCGCCCCCATGGGTTTCCACTGACGGCGGCGGCGATATGGGATTTCTTGTGGATTCGCGCAGGGGCTCCACATACTCCGCCCATCCAACCGTCTCACAGGAGCCATTGCTTGCATACGGTGGCCACACGAGTCCAAACGGGGGGTGGCATACACTCGAGATGCAGCAAGTTGAGTACATGGCACCTAGTGCTTCTGGGAGTGACTCGTACTGCGGCTACCTGGAAACACAGGACCCATTCCCGTCCCAGTCATGGCCGGTCGTCGAAACCTCCGACCACGTTGTGCCCCTTTTCTCGCCATGGCACCTGCCGGGTGTAGAGAGCGGGCACAACTCGATCAAAAATACAAACAAAGGTGCAGCACAGGGCGTGCAGCACCACTTTGGTTGCACATCGATTGAGCTGTGCGCTCCCAACACACACGTTCATTTCAATTACAGCCAACCAGCTACCGCAATACCCCATGAGTGGAGCAGCCATGATATGGCGACCGGCGAGGAATTCTACAACTCAAGCTGGGACCAGCCCAAGAACGATTGGAGCATACCATCGACACAGTACTATCAGTCAGACATCTGTGGTGATCTCCATCCTCAGCAGACAATGTCGGATTTCGAATTCATGACCACAGTCTATCCCGAGTTTGGTGAAGCCATTCAGTACTCGGAGGCCGAGTTTGCCGAAGAACTCCTCTTTCAACAGGCAGGCGAGTTGGGCTTCGAGCACATGGCCGCAGCCTACCCGGGTTTTGGTGAAGCAGAGTTTGCCGAAGAACTCCTTACTCAACAGGAAAACTCGGGCTTCGAGCCCATGGCCGCAGCGTACTGGAACTTCGAGGTGTCCTCGATGGCACACAACGGAGCTGATTGGAACATGAACACGCATGCGACGGACCTGTACTCCTGGCATGTTGAAACCGCGGACATCAACGCTCGATTAGCTTGTGGTATCTGATTCCGCTGAGCCCCTTGGTCGACACGAGAGGACAGGGAGGGATGGTACCAATGGAGGTGTCGCCTAGATCGAACAGTTTTCGCGGGGTGAGAGCTATTCCAAAGGTCCAAAGGATCATGTCGCAGTGTACACCGTTTAGACAGGAATACCAGCTTACATGCAATATAATGGCTAGTAACTTTGAACCTACAGGTAGATGGCGAGTAGCAGAACGAGGGCAAGAGCAGAGTTGATCGACGTCGATCGATCATATGCATGACTGTACTTAGTTCACGTCAATCTTATCTGATAAGCCGCCCAATTGCACTCCCAGTTCATTGACTCTTCCTCCTCTTACATATATTTGGCGACTATTACAGATCATTTATAACTACGACGTTCGTGACTGACCGTTGCAAATTGTCCAAGACCATACT
This sequence comes from Lenzites betulinus, assembly GCA_022264855.1. Lineage (NCBI taxonomy): Eukaryota > Fungi > Basidiomycota > Agaricomycetes > Polyporales > Polyporaceae > Lenzites > Lenzites betulinus. The sequence continues at coordinate 222,614 of JABYQU010000019.1, forward strand.
TGGGACGGCGATGCTCGTCTCCAAATACTCAAGAGGTGCCCCCGCGGCCGCCCGCGCGGCACAACACCTCTCTATGCGCCAGAACTCGTCCACAGAAGGCTCCTTGCCGCGCCACACGATGGACCACCGTTGCAGCTTTGTGCACCGCAGGTTTCCCCCAGCCGAGCAGGGCGCCAGCGCAGCGGCTACGCAGTCCGCAATTTCAGGGTGAACCTCCACGCTGAGCTGGACGATATTGGCCACGGCGTCAAACAGGCCATCGAACTGCCCTTGAGCGAGCGGTAAGGGTCCCTGGCTCGCCCACTTGACGATTGAGAGTTCGAGATGCTCGAGGGCGGGTAGCGGGACGGCCACTAGGCCTTCGTAGAGATGGGTATGGAGCAGCTCTTCGGTGTGGACAACGCCGTCATATTCGATGGTCAGATACGGGTCGTCCACCTCGATTGTAACCCCGCGATTGGGTTGCACGTACACGCGCGCGTGTAAGGTAGCGGCGGCGATGTGCTGAAGCGAGATATTGTGCTCGTAAAGACAGGATGGAGCGTAGCCTGTGAAGTATAGGCCGACTTCGGTGGTGGCGGGGAAGGAGATATAGGCGAGAACGGTGAAGGCACCGCGGGCGTGTTTTTCCACGCTGAGGAGCAGTTCTCTGAGGCGGAAGAGCGAGATTGGGAGGATCCCGAGCGGAGGCACGTCGCTGTTCTCTTCAAAAGTGGGGACGCGAAGCTGTAAGACCTCGAGAAGAGGACTGCTCTTCAAAGTGAAGAGGAGAGCTTCCAAGGAGGGCGCCGGTCCGGAAGAGAGCTCGAGTCTAACCAGACCTTCAAAAGGCATCCACATCAGTGGTATTCGTCTCGCGTGCAGGACGCGCACAGACATCGGGTTGATGTTCAACATGCGAATAAAGGGGCTCGGAGTTGTGGTAACGTCGAGTCCTTCATCCAGCCAGAGCTTCTGCAGACGGGGGATCGGGGAGTGTGACAGAGCCTCCAAAACCACGCTAGCGCCTCGGTAGGGAAGAACAACGCCGAGTTCGCGGATGCGTTCAGAGAGGTCGGCCACTTCGGTGGCTACAGCGAGAAAGTCGAAAATGAGACTCTGAGAGATGCTTTCAGAGCTCGGAGCCGTTGTTGACTTCGTGAACAGGATGGAGAGCAGTAAATTCTGGGAGCGTTCGACGAAGGTGTTCAGCAGCATCCTGTTCTGGAACGTCCCGGTGATACGGATAAGGCTCCAGAGGCGGGGTGAAGCCAGAGCGAACGCCCGCCAGCGTGAACAAACATGGGACAGCACAATGGGAGCTGCCCATGAGGAGAGTTTCCCTGTTCGCGCGTCTCCCGTATTGTCCTGTTATTGTAGGAAGTGAGCTTAGAATCAGCAAAGGTACGACTGACAATGATAACAGCGACGACTTGCCAGTGGCGCAGGGCAGTCATATGGGACGTCGTCCGAACCTCCTGGAAAGCATATTTGGCTTTGAAGAATTCCAGATATCTCGTACAGTATGTCGTCAGACAAGCGAGAGATTGGAGAAGAGGTCTGACTCAGAGGTTGCATGGCTGATGAAACCAAAGATGTGGTGTGCCGGTCAGAGCGGGGACGGGCGTTGTCGAAGGATGCGGGAGGACCACAGCATATCAAGCCTTTCAACTATTGTTGCATCCGCGGATTTATGTCGATCCAAAGATGCATGTATCATGTCATGCAAGGTTGGCGGCAAGGACTGACCCGAGACTGAGACCAAAGAGTGCAATATTGATGTTTGAGAGTCTTAGAGTAGCGACATTTAGTGATAGTCTTCGGAGGCGCGCGCCGAACACTAGCCTGACCAGCGCTTAACGTTATGGCGCTGGAAGCGCCAGTAGTAGTACTCCAGAGGAACTCTATCGCGTCCTACTACATCCTACACACCGAGACAGCTACGAAACCCTTGCTTGTGCACTGGCATAACTTCTGTGTGCTCGATAAAGGGCCGTTATACTAAAATTACACCTGCGGCTTGCTATTGCTACCTTGTCCACCCTAGAATTGAACGTCTCGGCGTCCTCCAACTTGCTAAAGCCTGAGACTACCGAGTGCTATTAGGCGTGATGGATACGTATGTGGCTGATACTTCGTCTTGCTGCTATGCGTGCTGAGCGACTGTCTGAAGCCTAGAGCTCAATATCCGTCAACTCATCTTTTCGGACCTCGCCGCCAGCGTCGGCGAAGTCAAGACTGAAATTGCCGATAGCTCTGTTCTATCTGCTGTTGACTTAATCACTTCTAAGGTCAAAACGCGAGATGTAGAGCTTGATGGCGCATATGATGGTACAGAAGACATCGTAGAAGAGAGGGTCTTCATGGTATGCGGCCCGTATTCTCGTATCAGTGGTTTGTCTCACAGCCGCAGCCAAACTCCCGAGTACAGTGCAACATCGGCTTTGCTGAGCTAGCGGTCAACCTCCCCCACGCACATGTCAATGACACTGTGCCAGTGTTGGTGGACATACTCCGCGACGTCCCCTACATTGACTTCGACCGGTGTTTATCCTGGGATGGTGCGTCGCTTTCTACATACGGAAGCCGTGAAGTTGCGTATGAAGACATTGGCAGAATGGGCTATGCCCGATCAGCTCGTGTCAATGACCGTCACGGCACTCCTGCGCACCGCAAGCGCCTATCCAGAGCACAGAGCCAGTGCCTTCGAAGCCATCGTGGACTTCGTCAAGGATATTGTTCAGCGTTTCAAGTCAGCAGACGGTAAGTGATAGTCACCGGTCGGAGAGACACGTTAACTCAATACTGTCTGGGGAAGCCTTCGACGTTGTGACCCAATATGCTCCCTCATTCCACGGGCTTTACAGGGCGATCATCTCTATTCCTTTCGACTGGGCCCCAGAGGAGTGGTGTCTGTTAGCGCAGCACATGAATCAACTCTTCGAAGCCGACGTTGTGGAACGCCTCGATCGCTTGCCTGTCGATGCATTGTCTAGCGTCGGGGAAGACATTGAGAAGATCGAGTTCATGCAGACTCTCATTTCCCGCTATGTGTCACGCGGTCGCCCACTGAGCGGTTACTTCATCGTATGCTGCATAATTGAGGCGCAGTGGACAATTCTAGCGCAAGCACTGGGAAGAGCCTATTCCGCAGAGGACCTGATTTCCACGCACGAAGAAGCTGAAGCTGCAAACCTGGCTTGGCAGAAACTTCTGCGTTATGGCATTCCTGGCTCAGGGTTCTCTGATGACGGTGAAAGGACGGTCTTACGCCGCACGATGAAGAGCGCATTGCAGACGTTCTCCACACTCCTCGTCCAAATCCAAGAAATGGATTCTGATCCTGCGGAGGATAGCTACTGCTGGGAGACTATGTCTGAAAGCTTGGTAGATTATTGCCCCAATCAAGCGTGTCGTTCAGCTCTAACGATTACCCACAGAAACTTGCTGCTGTCTGTTGTGCCGCACTAGACGAGCTGGACACCAACCTCTATGATCGCGTGAAGACTCTGTTAAGTGCCGACTCCCCCATATTCGACAACATGGTTCAGGAGTCGGCGTTGAAGTCCACAGCGATTCTTGTCCGACAGTAGGTCTCTTTCCCCCTCGTACGAAAGTGCCTTACCTCAACGTCATCAGCTTTCCCGATACAGCCGCTGCCATGGCGGGTCATCTTCGCCGCTTTGTCACGTCTCCGCTATCGATCTTCGAGTTCGAATTTGCGTCAACCGCACACACCCCGTCACCTCTACTCGCCGCTGCGAGATGCTTGTCGCTATGCATCGATGTAAGCCTCCGCCCCTTGTTCTACCATCTTGTACTAACTATTATGTAGCTTGCCCCTGGGGACGATCTCATCATGTCGTACATGTATTCTCTGCTGAATTACATCGCAGCAACCAGCAAGAACATCTTCGAAACAGCAAGCGTTTTATCGATGAACCTTGGAGACGTCGAGGATTTCGATACACTGCGTTCTGTCGAAACTGGGCTACGGGGCCTCTCGGAAGACGAAAAGCGCACCGTCGGCATAAGCACTATTTCGGTGGCGACGCGACTCGCTTTAGAGAGCAAGTCCGAGGAAGTAAGGATTATTGATTCAGGTCTCACTTGTACTTGGAGTAGCTGACTCGTCCCTTGCTAAGGTCACCCGCCTGACGGTTTCCATGCTGTTGCAGAGAATGCGTTCCGCGGAGCCCACAGTGGAGGCCGCGATCGCATATAATCTCGTCGATCTGGCACTCACTGCCCCACAGAGCTCCTTCCTAGATATAATACGTGCTTTTTCGTCTATCAACCGCTCGGCGAACCTGGATGACACACGTTTCTCCAACAACATGGTGCGCTAGCTGTGTTATCTGCGACTGAATGTAAGCTTACAACACTCATGTGGGTAGGTCCTTGCGGCTCAGACGAGGTTGGCCAAAGAACTGCGTGGTCGCGTCGACTTGTACCAGATCTACCTGATGGAGCTTCTCACTCTCTTCGCGGACAAAGGAGTTGCCATTCAGAATGCTGCGATATCCAATCATCATGCAAAGGTACCGTCTCCTTGTATCTTCGTCTTTCATGTACTGATCATGAACATCGTATAGCTGGAAGAAATGTCAGAACAGCTTGCCTCTCTTCTGTTGCCAATCGATGCACTCCTCAGCCACAGCGACTTCGAGATTGGACCAGACGTCTCGTACAACGTCGTGACACTCTTCCGTAACATGTGGTTCTTGTGCGTTGTTTTCGGATTCACCTCGCCTCCGGAGCATGGGCATACCCCGATGGACTGGCGCCAACCCGCTCTTGCGCGCATTGCCGCTCACACGCCTCCAATCGTGCTCGAGGAGGCCCACGATACCATCGTGAGCGATCTCGAGTACAACACCGTCATCCGACAGGAATACGTCGAGACTGTCATATCGAGGCATCGCGCGCTGCTCACCAAGCATGTGCCACTGCGCGCGGGCGAGGTGCGCTCTCTTTTGCCCGGACAAGTGCTCTTCTTGCTTGCCATGCACGACATCGAGAGCATGCGCTCCGCCACTGGCCTCCCGTCGTCGCTCGTCTGGTACTTCGTCAACAAGGGAGTTAACAAGACCACAGGCCTGCTGTTGTGCATGGAGTCTGTCGCAGAGAAGGTTATCCGTGGCTCGATCTCGGACCTCAACGGACAGGCGGCGAAGCAGGCACTTCCAAGTGGGCTATCACGAGAACTTCGGGTATTGCTCGTCGCGAGCACTCACCGTATCCCCAAGGCGCGCGAGATCGCGGCGCGGTATCTGAATAGGTTGATTACGTCGTTCCCATCCCTGATGTGCGACCCGCCGCTGGTGTTTGCAATCCTCGAGGTTCTGACGCTCTTGCGCCAAGCGACGGAGAACGAATTCTTGGATGAGGTTTGTCGAGTTTTGCTATCGTTTTTACCTTGGCGATGACTGACTGTGCACCTGTTGGATGTGTAGGACAACCCGATCTACGTCTACTACTCGGATCGCGTCAAGCTCACTTTGAACCTTTCGGATAACTACGCCGCGCGTAACCAGATGCTCTCGCAGCTGCAGCGGGATGCAAACACGTGGTTCGAGCTGGCTCTCAGTCGGGCTCCGATGGAGCTTCATTCTACGCTACAGGTTGCCTATCCTTCACCATATTGCCAATATGCATTAACCCTGCGTCTTGCAGAAATACTTGGCTACACTCCATGTCTCGTCCTTCGCCGAAGCCTCTGAGCTAGGCGCATCCATCGCTGTGCAATGGGCGAAGGCTATTGGACCGATTGATAGGAAACTATGTGCGTACGCGTTGTTTGACGAGCACAATTTATGCTTACGATCAGGAACGGATAGCATCGTTGTCGTCCCTATCTTCTTCGAAGCCTGATCGCGCCAAGACGATGACCAGTCAACTTACTTCGAAGGGATACTTCTCCGGGGAGGCCGTCGGCTTCCGCTTTGGACGTGTCAGCGGTGAGAGCGGCTTTGGTTCGCTATCGCCAGTCGATGTACTGAATTACGACACCAGGCCTTGACGGCTTGGAGGACCCACAGAGTTTCGTACCCAAACAAGAGATCGAGATCCTCAAGAACAGGATATCCAATACGATTGCTGACATACGGGAGAAGAGGAGCACGCTCAAGATTGCCGACCTTAAGCGTCTCCTCTTCAGGGCAGCGTCTACATTGATCTTCATTGAGCAGGTATGCTCTTGCCCTTGTCAGCTTTCCTCCTTAAGCTGATCGGCCTGTAGTGGGACTATGATCTTGCTCACTATCTTGTCGCTCTTCCGTTCGAGGCCTTCACCCAGTCTGCGGTCTCTGCAGGCATCGAACTGTGGTCTTGGGTCATAGCAGAGAAGCCGGAGTATGAGGTCACGCTCATGTCCGAGATTGCCGCTGCTTGGGAGATCACCATCAAGCAGGGCAAGGGTATGTTCGCAAAGAGTCAGAAGTGAGTGAGTGCAAACTGTATCAATTCTCGTCGCTTACCCCGTTACACAGCTACGTCGATCCGTTCCTCCACGAAATCCAGTACAGTCCCACCGACAAGGCCACCATTGACCGCGCTGCGCGGGCGGTCAATAGACTGCTTGCCCCCCATACTCTGATCTTGCAGCTCTTGTTTAGCAGGCTACAGGCTGCCAGGTACAGACGACCTGGACTTATGCTGCTCTTTCAAGATTTAGCTCTGTCTTCTGCACGCGCATACCACTCTATCTGGTGAGCTTAAACGTCTGCAGGTTGCAACTTCGGCCTGACATTTGATCGTAGCACTCATCCCCTCGCGCGAGAGGCTCGATTTGCCTTCCTTCTGTTCGGTTTCGAAGCGCTCAAGAGCTCGTTCTTGGACGTCTTTTGTGAACATCAGCTGAGACTTAGTCTATATCATGCCGCTTACTCCTGGTTTGCTGTGCGACCTCTGTAAGTCTAAAGCATCAAAGTTGCGTTCAAAGGTCCGGCTCACATTCTATGCAGGTGGTCGTACGGGTCGAACCGCGTGCAGGTGGACGCGGACATCAAGCTGCTGTCCGAGTTCTTATCATACCTGCAAGCTGACACGATCAGAGGGTATCCCGCCATCTCGAGTCTTGCCCCGGCGCATGCACCTTCACAGCCGTCTCGTGAGTACCGCATACAGATCACTCAATGCATCTCTGAACAAAACTCCAGAGTACATCGCCGCACTCAAGAACCTTATCCCTCCGTTACGCCTGCTTGTGGAGAACGAAGTCTTCCGCCTGACAGTTTGGATCAATCCGGCCAACGACCCTAAACGAGGGGCAGACCACATCTGCCAGCTTGAGAAGACCATGCTTGACGTAAGCCTCAGGCTTTGCTCCCGTGAAAGATCTCTCAACGTGTATTAGAGCTCGTGGATAAGCGCAATACGCAAGACATGGGAGATCGACCCGGCAATAGCGGTTTACTTTACCGAACGGTTCAACTACCCAATCGTGCAATCCGAAGTGGGACGCCTGGTCCGATCCAGCACACCTGACGTCCTGGACGTGCCAGAAGCTCTGCGCTTCCTTGTTGGCGAGAAGCTGGATCTCAGCGTGCAGCGTGATCTGAGAGTGCGTCTTGCCTGTTGCCACGGTGTACCCAAGCTGACCTTGAGCCAGTATCTTCTTCTGTGGGCTCCTGTGGCACCAGTGGTCGCCATCACATACTTTGAGCGGCGCTACAACAATCACCCCCAGCTGCTGCAATACGCTCACAGGGTCCTAGAGCAACACCCGGTGGGCCTGACGTTCTTCTTCGTGCCTCAGGTTGTGCAAGCTCTGCGGTACGATGACCTCGGTAAGCTACATGCCTCAGCATAAGAGAATACATTCCTGACATTTGCCTACAGGCTATGTTGCAAGGTTTATCTTCGAGACCGCGAAGATCTCCCAGCTCTTCTGCCACCAAATCATATGGAACATGAAGGCGAATTGTTACCGAGACGATGCTTGCGAACAGGTACGGAGCGCGTTCGTTGACAAAATGTCATACTCATGACGATGAATTTCTTAAGGAGGACCCGGTCAAGCCTACGTTGGATAGGATGACTGACCTGGTCGTGGAGTCACTTTCCGGGGAAGCACGCGCCTTCTACGATCGCGAATTCGGATTCTTCAACGAGGTGACGTCGATTTCGGGCAAGCTCAAGCCTTACATCAAGAAGACCAAGCCGGAGAAGAAGGTTGGCGATTAAAGCTCTTCGGTACGCTGTAGTGCTCACGTATTCCACAGGCGAAGATCGACGAGGAAATGGCGAAAATCCGTGTCGAAGTCGGGGTCTATCTCCCTAGTAATCCCGACGGCAAGGTTGTCGACATCGACAAGAAGTCTGGACGTCCCCTGCAAAGCCATGCCAAGGTGGGAGCATCGATGCACTCTGGAATAGCATGCCAAAGACTGACATTCTCATTAGGCGCCCTTCATGGCCACTTTCAAAGTGCGGAAGGAACGAATCGTCGTTAGCAACAACCCCGACAATGTCATCGAAGCCGACGGACAGGGTAAGGAGGAACTGGAGGAGTACGACATCTTGCAACAAGCGATCTTCAAGGTTGGCGACGACTGCCGTCAAGACATGCTTGCATTGCAGGTCATCGCAATGTTCAAGAACATCTTCACGAGTGTCGGATTGACGCTCTATCTCTTCCCGTACCGCGTCACGGCGACTGCCCCCGGTTGCGGTGTGATTGACGTCGTGCCCAATGCGACCTCCCGCGACGAGATGGGAAGGGCGAAGGTCAACGATCTGTTAGACTTCTTTGTTGCCAAGTATGGTGGCGAAGATACGATCGAGTTCCAGCGGGCGCGGCTCAACTTCATCCAGTCCATGGCAGCCTACTCTGTGGCATGCTACATCCTGCAGATCAAAGATCGTCACAATGGAAACATCATGATCGACGGCGAGGGGCATATTGTACACATTGGTATGTCCCCGTTTGCTTCCAGGCAACGTCCGGTACTGATGATATGAACAGACTTCGGCTTCTTGTTCGACATAGATAAGTGTTCATTTCCTCCAGGTCTTATCGAGCCAGGCTGACCAACGCCCATCGAATGTTCACGTCCTGGAGTGCGTCAAACCCATTGTATGATTATGTCTGCTACTAACGACTGACGACGTCATTAAGGGTGTCAAATTCGAACCCAACTCGTTCAAGCTCACCCACGAGATGGTCGTCCTGATGGGCGGGCGCTACTCGCAAGGATATCTGCTGTTCCAACAGCTCACCATCAAGGCCTTCCTTGCTATACGCCCGCATACCGACCAGATTGTCAGCACTGTACAACTGATGCTCGACACCTGCCTGCCCTCTTTCAAGGGCGAGCCTACGATGAAGCGCTTGAGGGAGAGGTTCGCACTGCACCTGAACGAACGTCAAGCCGCCGACTACATGATGGCAATCGTCCGAAACGCTCATGAGAACGTCCGGAGCACCGCGTACGACGAGTTCCAGAGGGTAAGTCACTTGATATTGTGTTCAGTCGCTCTCAGTGAGCTTACACGGACCCTGCTGCGCCGTATAGCTCCAGAACGGTGAGACTTTCCCTCTTGCGGGCGGGGTTTTGGGTGAAGGTACTAACGCATATAATCATAGGTATCCCGTACAAGTAATGCGAGCACTCGCAGTCCTATTCTGTTTCCTGTTTCCCTATCTACACGCACTCAACCTGTCTCTTTCGTCTACAACGACCAATTGATTGCTCGAACTTATCATGATACTCGGTTTTCTCGAAATTCACCCCATAGAGGCCTATGTCATTTCCTCCAGAACTCACCTGCTCACTTAGAGAGCTGTCCTAGTACAAGTTGAGATGGAAGGGCTAAAGTAACTCAAGGGGGAAGCGCTCCCATTTAGCGCGTTAGCGCCCGAACGCATACCGGCAATTGCCGCCGTATATACCGTGCGGCAGCGTTCATGACCTTCTCCCAACCTAAGCCGACACATTACCGCAGCAGGCCATGCGGTATTAGGTTCGAGGTCCTCTTATTCAAACAGAGCGCTCTTTTGTCTCGAGGCTGTCACCTGTTGCCGTAAGTACACAAAGACCCGTTGTGCTTGCACCTGCGCCACCCAAGCACTCCCGCATGGGCCTTTGCCACAAGTTCCTCAAAAGAGTGACAATCGCGACATCCATCAAGCCTTCCTCTCAAGATTTCCCTCACAGACATCGTCCAATTCCTTGAAGACACACATACCTTTACACATAGAGATGGAGATCGAATTGGCCGATGTTGCTTTCGACGCCTCGGTTTGGGACGTGAAGCGGACATTCGGCGCCATATTGCACGGCGACGAGTTCCGTGGCATCGATCCCCAAACACCGCGGGCAGTGTATGTTGAAGGATATTCATGCATTACGTCCACTGACCCTCCCTTTCCCTCACTACAGCAATTTCAAGGTGACGCTCAACCCGGGTGCTGGCGGGATGCAGAATAACGGCAGCGGATCCTTGATCCTTCCAAGTCGCAAGATTGGCGACAGACTTCTAAAGCGCGTGTATGAAGAAGGCAAGCAGATCGTCATCAACGGTCGCAAGCTCAGGCTCTTCCGCACCAAGAAGCACCCCGGGCGTGGCCTGAAAGAAACCTTGGGGAAGACACCTTACCTCGAACCTGACGAGGAAGAGAAGCGTGAAGACAAACTCCGGAGGCTTGACATGGGCCTACACGCCGACAAAGTACAGTTTGGCGTATTCTATCGCAGCCCGCAAGAACCGATGACCGCTCCTCGGATCTTCTCTAATGAGTATGAAATCAGCCATGGGAATAAGGGCGCGGGTCTACTGTGGTTTGAATACGACCACAAGCTTATCCGGATACAGGTACACATAAATACCGTGGATCTTCATATATTTGAGAAGCTGACCTCTGCGAATTGAATAGCTCGGAGACAAGATGACAGAAGAGATCGGGTCCAACATCGCCATTACCTTCTCAAACATTCGCAGGGTAGCCATAGGAATTGATTTTGGAAATCCATGTGCGTTACAACTAGATCCCTTCTTAGTATTCGCGCTCATGGAGATTAAAGTTATCTGCTTTGATCTCCTAACCCCGCCCATGCTGGAACGTGAGCGGTTCAATCGCACGTTCACTGGAAACGAGTGGAACGACTATCGCAAATTCAGGCAGAGACTTGACAGTCTGACCCCCGCACATGCCGTTGTTGCACCATACGCCCATCACATGAGAGTCATCATGCACACCGAGGCCGACATATACAAGTTCAGGGAGCTATGCGAGGTAGCCGAGGTCCAGCGTCCCATCCTAGCAAAGATTGAAGCCTTTTCGCGAGGATTCTTCTCACCGAAACAGCTACACAAGTTCCATTTGTGGCTGCAGCAGTTCAGTTACCCTGTCGCGTTCCAGATTGAGGCACTCCTCCGCGCCGGATACTTGAACACTGAAGACTTTCTCGGTTACTTCCGACCTCACATAGAGAAGCTTAACAAGGACATGGGACCGAAGGCCGCTGTTATCCTGCGAAACTTCTGTGAGGCGCTTCGTCTGCGAAGCCCCAGGGATTCTACAATAGACTGCTTCCGTCGCGCGATGCCCGACGGTACTGGCGGTAAGCACGACAAGGCATTGCGACTCTCTCTAAAGAAGTTCGACGAGAAGCAGGACCGCGACCGCGATATGGGAAGATTCCAATGTCACCACGTCACTTTTACGCCGACCCGGGTCATCCTGGAGGGCCCGTATGTGAGCGTGAGCAATCGCGTTATCAGACAGTTTGTGGGCTTCGAAGATCACTTTTTACGGGTCGACTTCCGAGACGAGGATCGCCTCCAATACAGGTGGGCGCGTGAGGTAAGGGCTTTTCATTTGAACCTCATCAGTGTATTGAACGTAGCGTTTTAGGTTGATGGAACCACCCTCCTTACGGAACGCGTGGGTGGTATCCTGAAAAACGGCTTCGACCTCGGTGGCAGGCACTTCGAATTCCTTGCGTACTCGTCTTCTGCTCTCCGGGAACACGCGGTCTGGTTCATGAACCCCTTCCAGCATCCGACGCAGGGCTACATCACCGCACAACACATTCGTGACAGCCTCGGTGACTTCTCGAACGTGATCAAGAAACCTTCCAAGTATGCAGCGCGCTTGGCGCAGGCGTTCACCGCCACAGATCCTTCTGTCTCCATCTCGCGCGACCAATGGGAGGAGATGGATGATATCGGGAGCGATGACCCAGACTACTTGTTTACAGATGGCGTAGGGACGATTTCCCAGGATTTGGGCGATATGATCTGGGATGCGCTCTGTACGGCCAAGGAATCCCTTCGGCGAGCTCGCATCACCCCGCATGCGGTAAGTGTACCGGTCCTAATCGCGAAATGATCGCTATTCACAACGACTGGCAGTACCAAATTCGATTCCTAGGTGCGAAGAAAAGCAACAAATGTGTCGATATAAAAAACGAGACTGAACTTTTATAGGTTTCAAAGGGGTCGTAGTCATCGACCACAGGCTTCGGGGAATCAGGATGCGCCTCCGTCCGTCCATGAACAAGTTCGAAGTGCCTGACATGGACGTAGCGCCGATCGAGATCGCTCGCTGGTTCGACAGACCCGGCACGACTTATCTCAACAAGTAAGCTCTACTATAGTCTTCAAGTAATTTGAACAGACCCTAATGTCCCGCCGTACGTTTCAGGGCGCTCATCATGATTCTTGAGGACCGTGGAGTAGAGCAGGAGACATTCCTCAGGCTACAAGAAGCAGCCGCGGCCCAGATCACGACCGCGTCAGACACAGTCGAGCAGACGGTGATGCTGCTCAAGGCGCACAATCTCGGAATGAGCTTCAACTTGTCATGGATCTTCCGTGGTCTGCGCGCTGCGGGCCTCGGGATGCGCGCGGAGCGCGAGAAGCGAACGTATGACCTCGGTGGTACGTTCTTGGACAGTCTCATCATATATGCGCAACACCACGTCCTGCGAGATATCAAGCACGGCGCACGAATTCCGATTCCGGACAGTTATCTGCTAGTGGGAGTCGCGGACGAAGGCCCAACGTATCGTGAAGAGGGCGTCGAGAATGTCTACGTTCTCGAAGAGGGGTACATTTACGGCAAGTCTCGCAAAAATACCTTTCTGCATCAGAACATACTGATACGTCCGACTTTCAGTGTGTGTCCAGAGCGAGGACGACGAGGAGCCGAAATATATCACAGGTTTGGGCATACTAAGCAGCATATGTAGGGAGCAGCGCTGAACGGATATACAGGCGCTGTGACGATATCTCGCAGTCCCGTCGTTCACCCTGGCGATGGTATGTACTTTCGTATCTCTGGTTGCACTACGTCGCCTGTAATGAGGCCTACTCAACAGTTCAACGTATGTGGGCCATTGGGGAGCCACCGGCGGGCCAGGAGTGCTTCTTCCGCGGCCTTAAGAACGTCGTCGTCCTTCCCTCAGTCGGTGCGTTGCCCATTGAGTCAACGTCCTGTCGTGTTAATGACCCCTTCTTCAGGCAAGCGGCCACTAGCATCAATGCTGGGTGGAGGAGATCTCGATGGGTAAATCGTCCTGTTCTATTGCGAAGCGTTGTCAACTTACGACTATATGATCAGAGACTTGTACTCAATTACCAAATACGACCCTCTCCTTCCCACTGAGGACCACGGGCCTGGAGAGTACAAGGGTGTCGGTACGAGGGAACTCCCCGACGGCCGAGAGAGTACAGTCGATGATATCTGCGACTTCATTGTGGAGTACATTAACTCAGATCTCCTGGTGCGTCTTTGCGTCGGCTTTCACATATTTTCTCTGAGCTTAAGCATCGTACCAGGGTCTGTTGTCAGATCGGCATCTGATAATCTCTGGTAAGTTCTCGTTCCTCTGTGTTGCCAAAATCACGTTGACGGACATATGAATGTACAGATCAATCCAAGGTAGAGAAATGCCTATATCCTGTTCGCTTGCGGATAGCTAACACCCGAGTCGGTAGGATGGGACCAAGGATCCAGCCTGCATCGAACTCGCCAGATTATGCAGTCAGGCGGTGGACTATCCTAAGAACGGCGTCCCTGTGGATATCTTCGACTCGCCGCGACTACTGATTCGTGAGAAGCCAGACTGGAAGAAGGTGAGCGTACTTGTGGATCCCATGGCGCCCTTCGCTCATCAGACAAACGTTGTTCCACAGGCCGAGGACAGCGATCCGCGGGACACAGATTACTACTACTCCAGTCGGGCCCTTGGCGTCCTGTTCCGCAGCATCGACCTCAATAATCTGAAACTGCCCACCTCCCCGGCTCCCCTGCCCAGTGGCAATGTTGTTCTCCCGCCCCAGAAGGAACAGCCGCTCTCCGACGTGATCTCCCTCACGCTACGGCCGTTCATCAAGAGACAGCTGCAATACTACGATAACGCGGATCCGAACGTGGCGGACGTCATCCCGCTGTTCCTGCGGTACGAGCAGGAGCTGCGCTACATCTGCGTGACGCACGCGCTCTCGGACGCCCCAGACGTTCGTCTCCAGGAGGAAGAGGTCGTGGTCGGGACCATCCTCGCGATGTGCTCGCAGAAGCGGTGGCGGACAGACCGTATGTATCGGATGCGGCTGCACTCGTCGGACCTCGTGAACAGCACGCGGCAGAGCTTGTACAAGCCCGCGGACGCGAACAATCCGGAGCAGGGGGAGCTGCTGTATGGGCTTTCGCAGGCATGGCTCGCGTGGGACTTTGGGCAGCGGAACAGGACGGTGTTCGGCGCCCGCAGCTTCGGCCTCGTCGCGCTGGGCGTCGTCTTGGACACGCTCACTAAGCTAGGAGCTCTTGTCGTATAGTGCTGTGCTTGTAACTCAATAGCTTTCCAAATGTTGTATTGGTGCACACGAGTTCTTCTCATAAGGTGTCCACAGTTCCATAGCCAAATAAGACCTTAACCTTAGATTATGGTATGCCTCTATGGTTTCGGTAGTATATGGCGCTAAAGTGGCCGTTCTGCACAACGTCGACTTGGCCGCTGTCCGCCATGTCGCCCCGTAACGACCCCCTAGGCTTGTCCTCATCGTGGTCTTCGTATGGTTTCTGGCGGTTGGCTTTGCTTGGCCTGACTACACTTGTCGTTTCGTGCCATGCTGCCAAACTGGGTCAGCGTGACTTCAAGCCGCTATCCTCTCAGGCCATCAGTTCGCTTGTGGCTTCTCCGAACCCCGTCCGCAACATAGACCCTCATGATCCGTCATCTCACCTCTCAAAATTTCTGATACCGAGGCCACCTGATACGGCCAACAACACCCTAGTCAAAGATTATATCGTGTCTACCCTCAAGAAGCTCAACTGGCATATTGAGGAAGACAGCTTTAATGACACTACACCCTACGGAGTGAAGCGCTTTACGAACGTTATCGCTACGAAGGACCCCACGGCCCCCAGGCGCGTCGTAGTCGCCGCCCATTTTGACAGCAAATTCTTCTCCACATACCCCGCGAACCAGGTCAGTCCGTACCTCTCTTTGGGCTAATTGACATGACTGAAATATCGCGGGACAGTTTATCGGGGCTACCGACTCAGCTGCACCATGCGCATTCATGCTGGACCTCGCGGAGGCTCTTGACCCACTCCTGAACGAACGTCTAGACCGCTTAGAGAACGGCGAGGAGGACGACGAGGATGTCGCCGAGACGACCTTGCAACTTGTGTTCTTCGACGGAGAGGAGGCATTCAAGGACTGGACAGCGACTGACTCGATATACGGTGCCAGGTATGTTCAGCCTACTCCACTCCGGACTCGCGCTAACTCGGGCAGGCATCTGGCGCACAAGTGGTCGTCAACCTACATCGCGCCTAATACGAAACGCCGTCTACTTCCCGCCTCCGAGACGGAGCTGGGGACGATAGAACACCTCATTCTCCTCGACCTATTGGGTGCACCTCACCCCACTATACGATCCTCTTTCGTGGACACGGCGTGGCTCTTCGATGCTATGGCTGACGCGGAGAAGCGGTTAGCTCAAAGCGGGGCGTTCATATATGGCAATGACGGCGCCGAGACCCAGGAGAAATACTCGAGCTTTTTTGCCCCGCGATTTGGCATTGCGAGCTTCGGCGGCATAGAAGACGACCACATTCCATTCCTGAGGCTCGGCGTGAGTGTGCTGCATGTCATTGCAAACCCTTTCCCCAGTGTATGGCACAAGCTGCAGGTATGAATGTTGTGTTACCCCCTCTATATTGTCTTGCTGACCATCAACCTGCTTCAGGACGACGCCTCGGCGCTGGACATTTCAACCATGCGACGATGGAACCTTATCCTACGCGTCTTCATGGCAGAGTACCTGAGTTTAAAACCATCAACATCGCGCGACGCCCGTGATGAGGCTCCTCGGATAGCCCGCTCAGCGGCAGAACTGGTGAGTTCGCCACTGAGCGTTGGTGATGAAGCTCATATTATCCCAGTAGCAGGTATCCTAAGGGTCCTGCCGATGACAGATGTCGCTAGCATATCCACTTGCTCAGAGGAAGTGTAGTTGTAGATATAATAACATTTGCTGGACAAGAAGATGGTACCACATTCCGCCCACTCCGGCGATTCCCTCTGACTCTGCGTACGTGTGAATAGCCGCTTACCACTGGCAGCCGCTGCGTGTCCTCAATGGCGTTCGTGCGTTCATGTGGATGTCCCATTTTGTAGACGCGCTTGTCATCTATACCTTTAGATACACGCGATGAAATACATGAGCTTCAACCTGCTCCTAATCCAAGCCTCTTCCTCAAGGAGTAGTCAAATTCGCCAAATATCAACTCATTCAGTCTGAAGATCATACTTAGATCTAGCTACGCGCATCGCCACCACCCAACTTTACCGGCGCTTGAACCTCCACATACTTTTCCTCGTACCACCACGTCCTACATCCAACGTCTGACTCACTATTCAGCATGGGCGGAAGCCTCCGCGCTGACGGCCCTTCAGGCCTCAGGCTCCAGGTATCATTTCGATTTGGGCCAAACAGATCTCAACGGGCCTGTCAGTGCTAGTGAGGGCCCGTCAGCGCGTCAGCCTCCGCCAACCCAGTCATGTCAGCCTCATGGATGCTATTGAGTCGCGTCGCATCCCATGGAATCTTTACCAACTTACTCTATTACTCTCTACTCAACCAGCTCAAGCTAACCAAGCCATCCCCGCCCACTTGCAACTATGAGCTTCATCTCTGCCTTCACGATCGCCACCAGCAAGGGAATCAAGCTCTATCCCTTCGACAACGGCCCTGTTACTTGTATACTCGTCCTGGTGCTCCTCTTCAGCATGGCTGTCTTGGCACGCTTCCATATTACCTTCATCGGGCCTCTCTCTTCTCTTGCCGGGCTTGTCGCCACTAAGAGCTTCACGGCGGTCTTTCTGGGTTTCTCGACACTGGTATTCCGTCTCTTGAGGTCTTGGTATCTGGCCCTGTATCTTGCCGACACGCTCAGCGGATTCTCATCTAGTCTTCTACGCTGGAGGGCGCTTTCCTCGGACGCTAGTCCTCCTGACAACCTCTCCGCACCCTCTCAGACGGAGGAATCTGCCGCAATCGCTGCTTACTACAAGACTCAGTACACCGCTTGCCAGGAAGTGGTCGCTGCCGCACTTTCCCGGAACAGTGACATGGACGCACGCCTGCAAACTGCCCTCGCCCTCATTGCCGACCAGAACGATATGATCACCGCCCTGTCGCACGCTCAAGCTACGGGGAGAATGTCCATCGCCGTACAAGAGGAGGTTCTCGCGGACCTTCACGATGCGGTCGCTACGCGGGACCACACCATTGCTGACCTGAAGGATACCGTCACTACACAAGACCTTACGATCGCTGAGCTTGAAGCCTCTCACTCTACCGCTTCTTCCTCGATCTCGGCTCACACCAGCTCATCCTCGGTCAACGACAAGACGCTCGCAGATCTTCAAGCGAATGTAGACTCGGCTATTCCCACGAAGCGGGATATGGTTTGCATCCAGACAACTCTCGCAAAGCTCAGCGAAGATGTTGGGTCAATCACGAAGACCCTCCAGACTAGTCAGGCTGATCGCTCCGGCGAAAGGAACGACAAGCCGTATCAAGAGACGCATGAGGACTTCTTCAAGAACACCCAACAGGATGACACCCGAAACCAAGACGAAGCAAGCGTTGCGTCCCAACTGATGGTAAGTTATAACCCGCGCACCCATGGTTTCTGGCTGATCCGTCCTCCAAGATGACCATCAACGACCTCCGGGCAGACATGAAGGCGCTAAGGGCTGACATGAACGACACGAAGGATACTGCCTCACGTAACAATTCTACCCAAGCGGCGGAACTCCGCGAACTTAAGACGAAGAACATTGAACTACAGGTACACGCTTCCCGGGCTGTATAGGTCACACTCGCTGATTTTTCCACGCTGTAGACGATGGCCAAGCAACTCGAATCAGCTGGCGAACGTCTGATGGAGAAGGACCGCACCATTGCTACGTACAAGAACCAAATCGCCATCGCCCAAACGTTGAGCAACGCTATCCAGACGCAGTTCAAGCAGGCGTCAGTTCAATTGAAGAGCAAGGACGCCGAGCTCGTGATCGTACACGCCAAACTCGCGGAGCACAAGGACTCCGCCGCCTACACCGACGCACGTCTCAAGAAGCGGAAGGCGGAACTTGTGCGCGTCCATGCCGATTACGAGGCGAGGGTGGACTTGCAGCACGCAGAGATCGAAGATCTCCGAGCACAACTCACAGCCGCGTTCAACCATCGTCGTGGTGGTGTGCAGTCCGAGTACTTAGCGGACCCGCCTCGTACTAGCACCTCCACCCCCCGCTCGCGTTCGGCTCATATCTCGTCTCGTGCTCGCTCGTCGGCATCGTCGTCGTCCGTCCGATCCTCATCCGTCCCCGCGACGTCCTCGACACTCACATCTGCTCAATCCTCGCCCTCATCTGCCCAATGTTCAACTTCTACGGTGCGCCCATACCCGGTTGCCGCCGACCAGTCCTCGTTCTGCATCGAAGACAAGCTGGCGGAGATGAACATGTCCTGCGACCTAGTACATGATAAATTCTCTCTCGGCGGTGCCGGAGAGGATTCGTTCTGGGCGGACAAGGGGAAGATGGTCGCCCGGGGAGAAGACAACCGGGAGAAACAGGCGGAACAGCCGTCTTCTCTCAGTATCCGGGTTGGCGAAGTATCTTGCGACCTGCTCCACGATGGGTTCTCCTCGATGCATAAGGACCAGGACTCATTCTGGCTCAAGGAGAGTCCGGTCAAGGGCAAGGTCGTCGCTAAGCCGGAGAGCGCAGTCTCCAGTGGACGGGGATCGCCCGTCTCAGAGAAGCCGTCCTTCCAGATTCCCGTGGGCGACGTCTCCTGCGACCTCCTTCACGGCAAGCTTTCCTTCCTCAGTCGCGGCGACGAGGACTCGCACTGGCTCAATGACAGTCCCGAGAAGCCGAAGACGATTGTCGCGTCCGAAGACGTTCTCCCCAGCGTTCCTAGCACTTCCTGCGAAGATAGAGAACAACCATCGTTCGACATGCAACCCGAAGCCTCCTTTGACCTTCTTCACGATGACAACTCCTTCCTTCAACATGATCAAGACTCATTCTGGCTCGGGGACAGTCCCAAGAAGGTTGTCGCCAAGAGCGTGGATGAAGCCTCGATTGCCACCTCTTCTCTGTCTAGTATGTGTGGTTCGGCGCACGCTAGCAGGGACGAATCATTCTTCAACATGCGCATCGACAATGTCTCCTGCAACCTTCTTCGCGACAACATTTCCCTTGGCAAGCAGCAAGGCTCATCCTGGCTCGGAGGGAGCCGCAGCTCGGTGACGGTGAAGCCAAACACGACGGAGAAGGACTCCCTTCACATCGGGACGATCCATTCAGTCACCTCCTTCGCCAGTAACCTGTCCTTCGAGTTCGTACGCACCTCGACACCCTCCCGCCGCCCGCCACATCACGCCCCCAGCAAATCGTCGCAGACTCCCCCGCACCCCATGGCCATCCGCGCCTCCTCCCCGCTCCTGCTCAAGCGAGACTCCCGCCTGCTCCTCACACCGGGATCCGCCCCGCCGCCGTCCGCCCTCTTCCAACGCATGAGGCAGGAGCCCGCGTCGCCTTCGCCTCCCCAGGGCTTCTCCAAGCGTGCTCGCGCACGGAAGCTGCGGGCTATTGGGCACCTCGAGCCTCTCGCAGTCGTAACCAATGTCTCCAGGAGGTAGAGCCGGCTCTGCCCTTCCTCCTCGCAGTCGGTGTGCCTCCAAGCGGCGCCGGCTGGACTGGTACGACTCACCCACCACATTCTATTTCTCATTTATTCTCTATCTATGGCTCGTGTATCTGTATTTGTATCTATTCTCGGCGGGCTCGGAGGTGGCTAGGTCTCGAAGCTAGGAAGGTGGTGCCGTTCGTGTTCTGTGTTGTTCCGCTCCTGTCCGCGCTCTGTAGCGCGAAATGTTGCGGGCTTCGCGGTCGCGGCCGTCTCTGCTGTACTTAGTCTAGAGATGTAGCTACAGACAAAGCCAGTCTCTAGTAGCTGGTAGTAAACTCGAACAAAATTTCATAATTTTCAAAACACTCGTTTGATTTACTCAGCTTGAGGTACCTGCATATCCTGCGTGACATCGTCTATAATATGATGTACAATCGCTGCATCTACAATTATTCTCCATCCATCACATTTTGGAACTGTCCATAAGAGATCTATGCTTCTACTGCGAAGGGGTAGTCGGTATACCCATGAGGTTCCTGCGGGATATAGAACGTCGAGCGGTCGTAAGGCGTCAACGGCAAGTCCTTGCGCAAGCGCAGCGGCAGGTCGGGCTAAAAAGTGGACAATGTCAGAGCCATTTTGAACAGCATTGGGACGGGAAGTGTGCATACGTTCGCGATGAACCTGCGGCCGAACGCAAGGATATCTCCCGTCTTCTCGGCGCGCTCGACGCCGGACTCGCGGGTGTACCCGCCCGCGGTAATCAGCGGCCGTGGGTGCCAGAGGTCGCGGACGAAGTCGTTGGACTGGTGGGAAGGTGATGAACGTTGTCATCTATGAGCGTAGGAAGTCACGCACCTCCGCCTGATGATGGCCAACGTCGCTGCCTCCCAGGATGCCGGGTTCCACGAGGTGAACGTAGGCGAAGTCCGGGTAGAGCTCGCGCAATTGCTTGATCAGGTACGAGAATGTCGGGACCGGGTCCTCCATGCGCATGTCTAGGGGTTCGGTTAGAGAGGGCACGAAAAGCTTGTAAGAACGAAGAGACATACCCAAGAACTTGGACCAGGGGCTGAAGCGGATACCTGTCTTCTTCGCGCCAACAGCCTTAACTACGGCGTCGACGACCTCGAGCGGGAAGCGGGCCCGGTTCTCGATGGACCCGCCGTATTGGTCGGTCCGCTTGTTAGTGACGTCCTGGATGAACTGGTCCAGCAAGTAGCCGTTGGCGCAGTGGACCTCAACACCATCAAACCCGGCGTGGTGAACTGCGTCGGATGCAGCTTTGGCGAACCAGTTAACGTATTCCTTGATTTCTGCGAAGTATGTCAGTTCCTGGCCTACAACTGCGCAGACAAAAGGTGTCTCACCGGCGACGGTCAGGGGACGAGGGACGTCGTTGGTATCCTTAACAGGGAGGTCTGAGGAGCTGACGAGATCAAAGCCTTGTGCCTTCAACTCGGCTGCACTTGCCCCGCGACCCAGCGTCCACATCTGCAGGTAGATGAAGGAGCCCTTCGCGTGCACCGCATCTACGACCTTTGAGGACGGGTAAAAATTAGTACATTTTCCTGCGGGATAAGTGAAAGGCGCCCTCACCTTCTTCCACCCGGCGACCTGCTCGTCGTTCCACATCCCGGGAATGGTGGGTCCGAGTTCGTGCCCGCCGGATTGCGGCGCGATGAACGTCCCCTCGGAAATGAGCAAGGTGCCCGGGATAGATGCTCGCTGGGTGTAGTATTCCACCATGAGGTCACCGGGGACTGAGGCGGTGCTGGCGCGGGCTCGTGTGACGGGTGCAAGGACAACGCGATGAGCGAGGGTGATGTCTCCGATGGTGGCGGGCTGGAAGAGTTTGGGTGTGGAGTCGTTTGTGGCACTCATTGTGTGAGAGTTTATCTGGGCTGATTGAAGGTGAGCAAACAACAAGGGTAGAGCCCATCTACAACT
This sequence comes from Lenzites betulinus, assembly GCA_022264855.1. Lineage (NCBI taxonomy): Eukaryota > Fungi > Basidiomycota > Agaricomycetes > Polyporales > Polyporaceae > Lenzites > Lenzites betulinus. Next base: position 244,709 of record JABYQU010000019.1, read on the forward strand.
CACGTATGAGTGTGATAATGGGTGAGGTCTGCAGACTGTATAGCAAGAGGTTGAGCAGATAGAGAAGACGGAGCTGGTTGATATTTTTTTCCGGTCGTACCGTCCTCTCTTTAAAGGATGAGCACCCCGTACGTCTACGCCTAGGCAGCTTCTGGAGGGCCGCAGAAGAATGGCTTCCACAAGCTGCGATGGCTTGCGACTGAGTAATAATCCATGTCTCGGGTTAGTCACGGTGGAAAGTCGAGCTGTAGGTACGAAAACGTCGTCGCCATGGAACAGTAGGTAGCTCGTTGCATGAAGTTGCAGCGTCCACAACTGTTCTGCACTGTGAAACTTAATCAGCGTGCGGTCGCAATACTTCCGCTCGCGGTGTGCCTTGTTGTTTGTCATCCAACAAGCCGCTGAAAGGCCTTTCATAGGCTGTAGCAGAGAAATGATCTGACAAAGGCCGTTCCAGAGACCGAGGTTATGATAAAGCTCCCAGGAACACTGGCATTCTAGAGCTTGATCTCTACTGCACTAGTGCCAAGAACTCGCCAGAGAAGCTACTCAAATGTTGAGAAGCAGAAGGATGGCATGAATAGACGCCCGCACGGCTGAGTTTAGGATCTGAGATCTGTGGTGGCGTCACTTTGACCGAGTCTGTCGCCGAATGTTACGTTACTGAATGCGCGCTGCAGGTGTATGCGCAGAGGAAATACCGTGACCGACATCATGGACCTACTGCTGGGCACTAGCGCTAGCTACGTGTAGGTTTTGACCAGCTCACTACTATACAATCCCCCGCGGCTTGACTTACTAGATCGTCGGTCAATAGTATCAGCTACTACAAATGGGCAACTACTATAGCACTCTAGAACTCTTCCGCGAACGAATAGTCGATGTATCCCCGGAGTTCATAAGGTATGTAGAACGTCGGGCGATCATACCGCGTCAACGGCAGGTTCTCACGCAAACATAGCGGTAGGTCGGGCTGCATCAATGAACGTGTTAACATTGTTCATATATGCTTCTTGGAAGGGTGCGAGTACGTACTTTCGAGATGAAGAGGCGACCGAAAGCAATGAGTTCCCCAGTTTTCTCAGAGCGCTCAATTGCTGATGCTGGGCTTTACCCTCCAGCTGTTATGAGCGGGCAAAGGAACCATATGCCCCGAATGAAGTCGTTAGACTAACAGGTAAGTCAGCAAAGTCCCAGCTGTGGACGGAGTTCTGTTCTTGGGCTCACTCGGTATCGACGGTTCCCAGGACGCCGGGTTCCACGACATGAATATTGTAGGTGCGCAAGATCGCGGTGCAGCTCTCGCAGGCGCATCTATAGACCCGCCATATTCGTCATCACTGGCACGCCTGTTCGAGACATCCTGGATGAACTGGTCCACTATGTAGTCGTTCGCGCCGTGTATCTCGGTTCCATCGAAGCCTGCGCCGTGGACCGCGTTGAATGCGGCCTTGCCATACCACTAGTCACTAACGCATTGTTTAGTTTCTGCAGCACGGCGTGGTCATCAGTCTGAGACGCATATGGGGAGAAGGCCGGTCTTACCGGTAATGGTGAGCGGACGAGGAGTGCCCTTCAAAGGGATATCCGAGGGTCCAACAAGCTCGAAGCTCGGGTCCTCCGCCTGTAGCTCATATATGCTGGCCCGGGCGGCTCGGCCCAAGGCCCACAGCTGCAGGTAGATGAACGACTCGCATTGCGACGCCAATGACATGTATATATTACTAGCTATATTTGCATTGCTAGTGTATGCTACTGTGCGGGCAGAGACTCAACGACGAATACTGCTAGCAAAGTATTCCGGGGGTGCATACGATCATAATCTTCAACACTGTGTCTTCTCGTCCGTGCCAGAGTTTCAGGCAGGCGACTCAGAATGTACTCAGTACCAGCAACATTCACAACATCGTTACATAACGTTGATGAACTCGGACGATACACTAGCCCTTGATGGCGCAATCCGGTCACCATAGCCTCTGTTGAAAGGCCTTATACTCGGCCTCCCATATCTGCCTGACGATTTCTCCAGTCTCCTCGGTGACGTCTGTCCACGGACCTTCGTCATCCGCCGCAATATTGTCCAGAGGAATAATGTCAAGGCGGTTCCCGGCCCATCGCCCTCGCCCCAGATTTCCTTCGTACCGTAAACTGTGGTCGTCGGGCGATCCCGAACAACAGATGTTGATGAGGAAGAAGTGGGATAGCTGGGCCTTGTTAATTTGACCGCCCGAGTCCCAGTGCGGAAGGCTCTCGCACAGTTTCCATGCGGCATCTCCACGCACGTACTCGTGCTTGGTGAGGCTGCGGAGTGCCCACGTTCGGCCGGCAGAGTAGTAGGGGTAAATTATGCTGTTACCCAAGGCACGATCGTTCCGATCAGGCCAGTCGTCCAAACGCGGGACTGCGGGACGATGAGGATCCCAGACCTGGATGTTTCTCGGGTTTTCGAAGCGGTAAAGCATGTGGTCGAGAAAGTTGGGGCTCGAGTCGTCCTCTTCCGCGAAGTCTTCTATGTCCGATATTTCCTCGCTGGTAAGGACGCCAGGCGGAAGATCGGACAATGGGTCTGTGTAATCACCAACGCAGATGATGCGATGTCCTGCGAGAGTCTGAGGTGTGAGTGCGCTCGTCAGCTTAGCGACGTGATTGCGCGCGCGGGCCAGGACGGCTTTGCAGGTAACTGCGAGGGCGAAGAAAGAACAGCGATGGTAGAACTTCGTGCCCTTCATGCGCTTCGTGTGCTTCAGCTCGTCAAATATGAGGTCGAAGAGCTCTTGGGATAGGTGGCGGAAAGGCGAACCACCCTGATCCAGAATGGTGCCCTGCAGCAGCTCATCGACTCTGGTGCTAAACAAGGCAAGCTCATCAGACATATATGCGGCACAAACATCGGTGGACGTACTGAGGCGGAGCAGGCACCCGCAGCTGCTTCGCAATGTCGGGCACCAAATCATCGTCCCAGAAGAATTCTCTCATCTTTCCGCCGTTCAAAAGGGTTGTCTCTGCGTCGAGATCCAGGCTTGTTACACCATGAACATGAGTCACAGGCGTCGGTTTGGAGAGCGCAAACTACTCACATATACCAACACTGGCCCATTGTAACCCGAGAGACGTGGTTACACGCTGACGTGGGTCATTGGGGGGAACATCTTATAAAGGATGTCGCTTAAGACTCCAGACATGTGTGATGCGCGAGGCGTCACGCGCGGCAACTGCACTATGTAACCATTACCTTGGCTACACGAGCCACTCCCTTCTGGCTGGACTATGGATTACTATCTGCACAAACGTCAAACCAATTTCTCCCCCCGCGACTCGGGGGTATCGGGATCATCTCTGGACATTGTACGAGCCCATCTCCGAGACCACATCGCACACAGATCCTTACACCGCGACAAGTCATTTTTTGTATCGCGGAATGAGCATGGCACGCACCATCTCCAGTCCATCAAGTGGTGTGCCGACATGGCCAATACTCGAAATGCAATGATATACAGCTAGATCTCAATGCTCCGACCACAAAGGACCGACCCAAACGATCAATACGTGAGGGTCTCCACTACTGCGTCCAGCACCCGTATAGGATCCGGCATGTAAAACTTCTCGTACTGCATCGGAACTGGGGTACTACAACACGTCATTAGCGTATAGTTCACATGTGCAAGGGGAATGAACGCACTCCCAACCAGTCACCAACCGCACAGGCGCATTCAGCTTGAGGAAGCACCTCTTCTGAATCTCCGCGCCGATTTCGGCGCCGACGCCGCCAATCCGCCCTGCCTCGTGGACGACGACTAGACGGCCGGTGCGGTTGACGCTCTCGGCAATCGTCTCGACGTCCCAGGGCATGATTGTGCGCAAGTCAATGAGCTCAGCTTTGGCTGAGCGTAACGATTCAGGAACGTGTGGCGCGAGAGATGGCGGCGGGTGAGAGAGCATCTTCAGCGCCGTCTCGCAATGGTATATAGGAGTACCCCAGGAGACGATGGTGAGATCGTCCCCTCGAATAAGGGTTTCGGCCTTGCCCAGAGGTATCTCGTAGTCGTCCATTGGAACCTGTTCGACTGCACGAGTGATAAGAGAGGGATATCTGGTCTCAAGGAAGGAGATGACGCACCCGAGGACCGATACAGAACCTTCGGCTCCATAAAGATGACGGGATTAGGATCCCGTATCGAACTGAGAAGGAGCCCCTTGGCCTGAATTGGGGATCGTGGTATTACCAGCTGCGCGAAGACCTGACTTCAATAACTAGAAACCTGGGGAACCTCAAAGCTTACTTTCAGTCCGGCGGCTCCCATAAAGAATCCCTCAGGGCTCTGGGAATGGTAATGGCCTCCATGACCAACAGCCATAGAAGGGGTGCGGAAGGTCAACTTGCCAACGTCGAAATTACCGCTGCTCCTGAATCGGAACTTCGCAGCCTCGTTGACAATCTGCGAAGCTTCATTTAGGAACCGGTCGGAGCTATTTACGACTCAATGGTATGACGTACCTGGTCGAAGGCGGGGAATATGTAATCGGCAAATTGTATCTCAGCAATTGCTGTGTGCCCCATGGAGGCGAGGCCGACGCCGAAGCCTGCGATCCCCTGCTCCGTTAAAGGCGTATTAAACACCCTTTCACGTCCTGTACGCGTTGAGAATACCAGTCGCGGTGCTGATGGATGCCGAACATACCAAACTCCTCGGCAAGGCCCTGTGCGGCAATTGTATCAGCCTACGCAGCACGATCGAGCTTCCGCCACTGAGCGAACTAACCATGGTACAACGGAACACTCCCCCGAAGGCAACATCTTCCCCAAAGACCACCGCGGTATCATCTTTCGTCAGGGCAATGCTGGATTGATGAGCACTCGCGGTAAGCTGTCAATCAGGGCGCGTTCGGGAAATTAGGATGGCGTGCCTCAATGCGTCTCGAACTGCCTGGTACATGTTCATCTTGCGGGTCTCGCGACCAACCATTTCTCGCGCAGGATCCTGCTCAGTCTGGTCCACATACCGCAGACCCGCAGTGCGCAGTGCCAAGTCGCGGGTGGGCTTGAGGAACGTGGAAGTTGCTATGGATGGCAAGTGGCCGCCTGCAGGTGCAGGATGTACTTCGGTGCTTTGCCACCGACGGCCCGAACGCTGGTCATAGAGTCCCATTAGTCGAGCGCGTGGAAGAGAACAGGCCTGTAGCATACGTGGATTCGCGCGAGGGTCTTCAGCATGAAGTGTGTGGAAAGGCGGGGATGGAGGTGGTCGACGAGGAAGAGCGGATGGGGGACATGATCCGAGGGCGTCAGGAGGTCCCATGAGCCAACTTGGTCTGCGCTCCCATCCGCCGCCACGACCGCCCGCGGGCTTCTTGCTTTGGCCGAGACATCTGGCGACGAGACGATGAACCATGGAGAATGAATCGACCTTCGTCGCTCCGGAGGGGGTGTACTCGGTCACAGAGGAGCACAAGCCCAACCCGCTCGCCCAACACACTATCGCGGCCGCGCCCATCCTCTACCCGACACGGATCTCGACGGTGTCCGTGCGGTTCTCGGTGAACAAGCCGACAAACTCGCCCGGGCTGTCGCAGTTGCTCGGCGGAGGGCGGGAGAAGGAAGTGAAGAAGGAGAAGGTGGTTGCGAAGGAGAGAGAGCGCGAGGACGGAGTGAGCGTGTCGAGCAGCGACGATCCGGACGACGGCTCCCCGGATGCCTCCAGCGTGCCCGCACACGACGGCGCCGCCTCGACGCCCACTATCCCCCATGAGCAGCCCTCGACGCCCTTCGCGCTCACCCCGACCACCATCGGCAAGCGCAAGAGTGCCCCACGCCCGAAACACAACATGCGCACCACTTCGTCCACCTTCATCACCCGTCTCCAGAACGCCGACAACCTTAGCAGGGCTCTGCAGTCTAAGCAGGGTGACACAAGCTTCTTATTCTACAATGCGGCGAAGACATTTGTTTGGACAGAGGCAGGCACGAAGCTTAAGGTACGTCCTCATTCCAACACGTTGTGGACACGTTCCTGTAACCACAATACTTCAGGAACCTCTCGCTCGAATATTCTTCTCCGCGTACCCCACGTGTCACGACGTGAACGTTGCCACCGTTTCCCCGGAGCGGATAGACGTGATCATCGGGTTCCATACTGGAGACATACTGTGGTTTGGTAAGTCCTGGCCTCATCTTGGAGACTGGGTTCTGACCTACATCTAAGACCCTATATCATCGCGATATGGTCGTCTCAACAAACAGGTAAAATAAAAGCTGCATTGCATTCACGCATGCTAAAGCAATACGTCTAGGGGCGAATATGCAACTCGCCATGTACTGCCATCCGTTGGGTACCCGATTCGCCAAACTTGTTCCTTGTATCCCATGCAGACGGCACTATAATTGTGTACGACAAGGAACGCGAAGATGGCGCGTTCACACCTCAAGAACCGGGGAGCTCGTCTCCGACGGTGTTCCCGCTGGACGGAATGTCGTCGAGTAGCTCGCAAGGAGAGTGGAATCCCCTAGACTCTATCTTCGTAACTATGCCCCCTTGGCATCCGGTGACGGCAGGCGGTCCTATACCCCCTGGTGCAAAGGCCGAGAAGGAGAAGACGGCTAAGAACCCTGTCAGCCATTGGCGGGTATCACGTAGAAGCATCGTAGGTAAGATGCGGTCGCGCGGTAGACGAATGCTCCACACTAATACGTTGAGCAGACTTTGTGTTCTCTCCGGATGCTAAGTACTTGGCTGCCATCGCGGACGATGGTTGCCTGAGAGTGATTGACACGGTCGCCGAGCAGTAAGCCTTCCTTCGACAAGCGCTCAGGTCCTTTGCTAAAAGCATTCCTCAGATTGGTAGACTGCTATGCTTCGTATTTCGGCGCGTTCACCTGTGTTGCTTGGTCCCCCGATGGCCGATTCATCCTGGTACGTACCCACACCAACATTTCCCCTTGCGTTTGCCTGACTCTCCTCAGACCGGTGGGCAAGACGATCTTGTGACCATATTCTCACCTTGGGAGCAGCGGGTAATAGCGAGATGCCAGGGCCACTCATCTTTCGTATGCGGGATCGCGTTCGACGACGTGCGGTGCGATGGCCGCACATACCGATTCGGCAGCATCGGAGAAGACAACAAACTCATCTTGGTACGCCCGGTGCTTCGGTGATTACAAGTGTATGACCTCTCATATGCGTATAGTGGGACTTCTCCAGCGGCGCTCTCCATCGACCCAAACTACACGTAAGTGGCTGTCGTAGCCCCCTTATCGTTGGCGTGCTGCTCACGTCCATCGCAGGCCACCCACCACCAACGCATGTCAATGACGTCCTCGATCTCATTAGCATTACGTCGGAGAGGGGAATCTACCATCTTCCTACCACCCACCGGAACTCCCGGCGGCGACTCCCCACTCCCGCGATACCACCCCGCGCCGTCTAGGAATGACGTCGCGGTCGTCCAGCCTGTCGTGGTAAGCTTCGCCGCCCTATCGGCACTTCACCCCGATCGACTGACCGTCCGCGCCCGTGCACAGGTCAAGCACATCAGCAACGAGATGCTCGCCGCGATACACTTCCTCCCGCGCGGACTGCTCACGGCGAACAAGCTCGGGCACATCAAGTTCTGGATCCGGCCGCTCGTGGTGCAGCCGCGACACTTACGGACACAGAGCGCGTTCCGCCGGGTGTCGCAGACGGACGCTATCAGCTGAGTATGCGCGTCGTTGTGGGCATTGTTTATGTATAGTTCAGACACTTCATCTACGTTGGTTGTGTGGTCTACCCTGTTGTGCAATTTTTGTATACTCTAAACATGTTTATTATATTTGCGACTTCCCTTCTATCTTCAGCCTTTGCTATTGGCAAGCTGGTAGATACCCATAGCTAAGGCGCACTATGGAAAGCATGCAAGTGCTAGGCATCATGAGAGAGATGGAAATTTATTGCGGACCCAGAGCTACACGTACAGAAAGCTACTACTATGTTAGCGGAGGTGCGCCAGACTACCCTATAATGAAAAGCGAGAAAGCACAGGGAGGAGCCTAGTTGTCGGGCAGCGCACAACGATCCGCAGACAGGCTAAGGTCTGCAGGCGGGGAGTAGGACGAATGTCAGTCTCGCGACGTAGGATGATGTCAGGAGAAGGGAGACGCACCGTTGCCCCACCAGTCGGGGAAGCTGTGCGCCGTGCCGGAGGCACCGAACACGGCGAAGTTGAGGATGAACGAGATGACCTGGGTGCCACCGTCGAGCGCCGCGGCCATGATGTAGCTGTCAAACGCACCGCAGTCAGCACAACCGAACTTCATGCGGGGAGAGAGAGGGAAGGGGTACGCACTTGTACTTCGTGAACCAGCGCGGGTAGCGCGTGCGCACCCACCACTGCGAGAACAGGCCGATGAGCATCGACGGGTTCACGGAGGTGTTGATGCCGACGGAGAGGTAGCACGAGTACTGCATGATGATGGGGGTGCTGAAGTTCTCGAAGCCGGCCTTGGGCCAGATGTACCACTGAACACAAACACAATCAGCTACCGTGTCGGTTTCATGGACGCTGGGGAAACCGTACCGCAAGGATGAAGGGCAGGGGGAGGAAGACACCGATCGCGAGGGAGATCGGAACCATGTGGTACAGACTCTTCGCGCCGAACATCTGAGGAGCGAGACCACCCCAGGAGATGGCGTTGGCTGGGAGCGGAGTCAGTGATCATTGTCCGCCCGCGCTACACAAAGAAACTCACAGTTGTAGCCCTGCGCGTTCTGGCCGGACCACAGACGAGTACCCGAGATGGAGAGAAGAGCTATAGCATGGCGTCAGAAGATGCTGGCTGCTGTAGGGCAAAGACGTGTACTCACCATCACGGTTGGCGTCGATGATACTGACCATCATGACGTCTGCGTATCGAGATAGCTTAGTACAAAGCGGAGGAGAGTCGAGCACCACACTTACAGTTGAGGATGGCGCCAACGACGGTGCCCATGACCTGCATCGAGAACGTGATGCGCGGGGGGAGCTTGACGTACTGGCCGAGCTTCAGGTCGCTCAACATGGCAATGCACTGGCCCTGGGGGTGCTGGCCGTAGAGCGCGCCGTACATGTTCGCGACGGGCTCCCCGGGGACCATGTATGCGGTGATCATCTGGTAGAAGCCGTTCGCGGACGACGTGAACTCCTTGAAACCGATGGTGGCCGCGAGGGTCGAGAACAGGAGGGAGAGCACGAGCGAGATGAGCAGGATGACGGTCAGGGCCCACCACGGGAGGCCGGAGTGGCCCTCGTAGTTGGTCGCCTGGGCAATGCCGTACGCGCAGAGGAGGAGGATGAAGTACCAGTAGCGGGGGACCTGCTTGTAGACCTTCATCTTCTCGTAATGGGGGTCGTGCACGACGAGGGGCGTCTTGTTCCAGGGGTTGAACGTCTTCAGGAAGGGCTTGATGTCCGCCCAGTGCCAGAAGAACACGTGGGTGAAGGTGGCTCCGAGAGAAAGGTTGGAGGTCATAAGGTAGAGAGCGTTGGTGGCAGAGAAGAACGCGGGCTACGGGGATGGGTCAGATTTTGTAATGTATAGGACGTCTTTGGAACTTACCCCAAGCTGCTCGTACTTAACGGGGTCGAACTTGCCGTTGGTGAGAAGACCGGTCTGGTTGTACTGAGTGCCATCCTCAGCCTGGGAAAACGTGTCGGGTCAGCGCTAATCGATACGAGGACGGGGACACAACTGACAAAGATAGCCTGACTCATGAAGGGGAAGTCCTTGGCCCTCCAGAGGTTGCCGTAGTACACGCCAGCCATGAGGATGTAGGTGAGGAAGATACCGATGTCCTGGTTGATCTGGAGCCAGAGCGGGTTGAACAGGCAGTCGCTGCCGATCAGGTTCCAGTCGAAGCACCACGAGAGCAGACCCATGCCCTCGTTGTTGCTGGCGCCACCGAAGACGTTCCTAAACACCGTGCTGGTGTTGTTGGCGAGGCAGAAGATGGAAATACCGGTGAGGAGGGGGAATATCCCTGCGGAGCACGTGCGGATCAGCAATCACGTCCAGATAGAAGGCGGCGTAGTTAGACGCGAGCGATGGACCTACACTGCGGAATGATCTCCCACACAAACATGACACAGAAGACCGTCCAGAAAAGACGAACGCGCTTCGACGTCATCTGGTTGTCGTAGTGGAGAGCCTGGAACAGGTTGGCCGTGGAGACTGAAAGAAGTCAGAATGAACATGGTAGCCCGAGAGAATGAAACTGACTCGTAGAGGGCCAGAAGCACTTGGTAGGCTTCACGAGCAAGTCTTGCAACAAGCCAGCGTAGCCATACCCAAGCAGTTGAGATCCGATCAGAGTGAAGATGGCAAGACCGGCGTTCTAAACAGAAGTCAGCGGGATGCCTAAATTTCGTTGATAGTGTACCAACCATCTTGTTGTTGTAGTACACTGATTTCCCGATTAGCTAGGAACCTTCTTAAGGATAAAATGCGCTACTCACAGTCCTGGACTGAAATGACTTGAATAGCGGTGGCCGATGTGGCTGCCGTGGAGGACATGATGATGATAGCGACGTGTTCCTTGACTGATTCAAAGTGAGCAGGACGGACGAGGTATCATGACAGGAACACATACTGTTGAAGGGTCCGGGGTTGATCCAACGGAAAATGCCCTTGGACGGGAGACCGATAGCCATAGCATTACCACCCCAGTATGACAATACAAGGAGGAAGAGCGTCGAGACCGAGAGGGTCTGGGGCTTGAAGTAGTAGATTTGGGCCAGAACACTGAGAATTCCCTGTGAGCATGAAACAGTGCTGGAGGGTTGGAATGTACTCACGCGCCAAATGCAGAGAAGCCGAGACCAAGGACAAATGTCCGGAAGGTGAGAGCGGGGACCTCAGGGTCGTCGCGAGTGGACAGAACCTGCAAGACGCCATGTTAGGCTCCGAAGGAGGTTGAACTGTGGTGAGTGTACACACCTTGATGGCGACCTCGTACGCCTCCTGGACCCGGTACTCCTCCTCGGTGGCGTCGTCGTTCTGGAGGCGCTCCTCGAACTCCTCAACCTCCTTGGCCATGACGGCGTCCTCGGAGAGTTCGGTGCCATCAATGCCCTTCTTGTCAATGGAGGCGTCGGAGACGGAGCTCTTCTCGTCGATCGGCTGAACCGGTTCTGTGACGGCGGCCATGGTGAATACGACTTGGGGGGGAGGGACCCTAGAGACGTGTGAGAACGCAGGGGTGGCATATATAGCGACGCACCTACGGGACTAGCGCCTCAAGACCCACAGTGGTGTTGGGAGCACATGGTGGGTTTAGGATGACATTCCGACCTTATCGCGGTGTGGGGATCCCAGGCACACGAACAGCGCACGTCTGTCCATGCTGCGTGAAGTGGGCAAGATAACATTCTTAGAGAATCGAGATGAGAAATTGGGGAGATACGCGGCGGGCATTTGCTCACCTGGACCACTCCCATCCGCGTGGATGGCTGCACCGGCGGTGCGGCACCCCGCCATCTATGTGCCGATGGGAATTTGGCCAGAACGGCCGCTCACGGACCATATACTCCTTTATCGCAGGGCCCTCCGTCCGCACGACGTATGAATTCACACAGGTATGTGAGAAGACGTGAAGGCGAATGCTTGCGTATTGTGGAGGCTTCGACGCTGACATGGCCGTTGACGTCGACGCCCGACTGCGATGGGCGTGCGAGCGCACGCTAGGCCCCGTGAGCATCACGATGGGCGTGATTTTTTGCCGCAGAGACAGTGATACTAGCAACTACCGTCGTGCGCGCTGTTGTCAACGCCGCAAAAGAGTGCACGCGAGAGGTTCCTGTATCTGCCGGGCATGTCGATACGGTCAATCATGATGCCCCACGGCTGAAACACTAGGGGCGTTTGCGATCTTCCGCGACACGAGACATGTGTTCAACCATGCAAATTGTCGCAATCGACCCGCACTCATTATCGGAGGACACCCCTAGCCGCTAGGCACTGAGCCCATCAGCGAGCCAGTGCCCGCTAGCAGAGATGGGCGAGCAGCCGCTATCAGCAAACAGCGCAACGCCCCGACGGCGTCGAGGCGACATCGCTCACCTCGCTTGGCGGGGTTACGGAGGTGCGTCCAGGTCGGTGATGGGAAAGCCCCAGAGGGCGCGGCGGGATGGGGAACCGCGTGGACAGGATTGGACGCCCGCTGCCAGCGTCCGCCCGACGGCAGCACAAACAGATCCGATCTCGCGGTGGCTATGGCTTCACCCATACTCCTCCCAGGCACATCGCAACCTCTCTCGACCCCAGCTGACGGATCTAAGCCCAGGCAGGTGAGGATATGTGCTGCATTTTTGCTGAGGGTGAGGGTGTGCCAATCTCTGGTAGCCGTAGTGCAAGTGGGTCGCAGGCCCGTCACCCACATGGGGTTCACGAACGTCAACCGCCGTCAATGCGCAGCCCTGCCAGAGCGCTGCGCATTCCTGCCGTTCTACTCAGTACTTGCAGTACAATACTTGCCAGCGCCTACCCCGGGCCCCGGAATATCTATACATCAGACTCAAACCTTCCTATTCCCGGGCCGCCCCCCATCTCCGATATCCTTCGCGCAGGGCGGGGGCATGCGGGCGGATGCAGGGCAAGATGTGCTAGTTAAACGCACCCGTTTTCGAATCACTGGTCCTATTCGTAGCCCTGCTCGTGCTGGTGCGTGCTGGTACCATCCGATGAGCCCGCGGCATGGACAATTTATCTAACGTTCGAGATCCGGAGCAAGTGTAAAACATCAGCATCGCTTTTTAGCGGCAGCATGGATAACGGAACCTGCTATCGTGCGTCCCCACGGATGTTCTGCGGATTGGAATAAGTGAGAATCGCGGGGTCGCCCTTCCGAAGCCCAAAAAAGATTCCCGTCGCATTCCGCTTGCCCTGGCCCGGCAGCGACTGGCAGCGACCAGTGGGGTCGGTGCAAGCTCGGTGGACCCGAGGACGGGCCCTCGTGCTCTAAACCAAAACCACACTGCATCCACTGTCGTGCTCCACACGGCACGCCCGCACCTCCTCCACAATCGCGCGCCCACCCGACACCCGTGTCGCGCTCCGAGCCACCATCATCGTCCCCGTCAGCCCCCGAGCCGGATGAGCTTTGCCTGGTCGTGCAGCAGCGTGCACCGTCCGCTGCGGCCAGGGACCGTGTGCCTGACGGCGAGCTAGCCTCTCCCGGCTTCTAGTTTCTGGTAATCTTGCGGCTCGTTGCGGAAAACGTACCCAGGCCCGCCACTCGAGTCGCCCGCGTTATTATTATATATCTTGAGCCGACCTAGGGTTCATGATGATGATGGGCACCCCGACCGGCCCGTGGTGATTATTAAGAAGGCCGCGAGGGGGGCCGAGGACGTCGCTGTCGTGCCCTGACCAGCCCTGACCCCACTCCCGGTCGACCCTGGCCGAGCCTGCAGCAAACCTATCTACGTCAGACACAATTGAACGCGATGGAACCGCGCACGCTTAGCCTATCGCGGCTGGAGTGCGATGTCTGCAAGGCCATCGCCGCTGCCTATCCGACTGTCAGCTGGGTACCTCGCATCAGGGCGGTCGCACTGATAGCTGAATGTGTTGCCTCCTCGACGCCACCAGCTTCCCAGGTCCTCATGAATGCGTCCAAGAGCCTACGCGACGTTCGCCGCAGAACCCGCAAGCGGGAGTGGGAGGTCCCACACTGGAAGGCCCCGATCGAGTGTTCAATGAAATTACCCGTGGACGGGCACACGCGCGCGCTGCCAGACTGCAGTGCTTGCACGGTGGGTCGTAACTCCGGCTTACCATGGCACACCTTCGGTGCCCGATGGGACCGTTGGCACATGCGCCATAAAACCGTATAGATGCTGCGCAGTGCCCACCGCATGGTGTGCCGAGACTCTGCGGGCAACACAGACCGGGGTCGGTGGACGTGCGGCATACCCTATGATTCTGCAGGAAAATAAATGGTACAAGTAGGGTTGATATGTAGTCGATGTATGCGGGGTATGTGCGCCGAAGGAGGGTAACGGTACTGTGCGCGTTCCAAAGTAGGGAGAATAATGATGGGACAGTATCAGTAACGATAGGGCGAGCAGGAGCGGGTGGCCGTACGTGATCGAATAGCAAGACATACTGTGCGGTTGCTGTACAGCACCAGATGCAAGATCAGCGGCAGGCTTCGCGCACGGAAACATTTAGACATCAGGCTCACCGAGAAGACCATTGAGAAGACCGCCGGACATTACACGTCATCTAGGAAGCACTACCAAATCATTCACGGAAGGGAAATGTCCGGGACCCCGTGAGGCCAAGCAGAGCCAAGCCCATGCCAGCATGGGGACATCATGGCAGCCAAATCTTGATTGTCTGGTCCACACTGCCCGTAGCCACGACGTTGACGAATTTCTCCGGTTCCGCCTTTCCATTCGCCCCGTTCGCCTTGGCTGCGTCCGCAGGAGCTTGGGGACCCCATGCCATGCAGTTGACAAAGTGCCCATGTGCTTCGACAGTCTTAACGCACCGCCCCGTTGTAATTTCCCACACGCGGATAGTCCTATCGTCGCAGGCAGAAAGGAGGAATTTCCCGCTCGGATGAAACACCAAAGCGCGCACCCAGTTGTCATGCCCGTGCTGAAAGTTATGGCGATCTCTTCAGTATAAATAGTGGCTCGTAGGTTAGGGACTCACCAGGGTGCGCAGCATTTGTCCTGTTTGCGTATCCCAAAGCTTGATAGTTCGGTCTCGGGAGCCTGTTGCGACGTATGCGGCAGGTCTATTTGACCGTTCTGTGCTCTGAGAGGGCGCGATGTCAGCCGACGGCTCTGCAAACAAACGACCGAGGAACATACAGGTATCCCGGCCAACTCGCGGATTGCGGCATAAGCAGCCACTGGCGCGAAAACGACAACCTCAACGGTGTGATCATGGCCCCGAAGTTCCATCTTTGTCTCTCCTGTCAGAGGATCCACAAGGCGCGCTGTCTAACAGATCATGGTTTCAGTAGTTGGTCTCAGTGGTGCCGCCGTCGATCTTAAGTCGCATACACTCACCTGGTCATTCGAACAACTAACGATCAAGCGGCCATCATCCGATGGCTCAACACATCGCACCCAGTCCGTATGGCCATGAATTGTCCGCACCAAATGTCTGTGTGAAATATGGATGTTCAGTCGCCGGCGGCATGGCATTAGCCGTATGTGCTCACGTAGATGCGACATCGAATATCCGGATCGTCTGGTCCCGACTTGCGCTGACAATCTGCAGATCCCCGGGCATGAAACGCACCGACGAAATCGTGTGCTCATGGCCCGGGAAAGTCTTCGTGTTTTTCCACTCGTTTTGGACGTCCCATATTTTGATGAAGAGGTCAGACGAGCAGGTAGCTGCGCACATGTCAGTGCTGTGCATGCATGCAAGCAAGCAGGCGACGCCTACGCGAGAGAGCACATACCGAGGAGGTTCCCCTTGCTATCGAACGCGACATCGTTCACGACCCTGGTGTGCCCCTTCAGCGTGCGCTCGAACTCGCCGGTCTCCCAGTCCCAGATCTTGACCGTCGCGTCGTCGCTCGCGGACGCGAGGAGGTTGAACGTCGGGTGGAACGCGACCTTCAGCACCTGCCCGCGGTGGCCCTTCAGCACGTACGCGGCGGGCGCCCGGGGCACCCAGTCCGTCTGCAGCGCAGCGCGTTTCGCGGGCGACAGCGAGAGCTCCTCCTGCAGCGCGGAATTGCGGTTCTCCAGGTCCATGATCTGTTGTTACGTACCGCGACACGCATCCGCGCACGCCAGCACGTATCGTCGGCACGGCCGATCGCACACGAGCGGACGCGGGGGACGCACCTTCTTCTGCAGTCGTATCACGCTCGTCCATTTCTTCTCCAGCAGACCCGCGTACTTCGCCTTCGGGTCTGGGGTGTAATCGATGCCCGCGTCGGCTTTGAGCGCGTTGAATGCATCGGTGAAGTTGTTTGTGTGCAGGTATTCAAGGATCGACTTCTGACTGCAGTGCGCGCGCCGAACATGAGGCTAGCCCGCGTCTCAGATAGGCCATTGTCACGTACAGTTCCTCCTTCTGCCGCTCCGACAACAGAGACATCGCGTCCGCAAGGTGTCACAGAGATGTCAAGGGTCGTTTGCAAAGCTCAGAGATTAATAAAACAGCGGTTGTCGTGAGATAAGGAGTGTAGCGGAGGCGTAACGGAGGTGAAGGATGTCCTGGTTCTCACCAGGCGCGGAATGAACTGCGTACGAATGTGCGCTTCCCGATTTGGTAACCATCGTAGATCATCCACGGTGCATCGTGACGCGCACATGCAGTACATTCAGCGGCGGAAGCCCAGGCAGCAACATGCTATGAGATACAAACACGATATCGTATAGATAGGTAACACTATATGGACCCAACTCCTAACTCTTGACAACAACCTTCTTCGACGCCTTCAGCATTGATCGTGACATTGCCTCACCACTCATCCTCTGACGCCGAATCGTACCCACCCACTGCTGTCTGTCCGTTGCCATTCCCTCCGGATTGCGGTTGTATCAGATCGTTAGGGTCGACATCGTGGTCATCCCCCGGCGCTCCGGATGCTTGGGGGAAGTCATCAATGGGCGTCTCTTCCGAGAATCGATGTCGCAGTGCGCGCTGCTCGTCGATTGCCACGGAATTCGCCATTTCCTCCCACATGTATCCTATAAGCCTGTAAATTCCAAGTGAGTTATGTGTTCCTCACGCTCTCAAGCTGGAGACTCATACCTGCTCTCCCGCCCCGCACACCAGCTACGGAGATCAACGTCTTCGTAGATGATACGATCATCCTCTCCCCGTAGCGGAGCCGTATCCTTCACGCCCAACGAGATTGAGTTCGCCAGAACCGTGTCGGTCATTGGAACCTGCATCAAAGTGTGGTACATCTGCCGCACATCGACGAGATACACAGACGGCGCCGGAGGGGCAGGGGGAGATCGCGGACGCGGGCCACAATCCGTGCTGCTGCTCCCTCTGCGCGGGGAGCGCGATCTGGACCGGGACATCTTCATCGCATGGCCACGAACGTCATATTTGCTGTCAACGTGCACATCGCCCACCGGGGGCCCGCGAGCGTGCGGCGAGTACAGCAAGTCCTTGATCCCGACTCTCCACCGCGAGGCGTCGACGCCGAGGCTCCGCAGAGCACATCGGGCCGCCTTCGCGTCGTGCACGAGGAACAAGATGGGCGGCCTCGGCCCGTCGGACGGAGGCTCGAGCAATGCTTGCAGGCGGGTCGTGATCGTTGCTCTCGGCATGTTCTGCGTGATGTCCGGGAGGGACTAATATGAATGATGCATCAGCTTCTGGTTCGTGATAGCAAGCAGCCGCGGTCCCCATTTACCAGCTTCTTCCGCCCCGGGTTTCCCAGGAAACGTTCCTCTTCGACGACATAGTGCGAAGTCGACACTGGGGTGAGATCAGAGGAGTCGGTCGGCGCGTTGAATTCGGTCCAGCCGACGTCCATGATCCTAGGGTCATCCTCTCGCTCAAAGAGCGACCGGTTGTCCGACCCCCAGGTATTGAACGCAAACGAATATATATAGATGTGGCGGAACCGGGGGGCCAGGTTCAGCGCGTAGTCGAGCGGTCTCTCTATGCTATGCTGCAGCAGTCGGTAGAAGACCCTAGCCGTACGGCGTGTCAATTATGCTAGTAGCAAGATCACATGATAGACCAAGACAAACCTCTGATGCTCGAAGGAGGACCTTGCGATGCCGGCCTCGGAGAAGTCGTTGGGCCTGACCGTGTACTGGGTGTTCGCCTTGCTCCGGTCGCGCGGCGTCTCCCCTTTGGGAGTCTTCTTGTTGGATGCAAGCATCGCAAACTTCTTGGTCAAGTCCGCCTTCGTCGCAAACTGCACCGGGGAGAGCGACTCGTATTCCGATGCCCGCCGGGGCAGATCATGCGGCTCCCCGAGACCTTGGCTTCTGAACCTCTCGCACGGGAGGAGCAGGTACGATGCCCCGCATGGCTTGATACCTGGAGAAGTAGTCGTCGATCGTTAGTTATTTGCAGCGTCATAAAATCCTCGAGCACATACCGAGCACAAACTCAGCCTCTACGCCATCTCTGGTCATCAGCTTGGCCGTTAGCGCGTCATTAGAGTAGTCTCTAGAGAGTAATACTCAGTCAGTGACAATCGGCTACGATCCAACTACGAGTGTTCCCCACCGCAGGTGCGCACGGAAACCACCGATCTGGTAGTATTTCACAGGCAGCATGTGCCCCGCGTAGTATCGTACAGTGCTGGGAGAGAACAAGAGAAGGTGGGAAGCACGAAGCACACGTTGCGGGCACTTTACGTCCACGGCGATTTGCGCGCTACCCTGCAGCACGCGACGCGTCGCGGTCACGCCCCTGGTGCTGCAGCATACGTACCAAACGCCGTTGTACACGGTGCTGCAGGGCAGGCGGTAACTCGGGATGCTCACCCTGCAGCAACTGCCTGTGGGTTCGTGAATTCTGCCGCGGCCCTACCGTAGTGCCGCCGCGGGGACCGGAACGGAATCAGTAGAATTGGGGACCAACCAAGAACTACAGTGCGTAAGTACGGGGACATTGCAAGACAAATACATGCGAACATTCGATAGTCCACGTCCGTTCGGATTCATCGTCCCGTGTGGTAGTACCGTGTAGGAAGCAGCGCCGCGCGGCTCTTCGTGCAGTGCAATGGAGCGTATACGTACTAGAAGAACAGCGAGACAGGAGAGAGGGGACAAAAGATAGGGAGCGTACGGGGTGAAGAACATAAGAGCAAGAGCGCGATAACGAATTCCTCGAATCAGGGAGGCCGCAAGGATCACGTCGGGGCTACGTCTGGAGTCAAGTATATGCAGCGCGGCGAGGGGAATGTGATCACAGGGGCGTGGCGGTCATTACGGTAACTTTACGCTGCGGCGGGACGCGAGACAGATAGAAGACGAGCGCTGCGGCAGGAATCCGTGGTAATACATGGGTACGTTTGCAAGAGGGAGTCGCAAGTGAGAGGGGAAGGTGAAGCAAAGGAGGGCATACAGAGATATTAGTTGCACAGATGTACCGGCTTCCGCGCGTCCGTGGGTCGACGGTTCGATTCTTCTATATGCAAGACGCGGAGATTGTGCGTTGGTTTGGGAGCGAAAGCAGGGATGAGAGAGGGTGGCCGAGGTAGGGATGGTGGTGGCGCAGGATCACGGGCGCTCCGACACTCAGAAGCCTTGCATGCCGCCGAGGTTCATGAAGTTTTGTCCACCGACGGGCATCGGGCCCGGGCTAGGGTTGCGCATCACGCTCTGCATAGCGTGCGGGTTCGCGAAGGGGGTGCCCATGTTCATCTGCATCTGGAGCATCGGGTTCATGCCCATGCCCATACCCATGCCCATGTTCATGTTCATCTGCGGCAGGCCGCCCATCTGTTGTGCGGCATATGCCAGGGCGGCAGGGTTCGACATGGCAAAGGGGTGCTGGCCAGAGGTTGGCGACATTCCTTGCGACTGGTTACCGGTGGTTTGAACACCTATGGGGGCCTGGGTGGGCGACGCGGCCACTTGGGTGAGCGCCTGTGCCTGCGCCTTTTGCATGGCTTGCAGCTACGGGAGTATAAGCATCCCTGTCTTGAGATGTAACGAGCGCACTGACCTCGTAAAAGGCGAAGTCTTGTAGCAACGAGGTCCTGGCAGGGTGCGTGTGGAAGATGCGCAGCATTTCCTGGCCTGCGTCTGGAAGCAGCTCCTGCGTATCACGAGAGTTCGTGACAGGCTTGCGCTCTTGCGTGTTGCTGAAAGCCTATCAGCATCATATCTACGTTCTCGTCGCGAAGACGACGCACTTGAGCCGGATGTGGCGAAGGCTGGCGTTGGGAATGTCGCGGACGAAAATCCAGCGGACCTTGAAGACGCCCTTCCACTTGTCCGATGCCCACACCGTTGAGCTCCGAGTGTAGTCAACCTGAGGAACAACCCGTCAGATCCTACTGTCCAATCCATCTGTGATCCACAAGATACACACCGGAGTCAGCATCTCGGCCATGCCGCAGAAATGGCCGCTATAAAAAACCGCCTCGGTCAGCGAGAATTCACGATGTCAACTGCGTCCGCGCAGACAAACCTTGCGTTGACGCTGAAGAAGAGGTAGATTGGGCCCCGTCCGGCAGTTTCCTTGAACGCCTTGTCCAGACGCTTGTTGCCAGGGTCGGTCGAGCTCCAAATCTCATATTTCAGAGACTTGTGCACGTCGTCTTCTGTGTAGGACTTGATGACGAAGAACCGCGCCTACCCCCAAAATTCAATCATCGATGATCGCCCTAGAGAGGAACACACTCACAAATCCAGGACGAGTGTCAAATTCGACCGGGTTGTAGCCCTTGGTTGCGATGAGCGTTGGCACGTCGATGGGAGACGCGATGTAGCTTTCGTTGCTTCCATTCGGACCACCTTGACCCTGGTTCTGCTTCGGGCCAGGCTGTCCACCAACATTGTTGCCAGGTGCTGCGGTGCCCATGCGTGGAGCTTGTCCCTGGTTCAAGTACTGCGAGGGGATAGACGGGACGCTGGGGATACCCTGGCCGTTCCCATCTCCGGCAAGCTTACCCTGCTGGTACAGCTGCTGCAGGCTAGGGTTCGAGGCACGGCCAACCAGAAGACGCTCCTTGTTGTCCCACGGAGTACCTCCAGAAGCAGTGAACGCACGATCGCGATGGTGCGGCTGAGATTGCTGTTGCTGCTGCTGGTCGTCGCGGTTCAACGGTTGGCCTGCCTGTGAGAGACCATGTCCTATAGGAGGGACGTAGGCAGAGGCGCTCTGGACAGAGCCCTGGTTGTTGCGACTGTCAAGGTCCGTGACAAGTTGGAGCTTGCGCGAGGTGGGGCCTCCGCCATTGCCACTGCGAAGGCCCGGAGCTTGCACCGGAGGAGGATGGCTGGGGTTGAAACGAGGAGGATGAGCAGACTGTCCCTGCGGTACATTGCCGTACTGCTGGTTGATCTCAAGCTGGGAGAGAGCGCGCGAGACATCGTCGATAGCAGCGTTGTTGCCGCCGTTGTTTGCCGCATATCCACCAACGTTGCTGCCCATCTGCGCGCGCCATTCTCCGCCGGGGGTACTCCAGGGCGAGGAACGGCCGATAGGGCTGCCGGGGTACTGGCCACCGGATTGCCCCGATGCCGCAAAGTACGAGTCTTCGTCCCGGACGCTGTCTTCGTCGTCGTATTCATCGGCGTTGGTGGGACTGGGGCTCTGAGCGCCGGAATAAGGTACCCCCTGGGCACCCTTGGCCCCCACCTGGAGGGTCCCTGCACGCTTGAGGCCCGACGCCAGGCGCCTTACCGAAGCGGTGGCTGTAGGATAGTTGAGGCTTTGATGTCTTCGCACCCCGCCAGCGCCGGTAGCACCGGGAGGGGGCGAAGGGACGTTGGGCAGACCGCCGCCGAAGTGAGGAGACAGCGGTGATGCAGACGCGGAAGAGTCGGCCATGCCGTGCCCGTGGTCGGAGACTGACATGCCAGGATGCTGATTCAGGGTGTCAGCAGTTGCAGCTGCAGCAGGACGGACTGCGGCACTACCTCATCCTCATTCCGGAGTCCGCGCATGGCATGCTCCCATTCCTCCTCATCGCCATCGTGTCCAGCGATGGCGGTGAGGCTGTTCATGGTGCGGGGGGTGTGCGACCCAGGCTGGCGTCCTGCTTGG
Organism: Lenzites betulinus; assembly: GCA_022264855.1. NCBI lineage: Eukaryota > Fungi > Basidiomycota > Agaricomycetes > Polyporales > Polyporaceae > Lenzites > Lenzites betulinus. The sequence goes on from JABYQU010000019.1 coordinate 266,388, forward strand.
CCACCGAACGCTGGAGGGGCGATCAGAAGACGTGAATATTGTGGCCCGATCGAGTGGGCGCGAGGCTAAATGTGCGCAGAGAAACTTACCGCGATGGTATCTGGTCGGCAACGAGGCCTGTCTGTGAAGCGAGGACTTCTCGCCGACGGCGCCGATGCCACCGACCCAGTCTTGGTCCACGAGTTCGTCGTCATTCCAGGGCTGTTCGGCCTGTGGATCGTCGAGGTTGTCGAGCGCGATTTTGGAGGTAGGACGGGCGGTGCGCGACGAAGCGGAGATGGTGTGATGTCTGCGCACGCCGCCCGCGCTGTTTGCGGCGACGGGGGGAGGGGAGACGGGGTTTCCGGACGACATGGCGGTACGGAAAGAGGAGGGTGGAGAAGAGTGAAGGAACGTGAACTTGAGTACGAAAAGCTGAATCCACTCATTCCCTCGTAGTCTCCGGCGTCCGCCGGCCGGCTCCTCGGCCGGGCCCCTCCCCGCCGTGTCCCCGCGGACTCGCTGGCCGCAGCCCGGCCGGCTCCGGCGATCAGCGCCCACACGTGAGCGATCGACGCGACGCGCGCGCCTACCTGCGCGTCGAGGCGAGAGCCATCGAGAGCATCCTTGACCGCTTCTCCCATCTCCGTCTGCTCGTCGTCGTCGTCGTCGTGCGCGCAAGACCCGTTCTGGCCAACTAAATGGCATGACAGCTCCAAGTCTAGACCTCTAACGGGCACTCGTGTAACACGTCATGCCTGCCTACATTCCTCCAATCACCCCCACCGAGTTTTTCCACCACCTCCAACGATGTATTCCTCCCACGGGCTGGCGGAACAGGATAGGTATGCGCCATCTCTAGCGACAACCTTAAGTCCTCACCCCCGTCAGTGGTCGCTAACTCGGGTGGCCCGGATTCGACCGCCTTGCTCTACCTGTTGACGGCCGTGGTCGAACTGCGCAAGTCTTCGCATTGCTTCCCACGTGCAGTTGCCTCGGTCCATGTGAACCACAGCTTGCAGGATGCTGCTACTTTGATGGAAGAGACGGCCCTTCAAACAGCGAAACGCGCCAATGTCCCTCACGTCATCGAGTCCATACCCTGGGGGACTCTTCCTTACCCTCAGAGGCAAGAAGTGGACGAAAAGGTCGCGCGTGAGGCGCGGTACAGCAGGCTATTCCACGCAATGCGTACTTTCAAAGCGAACACTATCGCTTTTGCCCACCACGCGGACGACCAAGTCGAGACTGCCATCATGCGTATGTCGCAAGGCAGTGGAATCAGGGGACTCGCCGGCATGCGTCCTGTCCGTCGCTGGGGGATGGGAAACAAGGAGAACGACTACTACGCGTTCGGTCTCCCCGGCATGCGGAGCTGGTTGATACGCCCTTTCCTACACGTCTCAAAGGTGAGCAGTCGCGTATGATGTTATATCTCGCCTACATGAAGGACTAGACCCGATACGCAGGATAGAATTCTGGCGACATGCGAGCACTATCAGCTCAACTACGCGATAGACCCCACAAACTTCCAGCCGGACCTGACGTTTCGCAATGACGTTCGTCATGTTCTGTCAGGCAAAGTATGTATTTCGCGCACGGTATAGATCACGGTGGAACTAACCCCGCCACAGAGCTCTCCACCGCGGCAAAAGGCAGAATCAGCATCTCACTCGAAAGGCATAGACATAGAACCTTATGTCGAACAATTACGCGCCATGGTGTCTGAAACGCGCCCTGCAGACCAGTTGCGAGAAGCAGTCCGGCTGTATGGCATCCGTCTAGAAGAAGTCGACGCACAAGGTAGGTCCCCCTCGTCTCTCTACGCGCCGCCTGCTCATCTGAACCTCAGTCACGAACGCCCTGTCCCGCATACGCGTACGCTCGCCCCCGTCCACGCTCCTCCTCACCAGCCCCGCACTGCAAGAAATAACGGACGACGAGGTCCGCGCCGCGCTCATCCGCCGCTGCCTGCGCTACATCAGCCACGGCCCCTGGGGCTCCGCGTGGTCCGAGGCCGGCGGCGACCGCACCATCCTCCGCCGCATCGCGAGCCAGCTCTGGCCCGCCGATCCAGCGCCCCCCGCGCGAATGGCAGTCGACCCGCAGACGGGCGCGCGCGAAGACCCCCGGCGCACCTTCACGGCGGGCGCGGGCGTGATCGTGTACCCGGTCACGGTCAACGTGCAGCTGGGCACGATCGTGCACCGCGGGTCCATGCCGGGGCGTGCGGAGGAGGTGCCCGGGTGGATGTTCGCGCGGGCGCCGCCGCACGCAAAGGCGGTGAGCCTCAACGCGGATGCGTATGGGGTGCTGGACGTGACGGAGGAACTGCTCAAGGCGCGCGCGATGGGCAGGCCGACGTACACGGCGCTGTACGACTACCGGTTCGCGGTACACTTTGATGTCGCGTGGCCGGGGAAGTACATCGAGGACGCGGTGTTCTCGAAGAAGGGGAGGGTCACCATTGTGCCCGACACGAAATGGGTACTGCCACAAGTGGTCGTGGGTGCGGGATCGGACGACTCTACGTGTGTCGGCAAATTCCTGTGGCAGCTACCTGAGTGGAAGGACAGTTGTCGGAGGCCGGTGCGCCATCAGTCGTGGGTCAGGATGGAGTTTGTACGGAAGCTAGACGCGATATAGTGCATTATACGTTACTACACTCTACGCCTGACATAAAATCATAATGAATAGGGGAAAGAGGCATCCTAGATACGACTAATCTAATCGGTGAACTTAATGCTATGAGAAGCCATCTACACTGATAGTCAGGACCACGTCGCGAACGAAACGCAAGCTGAGACGCACCGTGATCTCCCCTCCACGGTAGCTGCCCCTCTTCTTCTTGTTCTTCTCCTTCCTAAACCCGGCACCACGCGTAACGATAAGATCGCGTGCAGCGCGTGCGCCGTAATCCGACGCGGAAGCACCCTGCCCCCGAAGAGTAAGGCCCACTATTACAACGACTTCGAAATACAGCACGCACCCTCGACTCGAACGAGTTGTCCTTCAGCCGCTCGTCGATGAACTTCACCTGGTCGACCTTCACCCTCTGGAACGGCGTGTTGCTCTTGCGCGGCGCTTTCTTCCCATTCTTCTCGTTCCCGCTCTGCAGCGCGTTGGGTTTGGCGGGCGCGCTCTCGGGCTCCTTGGTCTCCCGCACGCTTGCAGTAGCTACGGACGCGCCGCTCTCGTCTGTCCGCCGCTTCTTCGTGACCTTCACCTCTTCGGGCTCAGGCTGTGGTGTGGGCTCCTTCACAACTTTCGCCTTCGCCTTAGTTTCAGCCTTCTTTGGCTTACTCTTAGCGGGCGCGTCCGAGTCGTCCGAGTCCGAATCACTGTCAGAGTCCGACGAGTCTGAAGAGTCTGACGAAGACTCGGAGGAGCTTGAGCTCGACTCTGAGGAGGAAGACTCGGACGAGGATTCCTTCGCCTTCTTTTTGGGGGGCGCGGGTTTGACCTCTGCGACCGTCTTTTTGGGTGACGCAGGCTTCGCCTCTACGACCTTCTTCGCTTTACCTGGCACCTTGACTTCGCTCTCGCTTGAGCTGCTTTCCGCAGACGAGGAGTCCGAGTCCGAGTCTTCACTCGCCAGGGTTTCGCTCGAGCGGGTGGGTGAAGGGGCCTTGGCCTTCGCGGGTGCAGGTTTCACGGGAACGGGCTTGGCGACTACAGGCGCGATTTTCTTTGCCTTGGGTTTAGGTTTCTTCGAGCTGGAGCTGGAGGACGAAGATGCTGTGTTGCCCGGCGCAGATCCTGTTAGGGTTCAGACACGCTATAGTGTATGCTGCGAAAACCTACAAGAGTCCGAGTCCGAGTCATCATCGTCATCTGAGCTCGAGCTTGAGCTGGACTCTTCCGAGGACGCTGAGAGGGGTCGAGGGTCAACAAAATCCACCAAGGTTTCACAGTGGCAAGATTATACGGATGCACATACAATCGTCCGAAGAGTCAGAGTCGGAACTGTCGCTACTTAGGAAGTTAAATATTGTCAGTACACATTGTTAATGTGAACTCACGATGTGTCCGCCTTCGCCTTCGCCTTAAGCTGCTTCCATTCTTTCACGATCACGTCCAACGGAGGGCCGACGGGTACCATCCCATCCTTCAGCACCACGACGCCCTTGACAGCCTTTTTGACCGCCTCCGCAGCCTTTGTATGTCCGTTGTTCACAAGGAACGTGTAAATGTGAGTGTAAGTGGCTGAGGTATGGGGTAAGTTCATAGGTCGGTGGCTGCATGCACTGGGAAGACTTACAGGCAAGAGTCCCGTCGACCGACGCTTTCTCTTGTTCATCCGCCATTATAGAAGTATCGCCGATACACAAGCAAGTCCTACAGAGACAGCGCGAGAAGTAAACCAAGCGAAACGAGTGCGGGGGTCAAGGTCAGACAACTCTAAGCCAATCACGAGCGCAAGTCCTGAAATTTCTACAGCCACCGATCACAAACAAGCCCAAGCATCGTAGCTCACCGACAGATCTAGACGCCCGCGATCGAGAAGCGCGCCGAGTCGAGACCGCGTCCCCGACGCGCTCGCGTAGATCATCTACATAACCCTCCACGACCACTGCGCAGCGCGACCACAACGACTACGACGATGGGCGACTCTATCAAAGGCCCCGCACCACCCCCCGCTCAACTCAATGGCTCTGCTCTCCGTATCGCTATCGTGCACTCGCGCTGGAACAAGACCGTCATCGACGCGCTCGTCGCGGGCACGATCACCAAGCTGAAGCAGACGGGCGTAAAGGAGTCGAACATCGTCGTTCAATCAGTGCCAGGTAGCTTCGAGCTACCGCTGGCGTGTGCAAAGTGTGTACACAGTATTTAGACACAATTCCTAGTACTTACCAGATTATAGGATGATTTCTGGCTCGCATGTCCAGGCCGGCGCGACAGCTACCGACCTCCTCGGGGGCCTGACCTCGCTCATGTCCCCCAACCCGAACTCGCGCGCCGGCACCCCGGCACCCCAGGTTGCGACTATGCCCCACCAGCCCTTCGACGCCGTCATCGCAATTGGCGTACTCATCAAGGGCTCTACCATGCACTTCGAATACATCTGCGAGTCCGTCTCGCACGCGCTGATGCGCGTCCAGCTTGACACCGGGGTTCCCGTCATCTTCGGCGTCCTCACGGCTCTTACGGATGACCAGGCGCTGGAGAGGGCGGGGATCGGCCGCGGCGAAAGCAAGGGGCACAACCACGGCGAGGACTGGGCGTCGGCTGCTGTGGAAATGGCCTCGCATTCACGGAGGTGGGCGGAAGGCAAATTCAATTGAGAAAGGAAGTGCTGGAAGCACGTCTTGATTTGTACGAACGTAGAAGTCATGAAGCTGCACAAAACATGTATAATACGGACATCATCACTTCCGCTAAACACTGCGTCTGCGAGCGCTTGTGTGACTATCCGCCCGAGACTGAGTGTATGATCCAGGATCCTGGAATAGAATCAACGCACACATCTGTGTAATCTTCGCGGAGAAAGATTCATTAGTCGCTATAGTCTCGGCTTCCATAGAGAATGGGGGAACTCGACCTCGCGAGAGGGTTGGAATATCAGGAACAGCGTGCCACGTGACAAGCCCATTGAAGTCAGATAGAAACGGCAGGTTTAGGTTTACATCGAAGTTACGAAGCTCCTCTCGCAGCCACCTCGACTTGCAAGTCCCAAGCATCGAGGCAAGATGAAGAAAAAGGTAAGCGGGACCCCTGCGTAGCACTCGATCATCAACCCATGCATCCCAGGTCTTGTTGATGGGTGCTTCGGGAAGCGGGAAGACTTCCATGCGTTCCCTGATCTTGTGGGTCCCCCTGCGTGACCGCCACACCCCGCGTGCCACTCACACGCTCTCTCTGCCCAGTTCCAACAACCCCGCGTCGCTCACGTCGCGCCTCGGCGCGACGATCGACGTCGAGCAGAACCATGTCCGCTTCCTCGGCGACCTCATCCTGAACCTGTGGGACTGCGGCGGGCAGGACGCGTTCATGGACTCGTACCTCTCCATCCAACAGGGCACGATCTTCCAGCATGTCGGGGTGATGATCTACGTGTTTGAGGTCGAGACGCGCAACATGGAGAAGGACCTGGACTACTACAAGGCGTGCCTCGCCGCGCTGAAACGGTACAGCCCGAACGCAGCGGTGTTCCTGCTCGTCCATAAGATGGATCTCGCGCGCGGCCCGAAGGCAGCGACGTTGGCACGGAAGACGAAGGAGCTCAAGGAAGCGAGCGGGGATGCCGAAATCACCGTGTTCGGTACAAGCATATACGACGAATCACTCTACAATGTGAGCGCTCTCTTCGGGGGGACGTGCTCAATCTTTAGGCTGACTGTGAACGTGGTAACTAGGCCTGGTCTCGAATAGTGCATATCTTGATTCCTAACGCGTCCGTGCTGTCTCGACACCTTGCTAAGCTCGCTGCGGCATGCAGCGCCACAGAGGTGGTCCTATTCGAACGCACGACGTTTCTTGTCATCGCCACCTCCACGCCACTCCCTCCCCCCTCGATCGCGTCCGCCGCGGCTTCCACCTCATCATCTGCCAAGACCAATGGACAAACGTCTGTCGGGACAAGCAACGAAGACTTCGAGGCCGAGCCGGACCTGGACCCACACAAGATGGCGCCCACGAGGTACGAACGGACGTCTGAGCTCATCAAGGCGTTCAAGTACTCGTGCGCCCGAGTGCGTGAGGAGTTCCATGCGCTCGAGATGGAGCTCCCCGAGTTCACGGCTGTCCTCGACGAGCTCACGAGGAATACGTATGTGCTCATAGTGGTACATGATCCTACAATCGGTATGTCCTCAAGATTCTAGGAAATTCGCCGGGGAGCTGATCAGTCTGGTAGAAACTGCCGCCTTGAGGATGAATATTCGTCTAGCCCGGCAGAAGTTCGAGGAGCTGCAGGGCGACAGTCTCCTCTCGTGAAACCCACCCGTATTCGATCGTCGCGTCTTGCTGTGTTTATACCTCATCTGACTGCTTTACCTTAGTATACATGTACATAGTCCCCTTTCTCCTTAGACGGATCGTTTTGCATTCCATGCTGCGTCCCCCGTATCCGTGATTTCAAAGCCTGATGTCTATTTCACGGCCACACCAGACCAGTTTCTGACTCCTCGTAACGTCGACGCACCAAGGTGCCTGAGTTATCCAAGTCGAGGTCAATATGTAGCACTAACGCCGCGCTCCCGATCCGATCGGAGCCGCCAGGATCCCCGGCTTCCAAATAACTCGCGGTATCGTAGTCCGAGAACCTCGCGCCTTTGCGCTTTGTGCCTTACCCCCACCACCTCCCCACCCGGTACTGGGCCTATCTCATCTCTTACGACGATCAAACCTACAAACCCAACCCCAATCCAGCCCCACGCGAATCAAAGGAAAGCAAGGAAATGACCGTCGTCGCAAGAGTGTACATCATCCGACACGGTGAGACGGACCACAACCGCGAGGGCATCATGCAGGGCCAACTCGACACCCCGCTCAACGCCGCGGGCGAGCACCAAGCGCGCCTCGCCGCCCGCGCGCTCGCGGACACGCCGCTCGGCACCGCGCACGCGAGCGACCTCGTGCGCGCGAGCAAGGTGCGCACCGTCCGTCCCTGGGCGCGCACACAGCGTACGTCATGGTCCTAGTGACTCACGCGGCTGTTCGTTTGTGTAATATGTATCATGTGGGCGGTTGTATGCGCTGTGTGTGGTCTGGCGGGTGTACGTTACTACGCAGACGGCGGAGATCATATTGGAGCCGCATCCGGGAGTGCAGCTGCAGCGGAGCGGGGCGCTGCGCGAGCGGGTGCGTGGACTCCGCTTTATCTCGTCGTCGTGGTATCGCGGGGCGCGCGCTGATTCTGAAGTTGAACGTCTCATGATCGGGCGCGCTCGCCCCATCGTGTTCTCCCGCGATGCCGCCAATACGAAATTCGACGGGTGCACAGTTCATGGGCGACTGGCAGGGCGGAAGCGTCAAAGATCGCGGCCCCCCTCCGCCGAACCTCGAGCCCCTCGCTGACCTCGCGGCGCGCGCGACGAAGTGGTGGAACGAGACGGTCGGGCGCGTCGTGCAGCGCAAGGCCGCGGAGCTAGCAAGCCTCCAAGGCAGTGTCGCGCACGACGCGTTTGAGCCCGCGCATGTTCTCATGGTGTCGCATGGAGGCCTGATCGGGACGCTGGTCACGAACCTGGTGGGGAGCCGGCGGGTGCGCGCGGCGGAGGGCGTGGTCGTCGGGCGCTGTTTCAACGCGTCGATCTCGGTCGTCGAGGTCGAGGAGGACGGGCGGGGCGTGTTGCTGAGCTATGCGGACACGACGCACCTGGATGTGGACTTGGTACAGGAGAACGCGGATGTGCAGTAGTGAGCCGATATGTGGGTGATATAGATGGGTGACCAACTAAATATGCGTGATGGGTATAGATGAAAATCTTTTTTGTCAGTTGTGTGTGCACCGAGATGCACTACAGGTCTTCACGGGTATTCGACGCCAGCCTCCTTCATGAGGTCAGCAGCCTCAACGTCTACAAGGGGGAACGACGAGCGAATCAGGACGTGTGGGTCTCAGAATTCGGATCGACTCACGGTCCTCAGTATGCTGCATCCTCGAGGCGTATGAACATGTTTCTCCTGTCCAAGAACATCAGGCGAAATTCGCCTAGAATGGAACACATAGCTAGCGTACCTGGGCCGAAGACAAAGTCCCCTCCCAACTGAGCGAAATTGCCCTGCTTCCCGAGATGATGCGGCCGCTTCAAAGGTCCATTCTACACCAGATGTGCATTCAGTATGGCTGACAGCGATACGCTGCTCCTACAATACTCAGCGGACAGGCGAGGGCGGGGTACACATACCCAGATGCTTTGAAGTACGTTCCCTACGACAGTCCCGGTGATATAGCTGCGCTTCGCTTGACCTGAAGGTGTTTGCTTGAGGTTCTCTATGAGACCAAAAGTCTTATAGAGCGCGCGCTTGGGGTCCGCGTACACCTCATACGGGAAACCCGTGGTTTCTGGGCGCACACGGGGCTCGAGTAAGGCAGTGCGCAACGTTGGGTACTTACAACGGAGGCGTACCGCAGTAGTGCTTGATGGGCGTCCAGTCGCCACAGCCTATGACAAGGAGGTGGACGCCAGCCTTTTCCAAGGCGTCCTTGCGGACGGATGCAAGCTGCGTGACATATTGCTATGGATGCACGTGTCGGTCAACGTCGATCGGACGTATGCCCAAGAGGACGAAGAAATACTTGGCAGATCTACAGGTACAGGATATCGAATGAGCATACATAATAGCGCAGCGGAGAAGGCAGGCACGTACCCCGCAGAAGAAGTGTCCTGTGTGTTTGTGGCGTCGGAAAGCAGCGCGTAAGTGCGTGTGTGGCGCCGCAGCGAATAACAGATAATACTGTACGGATGAAGACGACGATGGTTTTCTGGTCCTTGATGAGGCTGCCGAAGGTGACCTCTTTTCCTGTGCTGTCGAAGACGGTGAGCGCAGCCGCCGTTGCGAGCTCGTCCTGCGAGGGGGCGGCAGTGGGAGAGGCCATGGTGCGGGGACGGTGGAAGGCTGCAGGCCGCTTGTGAGCGGATGAACGAAACTACGCTAGTTGGATTACGTAACAGAAGGCTATACTACTGAACGCAGCGCCAAGCGCACGCTCCATCCTCTTCCAATATCCGCGTACAAAAACCGGACGCGCACCGACCCTCCCCCTCGTTCCCCCCTCCTGCCAGCACACATGGCGACCGCGACCGACCGCACTCCTCTTCTCGAGAACGGCAATGGCGCAGAGCCGCCGAAGCCGTTCTACAGGCGCCTCGCGACCACACTCAGCGCCGAGGGGCAGCCCTCCTGGTGGCAATCGTACAAGTTCTTCTTCTTTGGCTCCTATGTCAACGTCCTCCTCCTCTTCGTCCCCCTCAGCTTCCTCTCGCACTTCCTCGACTGGGATGCCGCCCTCAGGTTTTCTTTCAGCTTTGTCGCGATCATGCCCCTGGCCGCGGTACGTCATAGCCACCCCGCTGCGCACGCCGCTTCGGCGACTGAATGCGCGTGAATTGTGGTTTGTGTAGCTGCTTGGCACCGCGACGGATCAGCTCTCGCTCAAGCTGGGGCAGACCCTCTCGGGGCTGCTCAACGCGTCCTTCGGCAACGCGGTCGAAATCATCGTCGGCATTGCGGCCCTCCTCCAAGGTTCGCGTCCACGCCTTCCGTGCCTCTCCCGCCCGTTCGCGCGCGTCTACTCACAGCCTTCCAGGAGAACTTCGCATCGTCCAGACCTCTGTACGTACGCGCAGTGGACGCGCTCCCGTGCCGTGAGCTCACGCGCGCGTCACAGCTCCTCGGTTCCATTCTCTCCAACCTGCTCCTCGTCCTCGGATGCTCCTTCCTCGCAGGTGCGTGCCGCGCCTCTGCCGCGAGGCAGTACAAGGTTTCCGCACGCCTGTCTTCGGTGGCTTATCCAGACTTCCGTAGGTGGCCTGACGGTCCGGGAGAGCAACTTCCAGGTGACGGCTGCGCAGGCGTGAGTACTCTCCCGATAGCTTGCACCGCCCACCGCTCACACCTTCCGATGGAACGCGCAGCTCGAGCTCGGTACGCATCCGCCACATTGCTCCCGCCCTCCGCTGCTCATCTGATCCTCTCGTAACGCGTTTGTAACGCGTTTTCCAACACGACGCATAGCTCATGACCCTCACATGTATCAGTACGTCGCACCGCCCCGCTAGACTGCGCGCGTTCGCCGGCACTGACCGCGCGTCCGTGCAATGGCGAAAACAGCTCTCGTCATTCCCGCGGCCTACCATAGCGCGAAGGCACACACGGGCGGCCTCGAGGGCGGCGCGAACCTCACGTCCATTCCGGCCATAATCAGCCAGCTTGACCCGAAGCTCGAGCTCGGCTTGGACGCGGGCTCCGCTCACGGCCTGAAGATCATCTCGCGCGGCACGGCGATCCTCCTTCTGTTCGTCTACGTCGCGTACTTGATCTTCCAGGTCAGTCTGGGCTCCCCGCACGGCGCACGTGCGCCCGCGCGAATAGAGTACTGACGGTGCTTCTCGGACGCGCTCTATCACAGCTGAAGACGCATGCGTATCTGTACGTTGCCGAGGCGCAAGACGAGGAGGAAGAGGAGCCGAAGATGAGCGTTCCGGCCGCGGGCTCAGCGTAAGTCTGACACGGATGTAGGTCGGGACCCGGAGATACTAAGTATACCCTGCAGGCTTCTTCTGGTGACCCTTATCACCTCCTTCTGCGCTGACTATCGTACGTAACTCGCGACATTGGCTCTGACTTTTGGGAATTCTCTGACATCGCCCTTACACAGTCGTTGGCTCAATTGAGGAAACCGCTGAACGGTACTCCATCCCAAAGCCATTCATCGGCCTTATTCTGCTGCCTATCGTGGTACGCATTCGCTTCGAGACAGCTATCCGGAGTGTGCTGTTTCATTTCTAACCGGATCTCCAATAGGCTAATGCGGCCGAGCACGTTACATCCGTCTGGATGGCAATGAAGAACAAAATGGAATTGACCATCGGTATCTGTGTCGGGAGCTCGATCGTGCGTCCAGTTCTCCCGGCTTCACCGGTATATGCTAACTGCGTAACTCTATGTAGCAAATCGCTGCGTTCGTCGTGCCGCTCCTCGTCATCGTCGGCTGGATCACCCACCACGACCTCACGCTCTTCTTCGCGGACTTTGAGGTATGCTCAACATCGCGCCCTGCAATTCTGCGCTAATGCCGTTGTTTTACAGACCATCGTTCTCTTCGTTTCGGTGCTGCTCGTCAACTTCCTCATCCAGTACGTACACTGTACTCTCCTGCAGGTGCACACAGCTAACGTTGTTCACAGGGACGGCAAGTCCAACTACATGGAGGGTCTCATGTAAGACTTGCCCTCCCTAACACTTCCGGGGACACTGTTAATCATTTTCCGCAGGCTCGTCACGCTCTACCTCGTCATCGCTCTTGCCTGTAAGTCACGCAGCCATCCATTGTCTTTCGACACCCGCTCACGCACTCGAACAGTCTGGGTATCGTAATACGTCCTCTCCCTGACCTTGCTCTTCCGACCTTCGCGACACCTCTCTCTCTCCCTCACCCTCCACCTTCTGCTCCCAACACACGACTCTAGACCCTCCCTATATCCTGCTTTCCCCCTTCCCTTCCCTTCGCCCTTCCCGTAAATACGCGCCCACTGCCCCCACCCGAACCGCTCCTTGCTCGGACGCTTCCCCCCCCTCCCTAGCGCCCTCAAAAGCTTTGGGGCCCCCTTCGAATACGGCAGTGCCTGCCCTACTCATGCTCCCCCTTTAACTTACGCGCGTCTTGCCAGAGCTTCAGCGTGCGACGGTGCCCTGTACCGAATGCTATAGCTAGTACCTCGCAGTGCTAGCGGCGCGGTCGGTGCCGCCCAGGCTCGTCGCCCTGGTTCACGCGCTTGTTCAGAATGCAAGTTGGTGTGCAATGAGATGTGAGCTGGAGGTCAGCAGAATCTCGACTGAAACGAGAGCGTCACGCAGCACTCCCGAGATGCATGGATAGAGAGAGAGAGAGGCAAAACAGAAAACACGCAGCGCTACATTGATGTTCAGTACGTCTCAACCGGAATCCCTACACTAAGGAAACAGTACATGTCCGCCCTCGTCCGCCCCCGTCCATACCTGCACCCGCTCCCCCCACATTTAACAGTATCAGTAACACAGCAACGCACGCGCGTCGAGCCTCCCCCATTCCGCCCCCTCGCAGTCCAGACGTCAAGCCCCGCGCAACAAAATACAACCCACCCGCCCCAAGCGAGACCCGATATCGACACGCCCGCCATTTATACACCATACACCACAGAGACACGTCCCTATTTCACCCACAGCGCCGCCATTCGCCCACACGACGCCCACGAAAGCACATATGGAGTTTTACACACGGCCGATCTCCCAGGACGGCCGTACACGGGGGAGGGGGGCAGGAGGCGAGGCGAGAAGGCAAGGTGGGAAGGAGGGCAGGCCTCAGAGGAGCGCGAGCACCTCCTTCGAGACGTCCTTGATGCGCGCCTCCGCGAACGTCGCGGCGAGGTCCGCGAGCACGGCGCGCGCGGTCGTCTGCTGGTCTGGCGGGAGCGGATGTGAGCCCTCCTTCGCCGCGAACGTCTATCAGCATCAGCGAAAGGGGGGACGGGGCGTCAGTATTGCGTGGTGAGCGGGGGCGAATGGTGGGTGGGGACGTACGATGTCCCCGAGCGCGACCAGTGCGCGGTACGCGGCCTCGCCCTCGGTCTTTTCCGATTTCAGGATCTGGAGGGAGGGGGTCAGACGGATACGCTGGGGCTAGGATGTAGGGCACGCGGCCGTGGACGTACTTCGAGTACGAGTGCGACGAGCTGGTTGCGCAGGGGGACCGCGAGAGGTTCCCGGAGGCCCGTGCACGAGATGCTATCACAGCGATCAGCAGCCGCATATAATTGACCATCTACTCAATGGAGAAGGACATACTTGAACAGGATGGTCGTGAGGGACACGCGTAGCGAATTCGTCAGTGTCGTGTACGGCACCTCGCCGAGCGTGTTCAGGACCTATATCGCACAGCATCATTGAGTAAATGCGTGTAAACTCAGAACGGCGCGCATAGCGCGTAGACACACCTCTTGTACCCAAGCGCCGTCCAAGAGCGTCGTGCCGTCCTGGAAAACGTTCGCAAGCGAGCGCAGGAGGAAGAGCGTGTTCGTCTCGCGCTGCTTGGGCAGCGGCGATGACCACGGCTCGTTCCAGCTCGCCCCGAGGAACAGCGCGGCGAAAAACCGTGACCGCAGCGCGCCGTCGGTGTAAGCGGTAGGGCAGAACGCGAGGACGAGACGGCTGAGGTCCATCACTAAAGACGGCGAACGTTAGTGTGTACAGAGAGGCTGCAGAGGACGACGACGCGTACGCGGGAAGATCTGGGACTGGGGCCAGCGCTCGAGGAGCTGGATGATGGCGTCGATGTGGTTGCTCGTGAGCTTCTTCGATGGGGGGTCGAGGGGATGTGATACAGCTTGAGCGAGATACGTGAAGGTTTCGTCGATGAGGTTCAGTTCTTGGGGATACATTGCGAGATACCCGGTCGACTGTACGCACGCCCGCCCGATCAGCACGCATATATCGCGACCAAAACCACGCATACGCACGATCTCGTTCCGGAGCGCTTGGTCGAATTGGTACAGTTTGGCTTGCATTGCGGATACATGTGCTTGTCGGAAAGATAGTGGAGATCTCTGCGTGCGAAGGGATGAGCGACGTCTCGTGCGCGGAGCGGCGGCGCACTCACAACGGGTATAACATTTACTAGCGTGCTACTCGCGGGCTGTGGTGGCATGACCGGAGAGGTCGCTGCCCCCGCGTAGCGTGAAGCACCCGTCCACGGGTCGTTGGTCGCCGGGGCAGCTGGGGGCGGCGTAGGCGCAGCGGACTGCGCGCGGTACCTCGAAGCACCTAGGTAGGATTAGGATTGAAGTTCGGTGAATGCCGACACGGCCTATAATTGGTGACGTACCGGTGAAAGGATCCATATAATCCGATCCGCCACCTGATGCCGAGGCTTGGGAGGCCTGGTATCTCGACGCACCTTTGGGGGCATCAGCTCGGCGACAAGGTCTGCCGTCAGACTGGCACTCACCGGTGTATGGATCCGAGTATTGCTGACTGGGGGCGCCAAGAGTGACACCGGAGGCGTTCTTCTCGATGAAACGCACGACCTCATCTAGATAACTCAAGGGAAGATCGTTGCTTTCGAGGAAGCGTTGCGCAGCGGTGTATGGGTTCTCTGGGGCACGGGTTGAGTACGCCTGTGGTCGCATATGTACGACGCAATCTTACCGCTTGCATTGTACGGAAGCTTCAATGGCGGGACACCTTCCTGGACGTCGACGTCGAAGACATAGTCGTACTCTCGGCCCTTATAAAGCTGTTTGCGCCCCGAGCCGACCGCATCCACGACGTCGCCCATTTTCTGCCAGCTTGACGAAGCATTGTCCCACTGCGAAGAAGAGCAAATCTCAGGAGACCTGTCCAAACGGGTCAATCGCCAGATGCGCGTACTTGATGGGCCTCTACGCTTTCGCCGCGCCTGATCATCTTCACCTCGCCCGATTTCTTGCCTGGATGACCGTCAGTTTTCGTTGTCCGTCACTTACCCGCGCCATACCGCCGACGCACCTGGCTGCGTCAACGCTTCTGGCCCGGGCAGATCAGACTTCTTGACGTCGCCGATCTGCTGGGCAGGAAGCGCCTGCGACGCGACGAGGTCGTCGAACGTCTTGAGCTGGTCTCCCGTCGCCCAGCGGTCCTCCTCTGACGTGAAGACCCGGACGATGCCATCGCTGCAGCCGGTCACGATATCACCGTTCGGCATCGTCGACACGGTCCATACCGAGATGGCGGGGTGGACGAGTGTCTGGGCGCATTCGCCGTCTGTGGCGGTTGCAATTGCGCTCAGAGAAGTCGTGAGAGAACGAGCGGAGGGCGAGTTACTAACCTCGCCAGATGCGGACTGTCCGGTCCTCACCACCTGACACGATGTCGCCGTTGGGGAGGACGGAAATGCTGTAGACGAAAGACGTGTGACCTGATAGGGTATACACGCAGTCGCCCTCCATGGTCCAGATCCGAATTTCGCTGCGGGAGGAGGGTCTAGACCGGTGCGCGTAAACAGCCGCCCTGGCACGTACCTGTCGTTCGAGCATGATGCGAAGCCGATGTCAGTAATCAAGGCCAGACCGCGCACGGCTTGCGTGTGTCCGGGATATGTGCGGACGTTCTTGTGCTGCTTCCATAGCTTGATAGTGTTGTCCGCCGAACCTTCGCAGGTCCGTCGTCAATTACGCGTCAAGACGTGCTTACCGGCGCGACAAACCTGTCAGAAATTGGCCGCCATCGATAGCCAGGACAGTCCAGACGGACTGCTGGTGCCCGACGAGGTCGTACAGCAGCTGAAAGTCCCTCCATACCTTCGCAGTGCTTTGGACGGATGGAACGGTGTAAAACGACCGCGAGAGGAAGTGGCGCAGGAAATACACACCTGTCCCACGAGCCGGAGATGATTGTGCCGTCTTCTGCGGTGTGCAGCGCGCATACGTTCTCTGTGTGACCCAGGAGGGAGAAATTGGGCTCGCCCTTTGTGCTCGGGAGCGCGAACACGTTGATCACTGTGTCCTGCCCGCCGGTGACCGCATAGCCTGCGCCGCGCGATGAGCCGCGCGTCCGGGAGGCTGAGCCACTAGCCGAGTGGATCACTCACCTTCTGGGGCACCTGGCGCCGGCGGTAGATACGCGACGGCATTAATGAACCTGGAGCCAGCCTGGAGGGTGGCGGACTGGGCGAAGGGGGCACCGGCAGGCCGTGTCCAGACGATCGCGGTCGTATCGCGCGAGGCGGAGAGAATGAGATCGTCAGTGGGTGCGACGACGGCCCTGACCTAAGCACGGTGAGCGGTGGGGCGCGAGAGGGAGCTCGCGGACTGGGACACACATCGGAGGAGTGGGCAGCGAGCGAGGCCGACAGCTTGTACGGCATTGCGGGGGCGGCGGCGGTCGTGAGCGGATCGTGAAGGAGCGAGAGAGAGTCTGGGCGTGTGCGGAGGAGATGGTCTGCGGAGGAAGGCGAGATCGAATTGGGGAGCAGCGAACGCCGTCCAGCCTCGAACTTTCGATAGCCGACTGCACTCAGCTTCTCCTCAGCCAATCCCCTCGCCTCCCGCCGCCGCGCTCGCTCTCCCTGCGCCCGCCGCGCACCCCGCCCCTCCGCTCGTCGTCCGCCGGCGGCCGCGCACCCCGCAGCCCCGCTCGTCGTCGCCCACAACGCCCCAGCCGAGTCGCTCCACAGCATGGGAAGATCGGCGCGCGATACGCATATTCCGCGGCGCGCGCAGCCATTGGCCGGCCTCTTGCAGCGCGACGCCCGCTGACCTGGGCACGGAAGCGGACGGAGATGGGTGCACGTTGACGGTGCCATTGACTCGCGCGAGATCGATGCCGCGCATAATACACATGACCAGACAGCAGTACGTAGGGTATGTACACCACTCTAACGAGCCCCGGAGACGTGGGAAGTCGCACCCAGGGAGATACGGAGGTGCAGTAGTCTATGCCTTGCACCGGTTCTTTCATCTCCTGCGAGGGCCTCACGATGCAGTTCGTCGACCGTGGCGTCGAGGCCGACAACTTGCCAAATCATGAGGGGATGCGCGCGTCGGTAGCCGCCCGCCCCGCCTTTATCCTTCCCCCTTTAGGGCAGGCACCGACCCGCCCAGCCCCCGAAGATCCCCACCCCGATCCAGGTGGCGCTTCAATCTTGTGTGGTTCGTCCCAACAAACTCGCAAACACCGCGTCCGCAAACAACGTTCGACGCGGTCGCGCATGCACCTCCGCCGTCCGCTCTCTCACCTCGCCCGCGTAATCCTCGCCGATTTGCCAAGCCTTGCAGCCGCTGCATAAGCACGCCCTCGAATACGCGCACGCGGACACATTCGGACCCTCTTGTGCGGCGGGTGATGGGAGCGTTGGAGTCTCTGATCCAGGGGCCGAACCCTCGTACGGCGGGCGTACTCCAACGCCCTATAACGCGTCCTCGCGTCGACACAATTCCTCGGCCTAATCCCAACAGCCACCCTCAGCGGCCAGCACCCCCGGGCTAACGCGCACAGCTTTACAGCCTAGAAGACAGTATATCGCGCCCTGGGCAGATATCGCCGCTGTGGCGGACCAACCGTCGTCAGCTGCAGAAGCACCCCCGCACGACATATCAGTACCCTGCGACGGTGTGCGTGAAATACGCGTAATAAACACAGGCTCAGCGTCCGAGGCGCGTGCCACGAACCGTGCCCCAAATCTGGATATCTCGTACAGCCCTACCGCGCTCCACGAGGCGGACGCTTCACTCCACAACGCGCGGGTATATCTACCGCATACCGTATACCCGGCTGGCACTGTGGCCGCGTCCCTCAAATCCCCCTCCCCCTGCAGGCCCCAGGGCGGTCCGGCGAGATGCCGCGTCCCGACGAGGGCGCCACGATGCTGCAGCCTGCAGGCAGGACGGGCTTCTAGGGACTTTCTACCGCTGGCCCTGGTACTAGCAGCGGCGGCCAGGCGCAGCGGCACGGGGAACGTACTGGGACGTAATAAACACCCGCGCAGACACAGGCTCGACATCTCTTTCCCGAGCGGCACGCGGGCGTGTCTTCCCCTGTCTTCCCTTTCCGTGGCGGGCACTGGGCAGGCCACAGGTACATGCGTCGATATGCACCTAGCGCTGCTGATAAAGGAGGCGCGCGCCCTGGCCTAGCTCTGCGCCCTCGTGCCGACTGACTGTCAACTGTCCAGTGGAGGAACGGACGGCCAAGCTCCCGGGCGCAGGACGCGGCGCGTCCACGGTGACGGTGGGCGTCCTGCACTAGTCTTTCTCGAGTCTCGTGGCAGCAGCGCCCGGAGCTCTAGCCCCGCGCTGCGTTATGGCGGTGCGCGCCTGCGCACCGTCCACAGCACCCGCACACAGTAGGATCTCCGAAATGCATGCGTGTTTATTCGATACCCGTACCTAGCACCAGAGCTTCTATACAGCGACAGTCGCGAGGCCGACGAGAACGCGCAGGACAGTCGTCTGAACGTGAAAACCGTGCCGGCCTCCTTCGCTTCCTCGTCGCATCATTCGCAGGAAGCACGACAAGGCAAAGGCACGGCCGGAGCTTTTGCGCACCCAGCCCGGGCGGGCGCCAGCTGTGTCCTTTCTCTCATGCTGGGCGCGGCCTAGGCTGCTGCTAGGGCGTCCGCGGGATCTGGGTATTTGCCACGGGGGGTGGCTGGATCGCCTACGCCGTTAAGCTATTCAAAGACACGGAAATACCAGGAAAGAGTGACATTTCGCGGAAAGGAAATAGACAGTACAACACGGTGCGTACGATAGAGTCAGGGTATGGGCAGCAGAGCAATTTCAGGTCGTAGCGGTCGAGCGCAGCGGAGCATTCCAGAAAACACCATGAGCGACAGCAAGAGGCGAAGAGTCCACGCGGTTCCGCAGCAGCAAGATTACCAGAAGTCGTCGAGTTCCAGTGCACACGCCTAGTCCCCTAGGTCGACGGCCGGTCCGAGGGATATCTTGATCTTCTTCCGGGATATCTCCCTCTCCGGGTCCACGCTAGAGGTCTTCCGTTTCAGGTCGCCAGTACGTTCGCCAGCGTCCGGGACTTGGGTCTCCTCCTGCGTCTGAGAGCCTAGCCCGGCCGGTAGGGGCTGAGTTTCTTCTGTCCCCGCTTGACCCAGGGCAGATTCCAGCCCATCAGGCAGCCGTGGGAGAGCGTCCGACAGTCCCCTATGGAAATCATTGGTATCAGCCGAGAATCAGGGTGGGGAGGGCGTCAGTACGTTTCTGTATCATTTAATCCGCCGTTCTTCTTTTTGCGGCTCTTCCGCTCCGGTTTCTAGCAGGACAAACTCAGCCTAAGGTTACGAGCAAGTGGACGGGATAGAGGACTGACCAGGTCGGAGAGTGCAAGAAGTCGCTTCTCTACTTCCGGATCTGGATTGAAGTAATCCTTGTACGCATCTTCGTTCTTGATTGCCTCCACGAAGACGTATACAGGTTTCTGAATGACTTTGCGGCGCTGCGCCGCCTTTCCCTTTGCGCCGCCCATCTTCGGTCGCTTACTCGTCACCGATGTCGTCTCCATGAATCCCGACTGGTCTTCCGCGCGTACTTCTTGTCCAATGAAGCCTGCATGAGTCCATCTGAATTAGCATGCGTTGCATAGTCAGACTCAGATGACCAACCTTCGGCTTCGAGCCGTTTGAATACCTGCCTCGCCACGGTAGAGTCCCAACCTGTATCGTCCGTTTTTGTAAGCATAGTCCCTCAGCGACCTCGTGCCCGGATCGACCAACCAATCATCTTCGTGAACGTTGCCAGCCCGTCGGGTTTGTGGGTCTCGAACACTTTGATCCCGCGTCTACAATTACGTTGAACATGAGGTTCGATAGGCGACGAGGCCTAGACGGTGCCTTACCTTTGAATCGCCAAGTCCCTGAACCTGGCTATCATCCGCGGGTACAGGTCGTGAACCACGATGAGATCCCAGTTACGGTCGGCTTTGACGCGGCAATCGAAACAAACGAATTTGGCAGGAACGCGGTGATCCTTGGCTGAATGATAACCCATACACCTGTGCACTCAGTAGCACATCAGCGTATGAAGAAAGCAATCAGAGACAGAGATACCCACCATAAATGGAACCACCTGTTGCAACCGCCATCGCACATCAAGGTGTCGCAATCCTCGAGCTACAGGACATCGTGTAGCAGACAGCACAGTTTTAGAAGTAAGGCTGACTTACGTTCACCCCACATTCACAGTCGAGCCCTATTGTACCGCCATGGTCATGATCCATGGCCGCGTCGATGCCGTCCTGTGCTACGGGTTCTGAAAACGACTGTATCGGATCCTCCGTAGCAGGGGATGCGGACACGCGCTGCGTTTCCATGTCTGTGCACACACATCAGATATCAGTAGGATCTAGCTGAGCATCGCGACGCATACCTAGTATCATACTGTCTTCCTGCGTCTCCATAGCGCCATTCATGATGATACCCCTCATGAGTTGGGTACCGAGTGACTCAGGGACTCCGACGTCCATTGACAGAGATGGTTCGACGTCGGACGGCGGAAGAGAGGAGTTGGACCTCGATACGTTACTGCGCATACTCCTTGGCTTAGGTGTTGGCGTGAGAGACGAGGTACGCATCGGCGACCTTGGCCTAGATGCCTGAGGGGAGGGGATAACTTGTGTTTCCTCGATTTCCTGTGTCGGTGACACATCGTCTCCCGACTGCGGTCGAGACTGAGCCTATGAAAGGTCGTCAGAACGCCCTTGCAGATTATAGGAGGACTAACCAGTTGACCGATACACATAGGGACGGATTCGGGCCTCCCGGAGTATTGCGCTTCTGCGTTGCTATCGGGTGCCCGAGGTTTATCTTCGGAGTATGGGACTATGTTTCCCTCTTCATCCATGAGGCCGATCGGCTCAACGTGCTCGCGAGCCGAGGACTTCGGTGCTGGATAGTAGTGGGCACGATTGCTGTGAGGGAAGAATTCCATTGGGATTGTGTTTGCTTACTTCGTTGTTGGTCACCTTTTTGAGTATCCGCCTGCAGGGACTCCGCATCCGCGTCCCATACCACTCTTCGCTCTAACGCGTCGTGGCGCTGAACTTCTATTTGTTGAGTGCGCATCGCAGCTTCTTCTGCCGGAGTGAGCGCTGGCGCGCCGAAAGGATTGCCGTCTGTGGTGCCTAAGAAAGGAGCATTGTTGTCCTCGGCGGATGGAAGATATCCAGATACGGACGTCACTTTGACATCAACTCCATGGTAACCTGTCTGCACGGAACCTACGCTGCAACGCTCAGGAGCTTCCCCTTTGTCGTGCGTAGCCATGAACCATTTGTCCTTTTTCGAATCTCCAGCTCGGAAATGCGGCGGCTCGTAGTCATCGGGAGTGTTCTCGTGATAGAAGAGCTTGAACGTGGCGAAGCGGCGTTCTGCAGGCCCACGCTGTATCAGGCCAAATTCAAAGTTCGAGACCGCGTAAGACATACTGGGCAACGAGTCCATTTGAGTCGTTGCTTGAATGAGATTCTTGATTAAGGCCTATGCAAGATTCAATCCATATAGGGTAGTCGAGGAAGCGCATAACCAGTACCTTGAGACTACGCTTTACTTCACCCAACGTGGGTATTTTGCCGCTACGCGTTGCGTCTGCGACGGGGTCATGCGACCGAGACCCGGACAAGGAGAGCTGCATCATATCCTCTCCCAAAGACATGATCGGTACCGCGCTCTCCGATCCTGGAATCTTGCAATACTAAATAGCGATGAAGTTGTGAACAATTTGTCGAAATAAGCAACCCACGTTGAAATTGAAGGTGTATGCTTCGATAATACTGCGCTGAAACGGATCAGCTACTGAGGGATCACGCATATAGCCAGAAAACTTGCTTATTTGGGTCTTGACCATCCTACAGTTTGCGAAATTAGCGGAGGGGTGAGGCGAAGGGGTGATGTAGACTCGCCAGATAAATAGCAAAGACAAAGCTACGAAGATACTGCTTTTGCACCGCATCGAAGATGCCATTTTCCTAAATGCGATGATCGAGGTCACCCTGCACAGGAGCAAACTGCAACAACGTACCATGTAATCAAGTAACTTGTCTGCTTCTTCCGTGAATCCTCGCGTGACCGTCATGATCTTGAAACCGCTAACGTTCCGTCGCCCGTCTGAAGAAGAAATAGAGTCCCCGCTCTTTGAAGGGTGTGAAGAGAGAGATTCGGGGGCAGAGGAAGTGAGGTAACCTGAGAACATGTCACTATATGCACGCATATAGTGACAATCTACTCACTCTCAGAGAAGTTGTCGGAAGGGAGAAGATTTCTGATCTCATGAGTCATAAATGTGGAGCAATAGTCGCCTGAGCATACCGTAAATACGTTATACATCCTAACCCTGCTCTTAGAAGCGTCTGTATTGACTGTAGACTTTGTTGCGAAGTGATGATTGCCTAAGACAGGGCAGAAGCCGTGAGCAATGTGCGACGCTCATATACGTAGGAGGCTTACCTGATTCTGATCTGTTCTGGTAGCCTGAGCTTGCATGTTTCTTGGACAGAGAGGTCCCTGTGGACAAAGCACGAAGATGAGAGTGGAGAGGAAGGGGTCGCGCCGCGAAGACAGCATACATTGAAGCGGAGTCTAAATCGCGACGCGTCCAAGACGCGTCTTGCTCATGTGAGCGTACAGGCGTCTAGTTGCTCGTCTGGTACAATCATGGCCATCTGGGGACTTTGGGTACCTTCTCATTTCTTGCCAAACATGACGTGCAATACTCACAGAAATTGACTTAGGTTATCAACAAAGCAGGTGGTCTAGTATATGAACGAAGCTTTGGAGGCAAGCAACTTCAAGGTGGTCAGCCAGACTCAAGCTGACGCTGAGAGATAGATGGCCTTCCGCATCTAACATCCAACGAGTACCTCGTGCTGGCAGGAACATTGCATGGAATACACGCCATCACGAGCCGACTGTCGCCAACCGGTTCGAGCTCAGGAGCACATGTTATCTCTGGAGAATCGTTCAAGATGAACATCCTGCTGACAGCAACTGGTATATCATCTCAGATTATTTCCTCGGGCAACGTCCCCTTTAACACTTGATGACAGGCACGAAGTTTGTTCTTCTGACGTCGCTCGTTGAGCCGACCGCGGACTCAGTGCTACAGAAGGTATATGAGATCTACGCGGACGCGGTCATGAAGAACCCATTCCACACCCCCGAGATGCCAATTCGAAGCGAAGGGTTTGACACCCGTATAACCGCTCTTTTGGGCTGAAGCTGTCATCAATATATTCGTCGATGAAATGTACTATAGAGTATCTCTGGATTGATTGTGTGCTTCTGACTTGCTGCAGGTCCGGCAGAAGTACCCTCGCGCCAACATGTCGCAGGGCAGACTGAGTTGTGCCCAATTGGGAAAGCGTAGACGTTTGACATGCTTCGACGCACGCCCCTCCCAAAGACGTTCTCCGCCGTATTGTCCTTGTCCTTTCACCCTCATCACCCCGTTCCCACCTCCAAGCTTGTATCTCTGAGTTGACGCGACCTGTACACTATGCCGAAGAAACCAACTAACGCCGCTCGTGAGCATCTTTTCTTTAGCATATTCCTTTCCACGATGGCGAATTCATACTAACGTATCGTAGGTCATACACAACCTCAGAGCGGGAACGTTTCGAGGACAATCGACAATCGTGGCTCCCACTCACGAAAACCCATTGCGGCGCACTCAGAGCAGACAAACGTTAATGACTCCGGAGAAGAAGTAGAAGACTTCGAAGACGAGGGCGAGGACGACAGGCGAGTCCCACGTGGCACCTCAGTATCTTGCCAGGCTCACTCGCTATAACACTCCTTAGCATGGTCGAGATGCTAGCCATGCTACAAGAGATTCAAAGTTCGTCCTTCATGTACTGCGCGTACATTGACTCTCAACCCGCACAGAGCGTAAGGCATCGAAGACTTCCGTACGAACGGCTGCATTTCAGAATCAGAAAACTGCGTTGTTTTCTGATGCCCGCAAACGAGTGGACAAGGCAGTCCGCCAGGGTACCAGCGCAATGTGAGCCCTGCAGCCACCTGATGACTGACTATATGCTGAAGATACCGTAGCGATGAAGCACACGCGATGATCCTCGACCTCAAGGCTAAGGAAGTACATCAAGAAGGGACGCTCGCTTCGCTCAAAGCCCTCTGGGGAAGCCAGGATGTATGTGGCTCGACACGACTTCCGAGGGTAGACATTCATGCACCGTACCAAGGACTGTGTTCAAGGCCTCTTGCACAACCTCGGTGGGATGATCGAGCAGTTGTCACATAAACGGGCAGAACAAATCAATGAAGCGAGTGCTACGTGTACGTCTCGACTGGTGCCCATATGACCATTTCTCGTGCAACATCTTACCCTCGTCTTTCCAGTGGAAGCTCATATTACAGAGCGGGAGAACTCCAGAAAGCGATTGCTTGCACAAGCGTCAGTCTGCATTGAAGAGAATATAGAGAACCAGAAGGTCCGTGATCATTCTGAGATCGGTCCGGTGAGAGGTTAAGTAGTTGAACACTACGACTTTTCTAGATTGCCACCGACGCGAACGCTTTGATCAAGCACTACAAGGCTTTACTTCGAGCTTAGAACCTGTATTGACCGGCTTCACTCTCAACCTGCGCTTTCCTGTACACTGCTCTTGTACTCGGCGACTTCGGCTTCCCCGCGGGTCGTCTCTTGTCTCTCTTGGACTGGAACTTCTGTCGGCTCTAGATCTGCCGTGCTGTAGGTCTTGGCTGGAACATACTGTCTCCGTGTATATAGATTTCCGCTGTCACAACGCCGCAGCTCCTCTCTTCTCTAGCCACCTCCGAGAACCTCCCTGCCCTGTTCTCAATACGTGTATTACTACGAACGCAGACAATTCTCACTGTGCTTCCGCTGTTCGCCTGCCTAATGAACCATTTATGTCTGCTAAGTAGCCGTCCACGTCCAGCGGAGATACCCGTGAGTACCGAGTTATATGTTGCAGCTTAAGATTCTCATGCCGCCTGTATTCAAATGACCTTCTGTTTCGACATACTTTTAGTGGATGACAAACAACAGGCACCTCAGTAACGTGAGCAATGCGACAAGGATTTGAGTGCGACCGTCGCGCAGTGCCGTGGGAGTATTATCCGCCCAGACTTCATAACACTCCTTTGCACATCAGACCCTCAACGCCCTTTTCGTACCTTCGTGAGACGCCGCATACAGACAAGCGTGCGCTGAGAAACTAGTAAGTATCATCGGGTGTCGGCCAATTCATTGTGTAACAGGTGGATCACTCGTTTGGAAACAGTTACCGTACCCCATAGTTGTAGTACAGCATCGCACGTATGTTCTCGCACCGATACAAAGGGCGTACGAACTTAGAATACTGGTGGGCTTACGCATAAAGGCCAGCGGACCACGAGGTATGTACTCGCGTCCCCACCTCAACGATAGCCTCGGTATAATGTTCTCCACAAGCCAAACTACCACCAGACTCTTCCAACCCGTCACCGTCGGAGATATCACTCTCGCCCATCGCGTCGTCCTCGCGCCCCTCACGAGGTGCCGCGCAAGCGCCACCCATGTTCACGGCGATCTCGCACTGGAGTACTACTCCCAGCGCGCATCTGTTCCGGGTACGCTACTCATCGCTGAAGGGACGTACATCGCACCACAAGCAGGGGGGCTCTTTCTCGGGCCTAATATTCCGGGAATATGGAGCGACGATCAGGTGACTGCGTGGAAGAAGGTCAGTTTCCATTTCCTTCAGCTATCCCGGCACTCGAGCCTGAGTCTCCACCTTAGATTGTGGATGCAGTACATGCGAAGGGTTCGTTCATCTATCTGCAGCTTTGGGCCTTAGGCCGCGCGGCAAGCATAGATGAACTACAAACGGAGGATCCGGGCTTCCAGCTCGTTAGCCCCTCGGATATCCCTCTCAAGGACAGCAAAGGTACTCCTCGTCCGCTCACAACTACCGGTAAGACTGGCCTTCTCCCTATGCGCGTCTCAGACTGATGACCACAACGTGCTACAGAAATCAAGCAATACGCTGAGTGGTATGGCAAAGCTGCGTCTAACGCGGTACACGGCGCAGGCTTCGACGGCGTCGAGATACACGGCACGAACGGCTACATAGTGGACCATTTCATCCAGGATGTCTCGAACAGGCGTAACGACGAATATGGCGGGTCCACAGAGAACCGAGTCCGTTTTGCGCTCGAGGTCGTGGGCGCCGTAGTAAAAGTCGTGGGGGCGAAGAAATCTGCGATTCGCTTCAGCCCATGGTCTGCTTTCCTGGGTGCGCACCTTTTCTTTCCGCATCTCAAGCTGCTGCTAAGTGAACCTACAGATATGGGCATGAAAGACCCGGTGCCGACGTTTTCGTACCTAGTCATGCGCCTGCAAGAGCTGTACCCCGATCTTGCCTACATTCATGTCGTGGAACCCGGCGTCCTGGGAACCGTTGATATCGAGCAAACCCAAGAACAGGTGAGAGAGCACCGCCCACAGCTGGGCCTTTGCTGACTTACCAATTAGTCCAACGACTTCATTCGGGACATATGGCTCCCTCGCCCGCTCATAACAGCTGGAGGGTACAGCCGAGCATCAGCAATTGAGCGCTCTGAGAAAACTGGGGAACTCATTGCTTTCGGTCGCCTCTTCATCTCGAACGTACGTACTCACACCCTTTTAAGAAGCATATCTAAACAATGTTGACACGTTCATTGATGCAGCCCGACCTACCGCTACGTTTGCGTGAGGGCCTGCCGTTGACGCGGTATGATCGCCCGACGTTCTACATACCCTATGAACCCCGGGGATACATCGACTATCCGTTCGCGGAAGAGTTCCAGAGTGTAATGGTTGCACATTTGTAGCAGCCGATTTCGACAGACGACATCAGCAAAACATCAGACCAATTCATAAGTATGCATCGCTAGACTAGATTGGCTGCCAACAACGTTGACCTCAACAAACGGAGATATTTAAGCTTTTCTTCCGGGTGCAAAGGACACCGTCAAGGCACCTCGGGTTCCTGCTCTGTCCAGGTACATGCATCAAACCTAGGTTAGCTTCTTTAAGTCGCAAGAGGCTATCCTATGAATATCACCGTGGCGCCGCTGTGCCTCAAACGATGCTGAGCGGGCCTCTACTGCACGCAATGCTTGCGCAGTAGAGGCCGTAGCTAGAGGGGATGCAGTCGTCCTCATGACCTAAAGTTACGTACCTTCTGTCTTCTCGGCCTGTCCTGCAATAACGCCCTCAAGGCCTCACGCGCACGCCCGAACAAGCGACGCGATGATGCAACGTGCCCCTATCCTCAGCCACGCGTGAGCAACTGAGGAATGAGCATGACCGCGTATGGCCGTATCGATGCTCGATCTGCCTCCTGTGGGGAGAGCGTTCGGACCCTAGCAGAAGATGCGGTCACCAGGACGTACCCGCATCTGATGCTCCTCCAATCTATATGAGCACTAAAACCATGTCAAATTCGAGCTGGGCCCAGAGACCTGCTGCTTCTTGAGACGCGCTTTGGACGTATCAGGCGCACAGCTTCAGGAAGTGGGCGGCGCCGCTCGCAGCATGCCCCTCGCACATTGCAGGACATCTGTGATGGGGTATATAAACCCGCGGTCCCAGCTGAAATGAGGGACCCCCTCGACTCGACCCAGTATCTGAATCGCAGGCCCAAACGAACACCCCCTACGAAGCAAAATGTCCCAAGACTGGATCGCGTGAGTTCTCTGACGTGAACGACTTTGACTGCAGCCAATCGCTCTAACTCGCACCTTTCACCAGAGTAGACCTCGACGACCGCGTCTGGTTTGAGGGCGCGGGCAAACTTGGCGATTGGTTCTGGTGCAGCGCCGGCCTCATGCTCGAGACGCTTCGCATTCCCTGCGTAAAGTGAGCCCCCTGTGCCCTCCTCACCTCAGCCTGCTCACGGCCACCCCCTGACAGCAGCAAGATCGAGAGCCTCCTCGTCGGCCGCTTCAACCGTCAGCGCGCCGCGCCCCTTCTGTGCCTGCCCCCGGAGCTGCTGCACGAGATCCTCGTCGCACTCAACCCGACACGCGCATACACCCCCGCCGTCTTCCTCTTCGCCACCACCTGCAAGCTCGCCCTCGCCCTCGCGCGCCCGCACATCATCGACCTCCAGCGCCGCCACTACGCGCCACTCGCTGGCCACCGCCTCGTGTGCATCGCCGATGGGCTCGGCGCGCTCGCAGGGTGCCCCGCGGGGCTCTTCACGCCCGCGGACGCGCGCGCGCTCGGCGGCGCACCCGACACGCCGCTGTACGCGCTCGTGCGCAAGAGTTGGCAGCGCCGCGCGCCGGACCCGCCTGCGCTCGCGCGCCCCGCGGACCTCGTGCACCGCCCGAGCGTCGTGTCGCGCATGTCTGCGGGCGACTTCGCGACGTTCCGCGCGCTGTGCGAGCCGTACCGTCCGCCCGAGAAGAAGTGGGTGCTGTACAGCCGGACGAGGCACGAGTATGCCCGCGCGGACGCCGTGGAGTCGGGATCGGCGGACGGGAAGCGGATGCTGTGGGCTACCGTGCTCGCGTGCATGTGTTGCATCCCGGACGAAAGCCCGGAAATGGTAATGGGAAGCGCCACTCCTCCGAAACGCGGCAGATGGATGGGCGATTGCATCGAGCTGACAACAACGGAAGAGCTTGAATTTGAGCTTGGGGATTGTTCAGGCTCCGACGGCGCGGCATGGACGGACGTGACCTCGGACGTAGCGGCTCTGGTCTACACGATGTGGAAGGCGGGAGTGCGCCCATGGGGAGACTTGCCTTTCTGCACCGAGCCAAGTTCTGTATAACATGCCTGTTCGCATTGCATTATGACCGTGCTCGTATACATTTGGACCCCGTAGAGATACACCTGTGCATGAAAGTCCTTATCTCGCACAACATAGATCAAATAGTACATTTCGAATACCTGGAGTGCCTGATCCACCGATACCAATACAGCCTTCGTGTTGCCAATCCTCCAATCCTCCTATCGTTTCTTCTTGTTCGCCGGCGCCTCCGCTTCCGAGGAGGTTTGTGAGGCTTCCGTGGTGTCTAATTTGCGTTTCTGGCCCGAAGGAGACGTCGCCATGCCCGTAGACGTCGAGGGGAAAGAAGTAACCTCGCCAGGGGCAGACTCGATGTTCGGAATGTTCAGGAAAGCAGAGATGTCGTCGATTCCTTCCCCACTTTGTCCGGCGAGATCAGGAACGGCCCCCGCATGATCGCCCCCGCTCCCACGCGAGAGCTGCTCCAGCCACGAGTCGAGCGAGAAATCGTCGTGGTCGACGCCGTGGGTGTCCTCCGTAGCGGGAACGGGTGGGAAGACCGGGTTCTGCGGATCGAGGCCCATGTCGCGAACGAGAGTGTGAATGTTGGACTGCAACATGTCCATGTCTGCGTTGATCTCGGCGGTGTCGCGGTATGCCTTCTGCATGCGTGCAGTGTTGTGGATCAGAGCCTCTTCCGCGGCTGTGGCTGGGCCTGCAGTGTGCGCTGCTGGCGGAAGTGGATAGGGCACTTCGACTAGGCTAGATGACGCTTGTGTGTGTGGTTGGGGCTCTGGCTGGACGAAGGTAGATGCTGGGTATGACGGATATGCAAACCGCTGTTGGTTTGCGGGAGTGACGGCCGCAGTAGCATCGCGGGTGGTGGAATAAGGTGGAAACTGAGGAGCATTGGCGATCTCGGGTCCAGATGGTGGTTGGGTTGGACCGGTCGGAAGGTTAGGTATAGGCTGCTGAGCGTTTGCAAATGTTTGCATGAAACGCTGGTACTGCTCAGGAGATTGGAGCATGTGTTGGAAGGTAGCTTGCCAGGCTTCTGGGATAGCTGCCCCATCGGTAGATGCGTGGTTAAGCAGAGAAGAGGACGCTGATTGTGTCGCCGGTTGGACGCTACTCTTCGGGGCTGGCCAAGTAGATAAAGGCGGGGCGACAGGATGAAGCGGCTTCACGGAAGCGACGGCGGCCGGGGAATGAACAGGAGATGAGACAGATGCCCCAGGGGTCTCAATGGTAGCGAATCGTTCTGAAGCTGATTTAAAGTCAATTCCAATAGTTGGGATATGCGCACTGCGGTGTGTGACGTACCCATGGAAAACGGGCTAGCACCTCTGCTACCGGGGTCTGAATGCCCGTCGAAGTCACTCCCACCAAAGACATCCGTACCGTCCCCGATCATCAGCATTTGTTTTCTCGGAGCGTTTTGGTCGTCGGCATGCATCTTCTCATTGTCGTGGCCGTGCATGACCCGTCCGAAGAGACCAGCCAAGAATTTGAGGATGCGGTTGATTGTGTCTTCATGCTTGGCGTGCCTTTGTCTGGCCTCAATAGCTTCCTTCCACAGGGCGTCATTGGACTGCTTCAGAGCGTTCAAATCCGCGGCAATTATCTGTTGCTGGCGTCGTATGGAGTTGATACCTTCGATGATCATGTTGACGTCCACCCCCTGCACGGCGAGCTTCCCGTCTTGCGAAGCAGGCAAAAGGCCGGTAGATTCTTCGGCGTGGGATTGGCCAGGAGGATTGCGCTTGCGCTGGATCAGGGCGAGTAGATCAGGCTGTCCGCGATGGAAGTATGGGTGGGCAAATTGAATGGTCTCGGTCTCATGGTCCATACGGAGAAGGCCCTGCTGGAGGGCGGAGATCTTGCGGAAGCCATAGAGGTTCAGCTGGCGGACGAAAGACGAAAAGTTCTGGTGCTTGAACCACTTCCCGAGGACTTCACGAGCGAAGCGCTCCTGGTGATATACTATATCGCAGCATGTTAGACAGCCAAAGCACGCATATCTCAGATAACCCTAGTGCTTACTGTAGAATGAGTCTCCAGCTTCGGACCACTTTATGAGTTCCTCGTTACCGGGAGCGTTGATAATTCTGTGTCTCAATGAGTATCATTGCGGCGAAAAAAACGGCGTCGTCTACTTACTCGTATAGCTTGAGCAGAAATCGGGGGACTTGGTGCTGCCCGTTACGAGCCGCGCGGGAAGGGTCGGCAAGGTTGAGAGCGCTAGGTCCCGCAACGGCGACCTGGTTGTTGGCTTGCGACATGTAATGTGTTTTCGTGTATACTGATGGAAAGAGATGTGGTTGGGCAAAGGAAGTGTTACAGAGCGACGGCGGGAGGGAGGAACAAGGAAGGAACGCAAGCCGTAGTGGCGAGTGTGGCCAGAAGTAGACGCCCGCTATTGACCGCGGTCATGTGATCCGGGCATGTATAGACTTTTGGCGCCTAAGAATTACGCGTGCTGTCTGCTCTCTGCCATGATGCATCCCCTCCTCGACCTGGACAGTCTTAGCTGGAAATTCACAGACTGGACACCCCCAACTGATGTTTTTAACAAAATCATGAATCATCTCTCTACTGTCAGAAGGGATATCACTCACGCGGGCTTGCGCTCTTCGCTGCACATGAATGCCGACGGAAAACTTCGCAGCTTTCTTCTTGTGTCATTCCCTTGTGCACTGCTAGCTACCATTTTCTACACTGCCGCTTGCTGTAGGTCTAAAGAAAAGGTCTTACCCGGAACAAGAGCTGCCCTGGTGTCGTTGTATGCGTTCATAACCCCCACACAATCGTTCTGGCCGCCCCAGTACCTCTCGATAGCTCGCGCAGCCGCTACTTCTCGCGACAAAGCACTGCATCTTCCCCTGGGCACACTCTATAGCGATCTTCTTGATGATGTTGTAGAACTCAGGTACCTCGGAGAACATCTACCCCTACTGTTTGCCAACAAACTCTCGTTGCCTACGCCTATTCGTCTTCACATAGAGCTCTTCTGGTGGGGCAAACTACTTTGGTTCATGTTCTCCTGCTATATGCGTAGTAGTCGGCCTTTTGTTACTGTAAGCGCATATCTCATCCTGTCTCCGCAGCTCATCTGGACGCTCGTATAATCATAGCTTATCACCAAACACGAAGGTAGGTGACGACGGTGTAGCACACCAATCGTCCTACCAGACTCACCTCACCCCAGGGGCCAATAACATCGCCAACCCGGCCCTCCCATGCTCCCCGCCACCGCCCTACCCACGCGCCACGGAAGATCTCGCGGATGCGTGCCCCACCTCTACGCCTCCATCCACGCTCTTCTTCAGCATGCTGTACGAAAACGCGCCATCCGTCTCGCTGGACTGTGTGCCCTACCACACTCTCGAACGGGCCATTCGCAAACTCCAGAACACCCTTGCTTCGGGTTCACACCTCACCATCGGCCTCACAACGCGCGCCGGCCCGGCCGCACAGACGTTCAACGACCCGCGCACAATACTCACCGCGCTCCCGTTCCTCCCGCGCGCATACCTCCGCGGACGGTCCTCAAAGCCTGCAGGAGCGGGCGGACCGAACGAGAGCAGGACGACGACGCCGCTATTCGCGACGCTCCCGCGCGTGCTGGAGCTGCTCACGTCCGGGCCAGCACCGCTCAACGTCGTGCTCGTGCGGAACGTCTCGACGGAGTACGCGGTGTTTCTCCGGCGCTCGGCGCACGCCCTCGACGATGATTGGGAGATCCGGGACGCGTTCGTGCGCGAGTGGGGCGCAGAGGCGTGGCGTGAGGAGCGCGTCTGTACGATGTGGGAGGCTGCTCTGGTCGATGCCGGAATGTTGACTGGGTGGGCCGTGGTGGTGCGTAAGCCGGAGTAGGTCGGTATGGTCAAGGGCGCGTATGCAGGGGAGAACGTGCGGAAGAGAAATGCAGACTACGAAAGTGCCGCAAATGATCAGTGATTCTTCGAACGTCCTGTGATGGTACATATGTATAAAATATACGAGCAAGATACTGCTCATGCCTGCGCATCGTCATCGCATAGCGCATGCTTCAAGACAACATACGCCCGTGCCTCCGCGGTGTCTGATTCTCCCTCAGGAAGCCAGCTCCCAATCGTCAATTCCATCCAGGGCGCGCTTCCCTCATCCTTATCCTGCTGAAGTAGGCGTCGTCGCGCCTCGCTGTCAGACACGTCGAGCAAACTGCCAAGAAGCGGCTGTACGCGAGCGACGAGCACCGCGAACGCATCGTCGTCCTCGTACACATCGTCTGGCGAGAGGTCATGTAACACCGAGCACTGAAATGGTTTTCGTCAGCCACCTCTCTGTAAGCTATGGACCCCAACAGCAGGATAGAATGACTAACCCGCTCATCCGCGACAGAGACATCGATTGTAGTATCATCCTCATCCGCGAAACGGATCCATAGCTGGAAAAATGCCTCCACGGAGGTCTCGTCATCCATCGCGTCGTCGCACTTAGTACACCTGCGACGGGTTTTCGGCAGCCTACGACAAATGTCAGTCGACATGACGCCGGAATGGACTCTGGGTTACGTACGTTTCATTGCAGCTCATGCATCGCAGGACGGTACATTGGCGCAAGTCGTCCGGGTAGAAATCGACCGCTCGCCCACGGACGCGGAATACCGCTGGACATCTGTTACTTGCCTTGACGTCCTCAAACGCGGTGATTTGCTTCTGTTTGGACTTCCCCTTGCGTGGTACAGGGACCTTCGCGCTCCCCGATGTAGATGTCTTGCTGCCAGAAGCTTCTGCCGCCGCCTGACGGGCAGCGCGAGCAGCAGTCTGCTTGCCCTCGCGCTTCGACTTGGACTGTGCCTTCGTCAATTCCTCTTTCCGACTATACTCAGTACGCTCAGTTTCCGATGACAGCATTCGACGGGCTGCTCCAATACCACATACCTCAACAACGCCCTGAGGTCAGCATTTCCGGTCGCCTTGGAGTTCAACTTTGTGATCAGCCGCTGGTCGCCCCCGAGGCGCCCTGCGAGGAGGGTTCCTCCGCCAGATGGGCGCAGGCGCAGGTTACGAATGGCAACAAAGTCGCCGGGCTCGAGATTCTTGGCGATATCGACTTGCGCGTCGCGTAACTCGACGCGCACGACGCGATCAGCGAGCGTGGAAGGGGCGATGGATGCGGAGACGGGGACTATGTCGGTGCGCGGCGTATAGTCTGTGACGTAGAGGTACGTGAAGTCATCCTTGGGCGAGATGTGCACGACCTGCAGCGGAGACGCACGTTCAGCAAGATGACACATCAACAGGACTTGGAAGGAACAACATACCTCGACGGTGCATTTGAAGTGGTGGTTTTCTTCCGCCTCTGCGATGAGTTGGTGAGGGAACTCGTGCACGCCGCCCGTGGCATTCATCTCGCTCTCCCATTCGGCCTTCCGCCTACACTTTGTAAGTAATCACGACGACCAGGATCCGAACGGCCAACTCACTTGAGCAGCTCGGCAAGTCGAGGTTGGTTCTCCAACTGGTCCTCATCGAGATTCGTGATCTTCTGACCCTCCTGCATCTTGCCCTCGAGGTACCCTCCACCACTGATCCGTGCACGCAGATTCCGGATAGAATAATACTCCCCAGGCTGCATCGTGGGTGCCACTTCCGCAGATGAGTCCCACATCTCGATCCGCAAGGCAAACGGCGCAAGCCGGGGTGGGCACCATTCGCCCTGTGTTGGGGAGACGGCGGTGTTGTGCGTATAGTCGGTGACGAAAACGCTGTGGACACCGTTATCGTTCCGCAACCCGTAAAGAACCTAAGCGCAATATAATGTGAGTTTGACATTCCGAAGAGCATGGATGGCTTATAGCACTGACCTCGACAGTGCAGTCAAAGTACTCCTCGGGAGCCGCGTCTTTTATAACCTTGTGTTCTCTCACACCGCGTCCACCACGCCATATTGACGGGTCGAATGTCGTCACCGAGGAGACGTCTCGCCACCAATCCCCAAGGCGTATACCGAACTGCAGCTCGCTCATCTCAGGCTTGAAATGGCGCAGTGCGCAGCTGTCCGCAGGGGCGCTGGAGAGCATGCCGCTCTTCACATGGAACACTGCCCACTGCCATCCTTTGTACGACGGGCCAATGGCGCAGCATCCCCCCATAAACTGGTCAATCTAACATGAAATGTGAGAAACGTAATGATGTGAAGGATGGCGTGGATTCGTACTTGTATCGCCCGGAGCATTAGTACGTCTCCTGTCTCTACTTTTGGGAGGCTTGTCTGGGCCTTCTCGAACAAGGTCACACTGAAACCTGCAGTCCCGTAATTTGTTGGGTCGTAGAGAGCCAATCTTAACATGAACTCTAAAGCCTCATTGGTTATCAAAGGTATGAGCATACGGAGATACCCGTACCTGATTTCTTCGTCTGGGAGAGGACACCTGGAGACTCCACAACGCCCATGATGTGTAGCATCCCAGTATTTTGAACGCGTGCAAATGGTGTATATGATATCTGCACATCGCCTCAGTCATACCATATACTCTCAGAATTGAAAATACGTACGAAGCCCGCCGTGCAGCCCATCTTCAAAGCTTCTAGTGGGTCAGCGTTGTCGGTTTGGTTGTTTTCGTCCTCGACAGGCTGAGGCGGTGGGGTTTCAGGCTTCGTGTTCGAAGGACGCTCAACAGCTGCTGTAGCAATATCGGCAAGCGCAGCGTTATTCTGTTCCGTAACGTGGATGAGAACCTCGTCTGGAAGGTCATCCGCATCGTCCCAATATTCCTTGTCGCCATCGACATCAGCGGCAGCGGCAGCTGGTTTTGAAGCCAGAGGTGTTGGCGCACTATCCACGCGCTCCTCCTCCTTCGCAAGCATCTCCTTGCGCTTCTTCCGGTCCTTTTGGGTACGCTTCCTGACCTTCGGAGCACCAACCCTACCCTCGCGGGGAGCACGACTAGGCTCTTTAGTCGAAGGATTAGCTGTATCACTACTCGCGGTCGCGTGAGGCTGCAAGAGCACGGGGGGAGGTACGGGGGGAGATTGTTCAGACGGCGCACGACCGTCTGGAGATTCCTCAGATGTTGTCACTGGTTGGATAGCCAGCCCACCACCGGGGTCATTATTTTGGTTTCCATCTTTGTCTAACTCCTGTGCGACCTCGGGAGGAGGCGATGGCAGACTCTGGGGATTCTGGGGATCAGATTGTGGGTCGCTTGAGTTGGCCTGTACCTGTAACGATCCCGCGGAGCGTTGTGACACCTCATTCGCCCGCTCTACTCCGTCAACCACTATGTGACTGGAAAAGGGCGTCTCGTGCGTGGTAGAATTCGCAGCTACCATGAAACTCAGTGATATGAATAACGCATACAAGAAATCACGAATAGCTTACCAGCGGCTTCTGGACGTGTAAGATCAGCCTCTTTACATTTCGGATCGGGTGCCTGTATTCTCTTGTTCGGACTTTCAGGTATACTTGCGGAATTGGCCCGCAAGCCGTCGTCCTGCGGGGTCGGCGGACTTTCTGAGCAGTAGAGTCAGCTCGCTGAATTACAAGCACCATCGGACACATGTACCAGTCCATGTATCCACGAAACCCTGTTGTCCTGTCTTTGGATTATGGACATGCAGAGTGACCCCCTCGCGCCAAGCAAACCGCTTAGGTAGGAGAAGTTTTGGAGGGTAATCCACGACTTCTAGGACGAGGCCCTTAGTACGAATGCGCACTTGTGCGCCCACAGCCATCGGCAGCTCGTCGAAATGGCCTGAGTAGCTTCCGGCGAGTAAGACCTGCACGCGCGACCCGAGCTCCACCGTCATGACGAACTCGTAGCATCCTCCGGAGGTTCGTCCGCGCTGATAGACTTTGCCTTCTATCCACCCCGTTCCATCCGGGCCTGCGCGACATACGTCTGTCGCTCTCCTTTTCTGATCTGCGGGAAAGGCATCGGAGGGAGCTTCGAGATCGGAGCGAGGTCTCTTTAATGCTGTAGACGGGCCAGGTTCAGCTCCTCGCTTCATCATTCATAGGCTTGAGTATGTGTATGCGGCGTAAAGATGATGTGGAGGGTAGCGGAGAAGTGTCAGCGGAGTGGTGGCTGCAACGGAGTGGTGGCTGCAACGGAAGAGACACGGCAAGCATAGGCATTTTGCAGGCCCCCTGACACGCCCATGGAATGACCTCCACAGCTTTGGTGGCATTAAACCTCCTTGACGATGTAATTAAGCTAGCCATTGATCATTCCAATATAATACCTTCAATTATGACCGTCCACGAGGAATATAAGCTTTGTTGTGCTTTGGAAGCACTCTGGGATGTGTGCGGAATCTGACATGTCGCGGGCGCGTCACTGTACAATGAATAATATAGAAATATAGTCTTTCGAGCACAAGGGAAGCGACCAGGAACGGCTCATTTCGATACACGAGGAAGTATCGGTGTCGCGTTGCGTGGAATGTCTTTGTCACGGAACATTGCAAGTCACAAGACATTTCAAAAAAATCGATGAATTCCAGTGGACGTTGAATTTCCTTGGTACTTCAAATGTCAAGAAGATTCCAATCGAACAAAGGAATTACATTTGAAGTACCAAGGAAATTCAACGTCCACTGGAATTCATCGATTTTTTTGAAATGTCTTGTGACTTGCAATGTTCCGTGACAAAGACATTCCACGCAACGCGACACCGATACTTCCTCGTGTATCGAAATGAGCCGTTCCTGGTCGCTTCCCTTGTGCTCGAAAGACTATATTTCTATATTATTCATTGTACAGTGACGCGCCCGCGACATGTCAGATTCCGCACACATCCCAGAGTGCTTCCAAAGCACAACAAAGCTTATATTCCTCGTGGACGGTCATAATTGAAGGTATTATATTGGAATGATCAATGGCTAGCTTAATTACATCGTCAAGGAGGTTTAATGCCACCAAAGCTGTGGAGGTCATTCCATGGGCGTGTCAGGGGGCCTGCAAAATGCCTATGCTTGCCGTGAGACAAGTCGCGTCTCGACGCGTCGGACGCGTTTAGCGCGTTCCCGGCATCCCGGCCCGAGTCTCCCCCTCGCCAGATTCGGATTTCGAGCACCTTCGGCTACGAGCGTCCAGCCATCTTTGCGTGTTTCTCTCCTACCACCAACCAGCCTCACAAATACGAGCACTAACGCGTTCATGGAAGAAGTTCCACTCCCTGCGCTATTTCGTCGCGCACTGACCGCTGCGGCCAAGGCATCTAATCTGCCTACGATCGCCGACGAGACCCAGGTGTGCTACCCGCTGTTTGGCCAGTGTATCCGGGCTCATTTGAGGGGCTAATTAGGAACTAGTGCAATCAGCTTTGCTGGATTTGCGTCAATGCAGCATCCGCGTCTCTAGGCTCGCGCTCTTCAGTCCGAATGAGCAGCTTGCGGATATCCCTACGCGTGATTTAGTGTACCTCCTCGTCCCATACGTGCTGTCCGAGGTGCAGTCGCGCGTTCGGGCCACCGAAAGAGAAGACCGGCTGGATCTTGTGAAGGCGGTCAAGGTACGCGAAACTATTCGTAGCTGACCTGCATCATGTTCATCATGCCAGGCAGAGATATCTCGAGGCGTACATCCACTACTTGGAACAGTATGAGATCGTCTCGCAAGAGGATAAAACTCTATACGGTCGCCCAGCATCCTCGATCACAGATCCTGCGAAGCGCAGGGAGCTGAAGATCAAACAATACAAGCAAGAGAAGGACATCAAAGCCAGGATAGAGGTATGTTCGCTCACGTTGCGGGCAGGTTGGTAACATCCTAATGTGTAGTCTAGGTTGTACGCAAGCGCACGAATCAAAACGCC
Source organism: Lenzites betulinus (assembly GCA_022264855.1). Taxonomy (NCBI): domain Eukaryota; kingdom Fungi; phylum Basidiomycota; class Agaricomycetes; order Polyporales; family Polyporaceae; genus Lenzites; species Lenzites betulinus. The sequence continues at coordinate 305,110 of JABYQU010000019.1, forward strand.
ACGGAACCGAGCTCCAATGTGGAACTTATAGCGTCTGTCCTGCCTGATCCCTCGCAAAAGACGGCAGACTCGAGCGAAGAACCCGATGCCGACACCGAGGAGGTTCTTCGTGAAGCCGTCATCCTGCTCCTCCGTTTTATCTACGCCGAGGCACAGACACAGCTTGAGCGGACAAACGAGGAACTTGAGCTGCTACAGAATGCTCCTCCATCTCCGCCTCAACGGGCTCGCATCGACGACCCGCGACTCGCGAAGAAAGATCCCGGGGACGACCTATGGAGACTTGACGGCCCGGTCAACAAGGGTGGTCCAGATGGGAAGGGCCCATTACTCGATCCGCAGGGGAAAGTCAGTACTGAAGCTACGTTCACTAAGACTACACGCACTGAACCCATCACCTATAGCCGCTACGGCCTTTTGTATTGCTGGGCAAGAACGCTGCCGATCGTGCTCGGCTACAAGCCCAAGTTTTCCAGTCGGACCATCGCTTACCGACTATGTCGGTTGAGGAATACTTAGAGATAGAGCAGCAGCGTGGAAATATCATCACTGGCGGAGGGTGAGTTTCTTTCTGCTATTATGAGCGTAGCGTACTTACGATCCGTCCGAAGCCCTGCTTCCGAGAATCAACCCACCTCTAAAGAACAGCTCGCTATGGATGCTGAACAGGATGGTGCAGCATTTGGCGAAGAGAAGGAGGAAGAGAAGCGACAGAAGGACGAAAGCTGGGCGCAATATACTGACAGTCACCCCAAGGGTGCCGGGAACACCATGAACCGCGGTTAATAGCCTACAAAGCGAAGAAGAGAAACATCGAAGCATGCATACCTGTTGTACTTCTAAAGACCATGTCAGCAAGATATGAAGGGCGCTCGAACCCATGCACGTTGTATACAACAGGATGGCGGGATGTCGATAACACAGTGCGAAGGTATACACATCATCAAGAACTACGTACAAAGATAAGACAAGCACCGAGGTGAGGCTGCATACTCTACGGGATCGGAAGCTTAGCATTGACACTGGGAAGCGTCCGGAATCTCGTTCGTTGGTGGTGATGTTACGTCGATCTCTGCACGATGAATATATTAGTGCCGTGCAGACATCCGTCATGAGAACGTACGTACTTGTATTCTGTGTTTCGGCCGCCTCATTCTCCTTCTCCATGCCTACTAGCGACATGGCGATCTTCTTGAACAAGCTCTTGACATTATGTCCCGCCTTAGCAGAAGTCTCCATGAACATGATGTCAAGCTCTTGTGCCTTCGCATTCGCCTCCTCCAACGTGACTTGTCTGACATGCATTTCAGTCAACGGGTTACATCTCCAAAGTCAGCCGCTCTGCATACCGTTTATCCGACAAATCCGCCTTGTTCCCTACGAGCACGATGATCACATCGTTCCCGCGTTCAGAGCGCACATCGTCAATCCATTTCGATGTGGAGAGGAATGACTGTCGGTCTGCGCTAGGCTCAGCACAATGCACCAACCTCATGTTTTCTTGCGACTCACTTGTAATATCGAAGACTACGATAGCGACCGAGCAGTCACGGATGTATGACGGAATTAGCGACCGATAGCGCTCCTATACGGCGCACAGCACCCTCGCACATGAGCATCCAGTGCGCTCGCAGCGTGAAGGCAAGCCTCACTTACTTGCCCCGCAGTGTCCCACAGTTGTAGCCGTACCGTCCGGTCCTCGAGGTACATCGCCTTGCTCAGGAAGTCAATCCCTATCGTCGCTTGGTACGTGTTGTCAAACGTGTCGTACATGAATCTGCACATGCGCATGAGCTCGTCTCACACCGCCGGGGCGGACGGGTGCAAAACATCTCCGAGTCGAAGAGCCTCGTACCTCGTAATTAAGCTGGTCTTCCCCACACTCTGGTCTCCAAGAAGCACGATCTTGCTCCGTTTCAACGGAGGCGAGGAGAAATCGGCCGTGACAGGGGTCGTAGAGGACATCGTAGGTTATGGCCGGCGAGTTTAGCGGTCTAGACAAGATAGATGCGGCGAGCGGGGCGGCAGAGATGGATTAGGCGGCTTGCTCACCGTCGGGGACAGCGAGAGGGTGTTTACGGGTGTTTGCTGCTGCGCGGGGACGCTCGCGCGCGCGACGAGATTAGATAGACGCCTGTCGTCATCCCCTTGAAGGCGGCCGCCGTCGATTTTGACTCGCACCGCTATATGTGCAGCTGAGCGAGCGCGGGGCCAATTGACGCTGTTTCCCCTCTTACCACCGTCTTGTGAGCAGCGCAGCCATGAAATTCGTCGACCGGATCGCACAGCATGGTAAACGGCAGTTGTTCTACACGTTCGAGTTCTTCCCGCCGAAGACGGACCAGGTGCGTGCGCACTCGGGCCATGGGAGCTAGACCGCGCTCATACGGGATCACATTATGACAGGGCTTCGAGAACCTAGTCTCGCGTATAGCGCGCATGGTTGGTCTGAACCCGCTCGCGCTCAGCATAACGTGGGGCGCTGGTGGTACTACCAAGGAGCGCAGTCTCGACCTTGCGGGATTGACCCAGCTCGAGTATGGGGTAGACACCATCCTGCATCTGACATGCACAAATATGGAGCAGGGGACGGTGGATGCCGCGCTCAGAGTAAGCGTATGTGCGATTTTCTGTGTGAAGAAGCACCTAACTCTGTTCAGGAAGCCAAGGAACGAGGGATCGAGAATATCTTGGCTCTCCGCGGAGGTATAGAGCGCCCACCCTTTTGGCAGACCTGGTCCTCATCTGTCGCGCAGATCCCCCAAGAGGCGAAGAGCACTGGATACCTACCGACTCGCGCTTCCAACATGGCGTCGATCTCGTCCGATATATTAAGTCGACCCCGGAGTTCTCACACTTCTGCGTCGGCGTGGCAGGTCACTTCGCAATCTATGCACTGTCCGTGTTAGTACTCATCACACAATGTACCGCTGTGCAGCGTACCCGGATGGCCATCCCGACAGGGACAGCTCTGGAGACGGGGAGCTGGATCATCTGAAAGAAAAGGTCGATGCCGGCGCGGAATTCATCATCACGCAGCTCTTCTACGACGTCGACAACTTCCTTCAATGGGTGGAGAAAGTCCGCGCAAAGGGTAAGTACAGGTCTACATGATTTATCTTTATACTGACACCGCTCAGGTATCACAGTGCCCATTATTCCTGGCATTATGCCTATCCAGACCTACGCCTCTTTCCTTCGCATGACGAAGTTATGTGCAACTCGCGTCCCCCCAAGTCTCATGTCCGATCTCGTCCCCATCCGCGTAGGTCTCTGTTTACTCCGCGCCCGATATAACGTCTTAAGCTGCTCGATATAGCATGATGACCAGAAGGTCAAGGACTTCGGTGTCAAACTGGCTGTGGACATGATCCGGCAACTTCAGCGCGGCGGCATCGAGGGTGTACACTTCTGCACGCTAAACCTCGAGAAGAGCGTGGCTCGCGTCCTCGAATCACTCGGTTTGGCGGGCAACATACCCACTCTCGCTAACAGGCTTATTTCCGTACGGGCTCTTTCGCTACTCAGTAGTAAGATGTACTCAATGGATCCTAGGATTTCCCTTCGCCACCGGAGCGCACCATCACCCCACACACGGCTGCTGATCGGGCTACAAAGGAGTTGACGTCTGTACCACAACCAGAACTGGAGGCAGGCAAGGGCGAGCTCAATAGCGCTGCTGACTGGGACGACTTCCCGAATGGTCGCTTCGGAGACTTTAAGAGTCCCGCATACGGCGCAACGGATCGCTGGGGAAGCTCCGCACTCCAGAGCAAACCGGCGCTCTCTCACTGGGGCAGCCCGCGCACAGCCGAGGACTTGACTAACATGTTCTTGCGATACCTACACTCCAAAATCCCAACGACACCATTTTCCCCAACCCCTCTCTCTCCGGAATCCTTGATGATCTTCCCGCACCTGGAAAAGTTGACGAGGAGGGGATGGTGGACAGTGGGCTCTCAGCCCGCGATCAATGGCCTTCCTTCAACGGATGATGTCGTGGGATGGGGACCCAAGGGTGGTTACGTATATCAAAAATGCTTCGTCGAGTTCTTCGTAGAACAGGCGGACGTGGACCGGATCGTGAAGAAGGTAGAGGCCGAAGGGGGCGGATGGGTGGACTTCTTTGCGGCCAACGACAAGGTAGACTGTTCCGCTTGTCTCTGTCAAAGCATCGCACTGACGCGGTTCCTCATAGGGCGAGGTGTTGACCAATGTCCCCGAAGGTGGACGCAACGCTGTCACATGGGGTGTTTTCCCCGGGCAGGAGATTGCGCAAACCACCATCATCGAGACGGAGTCCTTCGTATCTTGGAAGGTCAGGATTTGCGCATGGGCTTTACGCAATCGACTGACTTCTTTTCTTGCAGGACGAAGCCTTCTCGATTTGGTCGGAATGGGCGTCGTTCTTCCCGCCGGACTCGCCTGAGCGGACTCTTCTGGAAGGAGTACGTGAAAAACGATGGCTCGTCAGCTTGGTGCACCACGACTACTTGGACCCGGCGGCGTTGTGGAACTTCTTGTTCAGTAAGAATGCACTGGTATAGTGATAGCTAGGGGGTGGATTGTTAACGTCGAATAAATGTATGTATCACTATCTCAGACTTTGTCGTGGGATCTGTCCCCCCACATTCCGCACATTGCCGGTGGGGTCAGCGTGCACACAACATGTTGCACATGGGCAGCTCGGAGAGAAAGGAAAATCCTGAGTCCGCACGGGCGCTTGATCTGCGCTGCGGTGTGGCAATCAATACAGGTGACCGTGCGGTGTGAACGACACCGCAACTTGGCTTTGCTCCTCCATCCACTTTCTCTCTCTTTCGTACCCTCTTCGTTCTCCCTAATACCGCGCGGCACGGCCCGTTGTACCTCGACGCACAATGCGGCTCCCGCTCTCTCTTATTCTGGCCATTCAATCGGTCCTCGCTCTTGCGCCTGCAAAGCGGTATTACGACACACACGATTACTACGTGCTTGAACACGATCCCCTGGCAGGTGCTTCGCTGGCCGAGTGCGCGGGAACACTGGGCGTAGAGGTTGTCGAACAGGCGGGCGAGCTGATCAACCACTGGCTCGTGCGGATACCCAAGGGTCTTGCGAAGAGGGACTCGGACCCCGTCCTGCGCTCTTTAGATGATGTCCGGCGCGCCGCAGAAGCTTCGCACGTATCTTCAAGGTCCGAGGATGCGCTCCGGAGACGAAAAGTAGCATCCGCAGTGAGGAACGTCTTCCCTCAATCTCTTCGGCAACGAGTGAAGCGCGCCCCACCACCTATACGACCGCCTGAAGGTGCAGAGTCTTCGGCAGAGGTGGCGGAGCATTTTGGGATACATGACCCGGAATTCGGGCAGCAATGGCATATTGTCAACGACCAGTATCCGGAACACCAGATGAACGTCACACGGGTCTGGGACATGGGTATCACAGGCGAGGGCGTCATTACCGCCCTGGTCGATGACGGCTTGGACTACACCAGTGAAGACCTTGCCGCGAACTTCGTAAGTTACTGCGGCTATCTCTCCTTGGGCGCGGGCGACTTACCCTGGTTCAGTATGCGTACGGTTCGTATGACTACAACGATCATACCGACCTACCAACTCCCGTTCTATACGATGATCACCACGGAACCCGCTGCGCAGGCCAGATCGCCGCTGTGAAGAACGACGTCTGCGGAGTAGGTCTAGCATACGACTCCAAAGTTGCTGGCATCCGAATCCTTTCTGGCCCCATTTCGGACATTGACGAGGCCGCCGCACTCAACTACGACTACCAGAACACCTCGATCTACTCCTGCAGCTGGGGACCCCCGGATGACGGTAGGTCGATGGAGGGGCCTGGATATCTGATCAAGAAGGCCATGGTGAACGGCATCCAACAAGGCCGAGGCGGCAAGGGCTCTGTTTTCGTCTTCGCAAGCGGGAACGGTGGCCGAAGCGGTGACCAGTGCAACTTCGACGGCTACACTAACAGTATCTTCTCCGTCACGGTTGCGGCCATCGACTACCAAGGCCTTCATCCCGAGTACTCCGAGGCGTGCGCCGCGAACATGATCGTGGCATACTCATCGGGAGGCGGAAAACAGATCGTGCGTTTCGAGAAATGTGATCCATTCGTGGGATGGACTACTCATACCCCGTTAGACCACCACCGACCGAGGCAAGAACAAGTGCTCGCATATGCATGGTGGAACATCAGCTGCTGCACCGAACGCGGCCGGCGTCTTTGCTCTCGCTCTGCAGGCTCGGTAAGCTGACTACTCGATAATAGACTAGCGCAGATAGTTGCTGACGAGTAAACATAAGTCCCGAATTGAGTTGGCGCGACATTCAGCACCTGTGCGTGCGCACTGCGCATCAGGTCAACCCCGAAGATCCCGACTGGGAAGCCACCGCCTCTGGGAGGATGTACAGCTACAAGTACGGCTTTGGTAGCCTGAACGGGTATGACTTTGTCAAGGCAGCTCAGGATTGGCAGCCCGTGAAGCCGCAGACGTGGGTCGACTTGCCTGTGATCCAGCTGAACAACGGCACAATGGATACAGAGGAGAATGCACACGGCGGCGAACCCATCCCCGAGGGCGGTGTCGAGAGCAAGGTCACGATCACTAGCGAGATGCTGCAGGAACATAACTTTGAGAAGCTCGAGCACATCACGATCAAAGTCTGGATTACCCACACGCGCCGCGGAGAAGTAGAAGTCGAGCTTACCAGCCCTCATGGCATTCGGAGCGTCCTTGCCGCAAGGCGTAATGGTGACGCAGCAAAGTCCGGATACCCTGGATGGACGTTCATGACAGTGAAGCACTGGTATGTTCCTCAACTGCTGATGATAACGTCGGTCCTCATTTGTCGCATAGGGATGAGGACCCGCTTGGTGAATGGACTATTCGCGTCAGCGATCAGCACAAAGAAGGGGAAAGCGGCGTTTTCTTGGGATGGACAATGTCTATCTGGGGGTCTGTGATGGACGCTGGCAAAGACATCCACGTCTACCAAGTTCCTCTCGTTGATGACGTCCTCCCTCCTGTGCCCGCTGTCGACGCGGAGCCCATCGTCAGCTCTACTACCGATGGCCCGACGGGCACGAGCTCCACGACCCACTCGCGCCCCACCGAACACCTGCCAGGGGACCACGGCGAGGCTGAAGGCGAAAATACCAAACCTGCATTCACCAGCGCGGCCGCCCCCTCCGCCGTGACCGGCGTCGCAGAGGACGTCGCCGAGGAGTCCCCGTCGACATCGACGACCACGGCGACCACGACCGCCGCGCCCTCCATGACGGTCACGCCCGACGAGGGCTGGTTCTCCGACCTCTCGAAGCTCGTCGAGAACCAGATGTGGTTCTTCGTCGCGATCGGCGCCGTCGCGCTCTTCGGCATCGGCGTCGCCGTCTTCTTCTGGCGGCGTGCGGTCCTCCGCCGCCGCCGTGCCGCGAACTACACGACCCTCCCCGCGGGCGACGACGTCGCGATGGGCTCGCTCGACGCGCGCGGGGCCGGCCCGCGCGCCCCGCGCCAGACGAAGGAGCTCTACGACGCGTTCGGCGAGGTCTCGGACGACGAGGACGCGGACGAGGAGACGGCGCTGCGGCCGCACGCGATCTCGCCTGGGCTCGAGACAGGCCTGCACTCTGGGTTCCTGGAGGACGACGACCCGCCCACCGCGAGCAGCATCCCGGCGCACGCGCGCTACCGGGACGAGCCCGATTCTCCTGTGGACGAGGAGAAGCTGCGCGCGGATAGCCCGGGCAGCGGGAGCGGGAGCAGTTGGGAGCACGCGTCGGAGACTCGGTAGTACGGACGATAGTATTAGCTCCCGATTTGTTCACCCACGTTCAGCCTAGACACGCATTGCATCGGTAGTTTGTATTTCTCGTCGCACATGCGGGATGGATGGATAGTATTTATGCGCTACATAACAGTACAAGGACAAGGACAACATGGCGGACGGAAGAACGCTGAAATAACCTATACGACACAAAGAGATGGAGACATGAAAGCGAAAGCATACGAAGTGTCCAAGACATTAGTCGCGCTATGCGCTCTCGATGAAGCGCAGCTTTGAGTTGCCCGCTACGCGAGTCCAGACATCCAGGCGTTCGTACTGCAAGGCGGCTAGCGTCAGCATGCACCCTCAATCCCACAGGAGAACAACATACCTCGATGACCGTCTCCATGAGCTGTGCTTCTGTGAACCCACTCGTAAGCACCCGCGATCGGATATCGACCATCGACAGCTCCTCTGAGTCCTCTTCCTCGTCGCTGTCCACGTCCATATCGCGCTCGCCCTCCGGCCCGCGCCCGATCCTCTTCGACCCGCGCGTCTTGCGGCCCTTCTTCCCCGCCTGCGCCTGCTTCGCCATCTCCTTGATGAGGCGGAAGACCTTGCTGACGTCGGAGCGGTCCGCGTCGTGCGCCTCCTCCTCGTCCTCCGCGAGCGAGCGCTTGCTGACCTCCATGAGCCGCAGCGCCTCGTCGACGTCCGCGTGCGCAACCTCGTTCGAGAAGCGGAGCCGCGCGAGCGCCTGCGCAAGACGCAGCACGCCGAGGAGCGTACGCGGGGACGTGTACGTGTGCGACTTCTTCTGCTCCTCCTCGTCCTTGCCCACCTTGCGCAGGCGCACGTACGTCTCGACGATGTAGTTCGAGACCTCCTGCGGCACCGTCGGGCGGTGCTCACGCGCTCGTGCGATGTAATGCCTGTAGACCTGGTCAGCGTTAGGGTACATGACAGTCTGCGCGTCAGACGCACCGGATGAGAGTGGGGTCAATGAGCTCGAAGTCGAAGTCGGGGTGTGTGTTGTGCATGTGCACGTATGTAACGTGCTCCGCCAGGTGCTCGTCGTCCTCTCGCGTCGGCTTGTCAAGAATGAGGAACAGCAGGTCAAAACGAGAGAGCAGCGCCGCGGGCAGATTGATGTTCTCCACTGGGGAGATCTTCGGGTTGTATCGTCCGTAAAGAGGATTCGCAGCCGCGAGGATAGATGTACGCGCGTTCAGTGTGGTGGAGATGCCCGCCTTGGAGATAGAGATAGTCTGCTGCTCCATGACCTCGTGAATGGCAGTACGGTCGGATTCTTCCATCTTGTCGAACTCATCGATGCAGCAGATGCCGTTGTCAGCAAGGACAAGCGCGCCGCCCTCTACAAGTACAAGTTGTGTCAGTATCCGATGGAAATATGAAGTACTGAAGGACATACCGAGCACCATCTCATCAGTTACAGGATCGCGCATGACAGCAGCTGTTAGACCGACACCCGAAGAACCCCGACCAGTGGTGTACACGCCTCGAGGCGCAACTTTGGAGATATACTTGAGTAATTGCGATTTAGCCACACCGGGATCACCCATGAGACAGATGTTGAGGTCGCCACGAATCTTCATTCCGTCGCCCATAGTCTTCGTTACGCCACCAACGAGGAGCAAGAGCAAGGCCTTCTTGACATCTGCGTGGCCGTATATCTCAGGAGCGATACTTTGAGCGAGCTTCATGTAAAGCTGCGGGTCATCACGTAAGCTGTCGATGGCGCGCTGGATCTCAGGAGTGATTTCCATGGCGCTGTACTGCTTCTTGAGTTGAAGAATATGATGGGCCTCAAGGTAGGTGTCGGTGAGAAGCCCGGCGCGGATGGCCTGGTAACCCGTGTAGGGGATTGGTAGGAAGATACCCCCGAGGTGCACAATGTCGCCCGGGCTCATCTGACGCGTAAGGGAACCGTGGATATGCACAGTCATGGATCGCGGAATATGGCCTACAGGGACTTGGTCGGTCTGAGGAGGGGAGGGAGGTCTATGAGGTGCCCCATGGAAGTAGTTGATGCACGCTCACCATCTCCTGGATTTTTACCTCTTGGAAGGGGCTAAAGCGACATGCACGCGTCTGCATATGCAAAGTGCCATGAATACCGTTCTTCTTGCACTCGGACTCGTTTTGGCAATCGAGGATGGGTTGGAAGTCCTTCCGCGAAATATCTTGAAATGTCTCTGAGCCGCAGACGTCGCAGGTGTACGCATTTACACGCAAGAGTGGTTTGACCTCTGAGACACGGGTGACGATACCGCGCACTGTGATCAGCCTGCCGAGATGCATGCCCTTAACGTCGCGGACAGCCATGGCGATATCTGACCGAAGAGGTTGGAAGTAGAGGTTGCTTAAGGAACTAGGTCAGGTCGCGCACAAAACGAGGGATTCGAGGACTCACTATCGTCTCAAAAGGTGGTCCGGGAAACCCTCCTGCGTCCCCTCCGTACGCTCATTCCGCTCTCTGCGCTGATGCAGGATAACATCAATCACCTCGTCGTGTTCGCTGATGTCCTTTGTCGGCTGAGGCATGAGTTGATCTACAACCTCGCTGAAGAGAGCGACATAACGGCGTGCATTCCTGCGTATTCTTGACACTAACTCGGCGACGGTACGCTCATGCTATTGCTCGTGTCAGGTGGTAGATCTGGCAAAAATCGCGCAGAAACGCACTTCCGAAATGTCTTCCAAGTCGATGATGAGCATCTGTTGCTCCCGGTTCGCTATCCTTTGCTGTGATCAAGGTCAGGAAGGACGCATGTGGCTGGGAGAAGAGCGCAGACCAGCTGGTTCATATATTTGATATTCTTCGTCCTTGACGGCGCGTCGTTGTCACCGCCGAGGTCGATGTCGGCTATGCCGTCGATGAGTTCCTTGTCTTGGGAGCTGAATGTTGAGAGAAACTGGCTGATGCGGTCTGCACTATGGATGAGAGGCTGAGGACGCGTTTCGTGAGTGCGACGCGCCTTTTTCAGCAACGTAGTCGACGTCGATAGTGACAACGGGGAGAGCCATGGCGAAGGACGCGTCGGGGGTGGTGGTGGGAGCGAAGGAGGAGAACGCGGAAGAGGAGCGAGGGCAAGTGACCGCGACCGCGCGCGTCGCGTCTCGGAGGAACAAGCGCCCATGTCCCGGCCTTTGTCCGCGACCCTCAACCGACCCTGCTTGTCCTCCTCGTGTTCCCCGCGCCCGTTTTTCTTGGTCTCTGTTGCGTGCCGTCGTGCTCGCTCGTCTCTCGCGCTCGCTATTTTATTGGTCGTCTGTGGATGCACTCTCGCGGAGACAACCGCCCGCGCAAACGGAAGCTCTCCGTCTATGTAGAGATTCCAACCTCGCGCCGTGTTCGCGCGGTCTAGTACGCCCTCCTCTCGGACAGCTTTCACATTCTCTGCTAACCCCCAATCAGTGCTCGAGCTTCATCATCCGACACCTCGAGCTATGTCGACGACTCCTCTTCGGAGAGCTCGGACGACGACTCGGACCAGGGCGAAGCCGAGGACGAGGACGAAGACCAGGACAGCAGCGACGACAGTGACGAAGACAGCAGCGAAGAGATCATAGGGAACAGCGACGGAGATAGCGAAGAAGCTGCCCCCACCCTGCCGCGGCGCCATGGCGTGGAGAAAGCCCTGTCGGAGAAGCACAACCCAACGTGCGTGACCCCTCAAGTCAGTGCAATCGCGACCAGATTGTCCTTCGCAAAATCGGCGTTCATTACGGACCTGCCCGAGGATGTGGAACGCCGCAACCCAACTGCTAAGAAGAGAGCGGTCCACCTCTCTGACCCTGCAACAATGACGTGGGTGGAAGCTTCAAGGACTACGGCCATGACCCCGGGTCTGTATACCAAAGTTTTGATAGACGGCGTGACCTATTCGGTACGTCTCCACATGGGCCGACTTGCAGCGCGCTGATAATTGCTCCAGGTGAACGACGTCGTTATTGTTGAGCCCGGCCAAGATCAGGATCGTACGCGGGCGAGGAACGCAGAATCAAAGCGCGCGCGCTGTGCAGACAATATGCTCGCCGATACCAAATGGTGTGTTCAGGCTGTCGCGTTTGACTCTGTACGCTACTGATCAGTATGCAAAAGGTTCTGCAAGATCCTCTACATGTTCGAGAACGTGGACAAGCAGGGAAAGCGGAGCAAGCACTTTCATGCCCAGTGGCTACAGCACGGGTCCCAAACCCTGCTGCAAGAAGGAGCACATCCTCGTGGGCTCTTCTGGCTCAACGAGTGCGACGACCTCCCGCTGGAGTGCATTTTCTCCAAATGCAACCTCCATCCCTGGCCGCGAGGAGAACCCGTGCCGCTCGGCCCCCAATCATGGTCATCTCAAGCAAACTGCTTCTATGCTGGGTATGAATATCGTTTTATGTGTGCCTTCTAGGGTGCTGACGCCGTCTTGGTAGGTTAACCTGGGACAGTGAAAACTGTGCCTTCATTGAGGCCCCGGTCCTCAGTCCGGGGCAGTCCCAGCATGCCTGTGCGCTCTGCGGCCGTTCAAACGCTCAGGAGGCATGGTCGTTGGATTCATCGGGTGTCCTATCACATGATGGAGTTGACTACCATGTCCATGACTTCGTGTATATGCACACACCAGGTCAACTCACTGGACTCCTTACGGTTGCCCAGATTCTCGGATTTTTATCTGATGAGGATGGATGTCTGGAGGTCAAAGTGCAGCACCTTGGTAGGGTCGACACCCTCACTGAGACTCTTGACCAAGATGCTCATGCCCCTAGGGACAATGTAAGTCTGTCTGCTATGTGCTGGATATATTCTGACAGTTGTTCACAGCGGCGGCTCTTCCTTACTGCAGTGGTGACTACCATCGCTGCCAGGCAAATCTCAGGAAAGGCCTATGTCACTTCCCCGTCCTCTCCCACACAGACAGAGGCCTTTGTTAAGCTGGATGATCACTTCTATTGTGATTTGCAGTCTGAGTCCCTTGCACCCCAGTCTGTGGATGACCTGATGAGTCTGGACCCTACTGTTCTCATTCAGTGTGATCTTTGCAATTTGGCTGCCATGGACATTGTCTTGGAGAAGGAGAGACTTCTACAGTCATATGGCCCTCTAAGAGGGATGGAACTCTTTGCTGGTAGGTAGTCACAGTTGTGGCTGATCAGTTGATCTCATGGAATGTTGTTCAGGTGCAGGAGGTCTGTCAACTGGACTGGAGATGTCAGGTGCAGTCAAAACCAACTGGGCAGTAGAGTTCTACCCCAGTGCTGCTAAGACCTACAAGTGAGTCATTCAATCCTGACTGTGGGACATGTATTGACCAGCACTGCAAGGGCCAATCATCCACATACTACAGTCTACAACCAATGTTCCAACCTGCTCCTAGAGCATGCAATTCAGGTTGCAAATGGCCACTCTCCCAAGCCATTGAAGACTCTTGATCCATCATTATGCACAAATGTGCCCCCAATGCCACAACCTGGTGAGGTTGACTTCATTTATGGAGGTCAGTTCATATTGCCTACTTTCTGGTGCTTTATGGCCAACTGACTGAGATTCTCAGGTCCTCCATGCCAAAGCTTCTCTATGATGAATCACCATAAGGTAAGTGTAAGATTGTGTGACAGCTGTTGGTGCATCTTACACAGGTTTGATAGAAAGCAGATGATCCTAGGTATGTTATAGTTCTTCCTGACATTACAGGTTTCATTGACCAGTTCTATAGGAGCTTCTTGGTCTGCAACATGATCTCCTATGTGGAGTTCTATAGACCAAAACTCTTCCTCCTGGAGAATGTTGTTGGTATGCTCTCCTACAAAGTAGGAGGGGTACAGGATGGTAGGAAGATAATTGGTGGGGTTGAGATGGGTGTCATCAAGTTCATTCTGAGCTCATTGACAACACTTGGGTAAGTGAAGTTTCATATGTTAGTGGAGTGATTGAGATTCACTTGGTATATAGATACCAGGCCCACTTCCAGGTTCTTCAAGCAGGCCAATATGGTGCACCTCAAGGGAGAAGAAGAGTTATAGTCCTTGGCTCCAGAAGAGACATCCCACTCCCTGCATTCCCACTCCCTGTCCATGCCTTCCCCACTGCTGTGCACAATGTGAACCTCCCTACGGGGGAGGTCCTGTTGCCAGTCACAAGGCCAGGTGCTGATGAGTGTGGACACCAATGTGCCCCCATCCCCTGTGTCACAGTTATGGAAGCTATCAGTGATCTGGTATGTGCTAATGATTCTGATATTGCTCATTGTCTAACATATGTGTATTAGCCTATGTTTGATTGGTGAGGCTGGATACTATCTGTAACCAAACTTCACTAATCACACATGACAGGATTGATCCCCACGCTAAAAGGGATCCATCTGCTGAGGATCTTATGGAAGTTGGCAACCGCCTTGTTGATGGCATTGAACGGTTCAGTGGATGTTCCAAGCATGGGAACAAGCAGCCCTCAGGATATCTTACTCCTGTGCCATACCCTCACCCACCACTCAGCCGCTACCAGAGCTGGCTAAGAGCTGGGAATGGTGACACTGTGCTTTACCACTATACCCGGAGGCTCGCAATTGGTGTGGTGGAAAGGTATGCATGATCATCTTACTTATATATGTTTGTACTAATCACTACTGTGCAGAGTTGTAAATGTACCCATGAGGCCTGATGCAGGCCATGAAGGTGAGGATCAACCTCAAATGTGATTATCTCCTGCTTACTCAATTATAACATGATAGATCTTCCTAAATGCCTTAGGGTTGAAAGGGTTATGAGAAAACCTGGCTATAAGAGTGAGCTTCTTGATACTACCAGATTTAATCTGATTAACACTTTCATAGCATTGTATGGCAGAATCAATGGAAAGGGCCATTTTGTCACAGCTATGACAACTATTGCACCCAATGCTAAGGGTGGCAAGGTCATACACCCCACTGTAAGTTCCAGATACTATCCTGGGAACTTTACTCACAGAAACACATAGCAAAAGCGAATTCTCACCATCAGGGAATGTGCCAGGGCCCAAGGCTTCCCAGACTCATACCAGTTCTTGTCTTTGCATAAGCAATTGACCAACAAATGCCTGGAAGATGTAAGTACATCAGTCCTTCAAGCATTGCACCTTTCACTCACAGATTAACTTACAGCAAATGAAGCAGATTGGGAATGCTGTCCCAGTGCCACTTGCTGCAGCACTTGGCAAATCTATTGGGGATGTAGTTTACAAGCTTTGGAAGATCCGGGAGGGGCAGGAGCAAGGATGAGCAGTCAGAGTAGCACAGAAGTCTCTATCTATCACACAGTCTTACATTGTTTATGTTGTTGTCACCACCATTAGGATTGTGCCCCAGAGTCCTGCGCCAGTATGCCCTCAACTCGCTTAACCTTGCCTTCATTACCAGTACCAGGTGCAACCTCGCGATCGACCCGGGTGCCAATGCGGACATCCGTTGCAATGCGAGGTGCGCCCTTTGCATGGACTGCCGCATGGCAAGCCTGGATGGCCTGTGTAACCTCCGTCCACGGACCCTCTATGAACACACATGAGCTCGTGTAGAACGAGGCCGAAATGCAAAGCAGACGCACCCAAGTTTGTGCCGTATCCGCTGACACACAGTATGCGGGATGAGTTGGGTCATCGACGGAACAAGGACCCACTTACTGCATCTACACCCAGTCCCAGCTGATCAGCAACAAACCGCGCGGCTACGCGCCCCTCCGACATGCTCACCTTGAACTTCAACCCAGTCTTCTCGAGAACGCGCTGACATTCCGCGATGTATTCCGCGACCTAACGCGAGCCGCAGCTCAGCATTTTAGCGAACACGACGCCGGGACGCAGGTCTTACAGAGGGGTCAGCGAGTCCCATAGGAATGAGGCAGAAATCTACGAGGATGCGGAGATCAGCTTGAGAATCTGGAGGCGTTTCTCCGGCGCGAACCTGCGACGGCGTAGAGATCACCGGTCGAGCTTGCTGCTTGTGCCATCTCGCAGGTCTCGATGTGGGCGGTGGTAGCGCGTACAGTGGCCGAGGCGTTTTCTCGGAGAGAGAAGATGAGAGTCGAGACGAAGCGCAAGCCGGGATGCACGGTGCACTGGATAAGTACTGTGAGATCTATGTGAGATCGCGCGGACCGGCGACGGGGCGAGCTTTCGCACTCATACCGTCACCAACACCTCCTTCTCCCGCTCGCTTGCTGGCATATTGGTCTCGTCGACCAGCACTGATAACGCCTGTATACGTTGGTACAGTCTCTCGTAAACCACAATCTCGTGGCCTTGGAACGCCCGACCCGACCGATCGTTACACCGCGAAGCCATGACTGTGGCGATCCTGAACTTGCCTACCCTCAAAGCAATCAAGAATTCCGTCATTGGGAATCGTACCGCGAAGACGACGTTGGGTAGAGAAGAGAAATATGTAGCCCAGTACGTTTTTGTGCCCAACCCCGGTGCCCGCAGCGTTGAGTGCCGGGCAGACTTATAGCGTGTGTCCACGAGCCTTCGAGTATCGCAGACCTCGAAGGTACGACCGAAACGGAGCTACGCGTGGAGGCCGCGCATATCATCGCATCGTTGTCCTATGGTACGTGCTCGACCTCAGTCGTCGCTAGCAGTGTGCCTAAACGCAACCTTCTTAGGCTCTCGCGAAGCCCTGGGAATGCTGCTGCAACTTAGTGCTCTCCAAACGCTCGTCTATGCAATATCCACTTTTCAGCCCTCTGATCCCCCGGTCTTGAGGTCCGCGCTCACGCGTGCTGTACGAGCACTCGCTGCCGCCATAGCAGACGCGGTCGGGCCGCCTCAGTGGGGGCTCGCGCCCACGGTCTCGGACGTCCGCGCGGAGGCCAAGATTGCTCTTGACTTCCTATTTCAAGTGGGTTCCACACGACGTGCCTCGATATTTGATACTGACAAGTTACCCCAGCCCGAGGTCCTGGACGTCTACATGCCTCTACTCCTCGACTCGTCCCCGCAAGTCAACGCTGCCATCGCACAGCTGATATACGTGGCTACGCGGAGTGCGGAGCACCGTGCGATAGTGCAGGAATGGTGTCCACCTGCGGAGCGGACGCGAGAAGCAAAAGGGAAACGCGGCTGGGAAAGACGCGATACCACGACATCCCCTACGCGCCAAGGGGGGTGGATGGGGAAGACACTGGCTTCGCTCCTGCAACGCAGGGACATCAAGGTGGGTATATCAATATGCAACGCGTTTAAACTACTGATAACATACCTTTACAGCTCCAAGAGTCCGCTCTCTTAGCACTATCATGCATCGCCAAAGACAGCGTCAGTCTGGCCAGGCGTCTTGCGAAGGCACCGTTGGGAACGGAGTGTAGGCGCAGTATTCGTACCCACACTCACTAGCTGACAGCATTCACAGCCGTTCTGTCAATGGCGCTCAACCTGGCGAAGGCACGCAACATCGACCTGCAGCTTGCTGCCTCCCTATGGTAAGCTTCGCGCTGACCGCTGTTTGCAACCTTCGACGGCCTAATTCGTCATTTTAGCGTGACAAACATCTTGCGAGCCTGTGTTTCTAGCAGCCCGGACGCTCCTGTGCTTCCCGCTGAACAAACTACCGCTATCACTATCATGCATGTGCTCAGCCGCATCATTGGCTCGGAAACAGCTAGTAACAACGCGCGAACCCGGGCGTGTTTTACATTGTGTTAGTCCTTCTCTCACACAGAAGGGCAAGAACGCCATCTAACGTACCCATTACAGATCATCTCGTATCAGATAACCGTGTGTTCTGTCAGCTCGCGTTCGAGCGCAACTCCCTCAGTACGGTAGCGAACTTGATCAACAAGATCACGCCTATAGAGAAGTCCGCCGACGATGAGGAGGACGAGCCGGAAAGCGTGTCCCGATTGCGCGAGGTTCGTTGTCAGTCGCATGAATGAAGCCTGTATGCTAAAGCTGCGTTAGGCCGCCTTGACCGCGGTTGCTGCGATCTCGCTACTCGACACCAACATCCGCACAACGGTGACAGATGACTTGCGCCTTATTCCTGCCATCCAGGCGAGCCTTAACAACCCCTACGTCGGAGTTCGATATGCAGCTTGCCAGTGCGCCCGCGCTCTCAGTCGTGAGGTATCCGCCTTGCGCACCAACATCGTCGACACAGGCCTCGGACTGGCGGTCTTCCAGCTTTTCATGAAGGAGGACGAAGACCGGCAAGTCATGTATGCGTCGTCAGCCGTGATATGCAACATCGTCGTGAACCTTTCGCCCCTGCAGACGGTCAGTTCCTAGCAGTGCAGCTGGCGGTCTTGCACCTGACATATCCCAAACAGACGTTGCTTGAGCAGGGAGTCATCGGTCGTCTGGTCCAACTGCTCCTGGCCGATGACAATGATCTTAAGCTCAATGCTCTGTGGGCGTTCAAGAACCTCCTGTACAAAGCCACATCAGAGTTGAAGCATGAAGTTATTCGCACTATCGGTTGGGACAGGATCAAGACGTGCGTACGATATACATGTCATATAGCCCAGGAGCTCATTCCCTGCAGACTCGCGAAGGATCCTGACACGCGGCTGCAAGAACAAATATATCATATGATGCGTCATGTTGCTGACGGCGAGGGAGACGTCGAGTTCTTGACATCGGATATCGGTGGCACCGGTGAGCTGCTTGGTATTCTTGCCCAAGCGATGGAGTCCGATAACGAGGATGTTGTGCTCCAGGTAAGCCCGTGTAGTGAATCCCCACTCAAATGCATCCCCTCATGTATACTGGTAGGCCGTGTTCGTACTGGCGAACGTCGCGAATAGCGTCACTCACCAGAGGAACATACTGGCTCACTCCAGGATTCTTGGGCGGATGCGGGACTGCCTCGTCGATGCGAAGGTGGAGATCCGGCGGCCTGCGGTGTCGTGTGTGCTCGAGCTCGCGCGCCAGAATCCGCGGAGTTTCAGGGAGCTGCACGATGCGGGGATCGACGCGACTCTTCGACATATGCTGGAGCACACCCATGTCAGCGCAAGCCCCACGTTGCGTTTCGCGGCAGGCCGCCAGATGGGTGCGGAGGATGACTTGGAGGTGCAGGACAAGGCGCGGCAGGCGCTGCATTGGCTTGAGCAGGCGCAGCTGAATCGCGAGACGGACGTGTAATCTATCTCTATCGGAATGCTCTCTAACGTTTTGTATGTATGTATCGCTGTGTCTATTGCTATGAATCGTGTATTATCCGTGTGGGTGGTCGTGCGATGTGCGGAGGCGCGCGGGCTACGGCGGGGGACGCGTCGGAAGTGGTGTGACTTTGGGGCGTGACCGATTTCTCCCGAGCGCGTTTTGGCGACCCGCTCTCCCCATTTTGTCCCTCACCCACCGCCAGCGAGCTCCTCGCCCCAGCCGTCCCCTCCTCCTCCCCTCTCCCCTCCTCGACGACATGGCATCTCTCGCCCGGCTCCGCTCTATCGTCCCCCGCCGGATGGTGAGAAACTGCCTCGGAATTCGCAATCCGAGATCCTCAGCTGACCCGCCGTCATATAACAGCACCTCGCGCGGTCCATCCAGACGGCCGCGGACACCACACAGCTGCAGCAGGACGCGCACCACTCTGAGCCGTTCACGGTCAAGCTCCATGAGGACTCCTTCCGCGGGTACCGGACGGACACCCCCAGCCTCGACGTCGAGGTCACCAAGGAGAACCTGCTCAAGTGGTACAGGGAGATGACCCTCATTCGCCGCGTCGAGCAGGCCGCCGACGCCCTCTACAAGCAAAAGCTCATCCGCGGTTTCTGCCATCTTGCTATCGGCCAGGTGCGTCGTCTCTCATGATGTGCTGTGCTGTTCGTCCATGCTCAGCTGGCGCGCGCGGCTTGTAGGAAGCGATCTCCGTCGGTATCAACTCTTCGACGGACTTCAACGACAAGATCATCTCGTCGTACCGCACGCATCCCTTCGTTCTTCTCCGTGGCGGCGACCTTAAGAGTCTCGTCGGCGAGCTGCTCGGCCGCGTGTGCGGTGTCTCGAAGGGCAAGGGTGGCTCCATGCACGTCTTCACCGAGGCTTTCCAGGGTGGCCACGGTATCGTTGGCGCGCAGGTACCGCTCGGCGCGGGTCTCGCGTTCGCGCAGAAGTACCTGGGCAAAAAGGCCGCGACGTTCGCCATGTACGGTGACGGCGCGAGCAACCAGGGTCAGGTGTTTGAGTCGTATAACATGGTATGTCTCCCCACCACCCTGCGTAGTTGTTGAGGCTGATTGGTGCTGTAGGCCAAGCTCTGGAACCTGCCCTGCATCTTTGTCTGCGAGAACAACAAGTACGGTATGGGTACGTCTGCGGAGCGCAGCTCCTCAAACACCGAGTACTACACTCGTGGAGACAAGATCCCCGGCATCCAGGTGAACGGCATGGACATCATCGCCGTCCACCAGGCGTCGAAGTGGGCAAAGGAGTGGGTCACCTCTGACAAGGGTCCTCTTCTGGTCGAGTTCGTCACCTACCGTTACGCGGGCCACTCGTAAGTTACATCAGTACACCATGCGCGTTTTCACCACTCACGCGTCATTTTGACAGCATGTCCGACCCTGGTACCACTTACCGTACTCGTGACGAGATCCAGCGGATGCGTTCGACTCAGGACCCCATCCGTGGCCTCCAGCGCTACATCTCCGAGTGGGGTCTCGCGTCAGAGGACGACCTCAAGTCGATTGACAAGGAGGCGAAGGCTGAGGTCGATGCTGCGGTCGAGGAGGCCAAGCAGTCGCCTCAGCCCGACGAGAAGGAGCTCTGGACCGACATCTACTCTGCCGGCACCGAGCCTCCCTTCATGCGTGGTCGTGAGCGCGAGGAGGTATGTTTATCCGCGTCTATGCACTGTGATGCCATGCTAATCTGTGTGTCGTAGGTCTTCTACTTCTCGCAGCAGTGAGGAGGTGGAGCGTGATATCGTCGGGTTGTTACTAGCTATATAGACTAATACACTACGCTGATTGGGCTATTGCCGTGTCTACTGGGGCTCGATGTCCATCATGTGGAGTCCGGCCTGCAATGATACCTATGATAGACGTTCTGCATATTCTATCGAGTAAGGGTGGGTGCTATTGTATCGGTGCTCCGACGTGTGCGCGCTCAGTCACATCATGACGGCTCGGTGGGATTGATATTAACCTCCGTGCCGTCATCGGAGATGACTTTGAAGCGGACTGTCGGAAGGGTCAATCAGTACGTGAACGTGCAAATGAGTGGACTAGCTCACGGATCTGGAAGGGCTGGCCCTTTTCCCGACGAATGCTTGTGAAGTAGAGCGTGCCGGAGCCTACGTTAGGCATCAGTAACTGCCCACGTAAAGACGCAGCCGTACGCCCACCTTTATGGCCTTTCAGCCGGAAACTCAGGTCGATGTTTCCCCCAGGCATATGAACCTGCACGCTCCCCTTTCAGCACCCCCATCCCCCGAAGACGAAGAAAGATGCACACGCACCGCGCCGCTAATCCACGGGTCACCGTTCATCCACCATACAGGCTCGGGACGTATGGCCTCGCCAAGTACGGCGCGCAGCTCCGCGTTCTCGCGGAGCGTGTTCATGATCTGCTGCATGACCGACGACGAGAGCTTCTCCTGGTTCGTGACGAAGACCATGAAGAGTGCCCATGCGCCCACGCCGGCCGCGCCCAGCGCGAGGATCGCTGGCCATTTGTTCTGTGTGCCCACGGGTCAGTTCCTGGGGAGTGCGAAGAGGGGGGCACGGGCGTACATACCTGGAGAGGGGGCAGGTCGCGTTCGCGCTTGGGACGCTGGTAGTATAGACCCGGACGCGCGGTTTTGTCGAACGTTTCTACCTGCGGGGGTGGCTTGTGGGCAGGGTGTTCCGAGGAGGTATTTGTTGAATAGCACGCTCGTAATGACGGCAGCGGGCAGAGGTAGGCTGCACGGGGTGTGCGAATGGCCACGGCGCGCAGAGGTGCACGAATCGACATCTTCGTCTCGTTTTAAGTGAGAGCGTATATCCTTGGAGAATCCAACAGCCCCAGTGATAGTCGCAGAACGGCGTGGAGAGGAAACAAGATGGCGGTGGACAAGCCGAGTCCCGCGTTCCGCTCGCGATGCGGGGTCGCGCGCCGGGCGGCAAGTCACGAACGCGCCTGCGTATGACCACCGCCATCTCCCCCTCCTCCTCGTCCTCCCGCCTCCCGGGCTCCCTCTCGTCGCACGCGCAGAGCCAGAACCCGATCTCGCTACGGTTATATAAGGTCCTCAGCGCGAACTTCGACGACGATGCGTCCCGCGAGGCGCTCGATACGCTAGCGGAGCTCTATGCCCCGCCCACTAGTACTGCGGCGGCGAAGGGGAAGGACGTGAAGCATGATGCGGACGCGGAAGAGGATGATGAGGCTTCTGTGGCGAAGCCGACGGGATTGGTGGGGCCTTCGGGAGTGGGCGAGGTCGCTGCGGGGGATCTTGCGGCGCGAGCAAGGAAGAACCTCCGGCGGGATGTGGAGAGCAAGCTCGCGGAGTCCAGCAAGCAGTTCTTGACGGCCTTTGGGGAGGTGGATAAGGTAGAGTGGACCCACAAAGTCAAGAGTTGTGTGGAATAAGGAGGCTGAGTACCTATATTGTCTAGCACCTGGATACTCTGCAGGAGCAGCTGGGACTTATGCGCGTGCGGTGCGATGAGGCGCAGTTACAGCTGTATGAGACGAACGAGGCGTGCAAGTCCTTGCTCGACCGCGCGGGCAGCCTCCGGGAAGAACGGTACGTACTGTCCGTCTATACCCGTACCAATGCTCACGAATGGGCGCAGGCAAGGCGTTGCTGTACGGCAATCCATTATCTCCGCATTCCTAGCCCGCTTCACGCTCTCGCAATCCGAGAAAGACGCCATCGCGTCGCGGGACGTCCCCATCGGCACAACTTTCTTTGCAGCTATGGACAAGGCCGCACGCATACAGGCGGACTGCCGCGTCCTACTCACCGCCTCGTTAACCCTGCCTAACCCCGCCCCTGCCAGTGATGACGACGACGAAGACGATGAGGACCGGGCGACCAAAGCCGGACGCGATATCTTGGCCGCCACAGCGGGACAGCTCGAACAGGCGTACGACAAGATCTTCCGGTGGTGTTGCTTCGAGTTCAGACAGATGGGTCGGGACGCAAGTCTAGACGTGACCCCGACTATGCGCGAGGCAGTCAAGCGGCTACGCGAAAGGCCTGAGTTGCTCATGTACGTCTATATGGATAATAGCGCAGATACCGTACCGCTGACGTCCTTTTGAACCTCAGGGAAGCGCTGACCTATCTTCAACAAACGCGTCAAGCGACGCTACTGTCCACCTTCATGGACGCACTCACGCGCGGCGGACCCGCGGGTCTGCCTCGCCCCATCGAGCTGCACGCGCACGACCCGCTGCGGTACGTCGGGGACATGCTCGCATGGGTGCACCAAGCGATCGCGGCGGAGCGCGAGTTCCTCGAGAGCCTGTTCGGGGTGCGCGACGCGCGGCGCATGGTCGGCGCCGTGCGCGCATTCGGCGCGTCCGAGGAGGAAGGCTGGATCTCGGAGATGATGGACGGCGCGGTGCGCGGGCTGTGCGGGCCGCTGCGCGTGCGCGTGCAGCAGACGGTGCGCTCACAGGAGAGTAGCATCACGTCGTACAAGATCGCGAACCTCGTGCAGTTCTATCTGGTGACGATGCAGCGCACGGTGGGGCGGGAGGCGCTGCTGAGCAAGACGCTTGAGGAGTGGGTGTTTGTTTGGTCGTTCGTGTGGTTCGCGGGCTGACGGAGGGTTAGGTTGGCGGAGCTGGCGTATTCAATATTTTACGGTGCGATCGAGACCCAAGGTCGCTCCCTGTTGCGCGTCTCTCTGGTGAGTGTCTGTTCCTCTTCGTTGAGCATGTACCTAACGCCTAATATCAGGACCTCGACGACACAGGGGTATCACCCCCTTTGTTAATCGTCGATCATGCACAAGTGCTACGGGAGATGATGCTTGTGTACGAGTCTTCCCTGCTAGGAGACGAGAAGGAAGAGGAGCTTCAGGCCGGCTTCCGGGACATCTTGGACAAGATGGTTGACCCGGCCATAGAGATGACGCTTACTCAGGCGGACGAAAAGAAGCGGCAGCGCCCGGGGTGGGACAAGGCGCTCTTCGTGCTGAACACTCTGGCATATCTTCAAAGCGTGCTGGAGCCCTTCGCGTTCACGGCGGAGAAGCAAGGCGTCGTGCAAGGCCTGGTCGACGCGAAGGTGCTGCAATTGATCGAAGAGCATGTGAGTTGCCGTCGCCATAAAATGGAAGCACCCGGTAGCTGATCATGAGCGTCGATCAGTATCAAGACGTACTCAAGGACGCAGGACTGGCTGAGGTAGCGTCGGCGTGCGACGCCAGACGCCAGAATGTGAGTGTCCATATCTACGCTCTAGATTGCAGAAGTCGAACACGAGACTGATTTATAATGCCCAGGAACCCCTATCGCACGTCCCGGCCGCAGAACCAGCAGCATTACAGGGTGCTCTGCACAAGTTCTCCGAGTGGCTGAGCGGGCTAGAAGTGGTGCAATCGCGACGGCTGGGTCTGCTGACGGTGCAAAGCGTGGCGGCACGGGTGCACCAGGCCGCTCTGGAGCGAGTTGCGGAGACGTACGAGCGGGTGTGCGAGGAGGTAAAGCGACCCGAAAACAAGTACGAGGCAGGGGCGACACTGCTGGGGAGCGAGCGGCCGTTTGGGCAGGTACGGCTGCTGTGGCAGATTTTCGGGCTGCAGGAGCGCTTGTAGGACTTTACCGGAAGAGATATCTATCAGGTGGTTGCTCTCCGCGGTTTGTGTGAGTATGCGCGCGGCCATGAGCGCATTGTGTGCGTCAAAGAGTCCCTCATTCTGCCGCTACGCATTTATGTGGAGGCGGGCGGCCGAGAAATACAAATCGCGATATGGTGGCTGTGTTGGCTAGGCTTTTTGGTACGATATGTTTTGCGTCATAGCGTCCATCACCGCAGGCGCTTATACATCCTCTTAACCCATCCATCCTCTTCTCGATTGTCCTCGACACCGCGCCCCCCGTTCCGCACAACGCCGACGAAACACTGAAGTTCGGCGGCCACAGCATGTCGCTAGACACCCAGGTGGCCCTCACCCGCCCGACGCGCGGCGAGTCCTCGCACCTCTCCCGCGCAGCACGGCAGGTCGTGCCGCCCTTTCTCCAGAAGTTATACGAGTCGGTACCTTCCACGACCTTCGCTGCCCTTCCATGCTCACGGCTACGCTTAACCAGAATAGTCAATGACCCTGCCAATGAGGAGCTGATCCGGTGGTCCGAAGGAGGAGACTCGTTTTATGGTACGTACTCGCTCTTCCTCCTCCCATCAACATCTCGAATCCCAACCCATCTCCTGCCCACCCACAGTCCTAAACCATGAAAAGTTTGCGCGAGAGGTCCTTGGACGCTGGTTCAAGCACCAGAAGTTCGCGTCCTTTGTGCGGCAGCTGAACATGTACGGGTTTCACAAAATTCCTCATCTGCAGCAAGGCGTCCTGAAGAGCGACTCTGACACCGAACCCTGGCACTTCGAACACCCCAATTTCCACCGCGGCCAGCCCGACCTCCTCTGCCTCATTCAGCGCAAGAAGCAGCCTCCTCACGGCGCAGGCGATGATGCCGCCACCCTCGATATGCACGAACCTGGTGCAGCCCCGAGTGGCGTCGCGAGCATTACCCCGAGCCAGGTCATGGACATCAACTCCATCGTGAACGGCATCTCCGTGATCAAGCGCCACCAGCAGGCCATCTCTGCCGATCTCTCCACCCTCAAGCAGTCCAACGACGCTCTGTGGAAGGAGGCCGTTGCCGCTCGCCAGAGGCATGCCAAGCACCAGGACACGATCAACCGGATCCTTAAGTTCTTGGCTGGAGTCTTTGGCCACACCGACGATACTGCCCATTCTACTGACGGATCGCCCCCTCCGCAGGTCACACCCCGAATACGCCAAAGGCTCATGATTGGAAACAGCGGCTCTCCGGGCAAGGGCAGGCCGGTTGATATCATGGAAGTGGAGGACGACGAGGCTGATGTCTTACGGAGTAAGCGGAGCCGCACGCCCTTCTCAGGTATGTACCTCCATCCGCAAACGTCGATGCTCGCCTCTGAAGTCAAGCACTCCAAGATCGGCACGCTACGATCGAGAGTGTGGACACACACACAACGTCGTCTCCCGCAGCTCTGGACTCGCTTGCGTCGCCGGACAGCTTTTCTCCCGCTTCGGACGCTTTCTCGGAATTGATCAAGACGCCTGTGGTCCGGCCGTCCGAAATTCTCTCGAGAACGAACAGCTCCAGCTCAACCTCCCGCCTTTCTTCCGTCCCGCCCTCAACCACTCTCCCACACACGGCGCCTAACGGAGCAGGCCCTCCCGCAGGGCTGCCTAATGGACAAAACCCAACTGATGCGATGTGGCAGGCTGCGATCCAGCACATGATGCAGTCCCCAGCGCAATTCCAGCGGATCATGCAGGCGTTCGCCAGCCAACAACAGCCCTACCAGAATCTGCCTCCCGACGCACGCCCAAATAACGCTGTACTTTCTCCTTACGACATGTCGAATGACTACGCCCGCTGGCTCAGCCAATCCATGGCCCCGAATCCCGCTTCCGCAGCACCCGCCGCGCAGTCGCTCCTCGCGCCCATGGACGACCCGTCCGTACAGCTGCTCATGGACGAGTCCAACCGTCTGCAGAAGTCCTACCGCGATGCGCACGAGATCAACGCGGACATGGACATGCTCCAGACGTCGATCAACTCGCTCATCCAGGACCTCGGCATCGACCCCGGAAGCCTCGCACAGGCCCCGGATGACCCTTCGCACGCGCACGGGCTGCACGGCGTCGGCGGGGAGTACTCGAATCCGCTCGCGTCTGACGCGTACGCGAGCGGGGTCAACGGGATGGGCGCGCTCAACGGCATATCGGGGCTCGGCGCGCACGACACCTCGCAGCCGGACTACCTGCTCGACTCGCTCCTCTCGCAGATCAGCGAGACGAGCGTCGCGGACGGCGGTCTCGCGAGTGGGAGCGGACACGGGATGAACGGCCTCGGCGCGATGGCGGACGCTCCGATGGACTACCGGGACGTGACGGACAACTACGACCACAGCGCGCGGATCGACGGGACGTCGATCGAGGACGCGAGCACTGAGCAGCTCACCGCCTTCCTCGATGAGGCTTCGGAAGGCACGCCCTCGTCTGGCACAGCAGGGAGCCCGCTTGTCGGCCCCGCGAAGGCCGCGATGCACGCGCAGAAGCGCAAGTCGGATGTCTCCGACGTGCAGTTGGCCATGTCCCAGGAGGCGGACGTCGGGCACAAAGCGAAGCGCAAGAGATGAGCCGCGCCAATGCTGCTTCCCGCTTGCTCTTCAACTTCGTGGGACCCGACCACGTCCCTGCTTGCCCAATTGCCCAGTACCTGCCTCCCCGACCCCTTCAGCTGCTATGCCCGTTGCTTACCTCTGCTCGACCCCCTTTCTCCCTCTGCTCTCTGTCCTTGTATCCCTCCCCCTCTCACCTCTTGTCCGTATCTTGTTTTTGCATCTTTCCCTTCCATCTACATCCGAAAATCCGCAGATCCCCTCTCTCCGCCTCCTTTCTTGTTCCCAGGGCTAGCGGCGGACGTAGCACGCGTATGTGGGCGCGTTGCGTGCAGGGCAGGACGTCGAACTCCGTCACGCTCTCTGCTCAGTGTTACCTTCACTCAGCACCAGCGACTTCGGAGGACGACTTCGGGCGCCTCGCCTGATGGTGGTACGAGACTACCAGTGGTGTGCGGTAGTAGTGTAAATGTCGGTTGTTGGCTGTAGGCATGTCGTGGCGCTGGGGCGCGAGGCGGTCGCCGGTGTAGGTCGCGACCGCGGGCGGACACGATTATAGATGTATTTGTAGCAATATATAGTGTAATCCTATATCGACAGAGGACGCAGCACGGCACGGCGACGTGAGACTAGACGAGGTTCGAGATGCACTACAGACAAGATGAAAGCAACGAAAGAGGGGCGGGACATAGGTCCAATAATCGGCAGCGGGGCTGGGTAGAGAGTAAGCAAAGAACTGCCAGCGGGCGGGTAACGAGCGTCGGGGTGGTATGAGGGCGCAGCAGTCCGCCTGGGATGCAGAATAGACTTAGGGTAGGGTAACTATGCAAATAAGGCGGGAACGCGTGGGGCCCGAAGCACTTTCGGGCGCTCCCACCTTCCTCGGCCGGGGAAAGGGATATCTGGGGACCGTAAGCACTCACCACCGCCAACGCGAGCGGAAGGGTGTATAACAGCGATGTCACTCATGCTAGCGAGCCCGCGGACCTACTCGTTGGGGACCGGGAGCTGTGAATGAAGAGGAGGCGGGGGCGGGACGGCGTATGGGAGTCCGTTCGCACTTGCAGCACTCACACTGGCCGTACGCTGGATCGCCTGGGCAAGCGGACCAGGCCCGAAGGTGTTCTCGCTCGGGTCGCCGCCGACGCCGACGTCCACATCCGAGTCCGAGTCCTCTGCGTGCTCGCCCTCGTGGATCGCCTGGTGGAAGCTTCCCATGTCGAGCGACGGGTCCCCGGCCTTGAGCGTCGCGAGGACGTCCGCCGAGGAGCCCCGGTCGATCGCCTGGAGCTTCGCCGCAGTCCTCAGGTCCTCCGCGCGCGTCTCCTCGATGTACTCCCGCGGGGGCTTCGGCGCGAGCGGCGGTGGCGGCGGCGGCGTGCGCGGCACCGCGTACTCGGCGGAGTGGTACCCGTTCGAGGGCGGGGGCGACGGGTACGGCACCTGCTGCGAGCCCATCATCGCGAGGACATGCGGCGGGGGGACGTACACCGCGGGCGGCGTGCGCGACGCACGGTCGTCCACCTCGTAGAGCGCGCGCAGGCGCGCCTTCTCCTCGGCCGCGGTGAGCGGGCGGCCGTTACCGGGGGTCTGCGGGGAGATGGGCGGGGTGGGCGGCGGGCGGCTGCGCGCGCCGTTCGCGATCTGCGAGGAGCGGACGGGCGTGGCGGGGGGCATGCCGTCTTGGGAGGCGTACCGCCGACGCAGCATCTCCTTCTCCTCGAATGCTGAGAGCGGCTGTGTTGGCGAGGCGCTGAAGGGGGGCGGGGTTCCGGTGGGCACGGCGCCGTACGAGTTGACACGAGCGACACCTGCCGGGATTGGGGACATGGGGCCCTGAGGGTATCCTTGGGGAGCTGGCAGAGAACCCGGGTAGGGCTCCTGCGGAGGCAGAGCCTGCCACTGTTGCTGGGGTATCTGCTGTTGCGGTTGGGCGGCAGCGGAGTCCTGGGCCTCGTAGTGTCTCCGCATGCGCTCCTTCTCTGTGAGGATAGGATGCTCCGACGACGACCCTGAGGCTCCCTGGAACGGCGGGGGTAGGCCCCCCGGAGGCGTCTGAGGTGGAGGGGGAGTGAGTTGTTGCAGATTTTGGGGGTATGACTGGGAAGGAGTGCCGGGCGCCGTTTGTGGCGAGTTGGGGTAAAGAGCGTCGTATGGTACAGGGCCGGCGTTGCCGGGCACACGGCCGTAGTGGGCGGACTGGGTCTGGTAGACTGCGTTCTTCGCGTCGTAGTACCGCTGCAACATTGCCTTCTCGTCTGCGGCGGAGAGCACGCTGGGCGTCGTAGACTGGCGTGCGGGTGTGGGACTGGCGATAGGGGACATGGCGGTGGGTCCGCCGGAGCCAGAGGGCGGCGGGGGACTACTTGAAGGTGCGGTAGATGACCCAGAACCAACAGGGCGGTTGATGGCAGACATGGCGTCGGAGAAGAGCGCTGCACCCGCAGACATGCTGGGGCTCCGTGCAGCCGATACCGGGGAAGAGCTGATCACACCCCCGTTCACGAGGATAGCTTCAGAGCCGTCGACACTGCGGGCACGCGCCACGGCCGCTTGCGCCTGCTCGTATAAGCGCGCCTTCTCCTCCTCGGCGGTCAGCCACTTCCTGTTCGATTTTGACGGCGTAGGGGTGCTGGCGGGGGCAGGTGCTCCGCTGCCACTTCCACTGCCACTACCAGAATCCGCAGGCGTAGTTGGAGAGTTCTGTTTGCATATTGAGACCCGTTGTGTACCAGATATATGTGAAGCTCGTCTGCACTCACCTCCGAGGTCTTGACAGGACGACCCTGCACGCGCTCGACATTAGCCACCGCACGTTCATATAGCCGCCTCTTCTCCTCTTCCGCAGAAGCCCACTTCTGTCTCAACGAAGACGACGACGACTTCGACCCAGGGCTGGTCGGCTTTGTCGAGGGCGGCGAGCCCTTGATGTTGTTCGCAGGAGGCACAGTATCGACCGGGCTGTCCACAATGATCGGGGGCTTCTCGACGATTGGAGGTTTCTCAACGATTGGGGGTCTCTTCCGCGCGAGCTCGGCTTCCGCCTCCATATGCTCGCGGACCTCCTCCTCTGTCACATTCGCGATCGTCAGGCGGCTCGTCGGGTTGGTCGTCGTCCGACCATTGCTCGAGCGCGGGCGCGTTGCGGGGGCGGATGTCTCTGAGGACGCCACGCTGTCACCGCGGGCTGAGTTCGCGGCGACGTTGATCGCGCCTATGGTCTGTGCAAGGAAAGAGGTGTGGCCGTTGTCCGAACCCTTCTTGCGCATGCCGAACTCATCCGCGAGGCCCAAGCGTTCTCCTGAGCGGTCGGACGAGATGGGCGAGGTCGCGAACTGGCCAAGCCCACTCTTCGGCGAGCGCAGGTCTGTTACGGACGCCTTCTGGTCGATCGAGTTGTTGTAGCCGTGCGAGGAGTTTGTGCGGCCGCTGGATGTGTTCGGCGAAGACACAGCTGTACCTTTGCCCATGAGTGATGGCGCGAAGGCCTCGTGCTGAGACTGGGCGTTTGGAGTGTGATGAGGGCCCGTTTGGCCGGGAAGAGACACATTAAATGCGTGCCCTATTCGCCTGTGATGGACATAAGCAACCGTACATGTTAGCAGCGTCGTCGGAGCACGTACCGCATGGCCTCAGTGGATACCGCTCTGCACCAGGTTACTGTCAATGATAGTCCAACCTTCTACAGCCAGAACAACGCACCTTGGCCAGTTCGAGATCATCACGGGGAGGTCCATGCTTACCGGATGGCCTGTGTTCATCAACGCCTTCACTGTCAACACGTACGTGATGTCGATGTGGCGCGCCGCGTTGATTGTCGCCGACGTGTGGTGGCTGGGAATCGTTACGCTCAACTCCGCCTTGTGCTGGGTGCCGCCATAGAGCGTCGCGTTCACCGGCACCTGCTGCTCGCCGACGCTCGCAACCTTCACCTGCGGGCTGCCCTTCTTGCCCTGTGTGTGCGGCCCCGCGCGGAAGACGGTAGTCTCGCGCAGCATGAACTCGAACCCGCGCAGCGTGACTGTATGCACCGAATCGGACTTGACGGTCGCCATTACCACGACGCGGTCGCCCGGCCCGTAGCAGGTGTGCGCGCGGTCAATGATGAGCGTCACGCCGTCCTGCGAGTGCGAGCGCGTCTCGGGCTGGGAGTAAATGGGCCATGTCGAGTGCAACTCGTGCTTGTCGATGATAATGGAGGATGCCGTTGCCGTAATCGTTGGCTTGTCACGCCGCAGGAAGCCCCTGGTATGCGGTCAGCGTGCGAAAGGGGCCCAATGGCGGGTAAACACTTACTTCTTGCCCTGGACACATATGGAGGCAATGAGTTCATACTTGATGCCGGCTGTAATGTTCAGTCAGTCAGGTCCTCCCTCGGGACAAAATGCGGAGTCGAGGGAAATAGTGCCTGGAATACGCGGATCACAATTATGCTCTCCGTGAGAAGCGTGCGCCATCAAGGAACTGAATGTCGGAAGCATTCCATAACGTAGCAGGCAGATGCGGGTGGAAAAGGTGATAGACCATCTATCCACCGAAGAACTGTGGACGATCTGTAGGCTCCCCAAATATACGAACATCTGTCAGGGTTGGTCTCCAGATAAGCGCCAGCATACCCTGCACCCCACGAATGTGATCTTGCAACGAGACCGGGGACGTGTCGCAAACGGGGGACAGAAATTAAGCCCAAGTTCGTCGCAAATGCTAGACTCTTAAGAGCTAAATGACCGTGAGATCACATCACGCAGCAAGCATATTGAGCGAGATGTAGTCAGGTCATTCAGCCCGTTGAGCACAGATACTGCCTTAACGATGCGAACAGTTCCCAGAAGAAGCTCTTCGCAACCAGAACGGTGCAATGTCCTGTCTGTATGGGGACGTGACGTCAAACAGTCGGATGCCTAGAGCCCCAGTTGAACGCCGGTGCAAGCTGAGGCGTTTGGACGCCGCGACACGTGTAGGTAGGGAATGAGCCACGGGAGGTTCGTGTGCGGGAGGGCAGGAAGGCAGCTCCAGTGTTGCAACAAGACACCGAGAAGCCTGTTGCGTGTTGCCGTGTCGATGCAATGAGGTGTACGAGCAGCATGCGGCGCGCCGCGAAGGCGAAGCAGAGGGCAACCACAATCACGGCTGGCGATGACTTACCTCCTTTCTCAAGTGAGATCGTTGGGGGAATAGACTCCGGGATTCGAATGAAGAAGGGGAAGTCGTTCTGTCCAGCGATGAGTACTCCAGAGGGCAGCGGGAAGGTGGAATATGACAGCGTACAGTAGTCAAAGTATTGTATTCGTCGTTTGGTGACTGCCACAAGTTGATGGGACTCTGGCCTACAAAGTCGAAGAATGTGTTGGCGACCCCACCACCAGGGAGAGTTTCGATCTTCCTGAGCTCGATGCGAACCCATTTCGCCTTGACGCCTTGGGGGCCAACTCGGACCTCTATAGCCTGCAGATACGATCTAGACACGTTCGCAAGGATTGACAGATGCACATACGCCTTTCACAGCAGCCTGAGGACGGTCGGGTCCCCCCGGGGGGATACCTGGGTAGCCTATTCAAAATGAGACTGCCGTCAGTACGCGCCTTGGGCTGTGGGGACTACGCCGCCGGGCGTACCTTGAACGAAGTCAACATTAGGAGGCGGCCGTAACGTTCTGCAGGCAAGATAAGCATCAGAGAGACTGGCCAGGACCGAAGACGACGCACAACTTGGGCTGGGACATGGAGGATGGTGAGGGAAAGGGAAAGGCAGCTGGAATCTGAGCCAGACGGCGTCTGCGACTCTGCGCGCACTGAGTCCCAGGCACGCATCACCGCACAGCTATCCGCAGGCGCCCACCGCGTCCGTCACCAGTCACCATCCGAGACCATCTCAGCGGCCTTAGACCGAGTACACTTGCCGGTCTCAACCTCGACTCACTCGTCGTACTATTTTTCTTAATAGCGCTCAATATGACGGACTGCGCGAGAGGAAAACGCAGCCTGGAGAGCCAGTACTAGTCGCCGCCCACTCGAAACTCGCGAACAACTTCAAGAAGGAGTCGACTTAAAATACTATAATAGGCGTGACATGTGATCCTCGGCGCCGTCACGTCGCGTCACATACACGCGCCTCGCGTAAAGCCCAAGTCGGGAAGCTTGGACGCGCAACCTCCTCCTGCTCCCCCGCCCCGCCACCAGCGTCCTAACCTGACCTCCTCACCGTCATCAGGCCATGAGATATGTCTCATAACTCTGGCTCTCGTTCTATGCATGGATCCCAGTCCATTTTTCCCGGAGCCACCAGCTCACGCCCTTTCTTGAACATGCTCAACCCCATGGGCCGCACATATCTGGGCTACATGCAAGCCAATCAATCCGTACTTGAGGAAGAAGAAGAGGAGGACGTGGAGAACGACATCGAACTAGGTCGCTCCAAGCGCAGCCCAAAGTCGCATGGCAAGCGTAGAATCTCGTGGGGTGGAGACGCCTCAGAGATGAACGTTCTCCGGCCAAACAATCGCCAGGCAGACCCAAAGGAGGGTGATCAGTCCTCAGATGACGAGGTTCCACACGACGTGATGATTGAGACCTCTGCGCCTGCCCAACGCCGTTCCTCTTTCCCCCCGAAGAGTGCGAAGGGCAAGGAACGAGAATCCCGCACGCAACCCTTGCTGTCTTCGCGCAGGTCCTCGAAACCCATCCTCCCAACGAGTATCACGGATACGCCCGTCTCAATACCTCCTCGACCATCAGAGATAAACCCGGACCCCGCACCGGAGTCGGAGTCGGAGCCACTACACGAGCCACACGCGAAACGCATGCGTGGACTAGACGAACACGAGCGTGCGTTGTGGAACTGGGTGAACGTCTACAACTTGGATGCGTTCCTGCAAGAGGCGTATTACTACTACGAGGGGAAAGGATTTTACAGTATAGCTTTGTCTCGAGGCCTCAATCTCCTGTCCGTGCTGCTTGTTCTATCGTTTCCCCAGAATATACTGATTTCTGTGTGTAGCACAGTCGGATTTGTGATAGGGTTCTCGACATTCCTCCTAGGATGCGTGGATTACTCTCGTATTCGACCGGACAAAGTCACACGACTGTCTGAGGTCGTGGTGAAACGATGTGTATCCAGGTATGTACACGTGTGCAAGCCATGCACTTCCCTCTGCATTCGGAGAGTCATAAGCTACTCCTTGTACATATGCTGACACTACGCTCGCCAGATTCTCAGGGTTCACCCTTCTCTTCTTCATGTTGTTCACCGCCTTCTTCGCATGGCAGCTTGCCTCATACGCGTTGAGCATGATACGTCTCCTAGACATGTACCGTTTCTATACGCATCTTCTCAATATTCCCGACGTACGTCAGCCCCGCGCATTTATCCCCACTATATTCCGTCTTACGCGTTCGCACATGTCTCCAGGAAGACATCCAGACCATCTCCTGGCCAGAGGTCGTCCGCCGCATTGGTGCGATCCGAGAATCGAATCCACTCACCGCGCTCTCCTCAAACACGGCCACACATCAGTCGGTGACTGCGAAACTCGATGCGCACGACATCGCAAACCGCATTATGCGTCAGGAGAACTACCTCATCGCACTCTTCAACAAGGAACTTCTCGACCTGCGCGTACCTCTTCCCGAGGCACTCGCGCGATTTCGCGCGGGCGAAGAAGGCAAGGGTAGACTGCTCACAAGGGCGCTGGAGTGGAACCTCCGATTCTGCCTAATGGAGTACTTGTTCGACGAGAGCGGGCGAGTGCGGAAAGTGTTCTTGAAGAGCAAGAATCGAGCGGCGTTGATCGAGGGGTGCGTACTTCACATAAGTCTCCGGAAATTGACCTGTTGCTCATATGATCGGTAGGCTACGGCGGCGATTCATCTTCATGGGCATTTTGAATGCGATTTTCGCGCCCTTCATTGTGCTGTACCTCCTTATGTACTCGTTCTTCCGCTATTTCGAGGTGCGCTACTTCCACACATCCTCCACGTGCTTCGTGCTCAAGATCTCTCGCAGGAATACCACAAGAATCCGTCGAACATCGGTGGTCGTGCATATACGCCGTATGCGCAATGGAAATTCCGCGAGTTCAACGAACTTTCGCATTTGTTCAAGCGACGTCTCAACGAGTCGTATCCCGCTGCGAGCATGTACAACGGCCAATTCCCGAACGAGAAAGTGACGCTGATCGTCCGGTATGCCACCTCCCCTGATCCTAGTCTCGAATCGTACTGACAGTCAACTCAGGTTCGTTGCCTTCATCGCAGGCTCCTTCGCTGCAGTGCTCCTGCTAGCGTCCGTCGTCGACCCCGACCTGTTCCTTCACTTCGAGATCACGCCGCACCGAACCGTGCTCTTCTACCTCACCATCTTCGGTTCCCTGCTCGCCGCCGCGCGGGGCATGATCCCGGAGGAGAACCAGGTGTTCGACCCAGAGCTGCTGATGAGCGAGGTCGTGCAGTACACGCACTACATGCCGGACGAGTGGCGCGGGCTGCTGCACTCGAAGAAGGTGCACGCCGAGTTCGGGCAGCTCTTCCAGATGAAGGTGTTTGTGTTCGCGCAGGAGCTCGCGTCGGTGCTCCTCACGCCGTTCGTGCTGTGGTACTCCCTCCCGCCGTGCGCACCGGCGATCGTGGACTTTTTCAGGGAGTTCACTCTGCACGTCGACGGGCTTGGGTATGTGTGCTCGTTCGCGGTGTTCGACTTCCAGCGGCACGGGAACGTGAAGGTGCGGTTTCATTTTGTCTCTGCATGCGCATATGCTAATCCGCAGCAACAGTTCGGCGCACCCACGCAGGTCAGCGACGAGCGGTGGATGTCGAAGGAAGGCAAGATGGAGAAGAGCTTCCTCAACTTCAAGGTTTGTCTTCACTCTTCCTCTTCCTCTTTTTGTCTGCTCACTCGATCCGTATCACAGGCCGCGCACCCCGAGTGGACTCCAAACGACCCCTCCGGCTCGCTCTACCTCAGTCGCATGGCTGACCTCAGCGCCGCGCATCCCATCGGTCTCGGCCGTCGACGCTTCCTCCAACAGCAGCGGCCCCTCTACGCCGGCGCCGGCTCGGTCGCGCCCGAGATGGACGGCACTGTGTACATGCACGGCCCCGGGCAGAGCCAGATCCGCCGCCGCGGCATGGGCATCGGCGCAAGCATGGCCGGGAGCGTCCTGCACCCCGCGCAGCTCGGGCGCCCCGGGGCGGACTCGATGCTGCAGTCGACCGCGACCGCGGGCGGGGGCGGCGCGATGGCGCAGACCGCGGTCCTCGGGGACTCGCAGGGCAGTATCATGCCCCCGGGAAAGGCCGCGCCCGGGGTGGACTCGGTCATCCCGGAGGAGGACCTCGCCGCGGACGGGGGCGTCGGGAGCGGGCTCGGGGAGTCGTACGTGGACGGCCGGCGCCCGCGCGCGTCGACCGTCGGGCAGTCGCAGCGGGAGGAGGACGACGACATGCTCGAGGACGGTGGGGTGCTCGGGCTGCTCGCGCAGATCTACGGGACGGGTGCGAACCTGAAGGGGCGGGGGAGGGGGCCGCCGCGCGCGATATGAGGAGGGCGCGGCGGTGATGTCTTGATACGACCTTTCATGTGGATAATGCTTTGCTCGCTGTCTTCTTGGTCACGATGTGCTTACGGACATGACGATGGTAGTGCTTGAGATAGCTGAGCCATACATATAGTTGTGTACGCGCCTTGTAATGACCTATTCTTTGGATATACTGCTTGACTGTATCCTGAGAACAGCTCGTCGCCCACACAATTGAGGTGGACGACCTGTAAATATCTCACTATCGAATGTAACCGCGGCGTTGTGAGAGCTTTCTCCTTGGGCTTGTACAATCTTCACGCCACACGAGTGTATATTGCGAGCCATTTCCACACCAAGCCTGCTTAAAACTCCAACATCGAGGAAGAAGGGTCTACCAACTGGCCAGAGTGCACTTGGGCGACTTATCAGATAAGATTAATTGACCTGCAAGTACGAAAATACTAAAGACCGATGGGATGATCGATCGACGTCCGACCTCGATCAACTCTGCTCTTGCCCTCGTTCTGCTACTCGCCGTCCCCCTGTAGGTTCAAAGTTACTAGCAGTGCTCTGTGTTCGTCCTACTAGATCGCATGTAGGTTGGTATCTCTGTCTAAACTCTGTATACTGCGACGTGACCCATTGGAACAGCTCCAAACCGGCGAAAACTGTTCGACCTAGGCGACACCTCCATTGGTGCTCTACCCTCCCGTCCTCCTCCCGTGTCGGCCAAGAAGCTCATCGGAATCAGATAGCACAAGCCAATCGAGCGTTGATGTCTGTGGTTTCAACAGCCCAGGAATACAGGTCCGTCGTATGCATGGGCACGTTCCATTCGACTTCGTTGTGTGACATCGAGGACACCTCGAAGTCCCAGTAAGCTGCGGCCATGGGCTCGAAACCCGAGCTTGCCTCTTGGCAAATAAGTTCTCCAGAGAACGCTGCCTCCGAGTCCTGTCCTGCTTCACCAAGATCCGGATAGACCGCGGCCATGGGCTTGAAGCCCTCGGAGCTCGCCTCTTGAAAGAGGAGTTCTCTGGAGAACTCTGGCTCTACTAAGTCTTGTCCTACTTCACCAAAACCCGGATAGGCTACGGCCATGTGCTCGAAGCCCGACTCGCTTGCCTGTTGAAAGAAGAGTTCCTGGGAGAACGCTGCCTCCGAGTACTGAATTGCTTCACCAAAATCGGGATAGGCTGTGGTCATGAATTCGAAATCCGACATTGTCTGCTGAGGATGGAGATCACCAGAGATGTCTGGCTGATAGTACTGTGTCGACGGTATGCTCCAATCATTCTCGGGCTGGTCCCAGCTTGAGTTGTAGAACTCCTCGCCGGTCACTCTATTATGGCTGCTCCACTCATTGGGTATTGCGGTAGTTGGCTGGCTGTAATTGAAATGAACATGCGTATTGGGAGCGCACAGCTCAATCAACGTGCAACCACAGCGGTGCTGCGCGGCTTGTGCTGCACCTTTGTCTGTATTGTTGGTTTGGTTGTGCCCGCTCTCTATGCCCGGCAGGTGCCATGGCGAGAAAAGAGGCACAACGTAGTCGGAGGCTTCGACGGCCGGCCATGACTGGGAAGGGAACAGGTCCTGTGTGTCCGGGTAGCCGAAGTACGAGGCACCCCCATAAGCACTAGGTGCCATGTACTCCGCTTGCTGCATCACGAGTGCATGCCACTCCTCGTTTTGAACTGGGTGGTCATCGTATGCAAGCAGCGGCTCCCGGGAGGTGGCTGGCTGGGCTGAGTATGTCGGGCCCCCGTTCGAACCCCCAAG
This sequence comes from Lenzites betulinus, assembly GCA_022264855.1. Lineage (NCBI taxonomy): Eukaryota > Fungi > Basidiomycota > Agaricomycetes > Polyporales > Polyporaceae > Lenzites > Lenzites betulinus. The sequence goes on from JABYQU010000019.1 coordinate 343,488, forward strand.
AAAAGCTATATCACCGTCGCCGTCAGGGGAATCCCACAGGGGCCCGGGGAGGGTATCCTGGTGGCTGCAGCTTGAACATGTACAGGGAGCCTGGTATCCAACTCGGACGTCCTATATATCTGTTAGTCGCTGCTCATTGTGCGATGGATTGTTTGTCTTTCGACTCACCTGTTCAGGAATCTCTGTGGACTCATACCACCGTGTACCAACCAACGGTGGCGTTGCGGGCTCACCAACCTGACCGACGGTGGGCCCCATCTCCATTATGAAAAACTGCTCACGCCCCTATGTCCATTCAGCGTGGTGGTGTCACCAACTTGCTGTTCCACCCTACCTCTACAGTGTTGAGCTTGGCCTCCAACCATTTGTTAGGTGGAGTGTAAACGCGGCGTGGTGTGCGTCGTTGTGTTCTAATTGCTGGCATCATGCATGACACTGTGTATTGCAAACACAAAAACGGTGTATGGATGAGGCAGAGATTTTGTGGGTGTAGAACGGGTGCAGGAAATGCAGCAAGACGGTGTTCTCTATCTGTTTTCCGCCCCATTATCAGGCAGGCGGCTGCGTCTGCCCCCGTGATATCGCTGCCCATGCCCTCGCTGTTGGTGAGTGTTGATATGTTCAGAAGACTCTCGGAACTGCGCACGAAGATGTAGAATGTGATACGCCACATACGTGGTGCTTCTACATTACCGGTGCCGGAGGGCGTGCCGCCCTTATACATGAATAAGAAGAACTGCTATTGGAATCACCGCTCTACCACCTCTTCCGCAAGGGACGCTACTCGAGTCATCATACCATGGATCTGCACCCTGCGAGCCAGAAGTTTGCCCGGTATGTGTGTTCCGTGTTCTCGTATTCGAAATTATTCATATATGACTCCACTGCCATCCCGGCACTTGCTTGTTGATACTCGCAATTTCGAGCGAGCACCGACCCAACTCTCCAGCGTTTGAGCTCTAATCTTAGGTTGGCGCGCCGCCGTGTGGGGAACGACCTGCACCGCCAAGGACTGACGCCACAGCTGCATCTTCTCGTCTTCTCGGTCGGTATAGAGGCTTCGTCGGCCGCCTATATGTAAGAGATACTATATGTAAGAGATAGCCAAATCAGCGGGACCATGAACGCCACTAGCGGAACACAGGGGACACATCCAGGGGGTGGGCAGGGGTGGGCACGGCATGATCTGGGGTACTGAAGGCAGCGACGCGATCTTCTTTTACGAGTCCGATGTAGTTCTCAACTGTGTACCTCCGATGGTCCCCGCAGCGCGCCGCGGAAGCGCATAGTATAACTCTAGACAAGCTGCGCAGCTATGACTCGTCGAAATGAGAATGGCTGAAGTACGGGCTGTATATCATACTGGTTAGTAGGAGGATCATATACGGCGCACGGCCCGTTTCGGGATAAACACTCACAAGTCGAACCGGCCACCAGACAAAACATGCGGAATACTGTCGTAGTGTGTACACCAGTATTGGAGTTCATCCACTACCCCCGTCAACCGCCTGAGATACCCGCGCTCGTTGTCCGCGTAATCTTGCGGATATGGCCCCAGCCCGGTTCGCACTAGAAAGTCGAGCATCCGCAGCCGCGATCCCCGCCGCAAGCGCTGCTCACAACACTCCACCAAGGCACGCACTCCGGCATCCCAGCGATCAAAGTGGGTCTGCAGCCCTATCGATGCTGAGTAGTCCACATGTTTCAGGCGAGGGCACGGCAGAACACCAAGGCCCGCTGCGCCGTCGCCGTCCCCCCGAAGTGTCGTCCACAGAGGCTCCATGTCGCCCGACCACGAGAGATTGAGTTCCTCCAGCGCAGGAAAGGCACCCAGCACCGCGCCCCACTCCTCGCGCGTCATGCCATCGTTCTCGTCGCCGCGGTTGAAGAGCGTGAGCCGCTCAATGCGCGCGGCGGCGCCGCACCCGTGCAGGAGGCCCGCGAGCCCAACATTTATCCGGGGCGTATGGTTAAATCCCACGGCGATCAGCTCAAGGTAGAGCGTGCCGCCTGCGTCGTCCGTCACCATGAGTTCGTACTTGTGGTGGTTGACCTCGAGTGTGGCACTCGTTGCTGCCGAGCACATGAGCAGTGGAGATACCGCGCGGATCGCATGTGGGGGGAGAAGCATTGCGGGCCAGCTTGGCGCGTTGCTGGAGCCTAGGTCACCTGTGTGTCCGAGGTTGAGGTCGGCAGCGGCCCCACTGTCGATTCTACCTTGAAGGTAGACATAGCGCACGGCGGGGAGGCAGAGCTGGGAGACAAAGGCGGACGTGACCGCTGGAGAGTGTTCCTCGAGCAGGAAACTCACAAGGTGTGGCAGGGTGATGGGCGTAGGCTTCTCTGCATGCGCGGAGGTCACGGTATGCCAGTCAGCGAATCGGTCGATGATCTCGTAGAGCGCGAGCTTCTCGAGCCGTGGGTTGAGGGTGAGGACTTCGCGGAGCTGGCGGAAAGTGAGAGTGGTAGACGTCCTTCCTAGGGAAAGCTGGCGGAGATTGGCCAACAGCGTAACGTCCGCGGTAAGCCGCACTTGCATCATTGTCAGAGAGTGCAAGCGAGGTTGCCTGGTATGTGAAAGCTCAAGATCCGAACGGACTGCATCCACGTCTGGTCTCCGGGCAGGCTTGATGTCCAGTCGTTGAAGGGCATGCGTATCGTGCCGAAAGAGCGTCTGAAGTTGTGGCATACATGCTCCCTTAATGCCCTTGTAGAAGATGAGCGAGCGAAGACGGTGGGCGTGAGGCATGAAAAGGGGCAAGTACGCTTCCATCGACAAATCGGCGCAATTTTGAAACATAACGTCCAATACAGCTTTCCCAGAACGCTCCAGGCTAAGCAGGACCCAGGGGATCCTCGTATGTCGGTTAATCTGGATCTCTTGCCACAGCGCAGGTGTTGCGCATATGTGATTGTTCCAGGCGCGACAAACAAGACGCGCAAACCGCCAAGGTCGGGGATCCTCGTGAAACATAGCAAATCCGCCCTGCGGGACACCGGGGTCCAAGTCGTACGTATCACTGAGCAAGTTCTTAAAGATATAGAGAATGATGTCAAGAGGAAGTCGGTTTATAGCTGGCTCGCTTTCGGGGGGTGGTCGAACCGATCGCAGGGGCTGTCTCGGGCACTGGAAGGCGGGCTCATGAGTGTTTATTGGACCAGATCGTTCCCGGCCATACTGCCAGACGCTTACTTGAGGCTCCCGATCTGCTCGAGATGGTGCGACTGGTATCGACTGTGAACTTGCCATGGATCGGAGGGAAGTTTGAGCTTCCGCAATACGCACGACAGGTATGTAGGAGGACGATGACTGGAAGAGGATGGAGTACTTGGATTAGTTGTTTCAAAAGGTGCGACGGCAGACGTTCGAGATGGTGACTGACGGTGGTAGCCTGTCTCGAGATGGATGAGCTGGCAACCGCTCTCCAGTTTCCAAAGCGCTGTAGCGCGCCACGGGGTACAAACTTCGCGATGTAGCGCCCGGTGGGCATAAGCGGCACGACACCCAGAACGATGGAACGATGGTCGCGCGACATTAATATTGAACTACACAAGACGTTATGTCGCGGCCCATGTCGATATACAAAGGCGGCGCGCCGCTTGGATCTGTAGCGCGACGTGTATGAGAGTGTGGTATTATGCTAGAAGAACATCACCCCAACTCAGAACTCAGTACTTACTCAGTACTCAGCCCAGACCAGTAACAACTGAATCAAGCAAGTATCTGAGACAGTACTGTCACGCTTCCAATTTCTTTCGGAACCCGCTATAAGTCGCGGCTCCTCTGTTCCCCCTCAGTCGCTTCTTGTCCTCTTACCTCCATCAACATTGTCTGTCTGTCCCCCTCTCCCTTGACACCCATCTCAACTTTCGTTGTGAGCTCTCTCTCGGACCGACTCTCGCCTGTTTACCGCTGGCCTGTGTTTCACAGCGCTCTGTAGAACTCGGCGCGGGAGCCCTCAGCACTCGCTATACTCCCGCCCTGAGCGACATGTCACGACGCAAAGCGCCACCCGCGTTCTGCGGCGTCCATGGGCTATTAGCCATGGCATTCACCGGCGTTCCACCAACTACCCAGCGCTTGATGCGCGACGTAAACCGCTGTAGCGCGTCCCGGGTGCACAGCTTTCAGTACTCAGTCACTACGGCCAACGCTCTTTCTTGTCGTCAGCTTTTCTGTTATAGTAAACCACTGCTAGCCAAATGTGAAGTTTCGGGGCTGCCGCAGGGACGTTGAGCGGCGCGCTTGGCTTGAGACCGACAGAGAGAGCGATGGGGATGGGGGTCTCGTTGCAAACGCGTACCGTACATACATTTCAGAGCCATGTATATAAGGGAACTCGATCTAATCTATCGATCGCTGTTCGGACCGAGCGGAGGCGCTTGATACCAACGGGCGCTAAAGTTCACACCAAATCCCTCTCAAAGTCTCTTTTGAAAGACTCGCACAACACGTAGGAAATATCTTCATCGACAAAGTCATGATATCGACATATACATACAATCTACTGTTCCGCCGGCGCGGAGGCGCGTAGAACTCTAGACAAGCTGCGCAGCTATGACTCTTCGACAGGAGCCCGGGTGGAGCTCCAGTAAGGGCTGTACATTATCCTGGTTAGGAGAATCATGTACGGCACACGGCCCATTTCGGAATAAGCACTCACAAGTCGGGCCGGTCAATAGTCCAACCCTGCGGCATACTACGGTGGTTGTATCTACACCAGTAGCGGACTTCATCCACCGCCGCCGTCAACCGCTTGCAATAGTCGTGCTCGTTGGCCACATAATCCGGCGGATATGACCCCACCCCAGTTCGCACCAGAAAATCGAGGTTCTGCAGCCGCGATCCCCGCCGCGCACGCCGCTCAAAACACTCCACCAATGCACGCACTCCGGCATTCAGGCCATCCAGGCAGGTCCACCGCCCTATCGGTGCTTGATAGTCCACACATTTCAGGCGAGGACACGGCAGAACACCAAGGCCCGCTGCGCCGTCGCCGTCGCCAACCCCCTGAAGCGCCGTCCACAGAGGCTCCATGTCGCCCGGCCAACAGATAGTGAGGTTCTGCAGTGCAGGAAACGCATCCAGCACCGCGCCCCACTCCTCGCGCGTCACGCCGTCGTTCCCGTCGTAGCGGTCAAGGAGCGTGAGCCGCTCGATGCGCACGGCGCTGCCGCACACGTCTAGGAGGCCCGCGAGCCCGACATTCATCTGGGGCGTATGGTTAGATCCCACGACGACCAGCGCAAGGTGGAGTTTGCCGCCCGCATCATCCGACACCTCGAGCGCGTATCTGTCCCTGTTGACGTCGAGCATGGCAATCGTCGCTGCCTCGCACATGAGCAGTGGGGATACTGCGCGGATCGCACGCGGGGGGAGGAACATTGCGGGCCAGCTTGGCGCGTTGTTGGAGCCTAGGTTGCCTGTGTGTTCGAGGTTGGGGTTGGCAGCGGCCTCACCCATTCTAGCTTGGAGGCAGACGAAGCGCACGGCGGGGAGGTGGAGCTGAGAGAGAAAGGCGGACGTGACCGCTGGAGAGTGCACCTCGACCCGGAGACTCACAAGGTGCGGCAGGGTGATGGGTGTAATAGGCTCCGCCGCATGCGCGGAGGTCGCGGTATGCCAGTCAGCGAATCGGTCGAGGATCTTGGTGAGCACGAGCTTCTCGAGCCGTGGGTTGAGGGCGAGGGCTTCACGGAACTGGCAGAAAGTGAAAGCAGTAGACGTCCATCCTAGGGAAAGCCGGCGGAGATTGGCCAGCAGAGCAACGTCCGCGGTAAGCCGCACTTGCATCATTGTCAGAGAGCGCAAGCGAGGTTGCCTGGTATGCGAAAGCTCAAGATCATGAACTGCATTCACGTCCAGCCTCTGGGAGGGCTTGATCCACAGCTGTTGTAGGGCTTGCGTATCGTGCCGAAAGAGTGTCTGAAGTTGTGGCATACATGCTCCCTCGATGCCCTTGTAGAAGATGAGCGAGCGAAGACGTTGGGTGTGAGGGATGAAGAGGGGCAAGTACGCTATCATCGACAAGTCAGCGCAATCGTGGAGCAGAACGTCCAATGTGGCCTTCGCAGAACGCTCCAGGCTAATCAGGACCCAGGAAATCTTCGTATCTTGGATAATCTGGATCTCTTGCCACAGCGCAGGTGTTGCACATATGTGATTATTCCAGGCGCGACAAACAAGGCGCGCAAACCGCCAAGGCCGGGGATCCTGGTGAAACATAGCAAATCCGCCCTGCGGGCCCTGCGGGACACCGGGGTCCAAGTCGTACGTATCATCGAGCAAGTTCTTGAAGATATAGATAATAATCTCAAGAGGAAGCCGGTTTATAGCGGGGGGCTCGAATTCGGGGGGTGGTCCAACCGATTGCAGGGGCTGTCTCTGGCACTAGAAGGCGGGCTCATGAGTGTTGATTGAACCAGAGCGCTCCATACCGCCAGAGGCTTACTTGAAGCTCCCAGTCTGCTTGAGATGGTGCCACTGGCATCGACTGTGAACTTGCCATGGATCGGAGGTTTTGAGCTTCCGCGATATGAACGATATGTATGTAGGAAGACGAGCTTGGCAGGAAGAAGTAGTACTCGGGTTAGTTGTGATACCTGTATCAGATGCAAAGGCAGGACGTTCGAGATGGTGGTTGATGGTGGTAGCCGGTGGCTCGGCGCTCAAGGTGGATGAGGGTGTCCCTAAAGCACAGCTTTTCAGTACTTCGGTACCAGTACTACAGTGACGACGAAAGCTATACCTCAGCTTAAAGTGCGGTTACAGTTTGAGTGCTATGTAGCAGGTGCATTCTACGATATCGACATACACACACAACCTACTGTTCCGAGTCCATGGTAGAACAGGGCGATGCAGCTCTATTAATCCAACGGTATTAGCGAGACTATAACGTACATCTAGCTCTAGCGTGCAGCGCACTCGTCCACACAGCGACACATGTCCTTGTCCGTGTCCTTGTCCACCGGCAGCGAGCCCCAAACCGCAGCACCCCGCTCCCGCTCACGCAGCCCCGCTCAGCATCTCCTTCTTGAGCGCGATCTCGTCCTTCAGCATCGCGATCCGGCTGTCCAGGCGGGACGACAAGTCCACCTGCTGCGTCGCGAGCTCGAGCGCCTTGTCCAGCTTCGCCAGCGCGCCCTGCAGCACGGGCGCCCACTCCGCCTCGCTCCCCGCGCCGCGCGCGTCCATCTCCTTCAGGTCGAGCACCGCGTGCTCGAACCACGCGACGCCGCCGACCCACGTGCTCACCTGTATGGACGCCTGCCGGGCCTGCGCGTCCGCGAGGAACGCGTGCGCGCCCGCGAAGTCGCCCGCGGTGCGATGCGTGATCCCGAGCAGGAGCGCGCGGATCGCGAGCTCGTCGGCGGTGTCCGCGGGAGACGTCGGAGGCGGCGTGGCGGGGGCGGGGACGTGCTCTTTGAGGAGCGCGGTCTCGATTGTGGGGAGCGGGGTGAGGCAGGTCGCCCAGTCTTTGAGATGCGCGATCGCGGTGTCTTTGGTGATTCGAGAGTGGGTGTTCCAGACTATGAGGTGGTCAGCGAGTGCTGCATGGCTGGACAAAAAGCGGACTTACAGATGGCAAGTTCTGCGGGGGTGTATGAGTTAGTAGCGGACTAACAATATACGCTATGAACGCACCTTCTGCCGGGCTGATCTTCACGGTGTGCATGAAGTTGTCCTCAGAACCCGTCAGCGCCACCTGCTTTTCCCTGTAGAACGCGACTAAAGGGGATCGTCAGCGGGCGTGACTCAAAGGTGCTCCTGCTATATACGCACGCTTCTTCTTGATGAAGACTTCTGTGGGCAGATCCTTGCCACCGATCTTCTTCTTGTCGATCAGGTCGGGAATGCGGTCCATCAGCTCCTGTGCCTTCTCGTAGTTCTTGAGCGAAATGTAGCATCCCGCGGCGATAAAGTAGTACGTCGCGTGGCTCCTGTGGGTCCAAGGGGAAGTAATATTAGCACCGAAGGAGCATCAACGGGGGTAACGGGACGGACCAGCTGTTGATCTCCGTGACCCGGATGAACGCGTCGGCAGCTTCCTGATAACGTCTTTGGGACAACAGCGTCCATGCAAGCTCAAAGATAAGCTACAGAGAGTCAGTTGACGAGTGTGCGTAATATCTACGCTGCTTGCCGCTTACCAGACCGTCGGCTTGTGCGAACGTGTGCGGCCGACCCGGCACAAGACCATCTTGCAGCACCTTGATAGCACCATCGGGGTCGTATGACATTCGGAGGATTTTTGCCTATTGTGGAGGTGCTGTGTGAGGGGAACGGCTCGTTGGCACGATGCACAAGTGTCCACTCACTCGGTTGAGGATCCACAGCGAGCCCGTGGGATACCGGGACTCGAGCCTGTACAAGCTGTGAACCTCGAGACTGCGGACCAATGGGAAAAGACATACTTGTCGACTATGGCACCATACTGCTTCATTATGTGTACCTCGTTCGCTTGATAACCGGAGAGCAGAAGCACCACGCCGTGGTAGGTCATCAACGACAACCTATAGGGACACATGCTGATCAACACCTGTGGGACGCGCAGGGGCAGATGCGCAGCATACCCTGCGAAGACGGCGTGCACGTCGGTCTTGGCAGCGGACACGGCCAAGGCTTGCAGGGCCAGCTTCCTATCGTGGTTGAATCCGAAGAACCCGACGACTCCTCTAAAAAGCGCGCGGTGTGAGGAAATAACGGAGGGGAGCCCGATCGAGAAGAAGGCACACCTTATCTTGGCGGGCAGCAGCGAAAATACAAGATTGAAGAGGCTGGCGCTCTCAGGATCAAGAGAAAATCCAACCCGGTGTGGACTAGAGTGAACTTACCCGTATCCTGAATGCGCGGTCAGCATCTATGAATGTGCGAGTTAGATAGACAGCCTACCAAATGCGGTCCCGGAGAGTATAAGTTCGTCGACGGAGCCCTCCTGGGCGATTATCGGTACATGCGGAGTTTGTGGTACACTCAATGTCGAGCCTGTAAAGCGGCTGAAGAACCCGGACCTGGCGGGTTTAGAAGTCGAGACGGGGGTGCTCGAGCCGGAGGCTTCCGACCGGATGCTCGCGGCGCGAGAATTAGCGGACGATGTGGCGGGTGTCGCGTAGTACTCGAGACCATTGGGGTAGACGGTCTTGAACAGCCTGGAAGGGGGTCAGAATTGTGGTGTCTGTGTTCCAAATAAACGTGCGCACTTGGAGTATTTGGTGTGGGCACTGCCGCATTCACGTCAATATAACGTTGGGCATATGCAAGGATGGGTACGCACGTATTCATAGCATACAGACATTGCAAATAGCCCATGTAAGATTCGCTGGAAGGGGCATAGGGTCAGTTGCGATCGGCGGAGAACTCAGCGGCGGGACCTTGCCTGAGGGCGTGGGTGAGTCCGAGAAGGATCACGGCATCGGACTGGAGGAGCTCCCACTCGGTGCCTGGAGGGAATTGGGTGGTGTTTTCGAAGGCCTTGGCGAGTTTGAGCTGCTTCTTTGCCCCGGCCTCTGCGAGGGCGAGGAGTCTGGAAGCCTCGGCCATCAGAGTTGTCTACGGAGATTGCGGGAGTGAGTGTGCGAGATGCGGAGAGAGATAGACGTGCGTACCTCCATGCCGAGCGCGGCCTCGAGGAAGGCGCATACACCGAGTCCGAGCGAGTGGAAAGGGGAGTCGCCGCTGGCGAATGTCTCGCGAGCCTCCTCAAGCTCGTTTGCGAATATGCCGTCGAAACCGACTGTGGCGGCGCGTAGCTGGGCCTCGGTGTCGTTGGAAGGGGCTGCCATGGTTTGGTGGTGGTGGTAGTGGTGGTGGTGGGGAGACAAGGAACGATATGTTGGGGATCAGGCTGCGGGGCAGCCGGAGAGAGGCCCGAGAGCGCGAAAGACGAGTGACAGTGCCGCCACCGACGTTGGCGCCTTGGACGCGAGATTGGCGCGTCGGCGGCGGCGTCGGCCCGCGCGTGACGAAGCGTGCAGGCTCCTCGGCCGTTGCCGCGCGGGCGTACCAATCGAGAAGCGCAGACGACCGAGCTCTGCCTCCGCTGCTGAGCCTGCTGCGACACACACCCTGCTCACTCCGTCCTCCGCAAGCTTACCCATGGCGTCCTCGGCAGTCAAGGCAAGAATACATGCATTCGAGTCCATGCAGTCTTCAAGTGCCACCATTGTCGCTGGCTCGAGGTCGCCCCCAAACCTCCTCGAGGGCCCCATCTCTCCCACCGCAACCTCAATATCACCCATGATCCCCTCGCCCTCGGCCCAGCCCTTGCGGCCAACTGCGCCATCTCCATCCCCTTCTCCTCCAAATCTGGGCAGAAAAACCTCGCTGATCGATCTCAAGGAGTGGGTCGTCCCAGATGGGCCCTTGCCCTATGTACCCAGGCAGAGACCGCCCATCGCCCGCAAACCGCCCCCGCCGCTGGTCACGAAACCCACCGTGCGACACGTCTCGGACTCGGTCGTGACCAAGGTCCCCACACCGCTCATCCACCTCGAGTCGCCTCCCAAGAACCGTGCTGCGCCTCCGCTCCCTCCCCGCAAACCGTCCTACTCTTCGCTCAAGTCGATCTCCCCATCAAACTCATCCTCATCCTCTCTGCCTCGAAGCCCGAGCCAGCCCATACCGGCCCTCCCCTCCCCCTCGAGGTCAGACTCGCTGACGGTCGACCACACGTATCCCCCTCTGTCCAAATTGGGCATCGGTGCTTCTTCTCGCCATGCGCCCGCTTCTTCAATCTCCTCATTCCACTCCGTCTCCCTGTCCTCTGACGGAGGTACCGACCCCGCTACTCCGAACTCGCTGTCCAATCATGTCGCGACATATCCCCTTGATCACGACGATCACGACGAGCACAGCAGCATCCGCGAGCCAGACGCCGTCAGTCTCGACGAGTCGTTCGAAAACCTCTCCATGACTTCTGCGGTAAGCCCCTCTGCGTCCTCCGTTTCACACGACTGGGAAGTGTACGCCACGAAGCGTGCGCCCGAACCCCCCAAGCTCCCCCAACGCCCCTCCAAACCCTCGTCCGTCCCGCCGTCTCCCCGCCACTCGCCCCTCCTCGCGCCCAAAAGGGACGGCCCGCCACCACCACCGCCCACCCGCTCCCGGCCCCCCTCCTCCCGCAACTCCCTCGCCTCCACCTCCGACCGCTCCTCCATCCTCAGCATCGCCACCTCCCGCACGAGCATCAGCACGCGCAGCACGACGACGCCCAAACCGAAGCCCGCCCAGCTCGCGCGCCCGACCCCCGTGCCGCCCGCCGCGCGCAGGCGGTACGAGGCCGTGTTCTGCGCGAACGCGATCGCGGCGCGCCAGGCCGCGGGCGCGAAGTCGCCGCCGCGCAAGGCGCGCCAGGCGGCCGGCTGGCGCGGGCTCAGCGTGGACCTCATCACGAACCCGGAGGAGATCGCGAGCGCGCCGGTGAGCCGTGCGGGGTCGGTCGACGAGGAGGTCGGTGTGGAGGAGCGCCTTGAGGGGCGGGTCGTGCGTGCGATCTGGAAGCTGTCGCGGCTGAAGCGGGAGACGCTGCGTGTGATATGGTGAGTGCCGGTGTTGTGTGTCTTGCTTGGTGCGTGGTGCGGCGGTGCTGATGCGAGGATGTGTGCTGCAGGATGGAGTGCGACCCGGCGGGTACGGGCTCGCTCGATAGAGACGGGTTCGTCAAGGGCATGTGGCGGATCGACGAAGAGCTGCGTAAGGCGCAGATGAACCAGCACCTGTTACCGCGGCTGTACGTGCGCCAGCCTAAGCCGACGCATCCCCCGAGGCCGATCCTGCGATGACGTTTGATGCGAGGCGGTGGTGCATAAAGCACATATGGACGGGAAGAGGTTGAAGGACTGTATCACTACATATCACTTTCGTGCAGGTTACGTTTGTTACGCTCGTTCGCTCGGCCGCTGCTCGCATAGAAAACGTTAATGATATACCCCGTGTCGCGCTTCGCTCGTACACCGTCTCTGAAGTCACTCGAGCACCAGACCGGCTGCATAGCGAGAGATGTGATACCTTCGTGCTGCGGTACTGTGCGTGCGGGGGCAGGCAATCACGCACGCGCAGGTCGCGCGACGGGCGCTTTGAAGGGCTCGGTATCGCGCACGCCGGAAGTGCGACCTCAGCTCAAGCTCTGACCAGCACCGCCAGCTACATCCTCCCTCAGACCATCTGCATCTATCCCTCAACACGTCTATCTCTCTCCAACCCCTCGCACACGAACCCCAAAGAACCACCCCCCAAACACCAAAAATGCTAGGTACGCCCTCCCCTAACCCACGCCTCCCCTCCAGCACACTGACCCGCTCTCCCTCGTTCCGTCCACAGTCGTCGGCCTCACCGGCGGGATCGCCACCGGCAAATCGACCGTCTCCGCGCTCCTGCGCGCACACAACCTGCCCATCATCGACGCCGACGTCCTCGCGCGCAAGGTCGTCGAGCCCGGCACGCCCGCGCTCGCCGCGATCGTGCGCGCGTTCGGGCCGCAGGTCCTCCGCGCAGACGGCACGCTCGACCGCGCCGCGCTCGGCGCGCTCGTCTTCGCCCCCGCGTCCCCGGATGGTGCGGCGGACGCGGAGGCGGCGCGGCGCCGGCTGAACGCGATCGTGCACCCCGCGGTGCGCCGCGAGATGGCGTGGGCGGTGCTGCGCTGCTGGTGGCGCGGGGAGCGCGTGTGCGTGCTCGACGTGCCGCTGCTCGTCGAGGGCGGCCTGTGGAAGTGGGTCGGGAAGGTCGTGGTCGTGTATTGGTGCGTGCGGCTCTGTCTGCGGGCGTGCGTGTGTGTGCTGACGCGTCCCTTGCTCCCCCTCCCTCTGGCTCTATTTGGTGTCTACCTTGGGCATGGGCAGCTCGGCGGAACTGCAGCTGCAGCGGCTCATGAAGCGGGACGGGTCGACGCGCGAGGACGCGTCCGGCCGGCTGAACGCGCAGCTGCCCATCGCGGAGAAGGTGCAGTACGCAGACGTCGTGCTCGACAACTCGGGCTCGCTCCAGGACCTCGAGCGCCAGGTCGACCAGCTCGTGCAGCGGCTCGAGAAGGAGGCGGGCTGGTCGTGGCGCCTCAGCTGGCTCTGCCCGCCGCTCGGCGTCGCGTCCGCGATATGGACCATCGGCTGGCGCGCCCTGCGGCGCTCGCAGAAAGCGGGCGCGCGGAAGAAGTCGGGGAAACAGCAGCAGTAGCCTTATTGCGAGTTGCACGGCGCTTGTCGCCGGCCTGATTTCGATTTTTTCGCACACTCATTGCTCTGCGAACACCTCTGCTCAGAACATCGATAACTCGCTCAATTCTTCGTAATTCCGCTTGATTCTTTCATATTCGGACTCGTCTCATCTGCGCGCAGGGCACAGTGGTCGTTTCGTTACGAACGGATTACATTGACTACCCACCCTCCTCGGCAGCCACCGCAACACCAGAACACGAATATCAGATGAAGCACGCATCGTGGACGAGTGGGGATTGTATCCTTGGGTTCCTTGCGGGTCTATGGAAGGCATAGTACCGCGTGCACGCGGTATGTCATGTCTTTGATTCACATACCCGCCACTTTGAGCAGAGGCCAGCCTCAGGGCTTCAGTACGGTGTGCGAGGTCCAAAATTTGAGGCTGTTCCAACATTGGGTATGCCATATTGATAGCTAGATACTTGTATGAACAAACGATGTCCATATCCTTGCTCTGACAAGAATGTGTGCCAAAGTGTGCATTAGGCCTTACGAGGGATGTCATTGCACATACCCGACAGATCCAAGTCCAATGACAGTAGTGAGATGTTTGTTGCAACGAGGAATACTTCTACCTACAGGCATTGATGCGTATATTGGACGTCTAATAGGGTTTGCATGTGTTCGGGCAAGGAGAACGCGACCAGTGGTGCGGGATCCGGCGGGGGACCATAGAAAGGAGGATATGATACACTTGGCTCACTGTAAATCCTATCCCATCCCCTCTGGCAATCATCAAACGACTCCGGGATACCATCTCCACCTGTCTGTGATGCGTGGTTCATCCGTAATGCGTGTTCTGGTCTCGAAGGGGGCCGTCGAGGGGGATATCGCCGGAAGTGATCGAATCGCGACGAAAGCAGTACCGTTCCCTGCGGGCAGACGATGCGAGTCCGAAAATGAAAGAATCAAGAGTAACGGTGAAGAATTGAGCGAGTTATCGTTGTTCTGCGTGGAGGCTTCCCGAGAGCTGCGAGTGTGCGAAAAAAGCGAAATCAAGCCGGCGACAAGCGCTGTGCAACTCGCAATAGGGCGTCGTTGCCGTGTCGTGGACGTGTCTTTCATCTTTCTTCTCATTTTTGCATGTGTCTGTATACATGGCTTGTACTGTAATCTGCTATTGGTTTCGAGCTCTTCATGCATATGATATTTCCCACTCATAAATACCGGGTCGAAAACGAGGTTGGATACGAAACGAACACAGTATCGGCATTGAACACAATTCCGAACAACAAGGAGAAAGTAGAGTAGCAGGGTGCAAGCGCGTAGGGATCAGTCCGTCAACAAAACTTCGAACAGCTCAAGCCTCAAACTGACAATCGTGGACCTACGACGAACTACCGGGCACCAACAGCCGCACCACGACGTCCCCGACCACCCCCGCGCCTCCCGTACCCTCCATAGTTACTGACGTACGCACCGGGACCCATCAGGCCGAGGCCCCCGGCTTCACCAAACGTCGCGAAGTTGCGCTCCCGCTCCTCCTCCCTGCGGTTGCGGCCACCGCCCCGACGTCCACCTCGTCCACGGCCGTCTGGGGTCGGGCCGTTGCTTCCAGACGACAACTCATCGAAGAACGACTTCTTCGGGTTATACGCGCCGGACCTGTCGTCCTCCTTCTCCCCATCTTCACCTTCCTGCTCTTCGCCGGACGCGCCCTCGTCATTCTTGGGTGTTCCACGAGGGGAAGGTGCGAGGGCGGCTTTGTCGAAGCGGGCGTTCGAGCTCTCGAAGTCGAAGTCCGTAGTTGGAACCCTGTAGTCGCTCTTGTGGTCTTGGCCTTGCCCACGGCCACCCCGACGACCCCCGCGCTGGTGCTGGTTGGTGCCATTGGAAGCGTTCGACACGCGCAGATCGCCAAGTGCGCGTTCGACCGTCTCAAGCGAGGCCGTTGCCGAGTTTACCGATTGGTTGCGCACGGCCCGTGGGGGCGCAGCGGCAACCCCATTGGCTTGTGCTGGTACCGCAGGCGACTGACCGCCCTGCGAGCCGGAGGGCCCACCGGCCTGTTGATATGCCTGCTGCTGTCGTGGAGGGATCTGAGCTTGTTGGGGTTGCTGCACGCCAGCAGGAACCTGCTGCGGGTAGGATGGAGACCCATATTGAGCAAAGGCGGGAGGGGCCTGAGGCGCTGAAGCCTGATCATGTGAAACGTCAGTGTTTGTTCATGACACGTAGACAGCAGGGGTGCATATAGTCAGAAGGAAGGCAACGGGTTATCCACACGGTTTTTGCGCTCTCGGACAACCGAGCTTTGCTCGTTACATCCGTTAATGGTTTCATCACATAGAGGGGTACGGGAACGTAATTGGAAAACGCCACTCACGCCAAGGACAGCCGGGTCGTCATGCACGTTTCCTCGTTTTGGAGGTGCCTCGTCAACAGCTAGATCCTTCACCTCGGAGGCACGGAAAATGATGTAGGTGTAGGGCTCTTGCACGGGAGGGATGTATTGGTCTTGTGGTCTAGAAACGACAAACTTGTCAGCATACACAGCCAGGGATCGATACGGTAGCTTGAAGGTCAGAAGGAAGGCAACGGAAGCATCCACATGGTTGGTATGCGCTCTCGGACAATGTGAGCCGTAGCTCTTTTACATCCGGAATGGAATCATCATTCAAACATGTGACGGAGCAGGACTCACCTCCTAGACTCTGTCCCCATAGAATACACTATCACAATGAGGCAAGCTCAGCATGAAAGCATGGTCAGGGAGGTATCGGTGGCTCTCACCATTTGAGAGTTGAATTGTCGACGCGACGGGGTCGATTCCCGCCAGAATGCCTCTGTATCGTACATCTGACTGAGACACGAGAGAAATGGGTTTTCTACACACGTGTCGTTAGTCCAGAGGGGCATGACGGGTAGAGAAAAGGACGAACCCGATGAAACTGGCGGCCATGGTGATGAGGGAGAGGTAAAGTGCAAAAGTGAGGACGCGCGCTCCTGCAGCGTGTCGCCATCTCTCTCGCCGGCATCCGCCGTTCCCACGGTGTGTTCCGCTTGTCGGCGCCCCGACACGCTCTTGCCCGCGCCTTGCTCGCTGTGCGCAACGCCGACGAACTGCTGGAGCTCGATGTTCAATACGGCGCGGAACGCGCTGCTACACTCTCGCTGGCGGGTTTACTCTGCTGTGCTGCCGGTCGCTGTGCAGCAGCGACCACGGACCATCTCGACCGCGTCTTTCGATCCCACTATACGGCAGTTCCTTGTCAAGCTCGGAGAGCAGCAGCCATGCTTCCCTATGAATTCCTCTAGTGTCTCTATTCTTCACGAACCTCGGCTATTCTATCAGACACTAATAGTGCGTGAACACCAAGAGCTTCGCACACCATGGAAGTTGCTCATGAACACGGTAGAGTATGATACGAAATGCACGATATAGAGTGTTTATATCTTCCTTATACATAGGCTCAGAAGATATCGAGCTAGTGAGAATGTCACATTCATTCTTTGTTATCCAAATACTCATCGCTTGAGCTGCAGATAGATGCCATGAAAGCGTCTCTCCGCAACAACCCTGCTCTTCACATTTACTTACATCTCGATTTGAATCGGTCTACTCGTCCAGGAGCCGATTCCACCGCGCAAACGCTGCTGCCTTTGCTGCGGGAACACCCAGATAGGGTACATGTTTCTCTATTCAGAAGCCCGAAACTCAAAGGCCTAATGGCACGGCTAGTCCCTCCAAGATTCAATGAGGGTTGGGGAACCTGGCATCCAAAGGTGTATGGCGCCGACGACTCCTTAGTAATTTCTGGGTAAGGCAGTACGTCTCGTCAATGCACTCCGCGTGAGCATTACTGATGAAGATCATGACAGAGCGAACATGAACACTTCCTACTTCACCAACCGCCAGGACCGCTACCTGCACTTTACCGATCAGTCCCGCTTGGCGGATTACTGTTTCGGATTCCTACAGGCTGCCTCGACGTTCTCGTATAGTCTCCTACCATCACCTCAAGCCTCGGACGGCTACATCCTGCATTGGCCCGATTCTCTGACACATCCGCATCGAATAGAAGCAAAGGCGCAGCAAACCCTCACCACGTTCCAGAGAACCCACCGGCTCGCGTCTCCTGCGCCGCTCACCTCCGCAACCGAAAAAGAGTCATGCGCAGCAGAGGATGGCCACGACGTATTGGTATACCCCGTCATTCAAGCCGGACAGTTCAATATCAGGGAGGAAGAACGGTGTCTGGGGCTTCTCTTCCGCGAGCTATCGTCACAGCGACCACCGCAGTTTCCAACCCCCGTGGATTATGACGGCCCCGTGGTGGACCTGACGAGCGGCTACTTCGCGCTGTACAGGCCGTACCAGCAGGCGATAATCAACTCGAGGCTTGCATGCAGGATTCTCGCCGCCAGCCCAAAGGTAAGCGTCTTGTCGCCGCTTGCTTCCGATCGTCATATGCTAACCTTCCGCGCGCAGGCGAATGGCTTCTATGCGTCGAAAGGCATCTCTGGTCGCATTCCGGAGGCTTACACGTTGTTTGAGCGGCGGTTCATGACCGCCGTACGTACCGCCGGGAAAGAGTGGCCCCAAGGTTCTTCAGAGGCATTCCCCGCGGTACAGCTGAAGGAGTGGGAACGCCAAGGTTGGACGTACCATGCCAAAGGTATGCGATCGCCCTCAGAAGTTTACTCTCCGTTTCGCTAAATGGTTGGTACGATTAGGCATATGGGTCCGTCCGACCCCGTGTTCCACCCCTGCGTTGACCCTCTTCGGGTCCACGAATCTCAACTCGCGGTCTGCAAACCTCGATACCGAGCTGTCATTCGTGTTAGCAACGACCTCGCCAGCGCTCCGCCAGCGCCTCGCAGAGGAGGTCGATGGGCTACGTGCTCATGCACGTGAGTGGCGTGGTGAGGGGAACTCCGAGGAGCGACGAGTTCGTATGGGAACGCGGCTCTTAGTCGGTGTTGTAGGAGGTATGTTGTAGACAGCGGCTGACACCAGCGGCGTGCGTGCCCGCAACCTACAATGTGACCGTGTGCGGAAATTAAATCAAGAACAAGTCGTGTCTGACATCGTCATATGCTGCGACGACACCCTCGAGGGAGTTTGCGGATAGCTCCGAGAACTACATGCATCTTTTGTTGCCACGAGCGATCAGCGAGTCCCGCTGGTTTGCAAAGTTACCGTTTACGTGGGGCTTTAGTCGCCGACGAACGAATGGTATGATGTACCTGAGCTCAAGCGAGAAATACACGCCGGTCCCGTGGTCGCAGCGCATTATATTATAGTAGCTCGCTCGTACCTTTTTACGCAATGCGAAGATGCACCGGAATTTCTTGCGCTGTGGTGAAACTCCCCTAGTGTGCACTTCGCGGGTTCGTGAGGTGCCATGCGAGGGAGAATATTACGTTGGCTGGTATAGTCAGGAACGAATGACTTGGATTTAGTACACGTCTAAACGGAGTTCCATTCGCGTAGCTGTTTCTACTCTTCGGCCTCTGTGCCGAGAACCGACCGAGCGGAAGTCCCCACCGTCTGCGCCGTTCGTGCTGAGGTACTTTGTTTGACTGGCGCAGATGCTTTCTTGGATGCCGCAGCAGCGGGCTGGTCGATGTATTCAAACTTTCTAGAGTCCAGAGTGAATGTTACGGGGCCCTAAAAGTGTCCACCGTTTGTCAGACAAGACTCAGCAAGCATGCGTAGGATGACAAAAAGCACTGTGCATCGCGAGCGGCACCCACTTCGTTTGTCAGACCCACGTCCATCATTGCGCCGAACTGCCCGTCTGTTCGCAGGAATAAAGGGCATGAGTAAGACGGAAATAGCCTTGCGAGCCGCCGCGTCGCAGTAAAGCGTCCGGTGCGACTGGGTGGCACCGACGCACCTTTGATTTTCTCGGGCTTATACAATTCGCCCATCCGCTTGAGGAAAGTGCCATATAAATCCCGGGAGGGGCCTGATGCCTGAGAGCGCCGCAAACAAGTTAGTCAAAGCGAGCGAGCGGTGCCGCGAGCGGGCGTTCGCGGGGTGGGAGGCAAGTATAGCACCAATACATACCATCGCTCGGTGGAAATCGGGTTTCCCCTTGGACGTGTTGGCGAATAGCGTGAACTGCGACACGCAGAGCACCTCGCCGTCTATATCCTTGACGTTTTTCTTCCACATCGCGCCTGATGATTCGTCCGAGAAGACCTTTAGCGAGAGTCTGGCATGTCATGCCGGTGAGATATTACGCGTTAATGCGGCACGTCCAATCGGCGAAGGGCGGACGAGAGCTACGTACATCTGCTTGTTCAACGATTCGAGGTCGGTCTCCGTATCATCTGTTCTGTGCACGAGTGATAGATCAGTAAGAGTGTTCGAGAGTCCAATTTTTAAAACAAGTGACCTCTTCCGATGCCGACAAGGACCATAAGACCTCGGCCAATACGAGATATAACCTCATTGTCGACTTCACGAGCGTTAGACTTTAATAAGTAGCACTGGGCTGTTCCCTAACCTGTAACTGACGCCGAGCTGACCCGCTGGACGATGGCACGCATGCGCGCAAGATTCTAGCCTGTGCCGAGCACAAGAAGGACGGCTCGCAAATGAAGGCAACAGGAGCCACGAGCGGTGGCTGATGTGGTGGAAGGCAAGCTGGAGAAGTTCGAGTGAGAGCCGAGCTGAGCCGTGGTGGCGCGCCTGGGAAGAGCGCGTCTGCGGACCTGGAAAGCTCCGACCCTCCTCTTCTTCTCTCCTCATCGTCCGGCCCAGTGACCTCGCATCTACTGCCACCGCACGCGCTCCAGCCTCGAAGTCAGCGCAGCATGGAGTCGGTTGTACTTGAAACTAGTATGGGGGACATCCAGCTCGAGCTCTACTGGGATCATGCTCCTCGAGTAGGTCCGGGTCGCGACCCATTCGCCATCCAGACCCTCTGATTGACTTGCGTGGGCAATAGACGTGCAAGAACTTTGCTGAGCTCGCGAAGCGTGGATACTACAATGGTGTCGTGTTCCACCGCATTATCGCCGTGCGTACCCAGAACCATTGAGCGTGCCGCCGGTCTCACCAAATGTGCGTCTTCATATAGGATTTTATGATCCAAACGGGCGACCCGACGGGTACCGGACGTGGCGGGACAAGCATCTATGGGCAGAAATTGTGAGTGTGCTCTGCACAGTGTCTATACTCTACCTGACATCCGGAACAGTGAGGACGAAATTCACCCTGAACTGCGGTTCACTGGTGCCGGAATCCTGGCAATGGCGAACTCGGGACCTAACACGAATGGTGCGTTTTATGCGCTACAACTTTGATTACCTTTATGCCGATACCCGTACTATAGGTTCACAGTTCTTCATCTCGCTCGCGCCTACACCATACTTGGATAACAAGCACACCATCTTCGGTCGCGTTAGCGCAGGCATGCGCGTCGTCCAGAGATTAGGTGCCGTGGCCACTGACGCCCAGGATCGGTATGTTTGCCCTACCTCCTTCACGTGATGGCCGTTAAGCAAAGGCTCCGTTACCCAGCCCTCGAGAAGACGTAAAGATCTACAAGGCCCGTACTCTCTGAAGACCGCCGAGTGCTACAAGTGCAATATATCACGCAGTGTCTCGGATGTGCAGTCAATTGTAATTGGTGGTATCCTTGTTGACCGGCCTTGTTCTGACCGACGAATATCATCAGATCGACCTGAGCGCGCATGGACAACGTTCTACAACGAAGCCGAGGCCGCACTCCGAACGGGGAGTGTGCATTCCGCTCTGGACGGACGATGTCCATTGGCTGTGGCCGTTACTCATGGCAGTAGATGGCTTCGCACGACGGACGCGTGAAAGTGGGGCTCTATGGCGCGCGATGTTCGTGATACGACTGGCAGATGCGGACTACGGCGGTATCTTCGAATGCTACGAAGGCGTTCAAACGTCGTGCCTGTTTACCTACCATATCTGCTTCTTCCGAGGAACGCAGTCAGCGGCGTTTGCCGCGATCTGCACGGTACCACGGTACGTGTCCCCCTCATGCCATATAAACTCCCCTGTCTCCCGGCCCCGCACCGACGCAGTGGGCTGTGCCGCGCCCGACTCCAGCTGCCGCCGCAGACGTGCGCACACGCACGCTGCACGCGGCCGCCTTTCTCACGGCAATGAAAACTGGGCAGGACGCTTCGTGATGCAGCTGCCCCCTCGTCCGATTGGCTCCCCCGCGCGCCCTTCGACGCTATCGGCGACGCGCTGCAGCGCTGACGGCACTCTCGAACGTTCCGATGAGCTCTAATACGGCGCAGGAGAGCGCCGATCCTTGGCCTTTGTGCGCGGGCGCGCGTCGTGCGATCTTCGGACTAGCGTTGGTTCGCTAGCACCCAAGGTCATTGCACAGCGCACCCGAGACGGTACCGCCGTGTCCGTCCTGGGACGCGTTACGCAATCCGGGCCTAACCCGCGGTTCCATGCAGTCCGCAGCAGGAGGGGTGACACCATGCTTGTCGGCCTCGGAAGCGGTGCGGAGATGGTTCCCGCAGGGTCGCGAACGGAGCCCAGGCGGCGCAGGACGGGCGGCCCCTCGGTGCTTGTGCGAGGACGAAGAAGCCCCCGGCCGTGCCTTCTGAGCATTTTTGGAGAATTTGGACCGCTATTTACCGTGCTGGCAACGTGGGGCTGGCCGCCCGACCCGGTACCGCGGGTCGGGCCCGCACGACGGGCAGCGCGCACCGAGCAGCACTTCCCCGTGCCCTGCTATAGGAATCCGTATCGATGTCGTGATGTATACGTCTTCGTGAGCGTGGGCACACGGTCGAGGGTAGCCCTTATGCTGGGTCTGTCTTGTGCCACTGCTAGCGAAAGACGCCCTGCGCCCATTGCCCGTTGTGTAGTTCCGAATCCCAAGCAGTAGCGGACTGAATACTTGCAAAACAGTTGATTACGTTCGACACGGGTAGGATATGTACAGGACCCTCCGACAGACGTAACCGCGATGAGACGATAGGTGCTTCTACAAGACATGAGTCCGGCGTTCCGAGATCCTAACAAATACTTATGAGGTCAACGAATCAGAACACATGTGACATGAGAGCGAGCGAGGGCGTGAGGCGAGACAAGGCAGAGGCATGACAGATTGTATAACTACAGGGCTCCATGGGTAATACATTGACTGGGTGAGGGGTAACGGGGTAACTCTAAGGCTGCCACCGCCTGCGGTGGCCCGCGTTGCGTGTGCGGGGACGTGTCGGGGTCTCGTCCACCGAGGGCAGCATGCGCAGCTGTGGCTCCGAGGGTCCCGCGAGAGGCGGCGCGCCCGTCTCCCGCTGTGACCGTGTTCGTGCCGATGATCGATGGCGGTAGTGGCTCGCCGATGTCTCCCGACTGGTGGAAGCCTTCATGTTCTCCTCCGCATCGGTGGTCGACAATGACAGCGCGCGCCAGACCGCTGATCGGACGTTGGGTGAGTCCTCGTCGTCGCTCGCCCCGAGATCCTGGTCCTGATCGGCATCCACGAACTCGGCGTCTGACGGCACACCGTCGAGGTCTTGATCCATCGCATCCACCTCCGCCTGTGTCCGGGCGAGATCTTCCTCTTCATCGTCGTCGTCGTAGTCCGAATCTTCATCGTACATGCCACCGGGAGGCTCGCCCTCCCAGTCCTCGTCACCGTCGTTGCCGAAGTCCCAGACGTCGAGGACGGTGGCGTCCATGCGGTTGCTCGCCGCGACACACCATCGGCCCTCGAAGACGACCTGCCATACGCCGACGATACCGGTGAGGAGATCGCGTACTTGCGAGCCGTCTCTGATGTCCCACATCTTCAGAGTGCCATCAGAACCGCTGAGGACCTTGAACTCGTCGTGCTGGAAGCATGTGATTGCGCCGCTGTGTGCCGCTAGTGTGTGTCGAAGCTCCCCAGTATCGGGGTCCCAAACCCGGAGTGTTGAATCGGCGGCTGCAGAAACCAGGTAGGATGGGGATAGGCCGAGGAGCCCGACAAGAGAAGTGTGGCCAGCTAGGACGTGTTTGCACGATCCAGTTGCAAGGTTCCAAACACGAACAGTGCCGTCCATTGAGCCTGAACACGCTAGATTACGGTCGATGTCGAGGACTACGCTGTACACTGTTGACCCGGCCAATCAGTCCTCATTATCAGGGTTTGGACGTCATTCTTGGTTCGTACCTTTCTGTGTGTGGCCAACCAATACCCACTTGCAGTCTCCCGTGATGATATCCCAGATACGGACAGTACAGTCATAGCTCCCTGATACGAGTGTACGTCCTCGGGCAGCAAGCGCGCGGACCGCGTGGTCGTGACCCTCGAGATGAAGCTTATGATACGGGTTATCATCCACGTCCTCCTGCGGATTATGGCATTAGCTGCGGTCCTTGTAACCGTATCTGTAATACAACCGCGCACCTCGGAAGGGTCGACCTCGGTATCGTCAGCACCATAACATCTGTATTCTTCGTCCCCCGGTCTAGGCAACGTCCAGACGCGCAATGAATGGTCCCTACTGCCGGTGACAATGAGCGGCCGTTTCGGCCACTTCTCCCTGACCATGATGCCGTGCTCGTTCACGTAGTTTATCATCTCCGGCTTCACGATCGCCAAACATCGAACAGTGCTGGTGTGTCCGCCGAATACATGCGTGCAGCGTCCCGTCTCGAGGTCCCATATCCGGACCGTCCGGTCCGTGGAGCCACTGACTAAGGTGTTCTTCGTTGCCGCCAGCGCCCATACCCCGCCGTCGTGACCATCCAAGGATCGGATTAGCGTACCAGTCACAGGTGAATAGACATGGATCGAGTGGTCGTCAGAAGCAGAGATTATGCGGCCGTGCGAGAAGATGAGGCAAGTCACCACGGATCGGCCGTGTGCGGGGAAGGTAAGACGTTTCGGCTCCTGATTCGTGACCCATCGCGTATGTGTGAGATGTCGCGATTTGAATAGGATCTTGTAGGGGTGGGGTAAAGGTAGAGAGTTCGGTGCAGGGAGACCTTGGCCTCTTCGACGTGCCATGATCGCGTCGGAGAAAGCTATCTCAGAGTTGTGACCAAACCAGATCCCTGTACTCTTCAAAAGATCTCGCCAGAGAACAGGATCCGAATCGATGATTGCTCGCCACGATTTGGAGACCCGAGATGCGCGAGCCAAGTCAGAAAATGGCAAGAAGCTGAGGATGAGCGACACAAGTTCTGCCGGGAGGAGGGTGAGGAAGTCTCTTGCGAGTGTGGGGGTGAGGACAGAGTGGAGTGTGCGCAGAACAGAGAGAGGGGAGTGACGTAAAAAGGTTAGCAGGACATGTGACTGCAGAGGCGCGGGCAGGCTTGAAAAGTGTGAGAGTAGAGATGGGAGGGCGAGTAATGTCGTCAGCGACAAGTCGGGTTGTATAGGTGGTTGCGCCTGAGGCTGAGGGGAGGAGTGACCGCTGGGAGGTGCGGAAGGCCAGATGCTCTCGGGTGGTGGCGAGCCGTGTGGGGAAGGGAGGGGAGAGGGGGGCGCGGCGGTGTTAATGGTGTTGATTGGTGGCGGATGGCTCTTGGCTTTCTTACGAGGTGGTGTGTTCGTGATTAGACCGGGGATGGCCTCGATGCCCTCCATCATGTTCTCATTACTGTACGACCTCTTGCGGCCGTAGCGTTCGATCGCCTCCGCAAGACCAACCTCTGCCCTTGGTTCGGTCTCGTCGCGTTTGATCATCTTCCAGCACTTTCCCTCGACTATTGATTCCTCTTCTTGCATCTCCTGTTCGCCGAGCTCGCCATTGTGGAAAGTGGCACGCGCGCCTCCAGGGAAGACCAAGGGAAACTCACGCAGAGATCTTGGCAGCGTGGCATTGAAAAGGGGGTATTGCTTGGGATCCTTGGGTGATGGAGGAGCGGGAAGCGGGGGAAGTTGGATAGGCGCGAACGTAGTCGTCGTCGTTGTCGTCGTGACCACCCTAGGAAGGATTGCCACGCGATGAGCCACAAGCGATGCATCGTTCGAAAGAGAATCCTTACGTTGTTGTATTTACAGACGGTGCAAGATAGAGCGAAGGACGAGGGTTGGAAGACATGATGACGGACGAAGAGAATGCGCCCCGCCGCAGCTCAGAGCTAGGGCAGTTGGACGTGAAGCGATGAAACGGGCGCTAATGGGCGCGTCTCCCCGAGTGCCACAGCGGAGTCTGAACTCGCCGCCCTGTGCGAGCAGTCCCTTTCATTCTCCGACGCCCTGTGCTTTCCCCACCGACCCTGCAGCTTGCTCTGGTCGGCTCGTCATGTCCACAGCAAGCATCCTGTGGTAGGTGCTATATAAAAGGCGATCTACATTAACTTGTGTGCTGGCGAGAAGTGGAACATCCACAAATGGCTATTACTCACCTTTTCACCGTGTCTTGGTGTACGGGATTCTGGAATGACATTGGTGAGTGTATACGAACAATCCCCCCTGCGTGGACTTGGGATGTTGATACTAGCCAGGGACTCTCAGAAATGTATAGGTCCTGTGGCGCCCCTGCTCATGCGTGGGCTAGACTCCCAGGCAAACTAATATCTTCAGCCACCAGGTACCTGTCGCTTCGAGGTAGAACGCGAACTGCCTCACGAAGCTTTTCGACACGTAGCATGAGAGAAAGACCCTTCTGGAGCAAACGGACGGTGCTCAACCCGACTTCTATCCTCCCGTTCCTGCAACATCTTCGCAAGGCACTTTGACTGACTGCGCCCGGTAATGCCTTGAGCTTCACTTTTAAATAGGCGCAGCGTAATGACCAAATTCGCGCGTGGCCAATGGAGCATCGCCTTACGGCCTCCCGTCCTACTCCGCAGGGAGATAATGAATGACGGCTCTCTTCAGAGAGCACACTGTCGTGAGTTCGCATCGTCAGGGTGACGACACCACACGACGTTTCGTGTAGATTATCAAGTTTGCACTCCCACCTACTCTTCTGGCTTCCCCCATCTGCTCAACGCTGCTTCTAGTCCGCAAGGCCCTTCAATATATTTCACGTTGGATATAATACGTCGAGCCACAGCTAATACGATAATCAAGTTTAACAAGTTCTGTCGCCTTTCCAAGGTCTACAAGTTATACAAGTCGCAATGCCTCGTGTAAATGACGTGTACTGCGGATGAACTCTTCCACCGGCCCAACATGGTCAGATCTACCCGAGCCACCGTTGATATCGACGTCGGTACGGGCACCAAAGCCTGAGCAAACCGTCATGGGCGAAGGCACGGTCCCTCATGAGCACAATCTTGACCGCCTGCCTTGTATGGAAATCGCTCACCCAGCTCTCCAGCTCCTCTCCCATGCGCACATCTGCAGGCCGTGACGGTCGATCTGGTGGACACCACAACTCTTCTTCCCCTCGCGCCATTGGTCGCCCCTACTGATAACGGCCCGTCCGACCCCGTCGTGGAGGGGAGGTGCCTGGGTGAACTCATCGAGCTCAGAGTTATAGGTCCCGCGCGCGCCTCATGGAGAGGACGTAGTCATCGCTGTGCCATGGATGACATTCGCTGTACTCCATATGCACGCCATTGGGCTGCGCACGCTGTCGTCTGCAAGCATCTCGCGGCACAGGTGTCCAAACCATTCATTCCCCCCTCCCTCGGCCCCTGCTTCTGCCTTCACATAAGCTATCGGCTGCAGACGCCGCACGGCCGCGTAGGTACTCTCGCTCTCTGGCCTCGAGCCTGCAAACGCTCGAGCTGCATTCTTCGGCACATCCTGCGACTCTCTTCCGTGCCGAAGGCTGGCTCGCCTCGATCTGATAGAGCACGTTCTTGTCGATGCGTGTAGATTCCCGCAGATCTGCTCCAAGCTCGCGCTATTTTGCGCGAGAGGGCACCTGGGGGCACTAACATTGTCCACGTCGCCCATGCTTGTCACATTGAATCACCCGCATTCCGTCATATCCTTCCAGGCCCACAACCTTGCTTGCTCGCTCGCCTCCCCGCATCGGGTGTGTGTCACTGACTCTGAGAGAGGCGGGCATCCTTCGACCCCCGCCCTTGTGCACAGTTATTCTAGTTCGCGCTAGACGTGCTTCGCAATTAGGAGGCACAATGCAACAGCACCCTCACGCCGTGCCGACGGCGTGATTGGCTTTGGCGAAACCTGAACCTAGGACTTCTACGCCGCGTGAGAGAACGCGGTGAGAGCGCGCGGGCCCGTATTTTTCCTTGGGCGGCCAGAAAGCCGCACCTACGACTAGCTCAAGGCACAGAAGCGCCGTACGCTTCATGGGACCTCGGGCAGCACCCCGAGTTTACTGCTAGATGGCTTGAACGCAACGAGTTAGTGATAGCGTCAGCGTCGAATAATCAGAAGGATTAGAGTGGCTCATCGCATTCGGAGCCGGCATGCGAGCAACGAGGCAGCCCCTTGAGCACGGTCGATTGTTCGAACATGGTGTGCAGCAAGGTATACAAGGCGCCCGGTGGCCTGAGTTGTCCCCCAGCTCGGAGCGAGCACCAAAGCTCGCTCGCGGGTGACGTGATCCCATTGGCAGATAGACCACCCAATGCGCCGATCGTCCACGGAGGAAGAGCTAGCATGCCCGGGGTCGCCGCGGTTCGCAGGGCGAACGCATGGCGCGCTGAACGTGATCGCCAAAATAGCGGGCGTCGCGGCCGGGACCACTCTCCACACCTACTAGGACCCTGAGAGTGCAGCCCGGGCGTCCAGGCAGGACGCGCCGCACTTGCGGGGCACAGGCTTCCTTCGGAGCGGGTTGTGCGGTACTGGGCCGCCACAGGGCGGAGGTGCATCCATTGTACGGGGCGTCCCGAGTGGCACTCGGTGCGGGTACAGGCCATGCGGGCATGGGATGGGCATGCTGGAATTGAATACGGGCCGTCTCCATGTCGTGAGCTGGTGATACAATTCAGGGAGCGTGCCACCTGGACGCACCTTCTATGTCCGGGGGAACCGAGAAGGTGGCCTTTCGTTACCGTTCATGAGAAGGCGGGCGCCTTCTTGGAAGGACGAGACGCACTGAGAGTTGGCGGAGCTGCACGGTTGCACAATTCCGGGTGCGCTTGGTGATAGTGACGGGGTGGTAGATAGGGCCCCTCTAGGGCTCTCTGGACAGTACACAGTTGCGTTCCTTAAAGCCATGAGTATCACAAGACCAAGTAACGTTGTAGAACATACGGTGGAACATATGATAGGCTGTAGGGTAGAAGAGTCGGTGTTTAACTCCAACTCGGTCCGCTGGGTACCAGCTCCGAGGCTAAACCCGAATGACAACTCACCGGTATCTCTAATCCAAAGCCTCGTGATACTGCGACGGCCTGCCATGAATGATGACCTGCTGTGAACACTGTATGACCACCATGGTTCCTTGTTACGACACAACGGTGCCACCGAACGGGCGGGTGATCATGACGGAACGTCCAAGAGAAAGAGGCAGATGGTGCTCCCGTCCACCCTCGCTAAGAAGAGCCTGCTATTACCGAAAGCAATGTTCGAGCGTACACGCTCGGCGCCGCAACCGCAGGTGAACCGCGGTGGATGACACGAGTGGCGGATGCGCGAATCTTCCGTGCATATCACCGACCGTTCGAAGGGCTTCGAGCAGCGCACTAGTACGTAGAGAGCCTCCCGCTTCTTGATGAGCGATCAAACCACAACGACGGTAGGGCCAGTATAAGGGATATGCTGCCCTGTCCCTGTGGATGAATCTAGAGAGGGATCGTGGAATCAGATCGTGCTCGTCGAACGCGCAGAACAAAAGATCGGTACGTATCCCAACGCAAGGGAATGCGCGGTTGTTGAGCGGGCGGATGCACCGAGACGCGAACTGGAACGTAACGCAATGAATGCCTGCAGCTTCCGCCTCCTGGCCGGGCACGCCACAAAGATGACGACCTTGGTGGCGGTGAGGTTGCTATCATGCGACAAGGTCCCCTCTGCCCTTGCACAGGACGCGTCACGATCGCGGCGAGGGCCGTGGTGAACTCCGTGGACGAGCCGCACGACCAGTGTCGACGTCATCTCGCGACTGCCTGCCTGCCTGCAGGTATGCAGCGGTGAGAACGGGCCACGATCAGCCATTCAGACCGTATGGGCTAAGCTCGACGCGGGTATCAGCATATACCATATGGCGAAGGCATTCCTGAGAAAAAGGGACCCACGTTTTGGGAGAAGGCGGGTCGAGCATGTGGTGCGCGCGCGCGCGCAGAGTCACTCGGCCCTTATCGTCGCCGCACAGGAGAGATCGCCATGGCGCGCGTCGCGGCGAGGATGCAGAACAATTCATGTAACTGCATTCATTGCACTTCTGTGCTGGCGGCTCGGGTGCTGCTGCAGGGAGACGCGTCGCGATTACGGCAGTCTTGGACACGGCGACTGTGCCAGTCGGTCGGGATGTGCACTCCCGACGCCCAATGGGAAAGCCGAGAGCCTGCGTTGGGGAACGCAGCTTCTGATGAGATGGGCACCCGGCGGGAAGAATCTGACAGCGTTTGGTCGACGTCGGGCCACCGAGGGCTCGTCCGCAGGAAAGGCTGCGGGCGAGCTCGGATGACCTGGGCGGCATTCACCGGCTAATCCCGCGGTAAACTGGAGCACCCCCTGGATACGAACTGCATGAGCAAGCACAACAGACAAATTATGTGGCATATGGCGAACCAATTCAATACCGACCTTCTCGGCAGCTGAGGAAAGATGAGGCCTTGAATTTGGCGACCCATGACGGTCTCAGATGGGTAGTAATGGAGGAGAAAGAAGAGCGCGCGAGCAATGCATGAGAGATGCGCTCTGGATACGGACGGACTCGTGGACGACGGCAGGAGACGGAGGCCCTCGCAACCTGCGAATTCAATCCGAAAATCAGATGGATCCGCCTTTCCGCACGGCTGTGCACCCGCGCACGCTTACGCGCCCCGGCCCGATCATCCGCGGCAGCGCGCGTCCTGTTTAGGCAAGCGAACAAGAACGAACATACCCTCTCTTCCACCGCTGCGCGTCTATTGTCGCGTCCACCGCCTACGACAACGTTTAGCGGCGGGGCAGCAAGCGGAGCGTCGCAGACGACACCGGCGCAAGCGAGGCGATGCGATGCCTCTCCGCAGAAAAATTCCAGCAATCAATCCATCCCTGGAAGGTCCGTGGGTAGTCGAATGTTCAGAATTATTCCGAGAATGCAACAGCGGTCGCGTATCTCATGCTACAACGGTTCGCGTGTGCGACAGTGCTGCACCCATGACCGTCGACCAAGCTTTTCTCAAAATACTGTGTCAATGGTGCTCCTCAGGAACGTAACTACCCGGGTTCTACTACAAGCCGCCAGCCTCGCAACGCAGGAGCACGAACAAGGCAGCGGAACAACGCCGTCCCGACCATATTATGTGAAACGCCCCTCCTTCAATTCAAACCGTCTTCTCCGGACGACGCACAAGGCTGCTCGTGGTAAACGTCGCCGTCACCGTCGTCGAGCAGGCTGATCAGCGCCATCACGCCATGCGCTCTGGCACGCCAGCGGTACATCCGAGGCCCAGCGGCCTTCCGCCCGTCAGCGCACTCCCGACGCTTCCACAGACCTGTCAAGGCAGCATCCCGCGCGTCCAATCGCCCCCGCTCCTCCTCAACCTTCTCCCATCGCGCTCCGCGTACCTCGCCCGTTCACACTTCGCCCCACGCCAGGCACACCCATCCCGGCGTGAGCAGCACAATCACCCGCATGCGCGCGCGCAAGCGGGAGCTGTAGCAGATTGTTTGCGCCCTCCACATGCACACGCCCCCGGTTCGTGCACCATGGGCGCCCACTGCTCCCGAGATGCTCACCCGACCAACAACGGTGGGCGGTGGCGGTGCGCCCGGCTCGCAGGCACCAGGGATGCGCGCCGGCTGTGCGAACCGGGCGGGCGGGCCAGGAGGCAGCCGTGGCGCGCTGAAAAGCCGGCGGGAGCCCCGCGCCCCCAGGACGCGCAGCGGAGTCGCAACGCAGGGCTTGGCATGGCTGCACCGCGGCGGACTCGGCGGAGGAGGGCGTTGGTGCGGCGGGGCGTGCACGGCTGTGTAAAAATATCGACGCGTCCTTTGTCATGCGCGTGCGCGGCGCTGGGAGCAGCCCGCGCACCAGAGTTCGTGGGCGCATGCGTCAGCACGCACGCGCATTTGTCAGGCGGGCCTGGGGAGCGGGCTCAGGAGGACGCTTTCTGGACGTCTCTGGCCGTGCGTCCGAGCGCGAAGACTGTATGTGCTGCGGACCTGCGCGGAACGAGCAGTGCGAAGGCCGCGTTGACAGTCTGTGGAAGACGCAGTGCGGGCGGCGGGCGAAGGCTCCCCTCGTAAGGTGAGTAGCCGTGGTTCGTACCGGGCCCACGTCGCAGGGCCGCCACAGGCCTCGCTGGGCCGGCGAAAGCTTCCAGAGGACAGGGACCCGGCGGCAACTCGAGCAACGGCGTCGGAGCGTCCCACTCCCGGGCGTGCTCGAGCCTCGGGTGTCGACCGCCCGCGACGCCCAGCCGCGCGGTGGGTTCTGCGTGCCCGACCGAGGGAGCGGAAGCCCGCCTCCTTCGTCTTTTGGCGGCAGGCGCAGCACGCCGGTGGGGAGGCCGCTGCCATATGCAGTTCCGTCCGCGACTCCGCTCGCCCGGGAGCTGTGGGGTGAACACCGCGCGCGAGATGCGCAATACACTCGTGGGGGGCTTCCGCGCCCTGCACGGCGGCGGCGCGCAGCGCACGCATACACGGTACACCGCCTGCGGTGCAGCATCGCAGCCCGCATGATGGCGTGGGCCACGCCGCGCGAAGCCAGGCACGCGCGCATCAGAACGCGGAACGTGCCAGAACGCAGCGAAGCGCGGGCGTGCGCACGGCGCGACGCGCTCCGCGGGGTGCTCGCTGCAGTCGCTGTGCCAAGGTGGGTGCGCGCACGCTCGGGAGTCGGCTGGCGCGCCCTCCCGCGGCCGTCGTCGTGGGCTGCAGCCCGCGGTCGCATCGCCTTTGGCACTCCGCGACCCGCGCGGCTGCAG
Organism: Lenzites betulinus; assembly: GCA_022264855.1. Classification (NCBI taxonomy): domain Eukaryota; kingdom Fungi; phylum Basidiomycota; class Agaricomycetes; order Polyporales; family Polyporaceae; genus Lenzites; species Lenzites betulinus. Next base: position 375,604 of record JABYQU010000019.1, read on the forward strand.
TGTGCGCGCAGATGCTCGCGTCCCGATGCGGGCGCCTGCCACACCGATGTGGGGCGGTGGCGGCTTCGCGGAATGTATGCGTGGGCGCGCGGAAGACGGGGGCAGGCGTGCGGGGGCCAAGACACTGCCAGTGCATGAAACGGATCGTTTCGAGATCAGCCAACGGTGATGGACGCATTTGCCCATGCTCGTTGAATTCGTGCGCTGCCGTAAGATGCGCACTCTATGCGATCTTGAAAAACGCATATTCGGCTGCAGTTCGAAGGTACCTGCCTATCCAAACCGTTCTGCGCGGACTTCTCCAGCACGCATACGCAGCAGCTGGGTGTCAAGGCCGCCTTGGGCCCTGCCTTTATCCCAGAGAGACCGGTCAGATCTATTCGGTGAGAAGCACGACATCCGTACGCTGCGAAGCGCGCCCGCTCGTGACCCCGCGTCTTCTTCCGCAAGAACAATGTGCGGTCTCGGTCTGACCGCAGCGTCGGAAGCACAGGAAGCGGCGACGGTGGCGTCTCGAGCCCTGCGAGCCTCGACACACACGTACCGAACAAACGGGGCAGCAATTACGGAGGGCGCGCGAGCGAGCGAAGCGCGTAACGTTACCGTACATTGCAGACGGGGTGGGGAAGCGCGCGTGCGCAGCGGCGCGTAGCTGCAGGAACCACTCCAGCAGAAGCAGGCCTCATAGCCGACGGGCGCCCTTCCCGTCTCCCGACGCAGAGTACGTTTTTGGGGACGGCGGGGACTCGCAGGGTACGTCAATGGCAGATGACGTCGCACGAGCGTGAGCAGCGACGCCCGCCGTCCTCCCGCGTATTGGCACATTTACGAGAGCGGGCACGCGAAATTCACGGACCAGTTTCATAGCCTAAGTGACAGCCGTACGTGCGCATTGTCACAGTAACCGCACGCCCCGCGTGCTCGTCGAGGGAGGAGGGGGAGGGGGGACGCAGGTGGTGTCGCCTTTGCCTTGGGCGAGCGGTCGGTCCTTGTGCATTGGCGCAGCGATGCAGGTCGATGTGGTGCGCGACGTCACGGGCTTTGCGGGCACTTACCCGCGCCCTTCTTCGCCGCCTCGTGTGTTGCGCGCGGCGGGTCCGATGTAGGGATAGGATGTCGTCCTTCGGCGCCGCATCCACATCCACACCCAAAGTCAAAGTCAAAGTCACCGCAAACGTCCATGGGGCACGGTCAACGGCGACTCAACTTCAGGGTGCAGGTGAGGGCACGCTGCGCGGGACCGAGGGATCCCGCCGTCGGGCGCGAAGGCGAGCCCTGCGGAGGATCTTCGCGTGGTGTCCTGTGGCGTCGCGCATGCAGCGAAAGTCAGAGCCAACGTCAACGTCGCCGACAGCGTGTCTTCCAGCTCACGACCCAAAGACTCGGCAAATGACGCACTGCGCTGCAGGCTGATCGATGGGGGTTCATGTCCGCTGGGCGGTGCCGAGGGCCCTCGTCGACGACCGGCCTGTCGACTGGCGACCGGAAATGAGTCCCGCGTAGGTGGGCCTGCTGCACGATGCTCGCAGTGGCGGGGCATGCCGCGTCCGCGCTCTGGTCCACCGCTCGCGGGTTCGAGAGCCACAGCGTGACAGTCTACCGCCCGTTACCCATTTACTGCTTACCATCTCCTGGACTCGGATTCCTTCTGGATGCAATAAACAAGGAATATGCTGGCCCCATTGTGGACCAGGACCTGGACGTGCCCTGCGTAGTTGACGTGCTCATTGCGTGCGAATGTGCATGGGGGAAGGGAGGAACCAAACACGCGCGCGAAATGTATTGCAGCTGCATTCGATCCCGAAGCACCCGCAGCAGAGAATGGAAGCCGCGAAGGAGGCGAGGAGCGGTGCGCTCACGGGATCGCGCATCACAAAAAAGCTCGCAAATGCAGGTCGTCGGGAACCCGGGCACGGATCCCGGTGGAGGAGCGGGAGCTGGGGCGAGGCTCCTCCTCGCGGGTGGGGGACAGAGACGGAACGCGCACGACCGCCAGGCACGGCGCTGCCGGCAGCCCTCCCGCGCGCGGGGCGGGTGCGAGTCGCAGCTGCACGCGGCGCGCACGCCGGGAATAGGAAAGGCGGGCTGGCGCGTCTGCGTTCGCCCGTCGGAGCGTCGCATGCGCACGGGCGGTGGGAGTGGGAGCGTTGGGACGCCGGTGCAGCGACGCTGCGCGGGGGGCACCTTCGTGCCTGGGACGGCTGGGCCCTGGGAGCCCGGCGTGCAGGGTGCACGCACGCACGCACGGATAATAGTGGTGGGGAGGGAGGGAGGGGGTGGGCCCGTCCTCGACGGTCGGGAATAGCGCGAGCCGTGGGCGCGGGGGGCATCGGGCGGAGACGCGTGCAGTACACGTCCAAGAAACCTCGTTGGGGCATGGAATTGGCGCGGCGTGCCCGGGCGAGCGGGTGCGGCGGCAGATTGCGCGCGCGGAGGGGGACGTGGGAGCGCGTCGGACGCCCCCCTGCTGGTGTGCTTGCCTAGTCCGTCGAGGGCCAGCTAGGGGCTGTGCGCGGGCCTCCTGCGGCTGGCGGGCGTGTGGGCGCGCCTGCTATGAATGTCGCGGGCCATGCGGGGGAAGGCGCGCTGCGCAGATGCGGCCGCTGTGGTTCGCGGACGGCGCGCAGTGCACGTTAATGCAGGGCCTGAGACGGCTCTAGCACGGAGGCGAATCAGCCTGTTGAGCCGTGACGGATGGGCGTGATGCGCCTCTCATGCGTGCGGACCGAGAGCACGTCGGAGGCGGAGTGGGCGGTCGCGTATGACGCACTAGGGCGACATAATATGACAGTCTGTGTTTGGCAGGTCGACATTGTCAGGGCGGCGTGGGATAGCGAGGGTGCATGGATACGAGAGGCGAATGTGTGATATCCGGTGTGCAAGAGGGAAAGGAAGGGCAGGATGTTACGGCAAAGTCGCCGTTGCGGGGCGAGTGATCTGGATATTGTGTCGGGCGAGGGCCCGTGCAATGGATCAGATAAGCGTGGTCACTGTGTGATAGACATGAGAATGAGCGCGGGATCGCGATGAGGCCGCGGGGAATTGCGACGTCAGCTACGTAGGAAAGGGCGATCGAGTGAGAGAAGAAACTAGGACGAATAGGGCGGAAGAGACGAGATTGGCGCGGGCACAGGAATCAGGGAAGGGGAGGATATTGCGGGAAGGAACCCCCCGTATCTGGCGCGGAACCAGGGGAAATGGGCGGTGGGAGGAGTGTGTGCTCGCCTGAACGGGGAGGTGCGATGGAGGAGAAATGATGAGGGGAAAGGAGTAAGGAGAGAGTCATTGCGGGTAGGAAGCGCACCCGGCTGGGATCGCGATAGGCGAGGCTGAGAGAGCCCTGATCCACATTGGGCGCAAGGTCCGAGCGAGGATTGCTGGAAGGGGAAGCAGGTCGGGGTGGGAGAGGTGCAAGCGGACGGGATGGCAGCTGGAATTCGTCGGAGTTGTGTTCCTGGGTCGGCGTTTCCGCGCAGACTGCCGCACGCGCGTCCCACGGCGGTGTGCAACTGTCCCAAAGCGGGGCCGAGAGGGGGTGCGTGCCGGTCGCTGGCCGTGCTAGTGCGCGAGTGCCCCAGTGCGATCGTTGTGCGACCCCGCGCTCGGCGGTGGCGGCTGCAGCCTGGGGCGCTGGTGGCGGCGGGGAGGGCGAGTCCGCGAGCGTTGGCAGCCAGTGAGCGCGCTGCACGGGACCTCCTCCTCGCCCGGCCCGCCGCCCCGCAAGCAGGCGCGCGCCGGGGATTGGCTGGGGCATGCGGGGTTAGTCACCACGGGGGGATCAGCTGGGCGTCTGGGGGGCAGCAGAGTCCGGGGTGAGTGCGCTATGGGATCGCTCGGGCGTTGACACCGCCGCCCTCCTCGTCCTCCTCTCCTCCTGCCCCCATCTGCGAGCAGACCACCGCCCCAGCGACCGCCCCGCACCCGCCGCAGCCCCCCAAGCGCGCTTGGCCCGTCGTCCTACCCAGCCGCCCGGCGCACGCAGCCCGATTGACCGTGGCGCGCCTGCTCAATCGCAATCTCGTCAACCCTCAATCGGTCTCCGCTTTCGCAACTCTCCCATCCCCAAACTCCCCTTTCCTCGCCTCTTTCCGTTTCTTTTCTTTCCCAGCCCTCCCACTCCCTACCCGTCCCCTTCTTTCGGCCGCCCCTCCACGTGAGGTCCTCCCTCCGAACAAGAAAAGAAACCTGTACGTTCTATTAAGCTCGCCTCCCTCCTCCTTCAGCTCCTCCCGCCCCGTGCCTCTTCCCGCTCCTCCCCTCCCCCTCCCCCCGTACCCGCAGTCATGTCGCATACACCGCTTGCTTACCATGACTACTACTCTCCTCCTCAGCAGTACGCTCTCCACCCCGCCGCCTCCTCCTCGTACTCCTCCCAGTCCATCACCCTCCACCACCCCCACGAGCTCGCAATGGCCCACCAAATGCACCACAACCCGCCCTCGCCGCCCATCCCGATTGACCCGGCCCTCGCCCTCTACCCGCCCCAATATTACGGCTACCAGCAGCCGCACCAGCACATGCCGCCGCCCCCTCCGCATCTGAGCCTCGCCACCGCCCTCTCCTCTCCCTCCTCGCATGGCTCCGAGACCGTCGACACCCCTCCGAACGACACAATCTCCTTTAGCTCAAATGCCAATGGCAAGCGCCCTGCCTCGTCCAATAGCAACAACAATGACAGCCGCAAGCGGTCACGCCAGGACGATGACGCGGACCCACAGAGCCCCTCGACCGAGAGAGGGGATGAGCCAAAGGCGAAGCCGACCCGTGGTTCTCGGTACGCAGATCGTTGTTCCATATGGAAACCTTCCTGACATCTGCGCAGTGCTTGCACCGTTTGCCGACGTCTCAAGATGAAATGTGTTGGTGCAGAACATGGACCCCCATGCAAGCGGTGTCAGACGGGCAACCACGAATGTATCTTCGAGGAGTCCAACCGTGGCAAACGCTCAACCAAGTAGGTGTCTCAGCGCCGCCCTTCCGTTACTTCTGAGCGTTGAACAGTAGCCCCAGAAAACATGAGATCCTCACTCGGTCGTTGCGGAAGATGGAGCGGACACTGGATACAGTGCTGCGCTCTCTGGGGAACCCGAGCTTGGCATCTGGGATGCTCTCTCGATCCCCCTCGCCGACGACGCAGACGCAGAATACGCAGGCACTCATGAATACGCCGTCTCCCCCTGCATCGCCGGCGCGCCCCTCTCGGGTCTCGCACATCATGCCGACGTCGCCGAAGATGCATTCGCTGCCTGACAGCTGTCTAAATCCGCTAGGTCTGCTAGCAGAAGCCAGTCTCGCAAATCGCAGGGCACAAGCAGCCGTAAAGTCGACTTCTGTCGCCGAGTCCTCCGACGACCCGAAAAAGGTCGGCGTCGCCAGTGACGTTTACTTCAAGCCAGGTACGCCGTGTCTCCTATCCACCACCCCTTAGCCACCAACGTGCGCTTCTCAGGACCTATGACGATTCTGCCCCTTCGGCGACTTTACATCGAGCGGCAGGTGCAACCAGAGATGCTTAGCTTCGTCAGCACCGAAGAAGTTGTGGCTCTCTTCAAAATGTAAGTCCTCGTAATCCGCCACATGACCCTCGGCGAACGACTACTCGAGACTCACTGCGGACGTTGTAGATACTTTGATCATATGAATGTAAGCTCCAGCCATTGCCTCCGAGTAATTCATGGACTTATCCGGGGCTGCAGGTGCATTCGCCCCTTCTTGACCCTGAGTTCCACACGCCCTCCCTGGTGTGCTCGAGGTCGCCTTTTTTGCTCACTTCCAGTGCGTATCTCCGCTTGCCACGCCGTTGCCTGCCTGACCCATTCCACTAGTTTGTGCGGTGGCCTCCCGCTTCTACGAAGCGAGACCCGACTTGCATGCGAAATTGTCCGAGCTCGCGCGGAAACTCACTTTCACAGTCCCGGCCCGCGGCTACAAGTCAGTGGAGATCGTGCAAGCGTATCTCATCAACACGCTGTGGGGCAGCGGTCCCGTCCAGCGGTATGAGCAGGACCAGACGTGGATGCTCCTGGGCATGGCCATCAGGTGCGTAGCTTCACCCACACGCCCCACCACCGAGTCTCGAGCCCAAAACGGGCGGCGACGATCTGTGTCTGTTCTCCTCTTTGGCTTTCTCAATTCGCCGACGCGGACACACGCTGATCGCCATTTTTGTCTCGCATTCCCCACATGACGCCGACTTGTCCCCTCCCGCTTTCCCGACGCGCAGGATGGCGACGGACCTGAACCTGCACCGCCGGTCGACGGCCGTGAGCCCGGACACGCCGGAGGGCCGCGCCCGGGACCGCGAGGTGCACAACCGGGAGCGGACATGGATCTTCTGCTTCTGCCTCGACCGCTCTTTCAGCGCGCAGATGGGCAAGCCGTATTCGATCAAGGAAGAGTGCGTCCTCCTCTCTGGCTTTCGGGCGTTTCCGGCGGGTGCTGACCTGGCTTCTGGTCGTTTCCCCCTCCTCCCCCGCGCTTCCCTTCGATGATCGGTGTTGCCGGCGTGGCGTGCATCTCGTGTGCGTGCGGCGTGCGTCTCGACGGACATGATCGCGGACGACAGTTACATGATTCGGAACGCGTCGCAGTGGGCGCGGTCCCCGGCGGCTATTCCGTCCGACAGCGCGCTCGCTGGCTATGCGGTAAGTTTAAGGCGTTCCGCGTGGACTCCGAGGAGACGGCGCTGAACATGTGCTCCAGGACCTACAACGCATCCTGACGCGCAGCCTGGACCTGCTGTATTCTGGGACGACGAACTCGTCCGGGCTGCAGGTCGAGTGCGACTTCCTGCTCGTCATCAAGACGATGGAGACGCAGCTGCTCGCGTGGCACCACGAATGGGTGCACGTCCGCAAAGCCGGCCTAGGTCAGCCCCATTCCACACCCCTTCGTCAGCACGCATTGACCCGCGCTCCGCACCACTAAGCAGCGGAGAACGACCGCGTACAGAAGTACCGGCTGCTGATCGCGAACTTCTACTTCCACTACGCGATGCTCACGATCAACGCGTTCGGGCTGCAGAACGCGCTCGAGCGCTCCGCAGTCGACATCGGCCACTTCTTCGCGCGGTGCCACTCGTCCGCCGTGAGCTGCGCGCAGCTCCTGCGGGACGAGATGGGCCCGCTGGGCTACCTCAAGTTCGCGCCCGACTCACACTTCGTCATGGGCTCGTACGCCGTGCTCTCGCTGCTCAAGGTGCGCCGCCGCCGCCGCCTCCGCGCGCGCTCCGCCGCCTGCTCAGCACGCTGACACGCACCCGCAGCTGATCCGGCCCGAGTTCCAGGCGTTCCTCGACCACGAGCAGAAGACGGTCGCGATCGTGAACGACGTCGCGGGCGTGTTCGAGCAGATCGCGGTGAACCAGCTGCACACGCCCGCGCTGTACAGCTGCTTCCTGCGCGCGCTCGTCAGCGCGCGCACCGACGCGAACGCCAACGCCAACGCGGGTGCCGCGGCGGGCTCGTCAGCCCTGGACCACGCGCAGACGAACGGGACTGGGGAGGGCTCGAGCGCGGGCGCGGGCGTGCACGACGCGCACGCGCACGGGTACCCGAACGGGCTGCACGCGAGCGCATCCGGCGCGGGCGCGAGCCTGACGGCGGACGCGCTGCTGGAGAACTTCGCGTACAGCGGCGAGATGGGGCCCGTCGCGGACATCTCGACGTTCCCGCCGACGATGGCGCCCGCGCCGCAGCACGGGCTGGACGTGAACATGCTCTCGATGGACAGCATCCTCAGCGCGGACTTCTGGGACAGCGTCCTCGTGCCTGGTGAGTCTCCCCTTCCCCCATTGCCCTCCCCCCTCCCTCCCCCTCCGTCCTCCGTGGCGCGAGGGGGAGAGTGTGTTGGAGTGAAAGAGAGAAAGAGCGAAGGCTGACTGTGATGGACATGTTGGCGTCGGCGCAGGGTCCTCGCACGCGCTCGAGAGCCTGAGCGGCGGGTTCGTGTACGGCGCGGGCGGGAGCGGGCTCATCACGCCGCGCATGTGGATGTCGCCGCTGCCGTCCGGCGCGAACACGCCCGCGCGCGGTGGCGGCGGCGGCGCGCAGCAGGCGGGCGGGGAGCTCGGGCTGGACGTGCAGTTTGGCGCGGGGCCGGCGGCGCAGGGGCCAGGACAGCAGGGACAGCAGGGACAGGGAGCGGCGGCGCCGGAGGTGGGCGTGAACGCGTGAGGTGAGGCGGGCGTGGACGGTAATAATCCTCCTATTGGTCATTCAACTCCAGAGTTACATGTTCATGCTTGGTATGAGATCGCATATATAGGCTCGTATGGTCGTCATCGTCGTGTTCTGTAGAAATTATATAGTGTATATTTCCTTGTTTTACATATGTGGTAGGCCTGGGGGCGGCGCGCCCTTCGCGTTTATCCGCGCTCGCTGTATATACTAAATAGTACATGTGTCTGTGTCTGTAACCAGAATCCATCGCACGCTCCGCTCCGTCGTTTCCTCCGCGTTCTCCAGCTTTGTCCCCCAGGTGGTTAGTGACCGGCAACTGTGGTGTATGTTCCTACCACACAATTGATCGAGCACACAAAGCCACAAACCACCCACTCACATATACATACCTCATACGTACGTAGTAAAAAGTAATCCCCGCGCGCGCGTCCCAGATTCCCCACGCCCGCTCGGGCCCCGCGCCATCCGGCGGCGAGTCCCGCACAGCCGATCCAGTCGCCGTCCTCCGCGCCCGCGTTTCAAGTCGCAGCTCGAAGTTACTTTGGACCCTGTTGGCTGTCCGCTGGCGGCTGAAGCGCGTTGTAGGTGCTTGTGGGTGGACGCGCGCGCGCGCGAGGGTGCCCGGCGTGGCGCCAGGCAGGGAAGCCCGCGGCGCGATCGCGAAGCGCGCCCTGCTGCCGCGTAGAAGGTCGTCCCGGATTGGCTGGAGGGCGGCGGGGACGCGCCAGGTTCGGAGCCGATCGAGCCTGGCGGAACTTAAGCTAGCTTTAAAATTAAGTACGATGGCCTTGACGCGTGCGTAAAGAGCGCGTTCTCGTTGGCCAGCGCGTATGCCTCCGGCCTCTTTCCAAGTGGCTCGTTCTTGAGAAGGTTGAGATTTGCTCGGCTCCTCGGCGCTGGGGTCGGGAACTGGGAAACGCGGGGAACGCGGAACGCGAAGGAAGAGGGAACATGCACACTGCAGCACAGCTCTGGCACAGCGTCCCGGGGCCAGCTGCGAGCGCCGATCGTGAGGCGGTGAACGAAGGAAACTTCAAACACGTCGACCGACCCTGCAGGCCATATGCATGGGGAGCATCTGGGAGCGCGAGGTGATGTGGATTCCCCGACGCTGGGGATGCGCTGGCTGTTCCCGACGACGATCCCGAGAGCTGATCGCTGGCGCAGTGGATTCCGGAGTGTGCGCTCGCCGAAAGTCGTAGCGTGGGGCGTCCAGTGGGCGGAAACCGAGTACTACCGGTGTATAGCAAATTGGGCGAAGAGTCATGTATCATAGCGAGCGCGCCCGAGACCTCGAGTTGATGCAACATCGTCCGAGACGACTATGAGTGAATTCGCCCAGACAACCGCGAGCTCAGCTCTCTCACTGCGGACGAGGGATAGCAAATAACAGCAGATGGCGCAGTATTATTTGCGTGATTACGACTCGCTACTACGGCTATACAGGCCAGAGAACGTTTCGGAGGCAGAGGCCTGTGATGATCATCTGGAACTCGAGGTATATATCATCAGTAAGGGCAAGACGATGTGCGCCACCAGGCGTTGCGCATCCAGGCTCTCTCAGTGCCATACTTACCACCATCCTCGAGCACTGCAGTCGTTGCACGCTCTTTATCCACCACCGCACTCACGCAAAAACATGAGGACTACTTCCTTTGGAGCTCTGGCAACCGGCGCCGTCCTTCAGGCTGCTCGTACGTCACTCGCGCCTTTCCTCATGTATTCACGACTGAGCAGAATTCGGCCACAGTTGCTGCAGCGCAGACGTCGCTCTACATCCCCGGCTTTGACCCCCAACCCATCACCGCCGACATCGAAGGCGTGGATGCTCAAGGCCGCACCACCTGGCGCCTCGGGCCCGCTGGCCCGAGCGGGGTGCTCGAACAGCCCGGAGGCCTCGTCGGCTCAGGTGGGTACACCACTCTCCGCCTCCGCTGCTCGCGCTTATTTTGAATGACGCGTGCTCGTGCTCACAGCCACCCTTGTCGCGGACGCGACCGAGGCGCACCTCGTCTACGCCCTCACCGGCGACGTCCCCGTCTCGCTCAGGGAGGACTGCGTGATCGCGGACGGCATCGCGGCGTGCTCGGGCGTCGCGTCCATGGCGGGCACGGCGAATTCCATCTTCATCACCGAGACGGCGAGCCCGTTCGAGGTTGAGGGCGCGGCGGCGAGTGTCACTGCCAGCGCGAGTGACTCTGGCCCCCAGCCCACCGCGAGCGACTCTGCCACCCAGCCCACTGCGAGTGGTGCCTCGGCTACCAGCGGCTCAGGCTCCTCGACGCCCACCGCGGGCTCTGGTCTCTCCTCTGGCCCTTCGGCGACTGCGAGCGGGTCGGGCACTGCCAGTGGTGCGAGCCCGTCTGCCACAGGGAACAACAACGGAGTTGGGAGGATGGAGTCGTCGATGGCTGTTGTCTCGTTGGGTCTCGTTGGGCTGCTTTCTGCCTTCCTCCTTTAAGGACGGGTCATGGCTTGGTAGCTTTGGGACCGCTACCTTCTTTCTTAGCACGCGCGCGCAAACTTGCAGGGCGCGTCCGACCTTGTCTTCTCCCCATAATGAACGCGTCCCGAATACAGGCCTTGGTAGACGTTTAGCTCGACGCGGACAAGGGCACGCGAGTGAGGGACCGTGACGAGTGTGACACAGCGCGTCGGAGAGCGCGTTGAACGCGTTTGGCGCGCCGCGCTAGTGCCGCGCTTCGGATGGCCCGACGGAAAGTGGAAGGTTCGGAGCCGATCGAGCCTGGACGGAACTTAAGCTAGCTTAAGTACGCCGTACGATGGCCTTGGCGCGTGCGTAAAGAGCGCGTTCTCGTTGGTCGGCGCGTACGACCTCCGGCCTCTTTTGCAGCTTGCTCGTTCTTGGGATTTGCTCGGCTCCTTGGCGCTGGGGTCGGGAACGCGGGGAACGCGGGGAACACGAGTGTCGACGCGAAGGAAGAGGGAATATGCACAGCTCTGGCACAGCGTCCCAGGTTGTTTGGCCAGCAGCGAACGTGGCGGCGCGTCGATCGTGGAGCGGTGGAACGAAGGAAACGCGTACGAGTCGACCATCTGCGAGCGCCACTGCAGGTGATGGGGATTCTCCGACGCTGGGGATGCGCTGGATGTTCCCGACGCTGATCCTGACAGCTGGGTGGTATAGTTGGGGATATGGGTCGTGAAAACGAGCGGGGGAGGAGTGGCCTGAGGGAAGGTCGAGAGGAGAGGTTGGGGTCGGGAGCGCTGATCATTGCAGTTCAGTGCGCGCTCACCGAAAATCGTGGCTTCGGGGCCTCCAGTGAGCGGAAACCGAGTACTACGGATATATAGCGAAGGTTGGGAGGAGTTATGTATCGTAGGCGAGCGCGCCCGAGACCTCGAGCTGATGCGACATGACCTCGCGACGCTCATGAGTGAATTCGCCCAGACAACCACGAGCCCATTTCACTCACTAGTACTGCGGGTCATACAAAACTCGAGGGATAGCACATAACGCCTGAGCGTCCGTGGCAGTTCCAGTGGTCAGGAGGCGTTTAAATGCAGATGGCGCAGTGATGTTCGCGTGATTATGACTCCGCCCGACGGCTACACAAGGCCATGGCTGGCCATGGCCAGAGAACGTTTCGGAGGCAGAGGCCTGTGATGATGGGGCCTGGAACTTGAGGTACTATAACATCAACTGCAGGCCAAGACGATTTGCGCCACCGGGCGTTCCGCATCCCTCTCTCCTAGTGCCATACCACCATCCTCGAGCACTGCAGCTGTTGCACCTCTCCCCTGTCGCTCTTTTTCCACTACCGCACTCACGCAAAATCATGAAGACCACTTCCTTTGGAGCCCTGGCAACTGTCGCCGTCCTTCAGGCTGCCCGTACGAAACTCGCGTCTTTCCTCATGTATTCACAACTGAGCAGAATTCGGCCACAGTTGCTGCAGCGCAGACGTCGCTCTACATCCCCGGCTTTGACCCCCAAGCCGTCACCGCCGACATCGAGGGCGTAGATGCTCAAGGCCGCACCACCTGGCGCCTCGGGCCCGGCGTCACAAGCGGGGCCTTCGACGAGCCCGGAGGCCTCATCGGCTCAGGTGGGTACTAGATCTGCTCTCCGTATACGCTGCCCGTCCTGATTTTGAATGATGTATGCTCGCGCTCACAGCCACCCTCGTCGCTGACGCGACCGAGGCGCACCTCGTCTACGCCAACACCGACGTCCCCGTTTCGCTCTCGGAGGACTGTGTGATCGCGAACGGCCTCGCGACGTGCTCGGGCGTCGCGTCCGCGGCGGGCACGGAGGAGTCCATCGTCGTCACCGAGACGGCGAGCCCGTTCGAGGTCCAGGGCGCGGCTGCCAGCGCCAGCGCGAGTGGCTCTGGATCCCAGCCCACCGCGAGCGGTGCCTCGGCTACAAGCGGCTCAGGCTCCTCTACGCCCACCGCGGGCTCTGGTCTCTCCTCTGGCCCTTCGGCGACTGCGAGTGGCTCGGACACTAGCGCGAGTCCGTCTGCCACGGGGAGCAACAACGGGGTTGGGAGGATGGAGTCGTCGAGGGCTGTGGTCTCTTTGGGTCTCGTTGGGCTGCTTTCTGCTTTCTTCCTCTAAGGACGGGTTATTCCTGGACTACGAAGTAGAACAGGTCTTAGGGCAAGAAATCACGCTAAACGTTACGGTCACATCACGCCAATTCGATGTAACAGAACGTCACGGACACCTTCGCCCAACTTGTCTCCGGCCAAATTTGCCCTGTCAGTCAGTCTTGTCTTGCAATCCTTGTTTCGTTTTTCTTTCCTTTCCTTGGCCGTACACTTGGCCGTAGTCCAGGTTTGCCCGGAGGGCCTTGTAATGGTTCAGTGGTAGCAGTGGGTGTAACTGTGTAGTTATCCCCGATTGGCCCGGGGTATGCCGGGCCGTGACTTCTACAAAGCTTCTTGGACCGCTGCTTTCATTCTTAGCACGCGCGCGCAAACTTGCAGGGCGCGCCCGACCCTGCCTTCAACTCTTTACGATGAACGCGTCCTAAAGATAGGCCTTGGTGGTCGTTTGGCTCGACGCGGACGCGGGCACGCGAGCGAGGGGGCTGTGACCAGTGTGACAAAGCGCGTCGGAGAGCGCGTTTGAACGCGTTTGGCGCGCAGCGCCGCTGATGGCCCGACGGAAAGTGGAAGGTCTTCTTCGCATCGCTGCCTGTAAAGCCACCCTTCTAGCCTTGACCGTCATCCCCCCTTCCCTGCTCCATCTAATTTCTGCGCGCATATACTCACCCACATCCTCCACCACAACTTACTGCCAGCTCAGCCTTTAGGTGAGGGCTAATTACTCCAGTCTCCGACATCCTCGGAGGGCACGCGCAATCCCCTCTGGATGCCAGAAGAGTCCGCGCTGGACAAGCTAGGCAACCAAGTGCCTCCCCGACGCGCGGCGGCGCGCAAGGCCTCCAAGCTCGCCGCCGCGCAGCTTGGGAGCTCGGACGACGAGAACGACGGCGGCGGCGTCACCTTCGGCGAGCCTTCCACTCCCCGGAGCGCGGTGAAGGTCACGTATGGTGGCAAACGCAAGTACAAGCAGTCGCCGTCCGTGAAGTCGAGTCCAGTTCCGCATGCTGGCCCGTCGCGGGCACGCCCGCGCTCGAAGAGTCTGCTCGAGCAGAGCCCGAAGAAGACGAAGAACGAGGCAGGGCGCGGGCGGGGCGGGGGTGCGTCAAGAGGGCGTGGAGTACAGCCGCGAGCCAAGAAGACGCGCAGGAGGTCGGTCTCGAGTGCGTCCTCCTCCTCCAGCGCGATCTCCGAGCCTCCATCCGAGGCGGAGGCACCCAAGCAGGTTACAGCGCCCTCCAAGACTCGCAGTGGTGCTGCAGCAGATGGCAAACCTACGGCAAAGGCTACCGCAGCCGGAGGCCTCACGGCGAAAGAGAAAGCTAGCAAGAAGCGACCTCTGTCTACCTCGTCTTCAGGGAGTGCGGGGAGTCTGCTCACGCCGCTTCCGTCGCCCGAGATGCAGAAGTCACCCGTCATGCGCCAAATGCCTGTCCTCGCTCCGCGGCTCGCGCGGCAGTTCATGCGCTCCCAGTCCCATGCGGAAGTGCTCATAGGGTCGAAGAAGAAGAACCTTTTGAAGCACACCAAGTCGTTTGACCACTTCTTTGAACTGGACGAATCGTCGGACGACTCGACTGTCGACGATTATGATATAGGCAGTCTCGTGTGGGTCAGCATCGACTCCGAAGGCAACCTCAAAGATGTCGACGCAGAAGATGCCGATACGCTTTGGTGGCCTGCCAAGGTATGTTATGCTGAATTCTTGTGGTAGGGGGAAAGCTTCTGACTACGGTACAGGTATCGCTACCGGTCCCGTGTATGCGCGTGTCGCTGCTGGGAAATCCTCCAGGTCACAAAGAAGTCGGGCAACGACAGCTCACGATCCCTGACCCCTCTGCCTCCAATGTACGCACTATGCTGCACAACGGCCGCATTCGCTTCAGCGACGCGGATTACAGACCGTCCAGACGCCAGTCACTGCTCTCTTCTCCGCGCAAGAAACGGAAGCTGGATGTCGATGCTGCGTGGCGGGACGCACGCGACCTGATGATTCGAGAGAACGGTGGCGACCCGTCGGGCATGCAAGCGTCCGGACAGTCCTCGAACGCTGTAAAGCGCAAGCCGAACCCGTTCCCGTCCCTCGACACCAATTTTGCCAAGGGGAAAGGAAAGGGCAAGGCCCGACGTAAAGACGGCGACTCCGACGATTCGCTCTCGCTTTCGGACGAGGACGACGGTCCGGCGGAGTTGTGGAAGCCCGAGCGTTTATGGCGAGCTCCCTCTGCCAATCCATTGCTGGAGCTCCCGGGAGAACTGGTGCTTGCGAGAGAGGGTCGCGCGCGCACGCAGTACTGGCCGGCAAAGCTGCTCGACTACATCAAGCCCAAGAGCTCACGGCAGCGGCCGCGATATCGAGCGCTCTTCTTCGACGGCACGATAGTAGCGATCGAGCCGGACTGGTTTTGGACGACGAACGACGAGGAGTTCGCGACGTGCAAGGTGTGTGAGCGTGCTCGCGTTTGTGCCGGGCATGCAGGCTGTCTGTGTGAACGGAGGGGGGTTGCTGACCGGTGACCATCACGGCGTACATAGCTCGGCGAGTCGACGGGGAACTACGGGCTGGACAGCGACGTGGATGACGCAGACGACGACGGGAACGAGGTGGTGGACTTCGACCTGCCCTTCACGCCCTCCGCCGATGCAACGTTGCGCGCGCCCAGTCCACTCCCCACGCTGCCCCCGCCCGCGCAAGAGGTGTTCGAGTACGACCTAGAGCTTGCGGAGCAGTTCGAGTACGTCAAGCCGGTCCTCGCCGCGGCGCTCGAGGGCACCTACGCTCCCGTCGAGCCGCGCCACGAGGGGTTCATGCGCGGCGCAGGCGCGCGGCAGAAGGTGCTCAACGAGGTGCCTCTCCGGGGGAGCCTGAGCGCGCGCGACAAGGAGGAGCTCGCGTACCTCGTGCGGGCGTGGGCGCGGCGCAGGGCCCGCCGCCGCGCGCTGGGCGTGAGCGTGGACTACCCGCCAGACAAGCTCTACCCGCCCACTGGCACTGACAAGCGCGCGCCCGCCAAGGCGGCGAGGGCCGCAGCAGCGGGCGAGGTTAACGGACAGGTGAGTGCCGTCCGGGGGGCGGTTCGTGCGCAGGGGTGGCGGCCCAGAGCGTCATGCGGTGCTCACGGTCGTGTTTTGGGTGCGCGGGACGGGCAGGACGGGGGCGCGGATGACTCGGACGGGGAGAGCGTGCTCACGCCGACCTCGGACGTGTCTGGCGGCGACACGGAGGTGCGTGCGGGCTCCGGTTTTCGCGGGCTTCCTGGAGCGAGTCGCGAGGGCTGATGATGGTGCCCGATGGGCCGGATGTTGCAGCCGCTAGCTGCCTTTGATATGGAGCCGCCGCCGTCGTCGTTTGCGGTCACGGAGGTTGAAACAGATGTGGGTGGCTTGGCCCCGGGGTGCATTAACCTATACATGCTCACCGGCGGACCTGCGCTCTGCCAGGATGACGAACGGGCGCGGGGCGTATCCAAGGACAGCGCTGCACCGCAGGACGTCGTAAACGGCAACAAGTGGCCGAGCACAATGCAGGAAAGTCTGGGTAGCGACGATCTGCAGCTCACCGCACAGAACTCTGCGGCATCCGTGGTACGCCATTTCCCTCCTCCGTCAGACTGAACTCACGGCTCACTGACCCTGTAGGACGCCCGTCCCGAGGACGGGGTCACGGCGGCAATCGATCCCCTTGGCGCAGTGGACAAGGAGCCGGTGGCCGTTGAGTCATCCTCGCAGCGCCCCTCCCCACGGAGGACGTTCTATGACCTGGACGCCGTGGAGAAAATAACGGTCGGTTTCCTCTGAATTTATTTTGCGAAGGTTATTCATTTGCATCGGATCCCCAGTACTGCGACAACGTCCTCTTGCGCGAGGCGATTCTGCAGCTTCTTCTTTGGCGTACGGGCCAGCGGACCGTCCTGGGGCTCCTCTCCCCCGAGGAAGAGGAGCGGCTGCACGAGCTCGCGCTCGAGGAGGGCGAGAAAACAGACTGGGTGCACGATATCATCCGCTTGCGGCAGGCGGCAGAGCAGACAATGCTCCCGACACACAAGGGCAAAGGCAAAGACAAGGCAGGGGTGCCCGCCCCGGGTGTGCGTGCGCGCACGCGCAGAGGCGCATGATTGGCCCGTCGAGCTTGTGAACGGGCGGTACGGCATTGATTCTGCCAGTGCATCTGCGCGCTGCCGTACGGGCGGGGTTGCTCGGCAACTTACGTGGTTGCTACCTAGGCTGGAAGATGACGCAGGCCCAGGACGAATTGTTGGAACTGGCCATGGAGGACGGCCGGAGCCCCGGAGACGGGGAATGTATGTACGGTAGGGACCGCCGCTATGTCGGGCACGGCCCGTTGCTTGTTTCTGATAATGACATGGACACGATTGTGCTTTACACCTGCACCGTCACGCACGATGCCCCAAGCTACAGGTCCTGCTTATCGACCACCCGTGCACGCGCCCTCCGTGCCCGAAGCCGGGACCGGACAGCGACGAGAAGCAACGCCAATTGCAATGCCATTGCCACCCCGCGCAGCCGGTCCTCCCATCCCAACGCACCGCACCGCTGACAATACAATGACATACCCCCAAACTCAAACCCGCCATCGGCGCGCTCGATCAACGCATCCCCCCTCCCGCGCGCACCCGTCTCGGGCTCGCCACGCGCCCAGGGCGCACACCTCCAATATGCCCATACCCAGGCGGGCCCGCGAAGACAGCCTGCTGGGACTAGCACGCCGAACCCCCCAGCGCACGCGTGCGCGCGCGTTCTCGATCTCCAGGCTCCCGCGGGGACGCGCCCCCGTCCCCACAGGGCCACAGCCCCCACATAATTACGATCTGCAGCCGGGGCGGCGTCGCTCGCGTCGCCGTGCAGCCCGCTCCAGCAGCCCCGGGACGGGAACGCATGCAGACGCAGAGTCAGGCAAGTGCGGCTCAGCACCCGTCGACGTGCGCGCCGCCCGCTCCGGGGGCTCTCACGTCCCCCACGCTCGACGTTGGGCCGCTTCTCGAGCATATGGCGCGTGCGCGGGCCCCCAGCTTCGGACACGAAGCCGCGAAGGGTCGCGCCGGCATGTCGCGCGTGCTTGCGCCGCGGTAATGAGCGGAGGGCCCACGGCGTGCTTGCGCCAATCCGCGGGGTGGGCCCTGGTGGCCTGGCGAAGAGCTTTATGACCGTGGGTGGGTGCCGGGCGTGCCTGGCGAAGAGCTTTATGACCGTGGGTGGGTGCCGGGCGTGCCTGCGGGGCGACAGGCCGTAATTAAACTTGAGCTTGGGCTTGAAGACTGCAATGGGGCCCGCCGGGTGCACATTGCAAGCGCGAAGCATGCACCTATTCCCGGTGGTGGCCCGCGTGGCGATCTACGGCGAGGGTACGCGATGACGGGGGCCCGCGTAAGTAGCGGCCGTCGTACGCGTCCGATTAACTAGCATGGGCATATATACTTAGTCTACATAACGACATGTCCCAACAACAGTCACAGTCAATCCGGGGCAATAACTATAGGTGCAGGCGGCGGGCGGAGGCAGGAGGCCCGGTCGGGGGGACGCGGCCTGCGTGCGTCATTTGGGCTCCAAGTCCGAGGGGAGTGGTATCGATGTTGGCAGCAGCAGGGCAAGCGGTTTACTCACTCCTCATGGAAGGCGCTTGGTGGTGCATACAGACTGCTGCTGGCCGAGCGGGACATCCCCTGACGCGGCGGGAGCGTTGACAGGTTTATGTGGGAGCTATTACGGGAGCGCGACAGCAATGACGAGACGCTGCCGTTGGACACGATGCTGCTGCCGTCCTGCAGGCGCGGCGACCCAGGCACGAACGCGGTCGCCGTGCCGTTTGGCGCGTCGTGCGGGTGTGGGACGAGTCCGCCCTGCGTCTTCTGCACGGGGTAGGAGAAGGAGCGGTGTGGAGAGACGCGTGCGGGAGAGTACTGTCCAGAGCCTGAGCGCGCGGAGGACTCTCGGCTAATAGTGAGGGGGGATGGTCGAGGTGCACGGATGCCGAGCGAGGAGGTGAGGCGATTGAGGGGCGGAAGGAATTGAAGGGAGATGCGGGAGGGGGAGGGGGAGGGAGGCGGGCCGCCGGTCAAGGACTGGCCTTCTTCCATCATGTATCCTTCGGCGAGGTACGCGCGATCTCGCTTGTTGACGAACCGCCGGACAGTGCTTCTAATGCGGTGTCGCATTCGGTAGAACACCATGCAGAGTAGTGTGACCGTGCAGACGTAGAACAAGAACGCGATCGGCGAAAAGCCGAGGGAATGTCGCCTGAGGGAGGATGGCAAGTGATGCGATATCTTGTCCTCGAACGCGTCAAAGTCAATGAATGGCGGGCGGATGGGCTTGACAGGGGACGTGGACATGTCGGGGATGTTTTCCAGAGGATCGACGATGGGCAGCTGAGCCGCAGACGCCGCGGGGACCTCGCTGCTCGCCTCCTGGACCATCTTCCCCAGCGTCCAACTGATAGCAATATCTCCGACGGTGTCCATCGACTGAAAGGTGGGTCGCCCGAGGCCCTTGTTCTGTGCCTGAGTCGCGACTTCATTCCCGTCAGTGGTGACGTTTCCGCCCGCGTCCACGATGCGCGGCATCCCGATGCCCTCGTGCAAGACGTTGACCACCCACGCGGCCTTGAAGCATTGCATCTGTAGCCGAGGGATCTCTACGTCCAGCCCCCACTTGCCGGTGTCTACGACCACGCCGCCCTCTTCAACCTCGCCGTCTCCGCCCAGGTGACCCTGTTTCCGCGCCGACTCGTGATCTTCAAGTACTCGAGGCCAGTCTTGTGAACAGAACTCCGCTGCGGCGCGCTCGTACTGGACGACGTCGTAGGCACCTCCCAGTCCGAAGCTCTGTTCCGTCGAGTACCAGTACTCCGACACGCCGATAAAGTTCGACGCGTTGAAGTCTATTGGGGGGACGTACACGCCGTTAAACAGACAGTGTGAGTCCGGACAGGGAGCGTCCTTGTTCAGGAGCGGGAGAGTTTTCTGCAGACACTGCTCGAAGGAGCCCGTGCCGACAAACTTGTGCGCCGTCTTCGCATGTGAGGAAGCGGTTTCTGGTTGTACGGGTGTATTCGTTAGGACGAGGTCTCTCGGCAGACAAGGATCGTCGATGTGTTCCGGCACGTCGGAGGACAGCGTACGGCTAGCCTCGTACTCGTTGATCAGTTGGCCAACATAACGTTCCCGCGCCTGGTTCGTCCCATAGCCCAGCCAGGTAGTTACAAACACCTTGTGGTGGATGTTGTTCCCGTCCAGGAGACGCAGACGGACGTCCATGAGGTTCTGCGCGCGCTCTTGCTCCTGTTTGCTCGGCTCGAACGCGATTTGCGTGGAGGCTCCGCCCATATCCAAGAAGCCATAAGTTAACCGCTCCTCCTCGGACCCCTTGAAACCGTCCATGAGATAGTTGACCGCTATCCAACCAAAGATGCCCTCCTCTTCTCCCGTGATGATGCGGACGCTGGAACCACACGGGCCGGCGGCGGAGGGATCGTCTATCCTGAAGTTGGAGTGGAACTTCAGGAAGTGGCAGGCATTTTGAAGGACTTCCGCTTGTTTCTCTGGGGTGAGGAGGCGCATTCCGGCGGTCGCCAAGAGAAAGAGAGGTGTCTCGGGCTGAAGCGAGGGCGGGATGTATTCCCTCGCGTGCTCGAGTAATGGTCGGAGGTACTGGTCAATGCCCTCGACATTGTCCGCGAAGGAAGACAAGCCTAGATTATATTGATATGATCTGCCGTGTACGAGAGCGCGTACTCCAGCTTACCTGGTTCGACCTTTATCGACCATTTGTCTCCGTCCTCCGTGCCTTTGCCAACCTGCGGCAAAACATGTAAAGCGTCACCGTTCTGCTCTTGGCGCACAGTGCGAGCGTCCTTCCAGCTGTATATCTGAAGACGCGAGCCAGAAGATCCTGCGTCTATGACTATTCCAAAGCGGCGCGAAGATAGCCATGGATCAATGACGGTAGGAGGCGGCATGAACCAACATCAGCGGACCCAGAATACCCAGCTGTGCAGACGAGAAGCACTATGAACACAAGCGTTAGAGTAGGTACGGTCGTGAGGTCGTGAGCAGGAAACGTGGCGGTAGCGCAGGAGCTCGTGGCGTTGATAGAGTGAGTGCGAGAAATGCGGATGGATATTCGACGCAGCGCACTCACTCAGCGCGATCGGCGCGTTCTTCCCGCGTCCCGCGCCCGGTGGCTGCTCCTTCTCGACTCTGTCTTCGACGCCCATCTCGACTACTGTGTGCTCAAATTTGTCTCTATTCTTGTTTTGCGTGTAACAGGGGAACATAAAAGTGACTCGCTGTAGTCAAGGGTGTTGGCGCGCTCTTAGAAATGGTGCAGAGGACGAAAACTGAGGGTGTGTGCAACGTTTTATACACCCCGGATCAAAAGTGTTTACGAGAATCAGGCCCTTCGCAGGCTGAGCAGCTCTTGCGGGTCACTTCAGGCATTGCTGCCGAGCTCATCAAGGCGCACGATGCTGGTCAAACCGTGTCTCTCAATGAACTCCGGGCGAAGATGAGCAAGAAGTACGGCTTTGGCGGCGTCCCGCGGCTGGTGGACATCATCAGTGCGATCCCGGACGACTACAAAAAGGCCTTGTTGCCGAAGCTGAAGGCGCGACCGATTCGTACCGCCAGTGGAGTGCGTGCAGTACTCCTAGACCTTACGAATATGCTCACCGAGGCATGAAGATTGCAGTAGTAGCGGTGATGTGCAAACCACATCGATGTCCGCACATTGCCATGACCGGAAACATCTGCGTGTGCGTAGGACAACTGGTGGTAGCTGATGACCCACTGACCCCGCCTGCAGATATTGTCCAGGAGGTCCCGACTCAGACTTTGACTACAGTACCCAGAGCTATACTGGGTATGAACCGACAAGCATGAGAGCCATCCGTGCGCGGTACGATCCGTACGAGCAGACCCGAGGGCGGGTAGAGCAGCTCAAGAGCTTGGGGCATAACGTAGACAAGGTTTGTCGGAATCGCCGCCGCATTGACCGCCCACGGACCCTCATTGCTGCGGACAGGTCGAATTTATCGTGATGGGGGGCACGTTCATGAGCATGCCGGAAGATTACAGGAACGCCTTCATCGCGCAACTGCACAACGCGCTATCCGGGTACACAGGGCTGGATGTAGACGAAGCGGTCCGGTAGGTTGTACGCATGTTTTCCTGCCCCCTTCTTACTCAATCTCGGTCTCAGCTATTCTGAATTGAGCAAGTCCAAGGCGATCGGCATTACGATAGAAACACGGCCAGATTACTGCCTGCGCCCCCATCTGAGGTAAATGCAGCCCTTCCCTGCACTGATCCCGGTGATACTGACAGGACCCGTAGTCAGATGCTGCGATATGGCTGTACGCGCCTGGAGATCGGCGTACAGTCGGTGTACGAAGACGTCGCGCGTGATACGAACCGCGGACACACCGTGCGCGCAGTATCAGAGTCATTCCACTTGGCAAAGGACGCAGGGTTCAAGGTCGTCGCACACATGATGCCGGACCTGCCCAACGTCGGCGTCGAGCGTGATCTCGAGCAGTTCAAGGAGTATTTCGAGAACCCCGCGTTCCGCAGCGACGGCCTCAAAATATACCCGACGCTCGTCATTCGGGGGACGGGGCTGTACGAGCTCTGGCGAACCGGCCGGTACAAGAACTACACGCCCAACGTGCTCGTCGACGTGGTGGCCCGCATTCTGGCGCTGGTGCCGCCCTGGACACGGGTGTACCGAGTGCAAAGGTGCGCGCGGAAACAAGCTCTATTAATTCGCTTCGGGCTGCGCGGAGACGCTGAGCGAACCGCCCGCTTTTAGAGATATCCCACTTCCGCTCGTCACGAGCGGGTGCGAGAACTCCGGGAACCTGCGCGAGCTCGCCCTGAACAGGATGAAGGACTTCGGGGCGGAGTGCCGAGATGTGCGCTTCCGCGAAGTGGGCGTAAGTCGCGTTGTTGCCCCCTCCTCCGTCTCCGCCGCGCGCGCCCGTGCTTATTTGCTTGCCCATTTGCGCCGGCGCCATCTCGATCGCGCTCGCGGTCTTGCGCACCGCTCTTCCTGTAGATTCATGAGATCCACCACAAGGTCCGACCGGAGTCCGTCGAGCTGCTGCGGCGCGACTACACCGCCAACGGTGGCTGGGAGACTTTCCTTTCGTACGAGGACCCGGAACGGGATATCCTCATCGGCCTACTCCGGTTGAGGAAATGCTCGGAGGAGGGCACATTCCGTCCGGAGCTGGTCCGGCGTGAAGAGGGCGGATGCAGCATTGTCCGTGAGTTGCATGTGTACGGTACGGCGGTCCCCGTACACGGGCGGGACCCAACCAAGTTCCAGCATCAGGTATGCCGTCCAAAATTGTTCAAGCGATGTCTTATTTTGAACTTTACCCCGTAGGGCTTCGGGACGCTCCTCATGGAGGAGGCCGAGAGGATCGCTAGGGAGGAACATGGCAGTGTGAAGCTGGCGGTAATCTCTGGTACGTACCATACTCACAACGATATTTCTTCTGGTGCTGATTGGTCGACGTAGGCGTTGGCACCCGAGACTACTACCGCAGGCTGGGCTATGAGCTGGACGGGCCGTATATGAGTAAGTCGCTGTTGTAGAGTACAAACTGATTGCTGTAGTATTACATGTCCGTTCCGTATTGTATCAGTCCAGAATCACGTACGCTCCCGTACCCGCACACATGCTCAGCTCGCGTCGTCCGCCTCCCCGTCCCCCAGCACGAACGTCTGGAAGTTCGGGAACACGAGCTCGTCCTCGACCGTCTTGCGCACGACGTCCTGGATGAATCGCTCCACGCGCGTGACATTCTTCAGCACATGCTTGTCCGCCTGCCCAATCTCGCTCTCGATGTCTATCGTGGGCAGCAGCCGCTGCCCAATCGGCAGCGGCTTCCCCGCGCGCGCACCCGCCGACCCCAGCGCGTCCTCGTCCGCCTCGGTCGGCGTGCCCGCGCTCGACGGCGTCCCGCGCTTCGGGCGCTCGCCGCCGAGCGGGCCGTACGGGTCGAGCTCGTCGACGACGCACAGGTGCACGCGGCGGCGCGCGCCCTCGTACGCGACGACGACCTCGCCGTCGAACAGCAGCCCGGTGACCGAGAGCTTGATCGGGAGCGACATGAACATCGGCGACGGGTAGTTGATGAGCAGCGACGTGGTCAGCGTGATGCGCAGGTTCGCCTGCCAGGTGATGTGCATGTGCAGCTGCAGGTTCGGGTGCTGCGGCGGGCCCGGCGGCGCTGGGCTGTCTTCTCCTGCTTCTTCGTCTTGCGAGGGCGGGGAGGGGGAGGGGGAGTCTGGGAACTGCGCCGCGCGCGCGCTCTCGAGCCGCTGCAGGTCCCGGCGCGCCGCTATGGACGGCGGGGGCGCGGCGGACATCGCGGACATCGCAGAGAGGTAGAGCGAGGGCGAGGGGTACGACGGGCGCAGGTCCGCGAGGCTCGTGATCGCGGGGCTCCAGATGTCGCGCGGGGAGCGCAGGAACGGCGTCGAGTGCAGCATGTCCATGCCCATCCCCGGGCCCATGCCCATGCCGTAGCGCACGTGCGGCGGGAGGAGGTGGTACGCGGGCCCGTCGTCGGTGCCCTTGCCGCGCACGGCCTTGCGCGAGACCCACTCGAAGTCGTCGTCGTCGGACAGCTCGCCCGCGGCGGTTGCGGTGGCCGTGGCGGCGTTCGCCCCCCGCGCGCCGTCCGCGTGCTCCTCGTCGTCCTCGTCGTCCTCGAGGAAGTCGCGGTAGATGTCGCGCATGTCGACGAGCTCGACGTTCGGCGCATTGGTGCCGAAGTCGAAGGAGGCGACCTCGATGGGCCCTATGAAGGAGGGCCGCGTGGTGGTGGCGAGCTGTCGGTTGATGAGGTCGACGAGCGTTGCGGCCAGAGACGAGTCCAGTCTGTTCCAGTCAAGGTCTATGGACATGGCATGTGCGACGGCGGGCGAGGGGAGAAGGAATGTATACTAGCACTCGCAAGTACTTGCTGAAAGTGTGTGGTTGCAGAGGCGCCCATAGCTGTACCTAAGAAAGTCTCACCGTGACCGGATCCAGAGACGCCGATCACGAACTCATTCCCGCTGCCCGACGTGCGACGAAAAGCCTTGAGCAAAAAAAGCCGAGGCTTATGCGTATTACAGCGAAGCCAAATATCGTAACTACTCTAGGTCTCGTACTATCCTACGCCGAAATACGTCCTAAGCAGACATGGGAGGGAGCGTCGTGCGTAAGGCACCAGGATAGTTGTGCGAGGAGTGCTCGTGATGATGATGGATGGTGGGGGGTGATGGAAAACAGTTCGAATGTCTACTACGGCAGGCAACGGCTTGGGGGGTATATCATGCATGCCGGCTCAGGAGCTAGACTGGTCATAATAAGCTAGTTGTATATTATTGCCGCCGGCCGAGGTTATGTGCGGGGTGCAGCGGCGAGCTCTGCGGGGGAGGGGGCGTAGGGATGGGGGAGGGCGTCCGCGAGGGGAATGGCGAGCCGTATGGCGCGTTCAGGTAGCGCGTCGTGTCCAGGGTCTGTCCGAAGTAGGGCTCCTCAGGCTTCTCGGTGCTCGCGCGGCCGAGGGCCGTGGCGAATGCGCGCGGGCTACCGAACGGCGACGCCTTCTTCTTGTCCGGGGGGAATTGTCCCAGGATGGGCGCATCGGGGCTGATGGGCGTCCCAGGGAAAGAAGGGGGTTGCGACTTGCCGGGCATGACACTCGTGATGGAGACGAGCTCCTTGCCGGGTGGCTGGTTGTACATCCACGTTGCAACGAGGACGACGCTGGAGCCGATGACGAAGGATGGGGTGATGCAGAACCCGAACAGCGCGACGGAGGCGAGGAACGACAGCACGATGGATAAGCTGGTCGCAAACCCCTTCAGGATGTTGTCCGAGTATTTGATGACAATAGCCGTGATCAGGCCGCCCAGCACCTGGATGCTGACCGTTGCCCATGCCCAGCCTCCAAAGTTCCGCAGCAGATTAGCCCAGAGGCCGCCGTGAGCAGGATGGTAGGTGTTGAAGAAGAGGGGGAAGATGGCGGGGGGAAGTGAAAATAATGATAGCTGGACGTTACGGACCCAGAGATCCGCTTTCGAGTTTTTGAGGACCATCTCGAAGTACACTCCAGCGAGACCGGAGGTGAAACACGCCGCCGTCACCGCCCCGAAGCCCTTAAGCGGGCTCATGATGTGAATGTGGAGCGGGGCAGAGTCGTGGGCGCTGCCAACCGGGGTGTTGGCGGGCATGTCCCTGGTACCAATGGTCTGCAGCTGGACAATGGCGACGCCGGCGGCCAGGAAGCAGAGTGAAATCCATTTCGAGGACGAGAGCTTTTTCCGCAGTAGAGCTACGGAAAATGCGGCCGTGGTGAGGATTTTCATTTGGTAGGTGACCTGGAACGTTGCGACCGGGAGGTTGCTAATCGCCACGAACTGGAGCGAGTTTTGCACGACGTAGAGGAGGGCCGGGATGGACAGCTTCCAGCAGTCCGGGCTGAAGATCTCCCGGCATACCCTCCTGAGCGCGAACCACCAGCCTGCGAAGCCAAGGACAGGTGCGTCGGACGCATAGGCAACGCGCAGGAACGCAATGACGAAGGATATTGAGCCTTTGAGCAACTCGTTCAGGAGCACAGCTGTAGCGGGAGAGTAGGCCTGCGCCGCAGGCGCGGACACCCGAGATTGATGCATGACGATTGACAGAGCAGCATTCTGGACTGCGAGCGTGACCAGACTAGCGCGAAGTGGTATGAGCACACGGAGGGATGACGAAAGAGGCGAACGGACGTACGAGACATATTTCAACGGCATCCCGCATATTGTAGGCCCACTGTTCTCCGCACCAACGCCGCTCCCGTGTGCCGACGTGGGCGAGGGCAGGGGAGAAGTGTTGATAGGTGTCAAGACGGGCGTCAGGCGAGGACTTGAGCGCGCCGACGGGGGCCTCGAGAACGCAGGATCATCGAGCGAGACGGCCGAGGCGTTGCGGACCTTCGGGTATGGACGATGGTAGACGTCTGGCGAGGACGGGGCCGACATGCCGAGTGCAGCGAGTCTGCGGGTGGGGTGGGCGTCCATGGGAGCTCGCTCGCGAAGGTCAGACGTGACGACGAGCCAGAGACGGCAGGGGCCGCAGCGGACAGCGAGGGGGCGTCGTGGTGGGCGCGGGGGGTCGTCGTCGTCGTCGTGGACGGTGGAGGAAGCGAAGGGCGCGGGCGACGCACGCACTCGAGCCCGAACGAGGGTCCGTTCACAGGCGCTTGCCGCTTCCAGGCGTCGGTTTTCGCCTCCCCAATAGGCGCCCGCCGCACCCCCCTCGCCAATCATCATAATCAATTTTCCGCGCGGCTCCGATCGTCTAGCACGCGATCTCCACTCGACAAACATGCTGGCATTCTTCTACGACACATACGCAGCACAAAATACACGACCCGTGCTTACCGCCGCGCAACACCGCCGTGTACACCGTGCGCAGCTGCGTGGCGCGCCTACGCACACCCAACACCGTCGGCGCCCCGCCCCTCTGCGCGCCAAGTCCGGAGCTAGCTACTCATCCAGGAACTTTGAATGTCACGATAACTGCAGGAGGCACAATCAGACGATCGTTCACAAATGATTTGATGAACCGGAGGAGGCCTCAGTCTCGCCTTTCACTCTCCAGCCGCACCCGACGCATGGAAAACGTTGGTGAACCAACCCTTGCAGAACACGTCTGCGACGTCGACAACCGAGCCTGCGGCCCAATCGCCCACGCGCAGCGGTTCATGCAATGTGGATGCGTTATGTTACCAGGTTTTTCTTCATAGGCCTCCCCGGTTCATCAAGACGGATGCAGATGGACTCACAAATAGATGTATTGCCCGAATGTCATACAAGTAGTAGACTACGAAGCAGAATGTAGATGATCCCCAGGTGATCCTGCGTCCTAGCCTCTCAACCAGAGGGAGAAGCAATCAGCATAGATTGTTTTTGAGACATCTGCTTTCTTCTTCGACGCTTGTCTGGGCCGTCCAACCTACAGAGAAGCAACGCCCGCGAGGGCAAGCAAAGGACAGGACAGCAATTTGACGTCGTGGTTTGGAGAACGGTCGACGCGCGCGCGTCGCTTTATATACCGCGCCGAGAATTTTCGATCGGAGTCCCAAAACATCCGCTGGCTTCTCTTCGGCGCTAACGGTAAGTCACTTGCTAGCGCACAAGTTTCGGAAAGCTGGTCTTCATGGCTACTCCGCCTCCCTCTCAGTTCGCCGCCCTCCTACGGCGGTCGAAATTCGCGACTTTCGACCCTCATATCGGCCAAGTCTACACTGCGTACGATGGCCACGCTGCGCGCGGAAACTTTGGCTTGAAGCGACCGCTTGCCCTTCGCCGGAGGAACGCACACATCACCGTCCGGGATATCGACTCGCGAGAGCAGCAGACGGTATGGCACAGTGCGGAGCAGCAGAACAGGTGGATCAAGATGTGGGACGAGACAGGAGCCACGCCAACGACGCACAAAACTCAAAGTCCATGGCTGGAGAGGCTGGGGTGGACGGGCGAGTTCGAGTTCACGATGGACTCCGACCTTATAGAGAAGCCGAAGGACACCGAGAGCGCGGAGGCGGATGAGCAGGTGGTGAAGAAGACCTTGGCCACGCGCAACCTCGAGTCCATGTCGGACAAGGAGTTCGACTGGTACCTCGAACACGTTAGGACGCTCCGGCCTGCCTTCCGCGAATACCTCGAGAAGCACGGTGCACCCAAATACAGGGGAGACTCCCTTCTGGTGCGGTCTCTGAAGGATTCGAACCACGACTTCCGGGACTTCCTCGCACACAGGGAGTACCAGGAGTACCATAGCCCACGTCCTCGTAACATCGAACAACGCCCACACCGCTACGCGGGTCTGAGCTACGCGCGCGGTACCCATCTCCAAAACGAGCTCATCCTCAAACCTCACATTGGCCGAGTGCTCACGGAGGAGTTGGACAAGGGCAACCACATCGTCGCGACGGCCGGGATCACTGCGAAGATGCCCATTGGCGACCGTGGTACCGATACGGCCCCCGTCACCACATTCCGCGTCACCCAGGTCACCCTGGACTCCGCACCGGCCACTGTCGGCGCCATCCCGGAGGGCCTCGAGGGCGCAAAGCTGTCCGTCAAAGTGAGGGTCGACTCGGACGAAACACGACACACAAAGGAGAACCCCTACCCTCCCGGGTCGAAGGAATACATCACGCACGTCGCCGCCATCTCACGCCCGGTGGGTATGCACATGCACACACCTAAGAAGGCCAGCTTCGATGCCCCCCTGACCAAAACGGTGGCCGCAACGAATCTCCTCGGCGCGTTGCGGGGTATGTAGAGGGTCGCAGTTATAGTAGATGCTATGCCCTAGGGCTTTCATAATTCCACAAGCCGTCGTAATGCTTCCACTACGTTCCCGTTTGCTTCAGCGAGGACCTTTTCTGCCTGAGTGCGCGGGATCTCGAACTCCTGGACCTAGACTAGGCTATAGACGTCGGGTTTGGAAAAGGTGTAAATGCACGTACGAGTAGATCGATGTCCTCCGCTTTGTAGGAGCTGGACGGGGCCTTCGGGGGTTTGGGGTAAGGCTTGTCGAGTCGAAGAGTACGACAAGCCTCCTCTAGCTTGCCCTTGGAATATGAATGGCCATCCAAGAACTACATGCGGGGAGCCCAGGTAAACATTCGAGCCAGAATACATTCCTAGGGGAAGACACTGTACGTACGTTGGCAATGACTTCTGGTTCTGGTCGACCGTTGCTCCGTATACCAGCCATCGGGGATGCAGCAAGTTGAGTAGACGCCCAACTTTACGGCGGAGGTCGTGCAAGGCACGTGGAAGATAACCATGTGGCGCCCACGTGGAATATCTCATCCCGACTAAGCAGACCACAGAACGGACTCGCGCTCGTCCTGCTTGTTTCCTGCTTCTCATTCCATACTTCTGTTCCTCCTTTCTGCCTGCTTATCATGGATACTTTCGAAAACTTTCAATACGACTCTGCCTCCTCATATGGAGGCCTCAGCATTGTAGACGACACCTCGTCGGTTTACACTGCGAATACCACCAGCCAGAGTAATGTGCCGGATCTAGAAAACCTGTCTATTACGGACGATCGCTCTTTCACCTCCTCGCCTAATGGACATGCGCACCGCGGTCACGGCAACACGCCCAGCAGGTCCTCAGTTGACGAGGATTTTGACGCGGTTTTGGACGACTTGAAGGACGAGGGACAAGTTGATTTGCCGCCGCACGCCTGCAGGTGAGTCAACCTGCGGTAGCGGCCTGCTTCCCCGCTAACAATAACACCTCACAGTTACTGCGGCATCCATTCACCCGCGTCTGTAGTCAAGTGCCTCATCTGCTCCAAGTGGTTTTGCAATTCCAGAGGCAACACGTCCGCGTCCCACATCGTCAATCACCTCGTCCGCGCGAAGCACAAGGAGGTCATTCTCCATAGCGAGAGTCCCCTCGGGGAGACCATTCCGGAATGCTACAACTGCGGTAGCAAGAATGTTTTCATGCTCGGGTTCATTCCCGCCAAGAGCGACACGGTCGTGGTTCTTCTCTGTCGGTGAGTGCAGCTTTACGTATGTCCGTCACGCCAGTCGCTGACTATACCCAAGGCAACCGTGTGCAGCTGTCTCCAAAGACATATCGTGGAACCCGGCGCTCTGGGCGCCCCTCATCGACGACCGGTCGTTCCTGTCCTGGCTCGTAAAGCCTCCGAGTGAGCAGGAGCAGCTCAGGTCCCGCCAGATATCCTTCCAGCAGATCAACCGCCTCGAGGACTTGTGGCGCGAGAACGCAAACGCTACCCTTGACGACCTTGAGAAGCCGGGGGTAGACGACGAGCCGCAGCCCGTTATCCTCCGCTACGAGGATGCTTACCAGTACCAGAACATCTTCGGGCCGCTCGTCAAGATCGAGGCTGACTACGACAAGCGTCTGAAGGAGTCGCAGACCCAGACGGACATCACCGTCCGCTGGGATCTGGGTCTCAACCAGAAGCGGGTCGCTTGGTTCTGCTTGCCTAAGCTCGAGAGCGGAGAAGTGCGCCTTGCGGTCGGGGACGAGCTCCGCTTGAAATATAACGGGACTCTGCACAAACCTTGGGAGGGCGACGGCCATGTGGTCAAGATTCCGAACAGTGAGTTGTGAATTAATACCATGTCGTGCTATGAGCTGACTATATGCGTCTTAGACGTCTCGGACGAGATCGGCCTGGAGTTGAGACGTTCGGAAGGCGTCCCTACGGAGGTCATGCACGGGTACACCGCCGACTTCGTGTGGAAGTCTACCAGCTTCGACCGGATGCAGTTGGCGATGAAGACCTTCGCTGTGGACGAGAAGAGTGTCAGCGGGTATATCGTAAGCGTCCATCTGCCCGCCCACCATATGACAGACTGTTGATCATCGCGTCTGCAGTATCACAAGCTCCTCGCACACGAGCTGGAGCCGCAGGTTCTCCGAACCCAGATGCCCAAGCGGTTCTCTGCCCCCGGGCTACCCGAGCTTAACCATTCCCAGATGTTCGCCGTCAAGAGCGTGCTGCAGAAGCCCCTCAGCCTGATTCAGGGTCCGCCTGGAACGGGCAAAACGGTCACGTCCGCTTCTATCGTCTATCATCTGGCGAAGATGAACCCGGGTCAGGTTCTCGTCTGCGCGCCGTCTAATGTGGCCGTCGACCAGCTGACGGAGAAGATCCATGCGACCGGGCTGAAGGTTGTGCGGCTGAGCGCCAAGTCTCGCGAGGCGTTGGACTCGTCGGTTTCTTTCTTGACTCTCCACCAGCAAGTCGCCAACAACACGACCCACGTCGAGCTGCAGAAGCTCATCCAGCTGAAGAATGAACAAGGAGAACTCAGCTCGAATGATGAGCGCAAGTACAAGACGCTCATCCGCCAGTGCGAGAAGGAAATTCTCGGCATGGCGGACGTGATCTGCTGCACATGCGTTGGTGCCGGCGACCCGCGCCTCAGCAAGCTGAAGTTTAGGACGGTGCTTATTGATGAGGCGACCCAAGCGGCAGAACCCGGTGCGTACATCTTCCTCATTGATCACTTGGTGGCTAACTGTGGGAAATAGAGTGCATGATTCCGCTCGTCCTCGGATGTAAGCAGGTGGTCCTGGTTGGAGACCATCAGGTTAGTGCATCGAGCACAAGGTCGCTGTGCCGTTACTGACATCTTGTGAATAGCAACTCGGGCCCGTCATCATGAACAAGAAGGCGGCCCGCGCAGGGCTGACCCAGTCTCTATTCGAGAGGCTGGTCGTCCTTGGCAACCGCCCCATCCGTCTACAAGTGCAGTACCGCATGCACCCGTGCCTGTCCGAGTTCCCATCCAATATGTTCTACGAAGGCACTCTCCAGAACGGCGTCACCGCCCCCGAGCGGCTCAGGAAGAATGTCGATTTCCCATGGCCCGTCCCGGACACGCCCATGTTTTTCTATCAGAATCTGGGCCAGGAGGAGATCTCATCGAGCGGGACGTCGTTCCTGAATAGGTGGGTGCAGTGTTCATTATGCGTTACGTACATCCGCGCGGGCGGGTCTGACGTTCGGGATTAGGACCGAGGCGTCTAATGTGGAGAAGATCGTCACCAAGTTCTTCAAGTCTGGGGTGGTGCCTAGCCAGATCGGGGTCATTACCCCGTACGAGGGGCAGCGATCGTACATCGTGAACTACATGCAGTTCAACGGCTCCCTGAAGAAGGACCTGTACAAGGAGATCGAAGTCGCGAGCGTCGACGCGT
This sequence comes from Lenzites betulinus, assembly GCA_022264855.1. Classification (NCBI taxonomy): domain Eukaryota; kingdom Fungi; phylum Basidiomycota; class Agaricomycetes; order Polyporales; family Polyporaceae; genus Lenzites; species Lenzites betulinus. The sequence continues at coordinate 408,130 of JABYQU010000019.1, forward strand.
TCCAGGGCCGGGAGAAGGACTATATCATCCTGAGCTGCGTGCGGAGCAACGAGCATCAAGGCATCGGCTTCCTGAACGACCCCAGGCGGCTGAATGTTGCGCTCACACGTGCGAAGTACGGCGTCGTGATTCTCGGGAACCCGAAGGTTCTCAGCAAGGTAAGATCCATTTGCGTTAAGTCCGGTGGTTGTCATAGGGGTCTAATTGACGTCTCAATAGCACCCGCTCTGGCACTATCTCCTGACGCACTACAAGGAGAAGAACTGCCTGGTCGAGGGCCCGCTCAGCAACCTGCAGCCCAGCATGATCCAGTTCAGCAAGCCGCGGCGCACGCTGGTCAAGGCCATGGACCAGTTCCGGCGCCATGAGACCAGCGCGAGGGATTACCTCGGCACTGGCGGACTGATGAGCGAGGGTGCGTCCGAGGCATCCGAGTGCCGCTTCTTGACGTCAACTGACATTGAGTTCATATAGGCCGGAGATCCGGGACTCCCAGCCGCTTCGATGCGAGTTTCTACCGCACCCACGATGCCCTGGGCTACATTCCTTCCGACGCCCAGTCCCTGCGCTCTCAGGCGACATACTCCTCCGGCCTTCCCATGTTTGCTGCCACCGGTCCGTTCGGCCCGGGGATGCAGCGCCAGAATGGCGCGAAACGGAGCACATATGGCAGCTACGCAAGCTCCATCATTTCGCAGGACGCTGGCCCAGCAGGCACGGACACCTCAAGCGTCGTTGGCAGTGCGGTCGGCGCATCCGATCGCCCTGGGGGCATGGCCTACTCCCAATCTGATAGATTGCAGCGCCGCTCCTCCTTCTCCTCGACCGCAGGCACCTCGGACATGGGCAGCCTCTCCCAGTACGACTACAAGTCGCAGGACGATGGCACCGATCTGGACGACATGAAGTCGCAGTACACCGGCACCCAAAGCGGCGTTACCGTCTTCTAGTCCCGCACGAGGGATGGTCGTCAGGCGAGCTGCCTTTGATGGTCTGCCTTCCCCGGGTTATCAGCCCCCGCGGCCGAGCGGCGTCCCCAGTGCTGCGCGCCGCCGCCTCGCATCTTGGATCTACCCCTGTGGTTGTCGCGCGTCTGTGGGCGCCGATTCGCCGCTGCGGCCATGCCGCGGTAGCGCGGGTGTCCTGTCGCCACCCGTCCATCTGGCCTCCGCGAGCTTCTCGGACGCTCGCAGGGGCCGCCCGCCCAGTGCCTCAGCCCGTTGGCCTGATGATGGGAGTGATTGATGCGGGGCAGCAGTTCGCCTTCGACCCTCCAACCTGTCGCGCCCGCCCGTCAAGACCGCTCCTTCTTGTGCCCTTCCGCATGCCTACCATGTTCGACCCAGACCCGCCGTGTCTCCCCACCCGCTCCGTAGTAGCGCACGTCCGCGTGCAGTGTATGCATCGGTGTACGTATGCCAGGATACATGACGACTCCATGCTGTGCAATATATGTGTGTATGATGTCTCTCGTACAATCGTCCGATCTGCGCGCGCCGGTTCTGGGGGAGAGGTGGTCCGATGCCAATGCTACAGTGGGGGAGGCGCATGTGTGCATGTGATGGCGGCAAGACTACAATGCGACATGTGTACGTGCTCGACGAGATCTGGGGTATATGATACAGTTTGTGCGCGCGCGCACCGCCGCGGGACGGCGGGCTCGGGGCGGCAATAAATAGACAACAGCGACGACAGTGACAATAGCGACCAGAGCACCCTAACGCCGTAGGGCGGAATTCGATATAGTACAGTAAGTGGTAAATCGGGGGACCGGGGTTCTGCGGACCGTCATAGATGGAGGGGGCGCGGGGACTGCTGCAATAGTGGGGATATGACACAGGGGAGACACAAAACGGGGCAGGGTGCGCGCAGGCATAGCCAAGCCTGCGCCGCTTGCGTTCAGGCGTGTCCGCGGTGAGACGCGGAGGACTCGCTCGAGGTATCTTGGGCGCGCGAGCGGCCGGATGAGGATGAGGAAGACGATGCGGAGACAGTCGGCGCACGGCTCGCCGCGCGCGCAGCGGGCTGTGCGCGGGACTGCACAGGCGATAGACGCGACGCGCCGCTCGCGGATGCGGCGGTAGACGACGCAGCGGGCGAGGGCGGCGGCGGCGGGTAAGCGGAGTGAGAGTGGGCATGGTGGGCATGATGGGCATGAAGCGGGGGCGGGGGCGGGGGTGCGGGCTCTACACCGGCACCCGCCGTCGCAAGTCGACGATGTGGATACGGAGGTGAGGGGATGCTGGAGCGAGCGCGGGGGCCGGGCCTGGCGGGGGCGACGGGCGCAGACGAGGGCCCGGCGGCGGCGTCGTCTGCGCGCTGTGATTTTTTGGCCCCGCGGGGGCGTGGTACGGCGTCGTGATCTCCGCGAGCGAGATCGAGGAGCGGCGCACGGACGGCGAGGTGCGCCTGCCCGGCGAGAGCGCGCGCGCGGGCGAGCGGGGCGACGCGGGCGGCGGGAGGTGCAGCGGGGTGCCCCCGATGGATCCGGGCCCGGGTGCGCTACGCGCGGACGCGCTAGCCGCTGTATGCGGGCGGTATGCTATTGTGGGGCTCCGCCCTGCGCCGGGCGGCGGGGGCGGGGGCGGATGGCGGTAGAATGGAGGCGGCTCGCCTCGGGTAGGCGAGCGCGGCGAGCCGGGTCGCGGGGGATATGGGCTGACGGAGGTCGCACCATACGCCTGGTACGGCATGATTGCGGTGCCATGCACCGGCTCTGCGGGGTGTCCTGAAGTCATGGGCATCGTTGCGGACACGCTGGCCCTCCGCGATGTCGGCGCGGGGGGCGACATCGCGGGCAGGACGCGCATCACCACCGCTTCGAGCTCCTGCATCCGCGCCTTGAGCTCGTCGAACTCGCTCCTGGTGACGTACTTCTCCCTGGAAACGCGACCGCGCCGTCAGCGTACCGATGATTTCGGATGGGCTCATGGACTGACATGGGTTCAATTACGTGCCATTGACACTTGCCTTGGTCGCCCCGCCGCACGCAGGGCCCGCACGGGTTCTGTCTAACAGGCCAAGGCGATGTTTAATGAACCGAACGGGTTGGTCTGGGGGACGGAGATGATCCCGCACCTATCGCATTTGATCTTGCGCCGCTTGCACTCTGCAGGCCCAATTGTGCGCGCATTTGAGACCGCGAGATGAATGATGATAAGAGGGCATGGCGGATCGATGCGTCAGCGCCGCGCGCGGATGGATGAGATAGACTGGGGTGCACCTGTGCAGCTGAGTGCCTGTCGGCGCCGCTTCTGCTTCTGCGGACTTTGGGCTGCCTCGACGTCAGAGTCCTCTGGGGCGCGGCGCACCCCTACGTCTGTCTGTAAGCGGGGCGCATCCAGAAGAACAGGGAGTGGCCGCACCAAGAGTACTGGTCGAGGCCAGAGGGTACGTTGCTCCTTGCGGCATGTAGCGCGGCGACGCACCGCGGGCCTGTCTGGAGGGCGGGGGCTGCATGGACGCGTGGGGCAGCCCGGGGTGCAGGTGGTGGATAGGAGGCAGCGTAGTCTGTGAACGGCTGGAGGGCTGGCTGGGACCAGCCGCGGCGGTGGGAGGGAGCGTGACACGGTCTGGGGAGGAGGGCATAGCAGAGCGCGTCGGGGCCGGACGGCCGGCAGGGGGGTGCGGCGACTTGTCCGGGTCCATTGGTGAGAGGGAAGAGTCCAGAGGACTGTGAGCCAACGCTCAAATAGGGCGTTCTGGCGGAGAGGGCGGAAGTGTCGTGGTCATAGAGACGTCTGAGGTACAACGCGTCTGGACATGCAGACAAGGATATTTGTATTGGCGCAGCCAATATAAGGAGGGCCTCGTGCGGGGAGAAAGACGGACTTGGCCGCAAGAGGCACTAAACGGGCGAGTATGTCAGGAGCAGACGGAGGACGATAAGATGATATGGACCCGCCTGCGCCTGTCCGCCGAAACCGCGTCCGAAACCGCAGAGGCCGCCTTCCGTAAAGCGACGGTCCTGGGTCAGTCCTGCGCATGCGCGGCGCCAATGATGCGGCAACGCTGGCACCGGTACACCTTGCCTGACAACCTTGCCCGTGCGCGTGATCCTGGTCTGACTGCAATCTCACTCGAGCGGCGCTGGCCCGGCGAATCCATCCCAGGGCCGAGCACTGCACGCTGCACGGGCGGCGACGGCGGGGCCATACGCGCGCACGGAGTCCGTCGCTGCCTCCGAGAGCCCACCCAGCTCCCCCGGGCCTCCTCGCCCCCCATCCGATCCCGGCGGACGGGCCCACGCCGCGGACAGCCATCATTCGCAGCCCCGAGTCGTCGGCCGTCACTTCGCGGACCCTAATTGCCACGGCGCCCCTGGCGGACCTGACGGCTGGATAAGGGCGATGCATTTGCATATTCGTTTGCGTTAGCGTTTGCTGTCGGAGTCGGGGACGAAATAATAAACTTTTGAGTGACCCACTCACGAGCGAGGTCCGCGTCTCCGTCGGTGGGTGAGAACGGCTGGCTGGTGCGCATGGGTCGGCACAGACCGAGGCGGCCAGCAGGAGGAGTCCGCGCTATCTCCGTAGGCTGATCGTGGACCATATCCGGCACTGCGGGCGAGAAAGCGGGTTCGCCGTCTGTTCCTGTGCAGGGCCGGGGCAGGTGCGCTCGGAAGAGGCGCGATGGGCATCAGCGCTGCGTGGGCGAGTGATCATGCTCGACAAGGTTGACGGACCTACAACCGATGTGGAGGCAAATGATCAATCCGAGGAGTGGTTAGCGTCCCGTACGCGCATATCTCCGTGCCCAACGATCAGCGTTCTCGCCGAACTCTCGCGAACTCTATGGCTCGGGGGAGGGCGTGCATGTGTTTCCGGCGTGGGTCTCTGCGGCGAGTCTGCGCGCGCACCCACGCGCGCGATGTGCATCGATCATCTCCGTCTCTCCGTCCGTGTCTGCGCCAGGCTCGCCGTTCAGATGAGCTCTGCATCTGAGCATCGGGCCGTGCGAGCCCCTGTCCGTGCCCTGTCCAGGCAGCTGCGGTCCGCGCGAGCGCCGCAGTCGGCAGGTCTGCTCCTCGGGCAAGTCGCTCGCCATTCGCATGCAGCGCTGACAGCAGCCTGCACGGCATTTACGCCGTCTGTCTCCATGATCCGGCGCGCGGAGCCCCTGCGCCAACGCAGCAGTCCGAAACGCGCCTTCGACTGCTCGACACGGTCGGCCGAGGACCGCGCCTGCGGCTTGCAAGCAGCGCGTCCCCCCGCATGTCAGCCCAATGAGTTTTCCTGGCAGCGGGGCCCACAGCGGCAGGTCCTGTCCCACGGCGAGAAATATAGCCCCGTCGTGTGCGTTTCAGCTCGCCTTTTCCTCCCCTGTTGCGCTCAAATTGACAGCCGTTGGCAACCCGCCACAGCAGTCCATTCTCATCAGCCTCGGAAAATGCGCGAGTGCAGACGAAGCGAGCAACACAGGCGCCCGGTTGTGAGCCCGAGCCGCATTCGGACGCGGACTTGTCCTCCATCCACGCACATCCGCCCGCACAGTTTAATTACAGGTCTTGCCGAATACACCGCTCGCCCCAGTCCTCGTCTGACTGCGCGCCCGGACTCTTGCTGCACAGAACACGCGATCAGCAGGGCCGAAATGCTACCGCCAGTGTCGCCGTCAGAGTCTTGACACGCCCTTACGAGGATGCGTGGCAACGACCGTCAGCCCTTGTGGCGGCCTTGCTATAATTGGGCAAGAGGCCCACAGACCCATATGGCGCGTGCCGCCGTATGTTGCCTGCGTCCCCCACAGCACCAACCTCCCTCGGCTTCCGTCCGCCAGTGGGAACGCCGCCTCCCCCGTGAGTTCTCAGTGCCTTGCGTCGAATGACAGCTTGCCTCCGTCTCATCTCGTCGATGCCCGGATAACCAGGCTGCGCATAGGTCATACCTCAGAGCTGCCGTCATCGAGCGCATCTCTCGCCTGCGATGGATCTTCTTCCCCCAGCGTCTGCGCGGAGTCCGCCAAAAGCATGTGTTGCGCTGAATTAATCAGTACCACAACACAAGGCACTCAGGGGAGCCCGCCGTCGCAGAAAAGCCGCGGAAAAGGGACGGTATCTGGCGGACGACTCTTTCCCCTTGTCGAACAGCTGCACAAGAGGTGTGCGACATTTGCGCCCTTCTCTTCTGCTCCGGCCTTGGCTGCCATCCGAGATTGAAAAGTGAGTTTGATGAATCTGACAATACCCTTTTCCAATAGGCGTGAGACGACCATGTCCGCTTCTCCGGAATGAGGTCGATGGAGCGTACAAGACTCACGCGCATGCATATTAGCTTCCCTCGGCCTTTCGGTGAGCTGACATTATCCTCATGTCGGTGGCGTCACCGCGCATCCTCGCAGTGTTATAGTATGCTTACATTGCGCATATACAGCAGGGTGAACCCTGGACCGAGCCGGCATCTCCATAACGCACGTTCAACGGATGTAGATGGTTCGCCGGTTCATCGCCCCTGTCAAATTGCCTGGTGTGACACGCTGAGCACGCGTGAACACTCTTTGCGGACAAGCACCTTCCAAACGCCACCTGAGTGAGTGGCAGACGACTTTCCACACATCCCCGTTCCCCGTGCTCGACTGACGCATGGCAGCAGTGACGGGGGAGAAGAACTTCTACCGTTAATATCCACTCTGCCAAAGCGCCCTGCCTAGAGAGGCCCAACACGTTGCCGACGTTAGAGCGCACTTTAACTCCTGCTTCCATTCAATGCCGAGGTACCGAATTTCGCCTGGCCCCGCCTTGAGTGCCGCAAAGTCCGGTCGTGCTTACGCATCCTGGGACAGCCCCTGGGCGGTTGGGACCTCGAGCACTCAAACTGCCCTGCTCGGCGGCTCTCTGAACCTCGTTCTCGAGGTGCGCGCCCTATCGCGCTCAGGACGATAGGCCAAAAGGGCCGAAGGTACGTACGCAATACACTCGTAGTCCATTGCCGATTTACGTCCCTGTGCTGCCCGCCCGTGTTCGCACAGTCATTCCGCCTCGCGCCCTGGTGCTACTGGAAACCCGCGCAGCACTCCCGCACGTCCCGCAGTGCCTAGCGGCTGATTAAATCGGCCGTGACACCCAATATCGATCCGTCCATCACAGGTCCTGAACGATGTCCCGGAGGGACGGGCAGGCCGCTTGAGACGTCAATATCGCGACACGGGCACCCCGTCACGGTCTCGTGCGCCTCGGCCCGCCGCGAGCGCTGTGAGGCGGTACGTCCCGATGTCGTTCCTAATCCGTCTTTCGCGCGGAGCCGCTAAATTCCCAGCTGCGCCCTTCGGAGTTGGTGCAACACTACACCGGGTGGGAGGCGCGGGCGGGGGGACGGAACGGCGCGCAGGGCGCATCCGACGTGCTCGGTGGGTGAAACGCGTCCACACGTCAGAGGCGACATGGGGAACTGACCACGGGTCTGCAGCCACCGCTAGCCGGCGTGCACACGAGCTGCCGAGCGTCCACGGCGTGTTTCGCTGCCCCGCAGATCAACGGTGCGCGGGCTGCTTGCGTCTGCTGGACGCCGGCGCGTCTCGCGCGTTATCATGTGCGTGTGCACCCCGAGGTCAGGTCGGGTCGTGGTGCGGGAGCGTCTGCGGACGCCGCATTGTACAGTTTGATACGCCATGGTGTCGAGGCGGCATGCGACCCGCGCGAAATGTTTCGGGGGGGACACTCCCAGGACATAGCGCCCCTCCTCGGGCAGTCCTCGCCCGGGACGACGGGCCAGAGACTCGCTCGACCGCCGCCAGGGGCAGGTGCAGCCCGGGCGAAAGCTCCGCACCCGCGTCCCTGGCGAGCCCGGGGATAGAACTCTATCAGTGCTGCCGCGCGCGCACCAAATGTACATAGCTGCGCTCCCCGTCTGTACCCATCCAAGCGGGGGCACCGCTGCGTCGGCGGCTGCTAGCCTCGAGTCGCACACGCCCGTACTAGTGGCGCGGGAGGTGTGATGCGCACGGCTCAGGCCTGGCCCGAGTGCTGTCGGACGGTTGCCGTTGCACGACTACGAACCGCGCCGCTGTGGGCGCCCGCGCGACGCGGGCGCGGGCGTGCCCACGCTGGTGCGGGACAGAACAAGGGTCGTCCGACTCTGCGACGCCCCGCGGGCAGCGCGTCAGGAGCTTTATCTCCGGGCGACGGCGGCAGGCCCGTGCCTTGTTTTCATATTGGCGACGTGCATCAGACGAATACCATACAGGGCGCAGGTGCGGGAGAAGTACGGGATATAGCCTGCAACGAGTCTCCCAGTCTCCTTGTTCAGCGGGCGCATACCGGGGAGCATGTATATAATGGCGCGGACGCCTGGACGTTCTTAGGCACTCAAGGTCGTCGAGATGGCGTGCGCGAGAATGCTGCAGTCGGCGTGATCAACGTCGGCGGCGAAGAAGGACGAGGCACCGGGAGACGCTTACTTGTGCACCGTAAAGAGCGGGTGCAGTGAATTGAGCCAGCTGCGGACATTGCTTGCGAATTAGCCCCGATCGCTCTGCCTCTGCCATGTCAGAGAGCGCACTGACAAGTAGCTCGACACCGGGGCGCAGCCCGGAACTTGGGTCGTCGGCGATGGGGTGCCGTTTTGATACGCCTCGCAAAACCCTGTGCTGTTTACAAAGCCGAATGTCTGTGCGTCGTCCAGCAGCGTGTTGAAAATCGGGCGGGTGTCGAATACGACGACCTGATCGAGGTCGCGGTGCGTAGCCTGGAACTGACGGACGCGGGCTGCGAGCTGATTATTGTAGTCCGCCAGGGCGGAGGTAATTTTGGAGACCGCCTGCGCGCCTTGCACGAGGATAAGCGGCGCGCGGTTTGTCGGGGGAACCGTCAGGAAAAGGAAGGAGCGTGCCCCGTCCTGGTACAGGATCTCGACCTTGCCGCAGTGTCATCATCCAGGGCGGCCTCGCAGCTCGCTCGAAAGGGGGACGAACCTGGCTGAAGAGTCTATTCATCAGGATCCGGTGGAAGTCCGATTGTGACGTGATGTTCGGCTGGCATCGAACACGTCAGGGTCCGCTCGGACAATCGTGTAGCCCAAAGGCCGCCGATAGCTCGAGAAAGCGGGCATACCGAAGCGAACGAGTTTCCCTGTAAGCGCACAATAGTCAGGATGAGGGTTGCCCCGACTCCTTCATAAAACGCGGTGCTTACGACATCGTTAATGCCTATCCAGAAGGCGAACAGGCTGTTCGAGCTTGACCACTGCGCACCTACGGGTTTCGGGGCCAGGATGCTGTGGAACTGGGTTACCTGGTCGACTATCGACCTGCAAGAAGATGATGTCAGTGGTGACTACTCCAGGCCGCCGGCATGTCTTCTGACGTACAACACCGTGGGCTCGAACGGCGCTACGAGGGCCGCATCGATCGTTGCGCCGCCCGAGGCGAGGTCGAACACCTGCGCGGTTCTCTCAGGATCGCGATCGCCGCGCGGGGAAAGCTACCGTACCTTCGTGTCGGTGACGTTATAAGTCCCGCCTGCGACGTGCTCAGCCCATGGAGTCCGCAAGAGGGGTGAGAGACGCGGGAAAGACTAACCGAGGAACTGCACCCAATTTGGACCGTTGGAAGAAGTCTGGGGCAGGCGGAATGAACGATCCGTGAGAACAGCGTTCGCACTCGATACGGGCTGCACCCACAAATCCCGGGACAGGGGAGTCGACACCGGCAGAGATGTTGAACCCGTCCGTCGTGTATGAATCGCCGAACGTGAAGAGGAACTTCGTGGTCCCCCAGGTGAGCTTGGCGGAGACCGCGGAGGCTGTAGACAGCAGCGCGAGGGTCTTCTGGAACAGCATTTTCATTCAGCACAGCACTGAGCTGGTCACGAACCCTAGATCGCAGAGAAATGTGTAGCCAGCGAGGCGTTGTTGCAATGTGGGACGCCGTCCCCCCGCCCGCTTTTATTCATTTCCACTTCAGAGGAAGGCCGACAATACCCCGCTGGGAGGCGGGTGCACAGGGCCCGACGGTGCGCATCACGTCGGGGGCGGTCTCGTGGACGATCTAAAAGCGACTAGGAAGACAAGTAACGGGGCGGCCTGCGAACTGACGACTCATAAAAGAGTCATGCGCTGGCGCATTCCCGCAGTTGAGTTTGGGGATGTATCCAGTGACCCACTTGATGACCAAGGGAGAATCGCTGTCGAAGGCGGAGTGGCTAGCTGGAGTGGGATCGCGTCGGCGATCCCGGTGACCTGTGCGAGAGACTGTCCAAATTCACAAGCATTTTTCGACGAGACATGCAAGAAGACGAGGCCGGAACCTCAGAAGCTGTCTGAACCATTCCAGTAAGCGGTCACCAGTTGTGATGATTGTGGGATGGACGATAATTCAGCTAGAAGTTGGCAGAGGTTACCCAGCAGCCTAGACGAACGTGCCAACGATTAGTTTCAGAGATGCAGAAGGATGAACATCTGGCCACGGAGGTTGTCCGAGTTATATTCGTGGTGGTCGTAGGTCAAGTAGAATAAACGCACGGTGCGAAGGCGGTGAAGGCATCTACCGGCGTCTCCGGGAGTGCTTATTCCCACGTGGCTTAATGGGCGCCTACTGATACAGCGGGGAACGGGCCACGCGCGGCGACCGACTCCCCGACTCCGCCTCCTCTATCACACCCGCCGGCCATGATTTCGGTGAGGACTCACGCGTGCTGATAGTTAATTAGCCTAACTGGGATCGTAGGGGTTCTTTATCTTCAACCAAAAGGGAGAGGTGTGTGGGTTGTAAGCGTAACCGAGACGTATTGCTCAAAGCTAGCCTCTCTTATTGCTAGGTTCTCATCTCGCGATTATACCGGACAGACTTGAAGTACGCAGCGCGAGCCTCTTCTGCTTTGTAGGAACTGTGCTGAGGCAATGGGCTCCCACCCAGGCGATCCATTGCGGACGTGTTCAGGATACAAGTCGTTTCGAACAGCGACGTCCGTTCCCCCATCATTACCCTCGGTTCTACCAGTTTCTTCCACGTACGCGTCAACAATCTCTATGTTGTCGCCGTTACAAAGTGAGTGCGCCATGTGCAGTGTATTCTTATCATCTAACGGGGCAATGCACTTGGAGGTGTAATGCCAATGCCGCCCTGGTGTTCGAGTTCTGCTACCGCTTCATCTCAATAGCGAAATCCTACTTCGGCAAAGTGGATGAAGAAGCGGTCAAGAACAACTTCGTTCTAATATATGAGCTCATTGATGGTGCGTGTATCACACCTCCCTCCGTATCCCTCCCCGCCAACCAAGCTGTGCGCCAGAAATCATCGATTTCGGATACCCTCAAAACAGTGAAGCTGATACCCTGAAGACATATATTACCACGGAAAGCGTGATCTCTTCCAATATAGCTGCGGTCAGTACAGTCTATATCATTTCCCCCAAGCTTGCTAGGGCTGAACCCCGTGTTCAATGTACAGGAAGAGTCTTCGAAGATCACCACGCAAGCAACTGGGGCCACAAGTTGGCGGCGGGGTGATGTCAAGTACAAGAAAAACGAGGCCTTCGTTGATGTGGTCGAGACTGTGAACTTGAGCATGAGCGCGAAAGGTAAGGCTTACATGACCGTGAGCACAGAACCCGCTAATCGTCCCGGTAACCACAGGAACGGTCCTGCGTGCTGAAGTGGATGGTCACATCATGATGCGCGCGTATCTATCTGGCTCGCCGGAGTGCAAGTTCGGTCTGAACGACAAACTTGTGGTGGACAAGAGTGAGCGTACTGGAGGCGACGCCGTCGAACTCGATGACTGTCGCTTCCATCAATGCGTCAGGTTGGACGAGTTCGATTCGACACGTACGATCAGCTTCGTCCCTCCAGATGGCGAGTTCGAGTTGATGAAGTGGGTGTTTGACCGACACATGCCACTCCTGCGACTTGCTGACGTCACTTAACAACTGTAGATATCGGTCAACAACGAATGTCAAGCTACCACTGAAGGTCATCGCGACGGTGAACGAGGTCGGAACCACACAGGTCACTTATGTGATCGCCGTGAAGACGAACTTTAACAACAAGTTGTCGGCAACGAATGTGGTCATACGTATACCCACCCCCTTGAACACCACAAGCGTTGATTGCAAGGTTGCCCTTGGAAAGGCCAAATATGTACCAGCGGAGAACGTAGTTGTTTGGAAGTAAGACTAGGCTCTTCGCGACTCATTCCCATGGTGCTGATCTCATCGCCCCGCAGGCTACCACGAATACAGGGAGGACAGGAAGTCACATTCTCAGGGACCGCGAAGCTGACAAGCACGACCACTCGTCAAGTTTGGGCCCGCCCGCCGATCGACGTCGACTTCCAAGTGCTGATGTTTACGTCGTCCGGCCTGATCGTGCGCTTCTTGAAGGTGTTCGAGAAGAGCAACTACCACAGCGTCAAGTGGGTACGGTACCTAACGAAGGCGAGCGGATCGTACCAGATCAGAGTACGTAGTTTGCCCATCGTGACGAGTGCTGCCTGTATACTGAAGTTGGATTTAGTTCTGAGGTTTCGTGCGCGTGCGCGGTGCTTGTATATTATTGAGGAGGACGACTGCTAATTTGTATACTCTGACCTATGGATGATTTGCACGTATGTTCGGAATGGTGGCCAGCGCAAGAGTCAACGTCCCCCATCAACCTCTCCGAGATCGCGACGTGTATGGTGATGGACACAAATATCCGGACCGGCCATTGCATGGTTCGCTGCGCTTTGGTTCCATCCCACGGCGTCACATACTGAACTGCAAGGATGCTGTGACTAGCCATCAGCGATGACGCGGCCCTCAGTACTTACTGTGGCACGATATGTTGACGCTAGTATCAACGTCAATCGTCGACCACCAGTAGCTCCCACTACATCCACTGGCAAGCCATGCCTGTGACCGAGATTGCCGTACTCAAACTCCTATCACGTCACTCTTGGGACTCGGCGGAGACACGATCATTCTTCGCAGCTGTCGCGTCCCAACAAGCCGCGTGGTCAGGGTACCCGCTCCATTACTTCCAGGACACTTCTGACGCCTCCGTCGTCTACATCCTCACCGGGTGGGAGAGTGTCCCCGCGCACTGGGAGTGGATCAAGAGCGAGCCGAACCAGAAGCTTCTCGAGCTGGGGAAGGGGCTCATCGAGGTAGTGGGGCTCAACCACGTGTACTTTGCGCCTGACCTGCATGGAGTCGATTGCGTCGTTCTGGAGCAGTGGGAAGGAGAGCGAGGCGAGGTGCGGGATTGTAAGGAGAAGGCCGTCGTGGATGTGGAGGGGAAAGTTGAGGAGAATCCAGAGCAGGCGTATGGGCTGAGGGGCTTCGCGGCGGGGATGCGGGAGGAAGGGTGGGGCGGTGAACGTGTAGAGGGAAGGACGGTGTACCTGCGGAGGTTGTTAGTACAGGCAGACTAAAAGGATGGCCGATGCCCGCGCTAGTTTCTCGATATAGCATTCAGCTGCAGAGGTGTATGCGATAAAGCGTGATAGAAATCGATGACTCCAGGAAGTTTTGCCGAGCGGTCTCTAGGCCCATTTGACTTCGCCTTTCATTGGCCGTGAACAGTCCTCTCAGGAAGATATCCATGCGCCCTGTGCATCCTAAATCGACTATCAGTCGGCGGCACTGAGGCCTGATGACATCCAGGTAAGCTTACTCACGGGAAGTAGAAAAGGATATAGTCTCGGCGAAGGAGGCTTAGAGCAGATTCCGATATGGCGAACACCAGAACTGTTCACGCAGCCTCACTACGTAGTCAGCGAACATGTGGTCGCGTACTTATAACTCCCCAGAGATTTATTGAGTCTGATGTGCCATAGCTATTTCACAAGTCCTAAAAATGCTTCAGCATTGGACTGAACAACGTAGCCGATCGATGTAGTTGACGAAGGGAACAGGGTGGGCGCTAGATGAGCGCTTGCAGTGTGGCAAGTACTTTTGTAAACAGGAGCAAACAATGAATGGTTGAGCGGGGTTGGATACGCGCTGTCGCTGCCGCACTCTCCGCTCGACCTCATCCATGCCCGCTTCCGCACGCAAGAGCAGCCTGGGCAATCTTCGCCGCGGGCCGCAGAAGTATATTCCATTCCGCGCCGACGACTTCCAACATGGCAAGAAGACCGGCATCGCAGTTGGCTATGTCGACCGCATGTCCGACGAGTTCGAGCCGTTCGAGCAGGTCATCCTTCAGGCCGACAACCGCACACCATACAGACCCCAGGTTGCGCGCAAGAAGCGCGGCCCCAAGACCCCAGTACCTATGCGCAATGAACCGGAGGAAGATGATGGGGATGGAGAAATCTCGATGGACCTTGAAGACAGTGAGCCCTACCGCTCCGCGTGTGGTTTCAGCTCCCTGACGCGCTGTACAAGGCATACCGAACAGCCCATCCGCATATTTTGCGCATACCCGCATGAAAGCGATCACCTCGAGCGTGCAACGTATTGGCTCCTCTTCTCGTCCTGTCCAACACACCTCGGACGTCGATTTCGACGAGGTGCCCTCCCCCCGCGCGTCCCCTTCATATACCGCGCCGAGAAAGTCTCTTCCTCGTAGCAGCAATGCGTACCCGCCTGTCCGATCGCGCCTGTCTCATTCCACTGTCGTGGAAGACGGTGAAATCGACTACGATTCTGACGACGCAGCCCCTGATGATTTCGGTGGCTACGGAGACAACATGGGAGATGAAGATGATTATCCACAGCAGGCCGCACGCACCCCCCGCAATGGACAGACGCCTCGTCGGACTAGCTTTGCGCAAATAGACCAGGACGCAGAAGAAGAGGCTCACGTGGAAGAAGCGATGGTGTCCGATCGGTCTCCAAGCGCGAAGGCCCGCGGAAAGCAACGTGCAAGTTATGTATCACCACCCCCCATTCCGTATGACGAGATGGAACCCGAGATCGCACAGGGGCTGGATGATGTGGACCGACTGTCAATCGATGGGGACGAAGAGCCACCTAGTATGATGGTCAGGCAGGTGAAGAGGGCGAAGGAGAATAAGGAGCGTGCGAAACCTCGAGAGAAAGCCCGTCCGCGAAAGGTTGTGCTGAGAGAACGTACGTACAGGGCTTCGTATCTATTGACCGTATGCGTTCTCATAAGAATATCCATTTCACAGTCACTCCCGATGATACTAACACCGACGGTGTTCGACGCAGCAAGCGAATGCGATATAGCCCTCTTGATTGGTGGAGGCTAGAGAAGGTCGTATATGGACGCAGGGAATCTGGCACCAGTCTTGTACCCAGCATTAAGGAGATCCACCGCATTCCGCAGATCAAACCAGAACCTCTCGGTGCCAAGAAGCGGAAGGGCGGACATCGCAAGCAAAGTCGTACGGTAGAGCCCGAAGCGCAGCAAGTGATCGCCTACGACCCCGAAGGCGGGTGGGATGACGAGACGGATCCATACTGCAACGTACTCGACTATGGCGAGGGTGGCAGAGAGAGCACCCGTCGTAAGTATTCAATGGGATATATGCGCATATCAAGGTACTGAGGCGAAGTTGTCCTGTAGGTATCGCGTTCACCTCGAAGATGGTCGCACCGAAGGCGGCGGCGCAAGGGGCTTTCTTTTTCCAGAAGATCTTTGGAGATGGTGATTTCCTCGCTGCGGGTCAACTCAATATTCCGCCTGGATCGACGAAGCCGACGAAGAGCACTAAAGATAACACTTTCGTGAGTTTTCTCCAGCGCAGTTCTTCCGTGGTGCTCAAAGTTGCCAAGGTGTTCTACGTCATCCAAGGAGCGATCAAGTTCGCGGTGCACCAGAGCAACTTTATCCTCGCGACAGGTGGATCGTTTATGGTCCCTCGTGGTAAGCATAGTGCATTCGTACGACATCGTTTAAGCTCATTATACATAGGGAATGTGTATCACATTACCAACATCTGTGACCGCGAGGCGAAGCTTTTCTTCGCACAGGCGCGCAAGATGCCCGATGACGCTAGAGATGCCGCGGAAGAACAGGTGTCTGATATCGAGGGACGCTCTCGCTCGAGGTCTACTGGCACGGCTCTGCGTCGTGAGTCGACGGGCCGGGCATCGTCGGACACAATCAATGGAGAAGAACAGCAACCCAAGACGAAGTCCCGCCGTGGCACTTCAGCGCGATGATTATTGCTTCAGCTACTTTTCCTCGAAATATTACCCCAGGAGCTTTGCAGCCAAACAGCCTAATCCCTCGGACTCACGGATCTGTAGTTCTTATTGTCTGACGCCCCGCGTGTATACTCTAGTCGAGTAGCGAGGGCGTTAACTCTGTGTACAGTATATGCCAACAATTTCATGCTCAAAGCTGTGTGTACGGTGGGAAAAGCCCTCGAACAGGTGCCACACGTCGAACAGAGAACAGAGAAGCTCCTCTATCAGAGTTCATCGCTCATCTCCCTGGGCCGGTATACGTACTGGGGGCGGGGCATATTTGACAGTAAGATTATCTTCTCATCGCACCTGGCCTTGTGTGCTTACCGCTCCTTGCTTTTTGCCGCGATGTGCACAGGAACTGTCGAGGAAACGCGACTCTCTTGTCATGAGACGTACCGACTCCCAATTATCCTTGTTCTACACTGCACAGCGCACACTGGTATGGGCGATGTCACGTCATGCCTGCCTCCGGAATCCAAATAACAGGTGAGTGCCCGCCATCCACTTTATCCTTTCTTCAAGGGAGAGTCGGTACTGGCATCGCACCGTCCTGGACGTTTGATCCCCTGCGTGATGGTGCGTCGGTCTTATCCAAGGTGCGCTCCTATGGCGTGCAAGCTGCTCACAACGCTAAACCTCTCGCCCTCTTCCTCTCCCAAGAAGATGTACTGCGTTCCGTTCCCCTTGTCCTCGGTGGCTCTGAGCAGCCGCCTCCGTTCTGCGATCGCAGCGACGACCGCCCCCATGTGGATATCCCAATCGCCCCACCGCATGTTGCCCTCTTCCATTGGTCCATACTTAACAGGTATCACCCGAATGACCAAGTACACTGCAAACCGCAAGCAGGGGGGTTATCAGTGGGCTTTCCCCTGCCGTGGTTTTTCTGCAAGTACGCGTTGGCGTTTCCTGTGTTATTGCTATGCCGGCTTCCAGTCGCATTCGGGAAAGTATGCCGCACCCGCCGGCTTGGATTATGACTGGGGATAAAAGCAGGCCGCTGTCGAGATGTCCAGAAAGCGGTCTATCCAGCTAGCGAGACACCCCCTCCGCGTTCTTGACGGTTCCATGGCCAACAAAGATGCACGCCCGGCAGTTGTTCATGATGGCAAGACCGTGAAGAGAGCCCTTGTCCTAGGCTGTGGCTACAAAGACGTTCCTAGAGGTCAGACTTACAGCCGCCTGCCAAATGCAGTGAGAGACGCAAAGGATGTTGCTAAGCTGCTCAACGGTATGTTCCGTCATCACCTACCATAATGTGTTCATGGCTGACAGTGCTCTCCGTCCACTCTATAGCGCAGTACAGCTACGACAAAGACAACATCGTCCAGCTTGTAGATGATGATAAGGATCCAAGGCGTAGGCCCACGAGGGATAATATCGTACGTGCCCATAGTTCATCATCAATGCTTAGGGGACTCACCTATGTATACACATGCTGTAGCTTCGTGAACTCTCGCGGCTGGTGCAGGAAACCTCCCCTGGAGATCGATTTTTCCTCTATTGTATGTATTGGATCTCTGTACAATCTTCTAGGCTGACAGTTTCGAAGTCGGAGGTCATTCGGATCGGACCTGGAGCGATACAGACGACGAGGGAGTGGTCAAATGTGCGTACGAGTAGTTGACGAATGCCCCTTCATATTTTCTGATGCACGGCGTCTGGCGCGCAGTCCTTGTCCCCTGTGACTACTGGAACCATGCCGAGGACGTACCGCTGGAAGAGAGGATGATCCTGAGTAGTGAGCTGCGAACGCAGCTTCTTGACCGCCTTCCCATCGGCTCGAACAATTATGCAGTATTCGACGCGTGCGCCTCGGGGCGATTCTTGGACCTGTTCCATAATCGGTGCAACAATATCTACGTACCGTGGATCAGTCTTGGGTTCCGTCGGGGCAAGACGAGGTGGAGAAACGTCTGTGAGTACTATTTCAATCTTCCTTGACTAGAACGGATCACTGACGAGCCATACCTGTCAGGCCGCAGGGACGACTGCAGTGTGTCTTGTCTATGATGCAACCTAACGTGACCCAGACTAATTTACCTTCAACAGTTATGGACGATATCGAGCGAGCCTTGGAGAAGGAGAGCTCCTCTACTAGCCGCGAACGAAACAGTGCGAAGTCACCTAACGATCGCAGTAAGCTTTCAAACCCAAAGTGATTCATCAGTTAATTGAACCTCATGTTATAGCATCGTCTATATCGAGTATCCGCATCTACCGAGGCAAACGTGTTAATGAGAACGAAGTCCTCACTGTCAAGACCTCCGTAAACGTCAATGGCAAGGGGAAGTCTCGTCGCATTTCTGTTGAGAGTCGGCAATCGTCCATTCATCGCAGGCCAAACATTCCGCTCGGGTCAAGAGAGGGCTCGACAGGCACTGTCCCAGGGATGCTGACAGAGAGACGCCGATACATCTTCGAAGACCTGGACGTTAGGCAGTGTGCATCCCCAATTCAAACCATCATCTCGTGCGATGGCTTCCACTGTGATGAAAC
This sequence comes from Lenzites betulinus, assembly GCA_022264855.1. Lineage (NCBI taxonomy): Eukaryota > Fungi > Basidiomycota > Agaricomycetes > Polyporales > Polyporaceae > Lenzites > Lenzites betulinus. The sequence continues at coordinate 426,704 of JABYQU010000019.1, forward strand.
AGTAACGGACGTAGTGGTAGACGGGCCGAATCTAGTACGTGACCCTGATCGTTAGGCCAGTACAAGAGTGCTGAGTGTTTGAATTTCATAGACAACCATAGCCTCCTCCGGGGAATCACAGAAGACCTGGGATCAAAGGGGGGACTCTTTCACCCAGGTCTTGTTTCTCCACTACGCTCTTTATACTCGCCAATCATATATTGATTCTTCGTCATTGCCCTCATTCAACTAGACACTCATTCGCGCTCTCAGTCAGTCCTAACCATCCGTTCGTATGTGTGTCGAGCTAACGAGGGATCGAGCAGAAGACGACCCCTACCAGCCACTAGAGCAGCTGGTAAAGACCTTGGCGTAAGTCCCGTCGTTCGCCCGCAACGTGCGCCTCTCACGCGTCATACAGCTACCGTGCAAACAGAATCTGCCTTAGGTTGCACGAGTGGAGCAAGGGGAAGAGGGAGGTATCAAAGCAGACCGCAGCGCCTTTCGACCCTGCGGAGCAGGAGGCCCTCGATCGGCTGGAGCTCGTGAACTTCTTTGAGCCTCAGGTACGTTCTACTTCCGGCATCTGTACTCTTATTGCAGTCGGGAGACGCATCTGATCATTTGGTGTGTCGATATAGGTCGGAAGCCAGAGACCCATGGTATGCCGCGTGCTATACTGAGGACGAAACGCATACTTATTTTGGCTCAATCCAGGTCCTACCGCAGCGTTTTGACCCTTGAGGAACGCAAGCTCTGTTATGATAGGCCTGCCCATTTTTCATGCACTCTTCCAGCTGCCTCCATCAACGCGAACGCACATACATACCCGGACATTCAGATGATGCACGCCTGGACATTTATGACCCTTATGATTTACGCACGGACTTCGAGCATATACCCAACGGACTCTCTTCCACATCACCCCATTCCGCCACATTACGATCTTGCATCACGAGTCGCAGACATCAGCACTTCCCAATCAGCCCTCCTCGATTAGCAATCCATCCTTCGTTCATCAGTGTACAATCCTAGGCATGTACTATGTGGCATCGAAACAACTTCGTGTCTCGATATGTCGCGAGCTCGAGTGCGTACAGACGTGAGAGCCCGCCCCCGCCTGCGTGCGCCGCAGACGGACGGCGGGATCCATTACGGGGCATTATAAATCCGGGGTGCGATGATGTGCGGTATGTAGAGCAGCGACGATGTGGGCAGTGAGGGTGGCGATGACGGCGACGACGTGTACACAGCTCGCGCGGGGCGCCGGTGCCCGCGCGCGCGCGCGACTAGCAGGGGACCAGATCCGATCCGGCATCCAACGAGCGAGGTTTAAGATAGATAGAACCATCCGGGCAGCTATACTAAGCAGACACTGAAAAGAGAGGGACACGGGCACCAACGAGAGTAAATGGTAGGTAGGTAGATGCGGGCGCAATAGATAGGGCGTGGCGGTCAGATCATCCCCGTGCGCAGCTGCTGCTGGGGCGGCGGCGCCTTCGAGCGCGACGACTTCGGGCGGCTCGCGGGGCTCGCGGGGAGCCCGGGGCGGCCGTTGGGTGGGCCGAGGTGCATCACGCCGTGGGACGCGCCGCGCGGGGGCGGGGGCAGCGGCTGATTCGGCGGGGGAGGGAGCGGTTGATTTGGGGGAGGGAGCGGCGGGTGGGGGCGGGGCGGGGCGAGGTATATGCGGCGGGCCCGGAGGGGAGGCCTGTCCGCTGTTGCGAGTGGGGCTGGGACTGCGGGCGGGTCTCGGGGACGCTGGGGAAGGAGTCGTAAAGGCCGGCGTTGTCGAGCGCATCGGAGATGCCGGTTGTCGAGACGCTCGCGATGGACTTCCATGAGCCGCGGCGGGAGAGCGAGGGCCGTCCGGGAGGGGGTATCGGAACTAGGTTGTTCGGATTGGGAGCGGGGGTTGTGTTGTTGTTGCCTGGGACCGGTGGAGGCATTCCCCGAGGCGGCTGAAGTTGCGGCGGGAGGGGGAGCGGGCGCGGCGGACGAGGAAGAGCTCTCTGTCCTCCCTGACCATCGTCGTCATCTGAAAGCAATAGAGTTTTAGCCCGGGTTTCACGCATACAGCTAGGCGTGACGTACCCTCAGAAGCAGCACTCGCTTCGTAGCTCTGATGGCTTCCGTCCTTCCTATGCAACAGCCTATCGGCAAAGTTGCTCGCGCGTGAGATGCTGTTCTTGAACATCGTCGAGCTCCGACGTATCGATCCAGTCTCGCTAATCGACGGCTCGTACGGCGGCGTGGGAGGTGTCGCCACCAGCATCGAGTCCTCCGACGAGGACACGCTATCGCGTGAGTCCGGCGGTAGACGAAGGTTGCCCGAGCTCTTAGCTCGCGAGAGCAGGTTCGTCAGGTATCCCGACCTAGGGGGGCTCTTCGGTGGAGGGGGAGGCGGCGGGGTGGACGTCTGGCCACGTGCCGACGACGCATGCGCGAGAGCGCTCTTCGGCCGTGGTGGAAGGGGAATGCGTACGTTGGGGTCTGCCGTCAAGAACATAGGCTGTAGCTGAGGCCGGGATGACGATGCGCTGTCAGTGGACGGCCGTTCAGAGATTGAGTGGTCCATCGACGGCCGCGACGGCACACGATCCAAAGAAGGTCTTGACGCATTACGCTCTACGCTGCGCTCAGGATTGCGGTCTGCGGGCGGACGGGACGGGGGACGCGGCTGAGCAGGGAGGGGCCGGCCGCTAGAATGAGAGGTGCGAGCGGTACTCCGATCTTGAGACAAACGAGCGAACACATCACGGTCATCCGGAGATTCTGGTAGATCTTGCGTTGGCCGTGGCCTGTCAGAAGCGGACTGGCGACCTGCGTAAGGGGGCGGCGATACAGAGGCCTGAGGGGCGGCGCGCGGCTTCTTCGACGGGGTGCGGTTATCCGCCAACTGTTTCTCGAACACGACCGCGTCGGCGAGCAGGGCGGCTAAGTCGCTCACGCCTGTGCCAATCATGGGGGAAGGGGAGGGAAGGTCGGGGTATTGGACATTCACACTCACTGGTCGGCTCTTCCCTTCCACCACTTTCCGGTGGACAACGGCGTGGAAGCCCCGCGGGCCTTCGATGGGCGTAAGCTCAGGCTCTTCAAAGGGCACGGCAAGTGACGCAGGCGAAACATGCGAACGCGTGGACTTCCGTGCGGAGGGCTTCCGCGACACGACGCCCGTCGACGATGGTGACGTTCCATCACCGGAATAATTAGATGTCGGCGAATATGTCGATGCGGGAGAGGACGACGACGACCCGCTGGCGGAATTTGGCGCAGGAGCAAGGGTCTCGCGTTGGGGCGGAGGGGGACTCGGACGCGGAGGAGGGGCATTGACAACAACAGGAGCGGGCATCGGTTGTACTGGGGGCTGTTCCACCTTCTTGACAGCAGGTTGTGGCCTCGCGACAGCCACTGGTTGAGGAATTACGACAGATAGAGGTGGAGACGTCATCCGAGGGGGAGGAGTACCCGCGATCCTCACCATACCGTCACCAGGAGTGACGCTTCCCTGACTGTTGACCTTCGCGGCCCTCGCTTCTTGCTGCGAGGAGAACGTGCCATCATCGCTCGGTGTTTGGATGGGAGCGGACGTTGGCGCGGAGCTACCGGAAGAGATCGTGTCTGTCTCACCAAATGTGCCCCTACGGAAGCCCTTGGCTGCGATCGGCGAGTCCAGAGCCTCCGGGATGGCAGGAAGGGCACGAGAGAATTTCTCGACCACAGCTGGAGTTGCAGCATAGTACGAGGAATAAATGTCGCTGGTTGGAGAAAGGGGCTCCTCGATGCCGCCGGGGCTGTTGTACGAAGCAGGAACAGTGGGGGACAGGTATTGAGCCGACGGTGCCTTAAGGTCGTCATGTTGGCTCTTCTGAGACGCCCCTGGCCGCGGAGGAGTAGACGGATCGATATCCCTCGAGATGCTGCTCTGTTGTGCGAGATAATCGCGCACGGCCTGGGACGAGAGCTGACCATTAAGCGAAAACCGTTGTTTGACCGGCGTCGCGATGTCAATGGCATCCTGCTGGAGCAACAGCTGATCAAGCATGTCTTGCACAGATTTCTGTTGCTCGGTGTCGAGTGATGCAAACGTCTGCAGGGCATCCGCGGGAACAATGACGGCACCAGCATCACCAGACTGTGTCGCCCTGTCCAGTTGTTCGATGGCAGCCAGTACTGCGGGGTCCAAAGCCGTAGGCTCGTCCGCTGCGGGCTCAGACTCCGAGGGTTGTGCCAAAGTTGCTTGCTCAGCGCTGCGCTGTACGTCGGGCTCGGAAGGAGAAATCACGACGGCGGGGGGCGGGAGCGAGGCCTCCTTAGGCGCTACGACATCAGTCTGTTCAAGATCTGTGGGTAGACTGGCCTGGTTACTGTCTGTTGGCTCTCCTCCTTGCTCCGCCGCCTCTGACACAGGTTGCGCCAGTGATATCGCCGCTTCTGCCTGAGCCTCCTCTTGACCGGTTCCCGAAGGGTCGTCTGCCGACGTGAGATAGCCGTCCGAAAGTACCTCTTCAATGGGGTCGCCGTTCTCGGAAAGTATCCATGGTGAACCAGGTGGACTAGGTGACGTCGCATAGCGTTCGAGCTCAAGACGGGTAGACTCGCGTGACTTAGAGCCTTCCTTCTTGCTTCCCTTCGTGGTCGGGGGGACGGGGATTTGCGGGCGCGAAAGGCCGGGAATGCGGTTGCCGTACAGCTCACCGTGTCGCTTAGGCGGCGCAGACTCATCTGGCACGGGGGCAAAGCCAAATCTGCTCTTGGGAGTGGGGACGGCACCTTGCTTCTCAAAGGATGCTATGCGGTCGCGGAAGTTGCCCGTGGAGGCTGCGGACGGCTTCGGGAGGGTCTGGGAGTTCGTGGAGGTGGGTTGCTTGGAAGCATTGGCCTTCTGTTGTTCTTGGAATGCGGCGATGCGGGCCTTGAGGTCGACAGGAGGAACGGTGGTCCTGGTGGATGTCCTGGAACAGGCCGGTTGAGACACGAGACGGGGGAAAGGACGGAGAGAGGGCGTGTGAGACGTACATTGATGAAACGCAGGTGATCTGTAAAACGAGAGCAGCAACGAAGGCAAGGACGAGGACCACGAGCGACCTGCGACTGCGATGGCCTGCTCGTCGAGCGGTAAGACGAACGGAGGGGATGATGGTGGAAGTGATGAAGGGCGTAGAGAGCGGCGGGCAGAGCGAGCAGCCCGCCTCTGGCCAGTGTCACTCCATCACCTCTCCCCGGTCACTGATCGCTGCTGCCGCCCGCGCCTCTCCCACGTTTCCGTCAATCACCTCCTCACCGCCTTCCTCCTCCCGGATCATATTTCGTAGCAGTCCATGGCCCAGACGAAGCTCTTAGTTATTTAGCCTCGCCACATTCAACGGCTGAGACCCCAGGGCGATCCTCCTGGTGGCAGTCAGCCGCCGACATGGATGCCAGTGCGCTGCGTCAACTGGACAGAACACGTCTCAACGTCGCTCACACATACACAGCAAGCCGTCGGGCAGATGTATCATTCATCGAAATCACCCGCCATAGCCTTCGACAGCCAGTACGACCTCCTGCTCGCCGTCGCCGCATCCCCCGCGCCACGTCCCTTCTCGTCCAACGCCGCCAGGTCGTACTCTCGCTCCTCCTCGGATATCCCGTCGTCCACCCGTGATTCGCGCTTGGACGCGTACGCATCGTCGTACGGATCATCATCGTCGGTCGTGTACACCGTGTGCACCGTGACATCTTTGTCCGCGCGTGCGCCTGTTCGTCGACGCTTCTTCGGTGGCTGTCTCCTGCTGTCGATCTCGTATCTGCTCTCCACCACGTCCGCAGGCGCCCCCTCCTCCTCGTCGGTCTCCGGGTCCATATCGGCTTCACCCCAGGCAGACCGGACGCTCGCCTCCTCCGCTGCGCGCCGGGACGACGCGCCTCTGGGCTCCCCCGGGGCCGTCGGCGCCGGCGTTGTCACTTTGGGCGTGATGCCCAGCATGCGGTGCAGAACTTGACGGTCGTACACCTCCTGCACTACACGCCGATGGTTGATAGTCTTTAGCTGATGGTCAGTGCTGATGGTCACGCTCTGGGCTCCCAGCGTGTGCGCACCTCCTGCGTCACCCCCATCACGCTCGCGAGGATGCTCATATCTTCGGGCTCGGGTGCCGCGCGCAGCCGCACCGTCCGTCCTTCACGGCGTGCGCTGATGATGCTGGCTTGTGCGTACGCCGCTGCGGTCATGATATTGTGCGCGCCTGCCAGTGACGTGCGCACTTTCGCGATGTTGTACGAGCCGCGAGATATATCATTTGCTGGGGAAGATTAGACGTCAAATTCCAGATGCCAACATTGCTGCACTCACTGGGATCACCAGGATCTTCTATTGACAAGAGTTTCTGGCCGTAGTCCATCCAGCCCCTCTGGGCCTTGTTGAAGTACGACCCCCCGTCGCGTAGCGAGATGCCCACTTCCTGGTAGTTGAAGTAGCACCCGTAGAGCTCGAAGAACTCCATGACCAGCACGCCTAGGTTCTTCGACGGATCAATCTCCCCTCGCCGCACCTTCGGATGCATCTGTAGGAAGCTGATAGCGAGGCACACGATGCTGTAGCTCCCAAGACCGCCAGTAAAGACCTCGTTCATGCTGCGCTGACTGAGGAACGACTTGATGATCAGGACGAGGCTCCTAAGCGCGGGCAGCTCCTCGAGGAACTGCTTGACCATCTTCCCGGCGGTCACGCCGTTCCCCTGGTTAATGCTGATGTCGACGGAGAAACGGCCATGCGTCGTGACGAATTTGATGATGGGCACCTTGGCTTTTGCGATGATTGTGACCCGGTCGGTGATCCCAGCGCGTTTGACGATGTTCGCCAGGGAGTGTAGCACGGAGACTTTGTCCATTCGTGCCATAGCGTCTGAGTATATAACGAGGTCGATGTCCCTGCATGAGGGTGTTAGTCCGAGCCAGGCGCGCGTAGCACGGAGCATTGTGGCGTACCCTAGCGGTAGGTATAGCTTCGTCTCGTAACTACCAAAAGGTAGCACTTGCGCGTCCGGATATGTCCTGTTCACTGCACGAGAGACGAGCGTCACCACGAGCGAACGAATCTCATCCTCCACGGGCGTTGGCGAAATATAAGTCACGAACGCCTCTACCTCATGATGTAGCCTAGTGAATAGATCAGCACACGGAACACCATCGTGAGGCCCGCCATGCACGCGTACATTTCGGCGACGTTCGCGCAGCTGTCCCAGTCGACGTCGCTCACCCACGGGGCCTTGCGCGACGCTGCGGCAGTCCGCTGTTTCTTGTTCGCGTACCCGTCCTCGAGGTTGATCTCGTCCGCCTTCCGCTTCCGCCCCGCATGCTCGCGCCCGCCCGCCCGCTCGTGCTCACGCTCGCGTTCGCGCTCCTTCTCCCTCGCTCTGCTCTTGCCCTTGCCCTTGTCCCACTCCCGCTCGGGCGGCCAATCATCCTGGGCAGGCGCCGGCTCTTCGGGGTCGGTGAAGGAGAACGGGATGAAGTCTGCCTCGGCGAACGTGCTCTCCGCGGCCTTGCCGTCTTTCGCGGATGATTTTGGGGGTTCTTCGGCTTTAGGTGGTATGGGTGTGTTCGAGCCAGAGGGGCCCGCTTCGAGGTCAGCAGCGGCTTGCTGCTTCTCCCTCCTCCGCGCGCGTCGAGTGGAGGGTTTCTCTTCGGAGGGCGCGGAGCCAGAGCTACGCCGAGGATTTGTTGATGCCATCATAGCTAGATTCAGACGTATGGGCCCCCCTGAAGTAATCGTAGCGCAGCTAGAGCAGAGATTCCAGTACAAGGTTTTCGGTAAGCGAGAAGATGACCACGCGCTTCTTGAAGTTGCCGCCACAAGTATGTCTAGCGCCCGAGGTTATGGGCGTTCGCGTATGGCTGGCGCCGCTCTCTTGCACTACGATGTCACAACACTCCCTCGTGCAAGTCCCGGGAGCACCGTGCCTTGAAGCTTTAGATTCGAGTGAGGTGTAAGTCTTCTAAGATGTACGTAACTCATGTCTTAGGAGACGATATCGACGGCGGTCATCATCCAACTCTTCATTGAAATCAACGCTGCAGTACTACACTACACTCCTGATTGAAATATGAGAGGTTTGTAAGTAGTTGGCCTTCGTCGCCCCGAGGGTGTCCCTTTGTTGCTGACCATATGCTCTCTAGTACAGCATGAAATCTCGTTCGAAATCCACGAGGTCTCTTTCGCATTCTACTACCTCGTCGCCCAGTACCATACTGCCTACAGTCGACGGCTCTCCCAGCGGTGCTTCTGAACTGAACTTGCTTGTGGGGGAACCTTGGGCTATATGGCGACTACTAGCTGCTTCCACGCGTGTCTACCAACTCAGGCCATGCTGAAAGGCAAGGACGCGTCGGAAAACCTGCGCAAATCTGCGCCCGAACCAGTCGTGCTAGCAACGAGCAGCCGTTCTTTCCAGACCGACGCTAGCTATTGTGCCCCGGCAGAGATGTGAGCTTCTTCCTGCTCAGTGCGGTCGACGCAGACAAGCGCTACCCGCTGCTTTACTCGTCTCTGCCTTGGCGACGCCACCCACTCGTCCCGGGTTGCAATGCCCAAACTCATTGCACTAACGGCTGGATTTCCCTCACGTATCGCACCCCGACTTCTCCCGCTCTCGATGCTACTCGGATGTCTTCAGTGAGTGTTATGAACGCCGGAGCCGCTAACAATCTTCCGCACCAGGTGGCGTATCTTCGAATGATCTCTGACGGAACTTTTAAAAAGTTGTCATCCTCCCGCGGCCTGGGCTCCGTCAAATCCACTGTGGCGTACGGCTTCGTCAGCTCCCGGGGCGCGGGAAGGCATCGCTCACTGTGCTGCCGCCTATGACGAAAGCACGTCTGTACCAGGTCGCCTGCGCGCTGACGGTGCGTATCGTGAACATACGTCGGCCGCTAGTCGAGCACGTTGAGGGTAGGCCGAAGGCCCGCTAGTGTAGATGAGCAATCTCTCCTTATAATGAACCCCATTGATACAACACCATCCGCCTCTCCGTGGCTTGTATGTTGACTGCAGAGACAGTCGTTACGCGATACAGCAATACAAGGGTCCCGTTCCACCGCCTTGTTCACGTCGCCATCAAGAGAAGCCAAGATGATATCGACCAAGTTTCTTTACGCTACCACGGTCGCCGCTCGTATCGCTCAACGATTAGAGTCATAATAGCCCTGAGGCTCGACGCTACCCATGGCGTACGCAGTAGTGCGGTGATATCCAAGGTACAACGCACCAGTGGTAAGATGGTTCTGGAATGGAAGAACCGCAAATGAATAAGATACGAGCGGCATCATCAGAAGGGGGCACAGCTATCGTACCAATACTAGTAGCCTAGAAGCACGGGCATGGTACCGCACACACGGGCGCGCTGGCCAAAAGCGGGGGCGTGGGCGATATGTGCTAGGAGTGAGCGCTGCCCAAATATCCTGATATTCTGCGAGAACAAGGGGATCGTCCTCCACCTCGTTTTGCTGCTGCCCCCCTAAACCAAGCGCATAATCGTTTTGCATGACAATGACGATGTCCGATTCCTCCTGTCTCCGTCGCAAAAAGAATCCTGGCCGTCAGAAAAAGAAAACAACGTCTATAAGGTGGAAGAGATGGCTACCATCCCCAGAACCCTCTGAAGGAGCCGTGGGCGAAGAAAAGGTGGCGTCAAGACGACCCTAGTACATCGCTCCATATGCCACATGCTGACTGCCTACCCTAGATACACTGGCACCACATTGCATGGGGCCATGGGTGCTCACTAGAACGTGCCGTGGGGAGTCTCCGTTGGCCGGTAGACGGCGTTGTGGAAGGCCCTTTAGTCTTGCTCCAGCCATACGAGCAATGGCTCGGGTGGCAACCCACATTCGATGGCACTTCCCCAGATGCAGCCCACCAGCGCAGCAGCACTGGTAGTACCGAGGGATCCCGGTCTGGCCCTCCCACCCCTGTCCCGCTCCACATCCCGGAGTCTCCACCGGTGTGCGTCGAGTGCCCACGGCTCTCCCCGGGCACGGGCGGGCGTGTGTCGGCGACCGCGCGATCTGCTCTTACGAGCATTCCGGGGCATGATGAGGCGTATGCCGGCTCCGAGGACACGACGAGCCGATCGCCTCTAGGACAACAGCTGGCTTACAGCATAGCTGAGTATGTAGATTGCCTATGCCTCTGGAAGCGAGTGTCGGGATCACTGACTGTACACAGCCCAATCAAACTTACAAACACGCGAGACGCACAGAATATGCAGCCCGGATCTGGCTGTAAGTCGAACGGGCTGTGCACAGGCACTGTGCACGTCCAGCCTGATCAAATGGGCCGTCTCTTCAACCAACCTACCGCCCTCACCCCAGAGATTTGCGGTAGCCCCATAGTGGACGTTCCGTATTCGATCCTCACCTGGGGCGGCTGGACCGACAATGCAACGGAATCGGACACCTCCTCCATTCAGGAGAGCTTCCTGCATGATGAGCAGTTGGCTACACCCTATGCGGATTCAGCGAGGCTCTCAGCGGCAGATACAACAACGGTAACTGCCTACATAGAGCAGCATGCGACGGAGACACTGGAGTCGATTTATCGATTCGCCGTCGGGGTGATGGGTGCCCCATACTGGGAAGGATGCGCCTGGAGCGCGTGGAACGACGAATGGCAATCGACTCACCAGGAGAATGAGGCGGGCGAGTGGTGACTAGTAGGCGCTCTCCTGGATTGCGTGGCCCGCCATATGCTCTTGGAGATCATAGGGAGTCCTCGAGTGGACGATGTCGAGTAAGAGTAAGAGTGCAAGGTGTGTACAGGACCATCACAGAAAAGGCGTGGAAATCGGGAGGGGAGTAATGATTATCGCCGTAATAAGGCGTTATAATCTGTTGTAAACCTACCATAATCTCGGGTTTGCTAGCAAGCGCCGCGATCATTGGGCTGGCTTGGAACATGCTTGCAAGACACTTGCAATGATCTTGGAACCTGTCCAATCCTCCCATCTGCTTTGCGATCGCCTTACAACCCGCGCGCTCAAATCCACCGACACTTCGCGATGTTCTGTACAGTTTCTCGGCGGAGCTTAAATTCGTCTCCTAGCGATGGACATCTTTGCTCGCGCCCAACTCTCGTCTCTCTCCATCCTTCCAACTCCTCCCACTTGCACACATCCCCCCATTTCCTCCTTTTTTGCTTGTGTATCAGTGTCACGACGGCATGCATCCCTACTGACGTTTTCATCCTACTATAGGGCCTAGTAGGCTTCCGCTATGGGTGTCGTGCTACTGCTGGTGCTGCTGTGTGCTCGATTCCGCTGGGTCTTGAAGCTGTCTACGGCTACCGCACTCGTACCTGGACTCTAGAGGCATCCTGACTGGTCGCTATACCTGGCGTTGCTCTTAGCTGGGAGTATCTTTGGCTGCTGTCACCTGGTGTGCGCTGTACATGCTCGTTCAACCTGGGTGCTCTTTATCCGGCTACCCGACGCTACTGAGCGGTTACACTATCGAGGCCCTCTGTTCTGCACGGCGGGAGTTGCTCTGGTGTTTTGGTAGTGTATGTCCAGTAGTTGTAGTAATAGTACTGGTACAAGTATCGCTTCATGTACGTTCTCGGTGTTTATGAATATATCATATGTTTCCGCATCTACCGTGCATAGTGTGATTGGGATTTAGAAGCCCAAGAATATTATTATACTGGCATCGTACACCTTGCATGCATGCACAATGATTTGGAGAATTCGCAATATTGGGAAATCTTGCAATCTGGGCGGGTTCTTCTAACGGGCTCAACGCGATCGTAGTGGCATTATTACACGATCCGAGATAATATCAACTTGCCATCATTGTGGACCTTATAACCGATTACAAGTCCATTATAGCTGGATTATATTGCATTGTAAGATCACGGACAAATCTGTGATGACCGAAGTTTCTGAGTAGTATCGATCGATCTCCCATGTACTGTCCGTCATCTTGTAATCTTATCTGATAACCTTATGAAGTACAATGGCTTGAAGCGGCTGCGACGGCTCTGCGACGCTCTACGACACTCTTCTGGGGGGGCCCTGCCCTAAAACTTCACGCAACAAATCTCCATCCGAGAGAATACTAGTGTTGGACTTGGGGGAAAATATCATAGTTGGGTCATGATCAGGGGACTTGTCCGTATTATATTGTCCTCGCTAGCCCAAGTCTGATATCTGAACGGAATGCCTGACGTTCCTTGCAACACCATGACCACCGGTACGTGTAGTATACACGAGCCATGATCCTACCGTATGGCTCTCGCGTTGTATATTGTTAGGAGGTTCTGTGATAATTGACTACAGACGACCGGAAAGCAGTGTCGCTTCATGCCAAGTTTCGGTCATCTGCGAGAACGACTGATGTTTTGGCTGCGGTAGCAGTATCCTGGCCTTCGTTCAGTTTCCTGCTTGAAGCGAATCAATACATCAACGTCCGCATGTTATATCTGTGTTTCTCGGGAGATACAAGACATACATAGTCGCTACGTCGCGGCTCGCGCCGCGTACTCTCAAGTACTACGGCAGCAACGTAGGATCGCTGTATCGGATTGCCACAACCGTCCATGCCATACTTGTTGTCACCCGAGGAGTCCTTTCGGGGCGCGAGGCGTGCTCGAAAACGAGGCGCAAATATTTTGAGTGCAATCATGCAGCATGCCAGCCGGCGCCCGAGTGCGCACAACGCTCCCTGAGCCTGAGCTCGATCGGAGAAAGCACATCTAGCAGGCAGTTTAGCGTCGACGACGGCAATGGTCGTCCTACACTCCACGGGACCGTCTAGTGGACCAGAATCCACTAAACCTCCTCCAGCCATACGAGCAATGGCTCGGATGGCAGCCCACGTTCGATAGCACTTCCCCAGATGCAGCCCACCAGTGCAGCAGCACTAGTAGTACCGATGCATCCCAGTCTGGCCCTCCCACCCCTGTCCCGCTCCACATCCCGGAGTCTCCACCGGTGTGCGCCGATTGTCCACGGCTCTCCCTGGGCGCGGGCGGGCGTGGGTCGGCGGCCGCGCGGTTTGCTCTTACAAGCATCCCGGGGCATGACGAGGCGTATGCCGGCTCCGAGAACATGGCGAACCGACCACCGCTAGGACAACGGCTGGCTTACAGCATAGCTGAGTATGTAGATCGTCGATGCCTCTGGAAGCGAGTGTCGGGATCACTGACTGTACACAGACCAATCAACCATACAGACACACGAGACGCACAGACTATGCAGCCCGGAGCTGGCTGCAAGCTGAATGGTCTGTGCACAGATAATGTGCACGTCCAGCCTGATCAAATAGGCCGTCTCTACAACCAACCTACCGCCCTCATCCCAGATATTTGGGACAGCCCCATAGTGGACGTTCCGTATTCGATCACCACCTGGGGCGGCTGGACCGACAATGCAACAAAATCGGACACCTCCTCCGTTCAGGAGAGCTTCCTGCATGATGAGCAGTTGGCTACACCCTACGCGGAGTCAGCGAGGCTCTCAATGGCAGATACAGCAACAGTAGATGCCTATATAGGTCAACATGCCACTGAAACGCTGGAGTCGATTTATCGATTCGCCGTCGGGGCGGTGGGTGCCCCATACTGGGAAGGATGCGAGCGGAGCGCGTGGAACGACAAATGGCGATCGACTCACCAGGAGGATGAGGTGGGCGAGTGGTGACTGGGGGCACGCCCTTTCGGCGCCGTGAGATGAGCATCCCTGAGGAGGCGCATACCGGCTCAGAGACACCTGGTACGACAGCTTGTCTGCCGCATCTGTGCTAGCTACAGGCATGCAAATCGTTTACCCTCGTAGCGAACATTGGGACGACTGACGGTACACAGCCCAACCAAATTAACAGACAAACTCAGGGGCACAACGTGTGCAACCTCTGATTGGCTACAACTTGATTGGGTTGCGCACTCACAGTGCGCACGTCCAACGCTGACCACGTCCTCTGATAGCAGCCGGCTGGTGTAACCCCATCCCGGCGGGCACTTGGGACGGCCATGCGATCCGAGGCCATGGCCAGCTCGATCCGCCGACGCGTATCCGATCTTAGCATCAGCCAACTGACATGACGATGCCATACAAATGCAACACTCACTACAAGGAATCAGCTCGGACACTTCCTCTTTACAGGGCCCAGGCGACGATCTAGGCAGTAGCACTGTCTGTACCCGGCATCGGGGCGATCATGGGTGTCTGATGCTATATGTGCATTAGCATGGAATAGCAAGCAGCTGGCGACTCACTGGGAGGTCCAGGCGTGGGCAAGCCGTAGCTGGAGCTCTCCTGCGTCGCGTAGCTCACTGGAGATGGAAGTGGTAGATAGGGAAGATGCGCTGTCTAAGTTCTACGGACGAGGTCAGGTTTATGAAGTGGTATGTTTAAAAGTACCGATCGATCGATTTCCCACCTGAGCATCTGTCTTTCGTGTTATCTCATGACTGTGTTATGGGCGTAGCCTGGTGCCATGCCTGTACGAAAGAGTCGCCAATATCGTCACGATGTGTGTTCCCACTGTGAGTCCCGCGAGCATACTGAGTGAGTGGAGACAGACGTACTTACCCGTCCATCGCATCGCCAATATAGATCTTGCCAGGCAGAACAGCGCGCGCCATGACGCCAACCAGCAGGGACGCGCAGATGCTCATGAGCTGTTGGTTTACGGGTTGATGACATGATCACAGATCACGACACCGTTATGCTCTAGTGCCTGGGTACCTACGGTGGGCGTTGAAACATATCAGCATGTAGCATGTGCGATGTTGTACCTACTCACCACGTGGAAAACCCCAACTTCCGGGTTCAGTTGCCGGGCTGTACAGTGTACTTGCACGCTTGTAGAAACGAGGGGCGCGGGCGCGATGGCAGGTTATTTCTCCGAAGGATCATCAAGGAGTGCTTACCGATCGCGATACCGTCAGAGACAATCCTCGAAAGACGTTCTTGATCTCGATTCTCAGGCCAAAGCACCACCAGATGACGCGAAGCCAAAATGTACGAACGAACACTTCGTAAGCGTAAGGTTTCACAAACCAATACGCGCCGCGCCGCCGGCAGTGACGGGTCGCAAGTCAGCTCCGCGGGTTTCCAGCCAGGCGCGCTCGAGAGACAAAAGTCGGGAGTCAAGGGAGCACCGAAGATTCACATGAGCGGCCAGTTGGAGATGTGTACACCGCGCAGCGCGGCACCTTGCGAAGCCAGGCCAAGGTCGACTGTGAGAACAAGCTAGTGAACAGACATATCCATCTCCTAGTATACCACTGCCAGTAGTTTCACAGAGCATAGTGACAAGTCGCATGCCCACAGTCTGGCGCAGCCAGCCCGGACGCACGCGCTTTCTACCAGCTCCGCGGAGTTCAGGGTGCCAGTATGACCTGACCTCCCCGCCCCGCGCGCAGACCAGCAGGAAGACGAACGTCGAAGGACAATAGAGGGCTCACACGCCCAGCCGAGCTCTCGCACGAAGAGAGCATAGAGTCGGAGTCGCGATGGCGGTAGCGGCCCAGCGGAGATGACCTGACGACGTCGACGTCGACGTTCCCAGGACCCGGCACAAACGCTGTATACTCGAGAACCCACGAATCCGCGTCGATGCCGAAGACTCTCTGGAGGAGACCCGAGACGCACTGAACATTCACGGCTGCGCGCGGACCTCGAGGCAGGCTGAGAGACTAGAAAGAGGGTGCGCGTCCGGCTGCAGTGTTGAACGTAACGGCCGCAGTGGGTGTGCTGTTGCCCAAACGGGCAAGTTTCGACGTTCCTGTATCGACGTCCGGGTGTTCGTGCGTTCGTGCGTGCGTGTGCGCCCTCGTTTGCCTACCGACGCGCAAGTTGCCAAGAGCCGGCTGAGAACCCCGAGAGCGGCACGAGACAGACTGAGAACGCCCGGGAGAGAGCCACTGCGCAAAGTCAGCCCGTCGGAACACAGGACAGGTGTATGAGGTGCGAGTCTGTCACGGTACTTACATGTGAGCACCGTAGCACCGTAGCGAGATCAGGCGGTCGTGAAGGGCGAACGCGACAGGAGTCAGGCCCGACTCGCCTCGAGCGGTGAAGCACCACTGAATCAGAGAGTGAATCACTGAATGTACTGTGCAGGAGTGTCGATTGCAACGCGCTGCGCGCGCAGAGCCTGAGACGGCCGAATCCGGGTGCCCGGGCGTGCGCCGCCGGGTGGGGTGCGCTGCGCCCCTGGGCAGTTGGGCAGTTGCGGAGATGTTGTGTACGTGTGCGATAGCGTTCGAAGTAGGTCCGGGGCTGCAGGCTCTCGCACTAATAGATTCATAGATAGCGAGGCGGGGAGGATTCACAAAGCTCGCAGAACCTGGCGTAGGGCGATAGAACTTGGACGCGGAGGCGGGATTGGAGAGGCGGTGGGGAACGTGTGTTTTAGTACGCCTCGCGGCGCGCCTGCTTGACGCAGAGGGCTGTTTAGAGGCCGCTCGGGCTGTCCGAGTGCCCAGACGGGCTCGTAGTTCCGTATGCTGTGGTATTGGGCGCAGTAGCACGGGCGCACCCACGGGTTGGCCGAAAGCGTGCTTCAAGCGGAGATGAAGCGAAGAATTGCTTGACGAGGCGTATATCGCGCAATGAAGCAATAGCTGAGCTAGCTAGCGCAAGGTCGCCGAGACCATCCGGGGGAGGTGCGCCGCCCTGAATCGAGCTCTAATAAGGGAAACCCCACAACACGCTGAACTGGCAAAGCATCAGTGTACGCAGAGCGGGCGGACCGACTCCATCTGCGCGGGAAGCTTTTGACACACCGGCTGGTCTGGGCCCGCGTAGAGCTGGAGAGAGGGTTGAGGGCACTGTTGCGTAAAGTTAGTATCGTGTGGGCCTGAGTGCGAGATATCTCCCGGGCTGCCGTGTATGGTGGGAGAATGGGCGGATATGTGCGCGGCCGGGACGCGGCCGAGGTCATCCCGGAGGATGTGTGCTACGTACAGGTTGACGTCAGACGGGTACGTCAGTTCGACGCAGTGAGCATCGGGTGGCGGAGGGCGCTGCGAACAGGAGACGGGGTCAGCGGACTGCCTGCAGTAGGATGAGGAAAAACGTGTTGCACGCACGAGAGCTATAGAAGGCGTCACTATAGCGAAGACAGCCCCGCGCGCAGGCGTGGACGTCCGGGCAGCGACGGCAGGCGGTCCGCGTGAGCACAAGCATCCTCTGGCTAGGCACGGCCGTGGAGACGTGTCCAGCAGAGCCTGCACGCGATTCCAGCGCTTCTGCTGCTCGCCTCCTGTGCGGGAGGAGGTAGGGTGCGATGACGTCACGCGTCTTGTTTGCCACCCAATGACGACACGCGTTCGCCATTTCGACGCGTCCGTCCTCCCCAGCTGGAGCGCTGTCAGTGCCCGCTGGAGAGCCGTGCGGTTACATACCTCACGCTCCCGCATCCGGCTCCGACCTGCGTATCCTGGTGATAGCCCATCGCCGTCAGCACGACGTCAACGGCTGCTGTGTGCACCCACTCTGGACCCACCGCGGAGAGCCGTGTTTGGTGCAAGCTTGTACTCATCCACTTCGTCTTGTGAGAATTCTGCGACGTCACGGAGGTTAAACGCCACATCTCCCAGGTGCCGTTTACAAGAATACCTGCATGGACAATACTGGTGAGTCGGATGAATCAGCGACGTGCATGACATGCCGATGAGAACTCACTACCTTACCATAGATGTCCAGTTCCTTGGAGGCCGCGTTGGTATGTTTGCACACCGCGTACGGTGGCCAATGACCGACGTCGCCCAATCACCACTTTGCAAAGCGGAACACCCCTGGTGAAGTGCGTATTGCACCCAGACAAAACGCATACCCGGCGACAACGAAATCTTCCCCGTTCGCCTCCCCGCGGCCATCCCCCCATTGGCCACCCTGCCCGACCCTGCGCAGTGCGCACAGACCCGACGGCGCTGCCTCGGGATCGCCACGACAATGAACCCACGCGACGGGCGCGACCAATAGTGCGCGCGCGCCCCCGCACCGCCGCCGCTTGTGCGCGCACAACCCTCTTTCGCGTGGCCGCCGTCCCTATCATCGCCGCCGCGGAAGCAGTGGCGGTCAATGGTCCACGCACATTGAACAAAGCACCGCGCCCGCACACGAGCCCGAGCCAGTTCAAGACAAGACAGTTCGAGCAAGTTCGACGATTGGCCCGCTCGCTTTGATCACCGTGGACGAAGAGGCGGTGGCGGCAACGATCGGCCAGTGCCACGCCCGACGCCGCCTTCCCCAAATTCCCACGCACCTCGGTCCTCCCACCTCTATTCGAGCTCCGCCAAAAGGTAACGCAATTTCGCACCCCGCGCTCAGGCTCCCGGAAAGGACGTGCCGGGCGCCCGATCGGCCGAGGGACGACGGAAGCACGGACGGGCGGGCGCCTGCAGATCCTCCGAGGAAGTCGGGGAAGCCGCGCGCAGGCGTCAACGTGATTTATCAGTTCGCACCACTGTCCGTGGCAGCGCGGTGCGATCCCAGCGGGGCTCACGCATAATGAGCTCGCCGTGTCGTCCCAGGGGGTAAGGGGTTCCCGCGCTGCCCGTGCGCGAGAGGTGGCGCAATCGTACGTGCTATCGTGCTGTCGTGTCAGTCAGCCCGGATATCCAGCGTTGTGCGTGCGCGCGGTCACGGGTTACCAGCAGTCTGTGGGTGTGCGTACGCTCCCGGCTGGCCGCGCAGGCCGCGCAGCGACGCCATCCACGTTCATCTTCAACGCGGCCGAGAGTTCAGTTGGATATCCGCGACCGCGCTGCCCGCGCGCGTGCCGGCTGTGCACGTCCACCTCCTCAACTCGCTATCCGGATATCCAGCCTCAGCCTCACTGGCACGCGCGCAGCTCTGGCGCTTTCGAGCCTCGACGCGTTCTGCGGACTGATTCCCCGATCGTGCACGTTCACGTTCATACGGGGACACAGCCGCGCTGCACAGCCTGCAGCTGGAGGTTCGCGCACGCTGCAAGTTGTATGTAGGATGTGAGCTCGAGCGACACGGCCCGGGGCCCGGGCTCGCCTCCGCCCGCTCTCCCCGTCTCTCAGCGCGACTCGCACTGACTCGACCGGTGGGTGCGGGTACCGCGCGCGCGCGCGCGTCCCAATAACACAACGCCGCGCGATACAGCTACGGTCGGACCCGGTGAATTATCATAATGCATAATGATAGACACTCGCCCCCGAGGGCACTGCCGTCCGCGCCCGACTCGAATGCGCCAAACATACACCTGAAGTCTAAGTTTGCGGTGACCGAGCTCGAGCAGCTGGGGCACTCTCGACTGCGACGCCCTGGCTCCTGCTGCGGATCGAGAGAAAGGATTAGAGATATAGCTTCAACGCAGCAGCCTGGGGGCATCTCCGAGTCATAGCACATACATACTAAGTAATAGATGGGCACCGATACCGATCGCGCGAGCGCCCGGCGTGCTTCTGCACCACATACGGGGACAGAACCGTATGCATACGCATACGCAGCGGCGTATACTGGGTATATATAATACGCAGGCGCGGAATGCGCAAGTATAGCACCGCGGGTGCCTTCGGTATTCAATTCACCTGCGCAGGCGCTCGTTCTATATAGCGTTCGTGTGTTCGTATGTGCATGCGGGGATGCATGTATATTCAATTCTGGCGGCGTGGTACTCGAGCGGGACACATGCTGTGTGTGGTTCGGAAGGTGGACTGGAACTGACGGGCGCGTGCGTGCGGGCCGCAGCCGGGGAGAGAAGCCCCGGATGGGTGGGGGTGTGGGTTGTGCGGCGGGTGCGCATGCGTGCGTGTGTTCCCTCGCTGCTTGCGAGCTCCCGACGGGGAAGGGGGCGTACACGCGTGCCGGCGCGCTCCTTCAGCTTCCAGCTTCAGCTTCCAGCTTCAATGCCCTCCCATGAGGATGGAAGATTGAAGCGGAAAGCTTGTCGCGGCGCGCAGTTGAGGTCGGACCAAGCTGCGCTCGCACTCGTCCTTGCGATCCGATCGTGCGTACGCCGTTCCTACTTGTGGGCGTACGTGTGCACCGCCGGGCGTATGACCGCCCGGTGCCTGTTATTATGATAGACAGATCAGGGCGGCCGCGGGCCATACGCTCGACGGGGGGGCCCGGGTGCCTCGATCGTAAGCCTTACGATGTGCGTTAACGTTAACGTTAACTTGAACAAGTCCATTTTGACTCCCCGCGCGGCTATTGGTCGACTTACTGCTAAACATACTGCAAGCAAAAAGATCGCCGCGGAGGCCTGCGCCGGAACGCGCACGGGCGGGGCGTCGAGCGCGCCGGCTGCGGGCGTGCGCGGCCGTCGTGGCAAGTACTAGTCCTTCCGGGGCTTTCTTCCAGGGTTCTTGAAAATGGGTGAGCGAATGAACTATGAGCAAAACTTCACCGTACGTGTCGCCGTCGTCATCGTGGTCCGCCGCAAGTTACAACCCCCAAGTGGCCGGTGGATCGCGACGCTCGCTCGGCGTTGTGTCTCCGTCGGAGCGCCCGACGCGCGCGCTCCGCAGGAGTCCTGCTCCTCCTCCGGCCCCTCGAAAAAAGCTCGAAAAGTGTAATGTATGCGTACGCCCTCGGTGATTTAATTCTAGAGACTCCAACGCTCCCCCGAGTCCCGCCCTCCGAGCCCCGACGCCCGACTCACGCACGGGCTGTGTAGTACTAGCAGTAATAACATACCGTCGGAGGGAGCCGGAGAGAGCCGGAGGGAGCGGAGACGCGACGCGGAAGTCGATCGCGCGCGCGCGCCTCCATTGATTTTGCGGGAGGGTACTGAGGGAGCGTGATGTCATCCTGCAAATCATACTGGACGCTGTGTCCGGGGTTCTTTCAACTCGACTTAGGCTTCCTGATCACGATGTATACAGTGAACCAAGACAGGAAGAGGGGAATGGCAGACATCCGGCACACAGCTTCACGCGCAAAAAACAAGTTCGTCAAAATCTTCAGCTTCATCCATTCAAATTCGTTCCGAGATCATGACAAGATCCGTGCTACTACTGCTAACTGCTGCTGACTACTCCTACTCCTCCTAACAACTGCTGCTGCTGCTGCCTAACGAGCCCCAAATGTAAATGCAAAATGCAAAATGCGATGCGAATATCCGCGCCGGCGGACGTGTGTGTCAATGCGTGAGATGGGGGAATGTGGATGCGTGGCGGGTGCGTGAAAAAAATATACTGTGCGAGAGGCGTGAAGTGAAAAGCATGTGCGAGTGGGTGGGTGCAAAGCGTGCCGAAAGACGTGCGAACCATGAATGCGATGCGAAGAATAAGAATGCGATGGGAGATGGGAGATGGGGATGGGGATGGGATGTGTGGTGGAAGCCGGAGCAGGGAAAAGCAGGGGCGAGCGTCCTGTGCAGGCGAGACAGTGTTCGTGCCCGCGTGGGGCATGCGGGAGATGAGAGACGGGGGATGAGGAATGCATAAGTACGGACAGATGAGAGAGCCGCGTGGGAGCCTGCGACGTGCGCGCGAGCGCACCGTTCGGTGCCGCGGGCGTGGGGAGCACACACGGGGCGGGCCGGGTATGAGCACTGCGAGGGCGCCGGGGGCGCCGAGGGGGAATAGAGACGATGGGAGACGGATAGGGCGTGATGTGAATGCATAAGGATAGCGATGCGGGGCGTGCGGGCGCCGCGGCGCGGGCGTTCCACGGTTCGGCAGGCGTGCCTGTGCGCTGGACAGGGCCATAGACAGAGACAGAGGCAGGCATGCAGTCGGGCGGGTTGCGCACATCGACTGAGCTGCGTGTCTGCGCGCACGCGTGCCGAGTCGACCAGGGCTGGCGTGTTTCAGCCTGTGCGCCGGCAGAGAGCTATATGGGTGGGAAGGAATCGGGTCTGGGAGAAACGGGTCGTCTATGTGCGGCGGCGGCGGAGTCGCCGCTTTGCGTGGAAGAGGCCAAAGCGGATGCGCAGCGAGAGGACCTCCCACTGCTGGCGGAGGACGTGCGTGCACGTTGGGCTGGAAGAGAATAGTTAGCAAAAATGCTCGTAATGCGCATGGAAGACAAATAAAACTTACGTTATCGCGTGCTCGTCAACGTCGTCAAATGGGCTGGTGGTCTGGGAGACCGCCTCGGACTTCTCGTCCTTGGCCGCCTTCTTCGGCTTCGAGCTCCTCCTGATCAGGCAGCTCGAGCGCGGGCGCGACTCCTCGGCGATCTCATCCACCTCATCCTCGTCGAACGGCGAGTCGTGCAGACCGAGCGCGTTCGTGTGCTCCTCCTCCAGGGACCCCACGGGGCTTGATGAGGGCGCCTCCGTGAAGTAGTAGTTCGGGGGCTGATAGGGGGAGAAGCTGAACGCGCTGGGCGCGGTGTTCTTGCGCGTCGACGCGAACGGGCTGAAGTGCGACTGGCTCTCCGTGTCGTCGTCGGCGTCCTCCACGTCCGAGTCGTCGACGTCGGCTGCCCAGTCGCGTTCCCAGCCGGGACGCGTCGGCTGCATGCCGAACGAGAAGCGGTCGTGACTGCGGCTCCTTACCGCGTTCGCGCTCCCGGTGCTCGTGCGCCGCTTCTTGCCGGCGTGGCTGTTCGAGCGCGTCGCTGTGCGGAGCACGGGGAAGTCGCGGTAGTCCGGGTCGTGCAGGTCGCCGTTGTGGTCAACGTAGGCGCGGGTCTGTGCGGCGTGTGGCGAGGGCGTCGTCGCGCTCATTGTCGAGGACGAGGAGCTGCTCGCGTACGCGGGGTCCAGCAGGCGCGAGATGTCTGCCGCGCGTGTTGATGGGGAGTATTGGTGGTGGTGGTGGTGATGGTGGTGGTGGTGGCCGCCACTGGCGGGGAGGAGGGTGGCCAGGTGGGGGAGCGGCGACTGCGACCGCCTGTGTATGTGTTTACGCACCGGTGATGGCGGATTTGACGACGACGACGAGCTGGGGAGGGGGTAGTCGTACATGGCTGGAGGGAGGGGGGAGTGGGGATGTTGAGTTGCGGGGTGCTTATAAGCAAGTTGAACTTTGGTGGGAGAGCGGAGAAATGCGCGGGGATACCGTGGGCTGCAGGCTTATGTACTGGCAAAGGAACAAGCGTGAGGATGTACAGGCGAAGTGCGCTTTGTGCAGTGGCACGCAGCGTGGGCGGAGAGGGAGCGGGTGTGACGGGGAGGCCAGGGGCGGGGAAGGCGGACGAGGGCGAGGCCGGGGTTGTCTTTATACAGCCGCACGAACGCGCTGGACGAGCAACGCCAGATCCCAACCCAGATCACTATCGCTCATCAACCCGCGTTTCGCACTCCGACTTATCCCTCCCCGCATTCCCACGCGTATATTTCGCCCAGCCGACCCGTTCAGGCCGATTGTCCCTCCACGCCGTCTCCTCGTTGCCGCCGTCTGCGAGTCCCCAGCCTGCGTCCCTCGCTCTCCTCCTCCCCCCCGCCCAGCTCGACGCAGAATCTTCGCCCAGCTTCACAATAACTCCTCTGGTTATCCGTATGACTGTGCCTGACGTGCCGTATATCCAGCTCGTCGTCATCGGGCCCATCTCGCGCCTCCTGGCTGTATCTCTCAGCTTTCTCTCGTCCTGACTAATCTCCCCCGCCCGTCGTATTCCTGAAGCGTCTATGCTATCCCGACCGTACCACATCTCACTTGACTCGATGCTGTCTTCTCTGCGATTGCGTGTACCCTCCCGCTGACGAAGATCGCTCAGTGCTCGTCCACAGTACCCTCCTCCGCTGACTCACTCCGCATTCGTTCCCTTCGCTCGTCCGGACTTCTGCTATATGCTACTGGCATGCTGCATACCATACCGTTGATTGCACACACGCGCCATGCACCGCATTGAATCCAACAGTTCCCGCCCTGGGGAAGTCCAAGCCCTGGTCGAGGACGAGTTCGAAGGCGCCACCGGAGACCGATGAGATCGGTCCCCGGACTCCACATATACGATCCTTCTTTTACACCGGTCGCCCTCGATAGCACTGTCCATGTACTTCTTCTCGCAGCTACCACCGTACATGCTTTCGCTCACCGCCCTGGCGCGCACCGCTCTTCCACGCCGCTTCGCAACTCTGTCCAGCACACACAGGCGCCGGCCGGCCTGCCTCTTCTCCGCTCGCGTTCAAAATGGCCGGCCTTCGCTCAAACTCCGCGCCCGCCGCGCTCGCACGACGCGACAGTACCCACCCTCAGCTGCCGACGTCTATCCCCGTCCGCCTGACGGCGCCGCGCACACTCACGCACGCCCAGGCTCAACCACGCTCCTCAGCCGTCCAATCCGCGCAAGGCACTACCGCCGTCTGACGGTCTGAGTGCATTGCCGCCTGGGCTCCAACTTGAGCCCAGGCGCCGGCCGAACCTGGGCCGACCGTGGCCCCCAGCTGCTGCGATTCGCCCGATGCGAGCGTAGTGTGCACACGCACGGCGATATGCGCCTGCAGCGGGCCTGCAGCGCGAGCGTGCGCTGCGATGGCGATCTGACCGCGTCCGCTGACCGAGCCGGAACACGCCCTCCGGACGCGCCTCTCCGCGCGGACGCGCGAGCGACGCGGACTGCCCGTTCCTAAAGCCCGTCGGAAAGCGACGCGCGGGTAGGCCGAACGCGCGCACCAATCAGGGCGCGCGGCGAGTCGCGCGCACGGTGTGCGTGGGCGCGCGCGGCGAAGCAGAAGGCGAAGCATCGAAGGGTCGAAGAGTCGACGGTAGGGACGTCCCGGGGCGCCTCTCGAGCCTGGGGGTGCTCGCGCGGCGTAGCACTCCCGACGCGTCCTGTCGCAGTTGCGGGGAGGAGCCCTGCTGGGTACTGCTGATGGGGGCGGCGCTGGCGGCCGTGCCCGCGCATGGCCGCGCGTGCGTGCGTGCGTCCGCGGTCGGGAGCAGTCCGCGTCCCCAAATAACCACGCCCGAAATGCGGTCCTGGCTGCGTTCGTTCAATCGCGCGCGTGTGCTTCCGCTGCATCTTGCATCTTTGTATCCCACCAATGGCCGCTGTCGAGCTGCTGGCTATAGCTGCGCCTCGACCCGCTGGGCCAGGGCTCACGAAATGGGAGTCGAGGCGCGCTGCCCCGCTCTGCTGCCATCCTGATTTCTGCCGTGCCAGTGCCGCGCGCACACGAGAGTCGCGGTGCACGCTCGCGGTGATGTGCGCATTGATATGGGTATTGATGGGGCGCGCCGGACACTGGTCTGGATTCTGGAATGTGCAACTGAATCTGAAGCCAGAACGTCCAAATCTTGGTCTGGCCTGGGTGTTCGTGTATGTTCAAGGCGAGACCGTGGACACAGCGCAGATGATCAGCGTCGACGCGCGATGCGGGCCGCCGCGCGCAGCACCGTTCTCAGGTCGCGCGCCCGCGCGCAGGGAGAAAACATACCGGCACGTACGCTCTCCCGTAACCGATTCATCCAACTTGGTGTCGCCGGGTCTGACCGACGTATACGAGTCCCCAGCTCCATATAGATATACCACGGCAATCCCGGGAGCCTCCTCGGAAGACGAAAGCCCGTAGGTCCCTGTGTCTGCGTCCACCGGGCACCACTCGCACAGCGTATTCCGAGGGACCCGTGGTCGGTCTCAAGGCCGCCCGCGAGGTTACGCCTCCATCCCGACGTCGATTCAGCTGCTCCAACTTTGCTCTCCGCGTCACGCGACGCGCTCAGACGCACCGTTCCGAATCCAAATTTGAGGCGCTGCACCTCCCCGCGATTTTGAAGATGACCCGCGATGAATGGTCCTGAGGCGCGCGCGCGAGTCCGGGGAGACCCCGCGCAAACTCTGTCGCGACATACCGCCGGCGCCTCGTACGGTGCGTACCAGTCGAACTTCAATTCAGGACACGACCGGCGTCCACACGCGATGGCATCTCCAGACTTCCCCATCCCGAACCCGAACGCGGCCTCCACCAAGACCGGAGCACCCGTGGAGCGCAAGCTTCGCGATGCGTGCCGCGGGTCCAATGTTAACTGAGAACTCGCCCCCGCGCTACGAGAAACCCGCAAGGCAACTTTACTCTACCGCTCGCCATGCTGCTTCTCCCCGATGCCCCAGGATCGCCGGCGCAGGCCCCCCACGCTCGCACGCGCGTTCCGCCCCCGGACCGAGCGCGCTCGCGCGGGGGGCGTCGGGCTTTCGCTCGCAGGAGCCAAATGTGCGAGGCGCCGTGCGCTTCTCCACTTCTTCACTGGGCAGCCTCGAGCGCACACGCACGCACCCTCCGACCTCTCCCGCCCGCCCGTCTCCCGGTCCCCCCGCGTCCATAATTAAAGCAACGCCTCTCCCCATGCGCACCGTTCCAAAATTCGCCACTGTCGCATACGTGCGCAGAATCATATGTCCCCCGCCCGCGCGCACACACCAGCAGACGATTGGGCCTCCCGCAATATCCCGGTCAGCTGGCGCGCGCCGCGGCCGGACATTCCACGGTCGCCCACGCCCGCGAACGTCCTCCCATAGCGGGCGCACCCCGCGGCGAATGCTCGGCGTGCGCTACCAGTGTACCACGCCCGCGACGCAGGCTGGGACAGGCTGGCACGCCCGTCCGTCCGGGCGTGGGCGCGCGTGCCCGGGCTTCGCGCTGCTCCCTGGCGCGCGGAAGGTGTGGCTTTCTGCTTTGGGGCGGGCGAGGACACGCGGGTGCGTACTATGCGATCTTATCAGGACGCATCGGGGGACGGCGACGATTCCGGGCGTGTATCGCTCTATCTCGATAGGCACTACGAGGGTAAGTAAGTGCTGGGAGACGCGCGAGGGACAGAACTTGGAAGCCCGATTTCGACGAGGGGACGCGCGCGTGATTCTGCATCTGAATTGACCGCTTGGATGCGGGACGTGCGCAGCGCTCGCGCGGTGAGCAGTACAGTTTCTCGTTCCCCGTTCGGGCTTGGCTGCGGCGGTCGCTGAAGGGCGCCTGGAGGGACGTGCACGCCGGGCTCTTCGCTGCCTGCGCTGCGGCTTCGCCCCCTCTATGAACGCTTCTCGTGCGGCGCGTGCTCGTGCAGCGGCGCGCGCCGCCGTGGGGTCGCTGTGGGGCGCCGCCTGGCGTTCTGGGGACGCAGCAGTACTCGTTCTCTTCTCATTTGCACCCCGGGGTTATGCGGCTTGCGGCAGGGTTGTCGGGAAATGAAGCACAGCGGCGGGCCACCTGGGCGCGGACATGGACACAAATTGAAGTCGTGAAGCTTCGAGGCGCGCGGTGAGTGCGCACGCATACTCTATCTCGCACTGATCCATCTGCGCGTCCTGGCTGCCGCAGGCAATCACCGCGCAGGCTGCAGCGGTGCCGCGGGGGGTGCTCGCTAGGGTTAGGATAGGCACGCAGCTGCAGGAGTTAGGAGTAGGCATATACATGCACATGCATCTGCTATCGCCCGCACGCATCTCGCAGATTCTCATTTTTCGATTCAAGCCCCGCGCGAGTCTCCTCGGGGTGATACAGATTATCGGCAATATGACTGTGGTCGGGTGGCACGCACGCACGCACGCATGTCGTCGAAGGTCGCCCCGGATGCCTCGCGCGCGGATTATGGCACGCGCCGCCGCGACGACGTGCAGCCGGAGGGAGCTCGCGCGGTCACGCGGCGTGCCACCCAACCTATCTCAGTAACTGTGGATATTCCTGGCTGGGGCGTGGGGGTGCGGGCCACCACGAGGCAGCGCCGCGTCCGCCGCCACTCGCTGTACCGTCGCGTACTCGGCGCGAGGACGCGGTGCGCAGAGATGCGATGAGATTGGATTGTGGGTTTGGGCAATGGGATACTTGGGTACCGTGGGTCTGATCAGCCTGACGGGGTATCTCGATGCGGCGGGCGTACGGAGGGGGAAATCCGATTGACTGCCGGGGGGATCTGCGTGCCCGCGCGTAGCTATAGGATCCTATCCGTACGTACGATTGGTACGTGATCGCGCTCGCTGACTTGTCGCGCGCCGCTCGGCGCAGGGTGGCCCTTCACACGCACAAAGCACTCGCTCGCGCACGCGCGGGGCCCGATATGAGCATGCGCAGGACTAGAGAACTTCGGCGCGGGGCGTGGATCGATGCGGGCGCGATGAGGGATTCTCCCGGGGTGGACGCGGTAAGCTTTAGTCTCAGCAGACCACAGCGCGCCGTCAGCTGCGCCGCCCCGGGCAGAGGGCATCGATGCTATCGTCGCACGCCGTGGGCAGATCTGCAGCGCACCACTCACGGCGTGTGTACCAATCCTCTCATCTCGGTGGCACGATGGCATGCCTGCAGCCTGCGTCGACGGTGCCACTCATCCATCGGCCATCTATCTAATGATATCTGCTGCACCGGACAAGCAGCGCTGCTCGTACTGCATGCGTGCTCCGGATGTCTTCCCGTCCTTGCCTGCAGGCAGGTTCTATTGTCTCCCAGGGCCGAACACAAACGAGCGTTCGCAGTGGCACAACCTAGCCCAAGAGCGGCGGTCTGCAGGCCGACATGCGCGCAGCGTGTGCTGCCGACTGCAGGGAAGACTGCCGCAGAGATGGAAGAAGGTTCATATTGGAGCCTCGTGCTACGCTATAGGGGTAGTGTCTGCACACAGCACGAAGCTGAGAAAGTTCTTTGTCTCACGTATATCGTACGGCTGCTGTATAATGTACGAGAATGAAATGCTTTGCGCAGACAGGACCATGCCCGCGCCTTTGTCATGAATTTCTTCCGTGCCATGGGGATACTAGTGACCCCGGAGAACGACCTGCAGCGTAAACATATGAACCTCCGGACGGTACGGGCGCACGCCACAT
The DNA here is from genome assembly GCA_022264855.1 of Lenzites betulinus. Lineage (NCBI taxonomy): Eukaryota > Fungi > Basidiomycota > Agaricomycetes > Polyporales > Polyporaceae > Lenzites > Lenzites betulinus. The sequence continues at coordinate 455,353 of JABYQU010000019.1, forward strand.
GATGTGGACGAGGATGAGTTGTGGCGTTGGGATTTGTGAAGAGAGCGATCCGATCTGGGGAATGCGGGGAAAGCCGATCCTCTGATCGGGATCGGGCAGGTATCGCGTATCGCGATTTCGCTTCGCTCGCGTTGCCACATCATCCTCTTGCCTCTTGCTCTCATCGCGACGCCAGCATAACTCTGTGTATCGGGCTCTCCAGATGTACTCGACGGGCTGTTGTATCTGGATATACGTCATCAATGAACTCGAGATGACAACTGGCGTGGCGGGAGTAATGACCGCTATTCATACCTCTGCTGATTCAGCCCGGACGTCAGCCAGTCAGCCGCTTGCGTCGCTTCATCCTCTCGTCATGTCTGCACCATTGCTCGTGTTGCGATTCTATTGCCAACTGCTAGAACTCCGACTACCAATATTCATCAGAAAGTTTCCCAAAATACATACTGTCAATGGAGTAATGGCAGTATACTCGACAACTCCGACGGTGAACCTGTTTCTCCGGCTTGCTGGTACCTTTGCTCGACAGCGCGCGACCGCTCTCCTATCCAGCCTCACCCAACAGGTGTGTTTACCTGATGTACGCTCCATCAGGCCCGCGGCTGGTTGTTCCGAAGCTCGCTTCGACACCCCCTACTTCGCAGCGTTCGCTGAATATTCCCGGTTCCGCCGCCGCTCGGTATGTGAACCACCGCGCTTCATCGCGAGCTTGTTCGTCGTTTACCACCTTGGCTCCTCATCGTTTCCCCAGAGGGATCCCCTTCGAAGTAGTCGGCCTCGTGCAAGTATTCGCGGACAAAGTACGTAAATTGTATCATTTTTCTAGCCTGCCTTTGGAGCCGCGCGACACGGTGCACGCTCCTGGCCTCAAGCATCAGCGTGAGCCGTGCCTCGCGTTGCTTTGCTCGGGGTCATGGACCCGTCCGCAAGGATTCTCGGGCCGCCGACCTCTCACGTACGGCAGGTTGGAGCCTGCAGCGATCCCCTATACTGCCGCCCTGCATCCTGCAGGTGAAGCTCCGTGTCCACAGCACTGTCGATCTCCGCCCTCCGCGGTAGGCCCCAATCGCGTCTGTTGCTGCATCTGCAATACCGAATGCCTTCTTCAATCCCCGACCGAGCGGAGTCGGTCCCTCCGGGACGTGAACAGGAGGTTGCTTGGGGTGGTGAGTTCCTCACCCTAAGAGCCAGGTGCAGGGTGCAGAGGGCTTCTTTGCTGATTGGGAGACCGCACGAAACAGGCCCGGTCGTGCAGCAGTTGTTATGACTACTCCTCCCCGGGCGATCCCACGCAATGTAATTCGACCCATCCCAAAGCCCACAGCTGCCGTCGACGTTGAGCAAGATTCCCGAGATTCATGGACTACTGCATCCCGTAGGCCATCGCGATAATCGAGGACTCCGGCTGGATATACGGGGCGGATGCTCTGTGCTTACGCTACACACAGCCTCCCAGGGACATTACTTCATTTGCGCCTAGCGGACGATCGTGTTCGGAGTTGGCGAGCTCGAGTTCCTCGATCCGCATTCCCAGGCGCCAGGACCCAACGCAGGCAACTACCATGACGAACACGGAGCGCTCGATGGCTCCTACGCCCCCATGCAACCCGTCCTCCTGGCCCGCACGTTGCCCCGCGTGCGAGACTCGAGTACCTAGATAGCAGCGGGGCGCGGCGCGAGGTGGTCTATCTATGCCGGCACGCGCTGCGGTGGACCGCCTCAGATCACCCCACGTCTTATTCTTTCCATTTTGCGCGACGTCCCGCACGCCGCACCAGCGCGGACGCCCCCGGTGACCCTTCTTCGCTGCCTCGCGCGCGCCATGTTGGGGGCCCTCCCGGACGCTCGTTCCGCAGAGACCACGTACGGAAAGTCGACATCGGAGGTGCGCATGTGCGATCGGCTGCATGCATTATCGAATCGGCCGTGCGTGCTGGCGCACAACATGCCCGACCTGCAGCCAAGTTGGAGCAGCGCAGGTTGCGCTGTTCCACTGTCTGTATGTTTGGGTTTGTTGTGCCTCTGCACTACGCCCGGCAGATGCCATGACGAGAGAGAGGGCACAACGTTGCCGACCAGGGGGAGGGTCGGCTCTGGTGGAGAGAGGTAGGCGTCCTATACGCCTGGGCCGTCGAGGTACCCATCCCCGCGCGTCCCCCGCACAGCCGTTGGAATATGGTGCAATTTAATGTGGCGGCGCTCCAATTCTAGGTTTTCCCCACTGTCTGGCAGCGTGCCCGCTCCCCAGTCCACAGCCCAGAACGCAGGGTCGGCCTTCGCTGTACTCGGCGTGCCCACGCAGCCGCCCCCCTCACGCACGCCACGGTACGCGCGCGTCCTCGCGCACCGCACGTCGCAGGCCTAACGACATCCCGGCACAGCAGCCCGAGCCTGAGCCGCGCAAGGCTCGAGGCTCGAGGCGCAATATTGCGGCATACGGCATACGGCACAGGACGGGCGCACGCCCCCTTCCCCAAGGATACCGAGACGGGCTATCATGGCCCGCGCATTTTCGCGGGGTGCTCATGTGGGCGGGGAGCGGGCGGCCGCGCTCGCTCGGCCCGCCTCGTGGTTGATGCGGGAAGCTTCGACGGCGGACAGACGGGGCGTGCTGCAGCGCGAGGCGTCGCGTGCGCGCTGGTGAGACAAGCGAGGGCCTGCAGGCGGATGGGGCCTCGGAGTCTCCGTCACGGTGGCGCGCGATGCTCTGTGTGAAGGCTGCAGCTGGCTTGGCGGACGATCCCCCGCCCGCGCGGGGCGTGACGGTGTGTAACGCGCGCTGTGGGATGGTTGGGGCGCAGCGGGGGCACGCGTATGTCGCGAGCCAGCCTTGTATGTCCTGGCTTGCTTTGTGGGGCCAGATCGCCTGGTGTGGGACGCTGGGGACATGTGCCGGGCCGTGCTACGCGGTGCGATCGGTCACGGCGCGTGTAGATGAGAAGGCGTGCACTCTGGGAGAGAGCGCGAGCCCGCTGACCTCCTCCTCCAGCCCCAGCGTCCTGCCGCTAGGACCGGAACGGCACCCTCAAAGGTGGCGTCGCGGCGTCGAAAGGGCTATGTAACCTTATCGCCCGCTATTCACCGCTTCGGCCGCAGAGGAGTCAGCACTAGTCAGCGCGCGGCGCCATCAGAAGAAAGTGCAAGATAAGTGCGCAGGGGAACAGTCGATATCGAACGCGGTGAGTGCTGCATGTTCTTCGGCTACGCCCAACGTTCCTTCCCGTCGGGGCACATGTCGGGCCTCGAGGCGGGATGTATGGCGCCGACGCGCCCGCCAGGGCGCCCCTGCTTCTCGCTCGTATGGACGTGCGAAGCTGGGATGCACATTCCGCCGGATTCGTGTATCGTCCGATGTTGGACGGCGTGGAAAGGATAGGACACTCCCGCATCGTGTATATTGTTGACTTTTCTATCGACAAGAACAGGGAGGGGTCTCGTAACCCGAAATTTTGAGAACGTCTGACAGGAAGAAGGCGTGGACGGCTCTATATCTGTGCAAAGCTACACGTGGAGATGCCCATGGAAAAAAATATTGGTGCATGCAGGTTGAACTGAATGCACACGAACTGGATACAAAGATGCGGCCTGGTTGCATCAGAGTGGTCGCGTACATCGCCATAAGTAGGATCCTCGCTTACCAATATGTATATTTTGTGCCGAGTTGCGCCCGTTACCGCAGGCACGAAGTTCTGCTGAAGATTTTGGCTTCAGGGGGGATGGGGCAAGCGGGTGGGCGGCGACCGCTCAGAGAGGGCGCAAGATCACCGGCATCGCGCATGAGGAGATTGTCGGACCATGATGTCGAAGTGTCGAAGTGATGTCGACCGTTGTGTGAGAAACCCACTGGAGGGACCCTGGCCATACCTTGCCAACAAGGAACGAGGTGATCGTGAGGCAAATGCGTATCGTGGTACGATATAGAATGCGATTCGCCGTAGGCTCGTCCGATGCACCGAGGTCAACCTAGGACAGCTAGCCAAGGGAAAGAGGGAAGTCGCCCGACGTTCATCCGTGTTGAAAACTGAGGAAAGGAGGATAGGAGATGTGCTTGTCGTATGAGGATCGTCGCATAGTCCTGTTGTGGAATGAAAGTATTTGGTTCAGTGGGAATGCGCGATGATTCGTTCGCCCGCTCACGGCCGCCGAGACTAGGAAGTCCGACATACACACTCAGACAGGGGCATGCGTTCTAAACCGGTCGATCTTCTTACCTTGAAGACTCCCATTGTACGTATGTCGCGGGGTGGGTTTGCCCCTCTCGGACGCAGTGTGAACGGTCTGCGGTGGGTATAGTCGGATCCTCGTAACGCAACCCGACTGTACGCGACCAGTTACTTCTCAGAGCATCTGTGGCCAAAGCTTGAGCTTCCCTTAAGTGGATAAGAACCTTGCACAATGAGCCCGAACGCAAGTACGGAATAACCTTGCGTCAAACGTGGGCATTCGACATACCTACAAGATCCCGAGAAGCCTTCGCAGCGTCTGCTGGTACAAGTCGTGGTTCAGCGACCTCCTGCGGCGCAATGTCGGCCGCGCGAGACTATGTGATCTGCATGGTTCTTACACGTCAATCAGCATACCTCGGAGGTGGCGCAGAGCCTCGTGATTGCGAGTTTAAGTATGTACCATGCTCGGAGGTCGTCCCGAAGATGGTGAGGGGTAACCTCGGGGGGATGCATATGTCGCGATATGTCTACTCTGTGTCAACTTCCGGTGTGAGAGCATGTGGGCATGGAGGCTGTTTGCTGATTCGACAGTTCATCAAGACACTACGTTGTTCAGTGAATGCGGAACGTCGATGAAGGCCCTTTTTACTCACACATCGAACGATATAGGTGATTCCTGCCCGTATATGTAGGTATATATGGCACTGGTCGGGATTGCTGCTGTAGATGGTACTACTAGTGAAGCACATGCTACGCGCGCGATGTAAAATATAGCTCACCGACATAATTGACTGGACATACCAGTAGTGGAGGCTGACAAAGGCTGGCTCGGAGGCACCCGGTGCCATCTATGCTCCTGGAGGCTGGCAGTAGTGTCGATATGGAATATTGATGTGCACCCTTGATCGAGTACCGATCGCTTTGTCAGTGAGAGAACCGACACTGTGGAGAGAGTCAGTAGTGTTCGCCGCTGTGGCGTCGCCCGTTTCGTATGCGCATGCCTATTCCGGGCAACACGATCACGACCGGGCGGGGATAGTATTGTCAGCGTTCTGTCAGCCTCGTCAGCATCGTTATGCGCCTAGTAGTGTGCTGGCGTTGAGAAGTACGGTAGGATGCTGGTAAAAACGAGAAGCTATACCGTTTCCGCCCATCAAAGACGGCTGGAAGAAGTGAAGGATGCTTGGCCGATCGGAGGTGTACATCCGACGACGATGGTATCGTCGTTCATCGATATTGAGGTATAAAAAGACAGTTTTCGACGCGTCAGAATACAGCCCTGAGGTATAAGCTAGTTCAAAGTTACGAAGATGAACTCCGGAGGGACGACTCACACCATGGCGACTCGCTCGTACTGAGTACGCGTTCCGAGTCGGAGCGGAGGTAGCGGAGAGAGCCCCGGAGCGGAGAAGGCCGGGGCAAGGCAGACGCGTTTGTGGCGTGGGAAGGAGTGGGGAGCGGGCGTCTGCGCGTATTCGGGAGAGTAGCGGGTGACTTCATCCATGGGTTTTCGGTACAGGCTGTACGCGCTACGTCGATGCTTCGCAATGCATATTTCTTCTCACTCCAGCCGCTCGCCCTTCTTGCGCCCGTACCCCCACCACCACGCCCCCCTTCCTTCTCCTCCACTTTCTTAGCGTCTACAAATCATGCGAAGTTCAAGCCCAAGTATCGAGGCTAAGCACGAGAAACAAGTCCAGGCAGAGGTACAGTCCAATGGAGGCAACGAATATGATGTCTATGGCGATGAGAAAACCGCAGAAAGTGGGTGCATTCATGTACCTTTTGTTCAATTTGTCCTTCAATCTGACCACCTCCCAAGTCAAGTACAGGACCATGGTGTGGTGGAAAGCCGCGGCTCTAATGCTCGCGGAAACTGTCTCACTCGGTGTAAGGGGCTCACGTCGCCCCACCATCATGATAGTGCTTACCTTTTCGCCCGCCAGATCCTCTCCATTCCCTCCGTGTTTGCCTCGATCGGCATGCCGGCAGGAATTATCCTCGTCCTGGTGAGTAGCGCCGGCCAATACTATTCTCATCGGGCGGCCTTCACTAAGACCATATGGACAGGGACTCGGCGCAATTGCGACCGCCACAGGATATGTCATCGGCTCCTTCAAGATTCGATATCCCCATGTGCACAACATGGCTGACGCGGGGGAGATCCTCGCCGGCCCCATCGGCCGTGAAGTGCTCGGCGCAGCGCAGGTCGTCTTCATGATCTTCGTGTGCGGCAGTCACGTCCTCACGGGGCTCATAGCCTTTGATACCAGTGCGTGTACTCTCTGAATGTGCTTCTTCTCACGCGGGGCGCACAGCTGACTGGAGTCGCGCAGTAACCGACGGAGCTTCGTGCTCGATCCTATGGGCGGCAGTTTCTGCGATCATATGCCTCCTCCTCACCCTCCCGAGGACACTGAATGGCATCTCATACATGAGCGTGGTGTCATTTGTGTCTATCTTGGGTGAGTAGGATGGCAAGTACTTGCAAAGCTGCAGTATTGACATACCCGCATATAGGCGCTGTCCTGATCACTATGATCGGCGTAAGCATCGCCGGACACAAAGGAAGCGTCCAAGCAACCGCCAATCTGACCTTCGCAAGCGCGTTCTTGGCTGTGACGGACATTGTAAGCATTCGGAGACTCAGGTTTCTTCCAAATGCTAAGTCCGTTCTAGATCTTTGCCTACGCCGGTACGTTATGCATGCGCCAGTAATTAGGCTATTGACTGACTTCAGAACAGGACATGTTGCCTTTTTCACGTTTATCGCCGAGATGAAGGAGCCCAGGGTACGTTTAGTGCAGCAAACACCACGAAGCGCCCTACTTATGTGCATGCAGGATTTCGCCAAGTCTCTGTACTTGCTACAGATCGCAGACACGACGTTGTACCTCATTGTCGGCATCGTCATCTACGCGTACGCAGGCCCTGACACCGTTTCGCCGGCCCTAGGCAACACCGGGATGACTCTACGGAGAGTCTCGTACGGAATTGCACTCCCTACCATTCTCATCGCCGGCGTCATCAACGGTCACGTCTGCGCGAAGCTGGTGTTCATCAGGATGTCAGTGGAATTGCTATACTGCACAGGGAGCTGTCGGAATGCTGACAGAAAGCGCTGTGGCACTTGACAGATTCCGCAGGGAAGGTGTCCATTCGAGGCATATGACTTCGCATTCATGGACAGGATGGCTCACCTGGATCGCTATCTGCTTCACCATTTGGACACTTGCATTCATCATCGCCGAGGTGTAAGTGAATGTACCCTCTCATCAATTCTATTGAAGCTGACTCTGACGGGGTTTAGTATCCCCTTCTTCAACGACCTCCTCGGAGTGATTAGTTCGGTGTTTGCCAGGTAAGTAAAGTAAACCCAGCAGCATATGAACGCATGCTTACGGGTTTCGCGTTGCCAGTTGGTTCACCTACGGTATTTCCGTACGTCTTCTCCGGTCCTGCGCGGAAGCCTTCGCTCACCCGTATATCTCCGCTAGGGCATCTTCTGGTTCCATTTGACGCCACGCGAAGAGCGCTGGACAACACGGCGCCAAAAGATCAAAACAATATTCTTCTCCGGGATTATCCTCGTGCGTTGCAACAACCGTGGTGATGATTTCGAAAGTCGCTGATGGTGGTCTCACGCGCATGCGCAGATGGGAGCGTTCATCATGGTCGCAGGTCTATATGCCAGCATCAACAGCATAGTCGAAGGTGCGTTGCCCCGTACTGCGATCTGCCCACCTCGCAAGCTAAGCTAACCGCGCACAGGCTACCGCACGGGAGGTTTCCCCGGGCCCTTCACCTGCATGAGCAAGGCTCTGTAGTCGACCCACCGCCTTGCCAAGTTGCACGACACGATCACGATCTAGGTTTCGCGTTCGGAAGTGCACGACCTATCTATCCGTCGAGGGGCCGATGACGCGCGGACGAGGTAGAGTTTGCTTGGCAGATGCAGCCTCCGGAGGTCCGCGCGGTCTCGGCTACGTCTAACGCTGCCGAATGGTTCTCGGGCCACAAATGTGTCAACGACCCTATTCACGAGCGCCGAGCAGCGCGCGCGCGCGCACCCACTGTATTTTTGATGACTGTGCATGTACTGTAACTAACAAGGCCGCGCATAATTGTGTATACGTGCTCATACCGTCCGTCGATCGAGGGGTCTCTCTAACTTCTTATGAAGGTGAGACTGCGCGGTGCGGTGTCGATGGACCGACGGTGGGGACGGGCCCGGGAGGGAGCGGCTGCGGTAGAGCTGAGAGGAGGAAGCGCAGGCGAGCGGCAGTGTCAGCGCTGGCGCTGATCGTGGGCAAGCTGTGCCGCCGCCGTGCTTGATGCACGAGCGTCCTCTGCATCCATTTGGTATTCATTTGCTCTCTTCGCCATAAAACCCGCCGCCTTCGCTGCGCGCCATGGCGTATACCCTGCCTCTCTGCCGCCCCCTCGCTTGCTCCCCCCTCTCGCAGCCGTTCCGCCTCGCCCGCTTTCTAGCGACCCAGGGACACCCCGGACGCGCCGCCACCTCAGGTCTGCATCGTCATCCCGAGCAAGCCAATTGGACACCGGCGATTAAATAGGACGTCGGCTCCGAGCTTCAGACGCGTACAACCGCCAAAACGGAGACGAGATACGCACACGGACGCGCGCGTTCGCCGATGAAGGTCTTGTGGAGGCACCCGCAGTTGCCGTATGGTGTCGACCGGCCACGCGAGTGGGGTTGGATTGTGTGGACCCTCATCCTCTCTGTCGCGATCAACATATTTTGGGTCGTGAAGGGGATTGTGCATAGGCCGTTTTTGACGCCACTCGACTCTTATACGCAATTGTGAGTGTCATTTCGCACTTGGTGGCACGCGTCAGGGACATGGTTCCTGTCTAGTATGCGGGGGACGGAAGGCGCGTACATTTACTGGTCAAATATACCTCCGCTTTCTCGTACAGCGGAAGTCCCATCTTGACCGCAAGACCGCATTGCTGCTATATATATGACGGAGATGGGCTTAACCAAGTCAGACCCAGGACGGACCAGGGAGGTCGGGTCCGGTACAGCCACAGAGAATTGACAACGGAGGGCGGGATGGCCATATTGCGAAATAACTGTGAAAGTATCAAATACTGACATTGCGCTTTGCTAGACACCATTTCCCCCTGATCAACGAGGCCGCCCTAAAAGACCCACATCCTGCGCAAGGGCCCGGGAACGTGATCGCGACAAGCTTCTTCACGGACGAGTTCGCGACCGCGATCGCCGCGCTGGGCCACTCGCTCGTGCGCGTAAACACGACCGCGACGCGCGTCGCGCTCTACATCCCCGAGCAGGTGTCCGCGCGCGGGCTCTGCATCGCGTCCGCGACCGGGTTCACACCACGACCCGTCGCACGCATCGCGCCACCAAACGACGGGCGCGGGATCTACCACCACTTCGTGGACCAGTACACGAAGCTGCGGATCTGGGAGCTCGAGAGCATGGGCGCGCGCGGGGTCGTGTACCTCGACGCGGACACGCTCGCGCTGCGCAACTTCGACGAGCTCTTCACGCTCCCGTTCCAGCTCGCGGCGGTGTCGGACGTGTACGAGGGCCGGAAGGGCTTCACGCTCGGGTTCAACGCGGGCGTGCTCTTCCTGCGGCCGAGCGTCGCGGTGTTCCGCGAGATGCTCGCGCGCATCGGCGGCGGCGGGTTCGGGCTGCACGAGGCGGAGCAGTCGTTCCTGAACACGTTCTTCGGCGCGGAGGTCGCGCGGCTGCCGTACGCGTACAACGCGAATTTGGCGATCAAGATGCGCGCGCCGAAGCTGTGGGCGGGGATGCGCAACGAGATGCGCGTCGTGCACTTCACGATGGTGAAGCCGTTCACGCGCGACAACAAGGCGTACACGCTCGTGCCGATGGAGGACCTGGAGGCGAACGCGCGCGCGCGCAGCGTCGAGGAGGGCCGCGACTTCACGGACGAGATGGAGCTGTGGGCGGAGAACTGGCACGAGACGTACGCGATCTACGGCGACAAGCTGCGCGCGTGCATGAAGCTCTCGAATACGCCGGGCACGCACTGACGGACGCGCTCTCTCTCCAGCTCTCCAGCTCTCCACCTGATCTCGTTGCACATTACTCCGCATATTTACACGCACGACTAGAACCATCACGCACTTCATGACTTCGGGCTCAAGGCATTCTTGGTATAATCGTCACACATGTAATTTATCGTACGCATTGACGCTCCCAGCGACGTCCTCCTCAGGAGACAAAAGATAATGAAATCGAGAACACCAAAACACGACCTGAGAACGACTCGGAGGCTGACGAGAGGTATATCTTCGTGAGGTTATTGCCGGTCCCAAGGGGTGTTATCGGGGGCGCTGTTCCAGTTGGCATTTGCTATACAGCTCCTCCGCGGCTGAGAAACATGAATCCATAGATGCACATCAGGAACGAGCAGGAGGCTCTATACTCCATCGCACACGTTCATCAACAGGTGCTCCAACGTGCCCGCCCCGTAGTGCCGCCAGCCCTTCGCGCAAAGTCGACCGCAAACACAGCTGCGCCGATTGTCCGCTGCCCCGCGCTCCGAATGCCACGGCAAATGCAGCAGCCAGGCCTCGGATCGCGGAGAACGTGGGGGCGTTGTTTCTCCACAGGCTGTGCCACACGCCACATGTCCGCCTCCGCAATGGGTTTCCCTTTGACGGCTCTCCGGCCGCCTAGTGTACATCGTCGGCAGACATTGAGAAAACACCAGACAGGCGGCGAACGCGACTGGCGGGAATGTCGGTCGCCGTGAGGCTCTGTTGCGAGCTTCAGATGAGACAGACCGGTGCTGACACAGTGAAGGACGTACCGACGTCGACGCGTTGCGAGTAAAGCACCGGCACCGCGTGCGGGACCGCCGACCACCGTTATTGGAACGTGGAGGATACTGGCGGTGTTCCGACGACCTCATATCAGTATTCCTAAGATCACGGTCCACAATAACGGGCAGAAGGCGACATACTCGGTAACTTGGCTCACACAGAGAGGAGTCATGAAGCCTTGAGGCCTGAGGCATCCTGGCTTAGCGTATGCGGTAGTGCGGTGATATCGAGGACACAACACTCGCCTTCTTCGAGGATAGTTGGCTTTGCAAAGCTGATGCGACGTGAAAAACCCCGCCTTCCTCGCGGATATGGGCGGCAGGGGCACAGGTGACGATAGTCTAGAAGCACCGTGGATAGCGCGCACCGCACCCTGGTCTTCTTCAGAACATATTGACACATGGTGATCGGAGGAGCGTGGACTGCACATATCACGGGCGGGATGGCTCCAGGATATCCACATATCTTGACGGAAAGCAGCATCGAACTCGACACACTCTTTCCCTTGTACCCTCTACTTTGCACACTATCATGGCGAAACGGACCAAGAACCTTCAGCCCAAAAAGCCCCGGGCCCCAAAACCTGCACCCGCAGGCGCACTATCGCAAAAAAAGCCGGGACCCAAGTCCGGCTGGGGGGGGCCTCACCATCCCCCTTCAGCACTGCGCAGGGCGATGGGTGGCGGCAAGGTAACGCTTGCATTTTGGTCGGCTATACCATTCCGCTGACAACTCAATGCAGGCTCATCAATCGTTCTCAACGTTCAAGGTGCCCGTGGTGGCGTCCACCGGGCGATTTGCCAGTGGTGGGCCAATGGCGCCGCCACATGCACCACCTATACGTGCAGCACACCCTGTGGCGGTGAGAACGAATGTCAGCTGTTTTGTCTACCACAATTTATGACATTGAATGGCAGTACGGTAAACGCCACCTCGCCGGTGCACCACAGTCCCTCTCACCCCCGGCCCTCCCCTCACGCCCTCGCGCCGCAAAAGCCGATGGCCTCAGTGGGGATGGAGGGTCGTTCATGCGCCGCGACGGTGACCGGCCGTTCGCTGCGGGCGAGGGATGGAATGCACTCGAGACGCAGCACTTCGCTGGCCCGAGTAGCATTCCCGGGGATAGGTACCTCGGTGGCCCAGGCGTACAAGACGCCTACCCTTCCCCGCCAGAGCCGACCCTCCCACTGGTCGGCGACGTTGTGCCCTCTCTCTTGTCATGGCATTTGCCGGGCGTAGTGCAGAGGCACAACATATCCAACATCACAGACATCAGAACAGCGCAAACAGCGCAGCTCCAATTTGGCTGCATGCCGGGCATGTTGTGCGCCAGCACGCACAGCTGTCTCGACTATGCATGTAGCCAATCGACGACGGACATGAACAACGCCCACCGGGTGCCTACCAACAACCTCCCCGAGTGGCAGCCTCCCCTTAGCATGCAGCAGGCCCCAGTTCAGCGTCACTGGCCTCAATATGCGACAGGGCCGTGGTACCCCCAACCCGAATTCGACCCTGGACCCTCGATCGAGCCACCCGCGGCTCACTGGAATTCTCGCGCTCACTTCGAGTGCACATACAACCAACTCGGCCCCATCGCACCGGACACTTGGCAGCAACAAATTGCTGTTCACCCGGCCCCGGCCCCAGTCCAAGGCTATTGGTCTCAAGACAACACCGGTACATGGTACTACCACCAAGGCTATCCAGAGCAGCTGCCCCTCCAGCACGCGAGCGCAGGATTTGGCCTCCTCGCCGCAGCTTACAAGGATTTCGGGGCGTCCTCGATGGCGCCGGACACTTTCCCGTACTATGGAGTTAATACGGCTCACCGAGCATTTGAGCCCGCCGTCATACGCGAGCCGGAGTGGCCCATGTCGGATCGCGACCACGTAGAAGCTCAGGGTCGGCCGACGATGGGGGTGCACGCTGAGTGGGGGACCGGATTTCAGTTTTACTACTAGTCGTTGAGTTCGAGTTGTCGGCATGTAGCGGTGAGGACATTGTGCGTACGATGGCATTATTTATGTAGCTTTGTGTGCTTGCAACAGCCGTAGTGGGCTGCGAGTTGGCTTTCTAGCTGGAGATCCCGAGCGGCGAGCAAGTAGAGCAGAGCAGAGAGTGAACACGATCGATCGATCAGGATGCATCCCAGGAGTCGTTAGCATTGCGCCCGCAATCTAATCTGATTCCTTTCCCAAGTACTACTTCGACTTGTTTCGCGCTCGCACGGGAGTCGCAGGTGCACCCTGCTACTACTCCGTTCGGCTTCTCGTCCTCAGCTCGCTCTGCAGTGCTTCAACAAATCTGAGGTCTTGCCTCACCATCAGAGGGCGATCTTCTCGGCCACATTACAAAATATACTGTCATGATACCGCAGAGACTGGCACTCGTGCCTAACATGCGTATGCATTGACTTGTTCCTACGCCGACCCTCGAGACGGATTTGTACACAGGCTGTCAAAATTACGGCTGGGCAACCACCGAGTCTGTAGTTGGATAGCTGGGCGGTAGGAGAGGGAGATCGGGGGTTCTGTGCAGCATCGACGGTCATTATTCGTGCTCAAGGATCAAAGTCAGGAGGAGGTCACCGCATAACTCCGCACCGGGTGCCGGGAGCATGAGCGCTTGACCGCGACTGTGCAAGCGCCTGCGTGCCATGGCGTCAGCGCGTGGCTCAGCCCCGAACTGGCCCGTATAGACACCTCCCTGTGCAATAACACAAGCCAGTGAAGGCTTTTGGACCCGTAGGACACTGCGCTGGATTAGTCGGCGTGTACATCAGTGTCGAGAGGAGGGGGAGCGGTGCAGAGCGCAGGCGGAGGAGGGAGTCAGTTAGGCGGTCTGAGCTCGGGAGGCATGTTGGCTCGCTAGCGACTCGGATGTCTACGTAACCCTCGCCTCGACGCCCACCTCGTTCTCCTCTTTTTTCGCCTCATTGCCGACTGCGTGCGTGCTATCGACCCTGGAGCACACCCCGAACTCTTAGCCAGAGCCTCTCGCCATGGCGGCTTCGTTCGCGGCATACGCATCTCAGTTTCTGAACAGGCAACAGACCGCTGGATCAAGTCTGTCCTCCTCTCAGCCTCTCTTCTACTCCTTCTCAACCGACAATGGCTCTCATGCAGGCAATGCCCATGAAGCCGACCTCGATGATTTGGACGATCCACACCTCCGTGCAAGTAGCATGAGCAGGACCACCGTCCGGAGGGATCCGCCACTACAGCACCACGAGGAGGAGGAGGACCCGTATCTACGTCTGGACGAGGACGAGCCCGGTGTATCTCGACAACAGGCCGCGGCGATGCCACTGTTGGGGGTGTCTGAGGCGGACGGAAGTAAGGGGTGGCTCGCACATGCGTCTCCCCTCCGTTCCCCATCCCCGTCCCCGTCCAACTCCTCGGCCGATTCATACAACCCCCCACCCGATATACTACACGGCCGCCCCCCATCTCCTCGCACTGTTCATCGACCATATTCGCCACCATCTCAGCCGCCCCCACCTCCGCGTACTGCCATATCCTTATCGCTAACGGAATCACTTCTCCCCCGAGACGGCCGCACACGACCAGTAGACGTCTTCTCGCTACCGGATCCTCGCTATGTTCCCCGAAATCGTCGCAAGTTCAACGACTCTGTATGGACGACTATCTGGTGCGCAGGTGCCAGCGTATGTGTGGTCGGGTCGATCTTGGTGCTCTTCCTCACGCATGAGCCCGCGAATCGCCGCAAGACGTCCTACTTCACACTCCTGCACACTGTGCCTCTACTCACAATCCTGATATCGCTAAGTGCCGTCGTCTGCTATGTCCACATATTCTTGCTGCGGGTCTTTGTCAAGCCTGTCATGGTGGCCACCTCTGTGTTCATCCCAGCTACTCTGCTCATATCCGCTCTGTGGGCCTTTATTGGCAGCTTCATGTGGGATGGGGACCAGGAGCCAACATGGGGAGAAACTGTCGGGTGAGTCTCTAAGTCGTGCATCGTTTCCATCCCGCTCATAGATGGCTAGCCTACGGCTCTTCGCTATTGTTCCACTGGTCCTCGCCATTCTCACTGGTCGTCGGCTGTTGCACCTCCCTCGTGATATCCATACCGCATCCTCACTACTTACCCTAACGACCCGTCTGCTCATGGAGAATCCCTTCCTCCTGGCGCTTTCACCAGCTGTGCTACTCGCTGCACTACTCCTCTCCATTCCCTTCATCACCCTGGCGTTCCGGCTACTACTTGTCGGAGTGTATACGCCGGTAAGCCCAACACGCTCTGCGTGGCATGTGAGCGAATGGGCGCATTGGGCTATTGCCGCCACCATCGGCGTTTGGTTATGGTCGTGGGGCGTTGCGCGTGGCTTGCTCCGTGTGTCCTGTGCCGGAGTGATTGGTGCGTGGTACTTCGCAGAGTGAGTCCCTCCAGAATATTCGTATCGTTGCGTATCTCATGCACGATATCTGCATACAGTCCGGTACTCCCGCCGCCTCCGCCCACATCGACTCACACAATCCACGCCGCCATCACGCGAGCCACCCAACCCTCCTTCGGAACCATCGTGCTCTCTGCTCTCATAGTGACTGGTATCCGTCTCCTGGGCCTCATCACCCTGGGTTTGCGCGCACTGCCCGCGTATCTCCCGCCATACATGCGCGTCGTGAGCGTTGGTGCAGGGATGGCCGTCGGGTACCTCGAAGCCGCCACAAGCTCCCTGAGCACATACGCGCTCGTGTATACGGGGCTGACAGGCGATGCATTCTTCCCAAGCGCGCGCAGGGCGCGTGCGCTCACCGGCGCGGCGGAGAATCCGTCTGTGGTGAACTACAGGCGGCGGTTTAAGACGGAACGTACGTATATGCCGCACTTTTACTGTGGCGTTGTGCTAATTGTATCTTGTGGTTTTCAGCATCACTCACACTGCTCGCGGTCGCCCCGTTGACGCTTACTTTCCCATTCGCGCTGCTCACGTATCTCTTCGTTGCACACACCCTAAACGCGCCAGATTCCGCCCTATATGCGTCTCTTCTCGCCGGCTTGGTCACTGCGTTGGTGGGCATGTTCTGCATCGGCCTGGTCAAGGACACGTAAGTAGCTTCACCTTCCGACCTTATGCCCGACGATTACTCAGTGCATTTGTCAACAGCGCGGACACGCTATACATCTGCTATTGCATAGACAAGGACGCGGGAGAACGCCGCCGCGACGAGGTATTCGCCGCCGTAAGCCCCTCCCATTACTCATCCCCAAACCGCGCTCACCACACCCGCAGTTCGAGTACGAGAACCGCAGCAGCAGAGCCCAACCGGGTCCCAGTCAACCCGCGCAGCCCCCGCAACTCATCGCCGTAGCGCCCTCGCAGCGCGACCGCCGCCAGCCACTCCCGACGTCGCCCCCGCCGCCGCCCCGGCAGCAGCCGCTCCCGCCGCACGCCGCGCCGCGCCGCGACCCCACCCCAGATCCGTTCGAGGTGGACGACCACTCGCCCGTGTCGGACGAGATGCAGGGGTACAGCGTGCACGACCCTGACCCGTACTCGCCCGCGTCGTCGGGGGTGCGCTCGCACGCGAACATGACTGTGAACATGCACGCGTCGGCGTCGGCAGGGCGGCTCCCGCTGAGCCAGCGCGCGCCGCTGCAGGCGTCGCGCGTGGGCGGGGCGAGGCTCGAGCCGCCGTTGGAGAGCGACGAGGAGGACGTGGAGGAGAGTCAGCTGTTCCCTGGGAGCGATCTGTTCTGAGTAGCTGTGAGGATGTGAGGTGTTGTCGGAGGCGGTGTTGTGTCGATTTCGTGAGCCTCGGACGGACGATCTGTGGTTGTGCGATCTCGCTGTCGCTAGTGTGCTCGCTTTTTATCTCAGTATCCCCGTAATGTTCTGTAGGGCAGGCTCTTCGAGGACCATCTGCGCCTCTCCCTCTCCTGCCCTCTCCCTCAGTCCCCGCTCGTCCCCGGGGCGATTGTCTTGTGTCTGCTGCCTTCATGTCCATCGTCCCAAGCCCGGGTCGCATGTCTTACGTTTCTCCTATCTGTCTCTGCTTCTGTCTCTCGTGTACATATCTAGCATGATTCCTTGGGCTGTTGTACATACATATACATTTAGAGCTTCAAACGCGCCGTGGGCTACATAGCACGACTCCACTGGCAGCGACGCCAGTTCAAAGCAGCCTCTGCGAGAAATGGGAGCACTGACCGTTCCGCAGGACTCACAACTTCGCAGGGAAAGTCTGCGCCTGCGAGTCAGTGGGGGGCGCCACGCGGACGACGACCTTCCCGAACTGCTCCCCGCGCGCGAGGATCTCGAAGCCGCGCTGCGCACCCTCGAGGCCGTCGAGGACGTCCGAGACGATGGGCACGATGTGGTGCGTGGCGAGGAACGCCGTCGCGTCGAGGAGATCCTGCTTCGAGCCCATCGTAGATCCTATATGGTAAGATATGAAGGCGTCAGCGGCGAACTTCTTCGCTGAATATGAAGGGTGAGTGACGATCGGGCACGAACCGAAGAGCTTCTGGTTCTTGAGCACCTCGCGCATCGTCATCTTGATGCTTGGATTCGCATGCCTGCGAAACCATGTTCAATATGTTATGATTGCAGCCATCATTGAGCTAACTTTGACCCACATTCCGTAAACCACGACGCGGCCTCCGGCCTTGAGGATGCTGGAGGTCTTGCCCATAATATCGCCTCCGCCCGCATCGATCACCGTGCTGAGCACGGACGCACCATTCTGCTTCAGCAGTTGTGCGAGTTGCTTGGGCCAGTCATCTACCCATGAAACGAGTATTCTTAGCGAGTGGTCCTCATGATCCAGATTCTAACGGAAGGGACGCGAACGCACCAGCCTTATAGCTCACGCCGCCCTTCGCACCGAGCGCGACCGCCCTGCGGATCTTGTCCTCGTTCCCGCTAGTGACATATACGTTCGCGCCGCGCGCGATGCATAACTGGAGAGCAATGAGGGCGACGCCGCCCCCGATGCCGGTAATGAGGACGTTGTCCCCGCTCTGCACCGCGCCGTTCACCATAGTCGCTCTGCCGTAACGCACGGTGTCTCAGTGTCGCTCAAGGGCAAAACAGCAGCAGGGAATTCCGACCTCCATGCAGTCACAGCGCCGAGGGGCCATGCTGCGGCGTGCACGTCGTCGAGGTGCTCCGGGGTGGGGATGACCTGGTCGCGCTCGACAACGATGTACTGCGTGAACGTCCCCAGAGGCGTTGTGTTGCCGCCTCCCAGAATATAGAACCTTTTATCGCCTCAGCATGTCACACACAACGCGGGTCGCCAACCGCGGCATGTAAGAACGTACCGAGACTCGGGCGCGTCGGGATGGCGTTCCCATCCGCGCATGGGCACCAGGAACACGCGCTTGTTCAGTAGCGCGTCGTTTCGGTCTCCAGCTGCAATTACAACACCTACATATGCTTGTGAGCAGGTGGTAGGGGCGATTCCCTGGGCACGCCTCGTACCTGCCGCATCTGCACCCAATACGCTCCCGAAGCCGAGTCCGGGGTACATGCCCTTCCGAATCCAGTGCTGCAGGGGTATGCAGTCAGCTACATGCTCTCATATGTTCTCGTGAAAGTACTCTGCGCACGTCTCGGTGATTGAACGCAGCCGCATGGATGCGGACAAGGACGTGGCCGGGCTTGAGCTCGGGAAGGGGACGCTCCTCGAGCACGGCGTCGTGGTAGACCGGTTTCGTCGCTTGCGCTACCTTGCGCAGCACGAGGGATTTAGTGCTCTTGGGGATCTGTAGAGCAGTAGCCATGGCTGTCCTGCAGAGAGGTGCACATGTTGCGAGATGCTGTATGTGTGGGGTTTGTAAAGGTGTGCCCGGGTATTGCGGGGAAAGGGCGCTCCGGACTCGCGTGGCGTAAGCGCGTATCACTGGACTGAAACCCGTCCCAAATAGTCAAGTATCCTAGAACCACCACCATAACCTGGATAACCGGCTGGCCTACCTCTGCACAGGTGAAGAAAAATTACAAAAAAGGTGCGGAGGTTGGGGGAATAGGATCTTCTTCTACCTAAATTGTACAAAGCCATCGCTGACTCCAAGGCTTCGACCTGTAGGGGCTCTACATTCGCTGAGGAGCAACCGTCCGCCAATTATCCTACCTAGCTTACCAGCTGGGAATGACGCGTCAACTTCGCACACGCGCCTCACGGCCCAATTATGCCGCTCTTATGGGCTTGGCGGCGGATGAAGACGGCGCAGGCCCTTCCAATGCTGCTGAACTGGAAGAACTTGACGGCGACAGCGGGAGCGACTTTGCGCTCGACACGGCTGCAGAGGATCCAGTTTCGGCCCATGAGGACGACTCCACGATGGAAATTGACGAGTCTGAAGGCGAACCCGACGAAGATGCACCGCCGCGCAAGCGGAAACGCTCTGCGCCTTCTACAAGAGAGCACTCGATCCTGGACTATGGATCCGCTAGTGTTGTCTCGAAGGCGAAGAAAACGCCTGCCAAAGCAACCCCCAGGCGATCGACAGCCACCATTCCCGGCGTCGCATTCTCGTCGAGCAAACAGACTCCCGGGATGCCTAGTTTACATCACCGCCATCGTTCGACCGGCGTGTATAAGAAGGAAGGGAAGATCGAACGCCTTGTCAAGCAACCCAAGCTATTCCAGCCCGGAGCTACTGTGCTAACGAACGCGTGGGCATCAAATGAGGTTGTCAGCAGCCGAGTGAACAAGTCGTTGGGTTATAACATTGGCCCGGGGCCACTATGGGAAATCTTAGAAGACCGGGGCTGGTATAAGGAGGCTGGATCGGCGGCAGGAACCTCTGAGGGAGAGATACGTCCGCGCGTACACGAACATACTCCTTTGAAAACATATCAAGTCCTCAGCCCTGAGTAGGTTTAAGGTCACTAACATTTGCGCTATATCTTTGGCTAACACGTGAGGTAGAGAGTCAACGCCTTACCTACCTACGGATGTCGGGACTACGGACGACGGGGCGCTCAAGCCCCCGCCACATGTGGCATGTTCTTTCGGCCCTTTCGGCAAGCAGGTGCGCCGTGAAGTAAACATGTTCGACACCCTCAAGATGTGTAAGTGTGTGCTTCACTTATGCACTTGCACTTTGTGCTCACGTATCACAGCGGATTTCTTTCCAGGGAGAAAAGCGCATGTGTTTAATGCGGGTGCTCCCGTATGGGGCCTCGACTGGTGTCCCATTCATCCCGACGACCGAGCCTGTGCGTAGAACCCAACCCATCATATACATATCTCACGCAGCCGCACCGCTAGATCATCAGCATCGACAATATCTTGCCGTTGCGCCTTTTCCTACCAGATCTCACTCGCCGCTCATCGGCGAGCGAGTGAAACGGCCAAACCCTGCGTGTATCCAGATATGGAGTCTACAACCGTCCTCTGCAGCGGCCGATCATATGAAAGTTGATGACGGAAACACGCATACGCGCACTGCAGGAACATCCGAGGATACGGGCGAGATGCGATGCGAGATGGTGCTTTGCATAGAGAGTGGCCCCGCATTCGAGTTGAAGTGGTGCCCTCTCCCTTCCAATGACCCGACTGAGGTGCGCAAACGTTGTATCTCATTTCATATATCACGCTCAAGCATACGTCTCTCGATGTAGAAGGGTGCCCCGCGGAAGCTCGGTATCCTCGGTGGGACCTTCGAAGATGGTTCTTTGGCTTTCTACGTCGTCCCGGATCCTAATACGATCCGACGCACTGCTGGGAGCTCCGGGGAGCAGCCTCTTCTCGGTCAGTATCAATAGGGCGTCATGGGTCGAACCTTGCTGATACTACGCGGAAGTCAAGCTATCGAATCCGCTACTACGCATCGAATTGCAGGAGACCTGTTGCTGGTGCTTCGACTGGGCGAATAGTGAGGTTGTGGCGGTAGGGTGCACGAACGGTCTGTGTGGCTCTCTCGTTGCCAGAAGTATGAATTGACACGTCTTCTCATAGGATCGATCGCAGTCTACGACATCGAGAAAGCTCTGTATGGAGAACCTGGTACGCAAGATCATCGTAAGGCAACTCGCACTCTCACTCGTCATGCATATTAGTAACACGTATCAACGTAGCGCTGCTCCCGACGCATTACTTCAGAGTTCACCAATCCGCCATCCGAAGCCTCTCATGGATCCGTGCCCCAGTTTACGATCCCGACGGGGATGTCACGGAAGACAACTCCACGGTGATCGCGAGCGGGGGCTACGACGGCGTAGAATGCATCACCGACATCCGGGACACGTGTGGCAATGTCCTCAACCGCACGCGGGACGTTGTGGCCGCGATGGAGTTCTCCACGTACACTGGCAGCGCGGTTACCGTGGACCACGAGAATATGATCAAGGCCTATTCGGTTTCCCCGAGTACGCTCGGAAGGGGGCACACGGTGCTGGAACCCAACGGACCGATATGGGTACGCATTGGACTCCTCTGGCGGCCATCGGGTGCATTAAGCTTTTGCACAGAGCCTCTCTGCGTCCGACTATCACCCTCAGCTAGCGATAGGCGTAACTGATGGAGCTGTCTTGACCACGAACACGATGAGAACAACACGAAGGGGCGGCCTTGTGGTGAGCCTAGATACAGACTTCCAGTGTTCGCAGCGCTGAATTGGCCATTCTCAGCCATTCCTTGAGCACAAGATCTACCAGCTTGACTATAGCCGATCGGTAGGGGAGTACCGCATGCTCGAGAGCTTCCTACCGCAGGTAACCTCCACCGCTCTCCCTCCGACAATTGAGCAAATATTCACTCACCGTCCCCATTTAGGAAACACAAAACCGCCCTGCCGCCTCCAGGCAGAACAAATCTGTACCGGTAGGCACAGGGGCATGGCCGCCAGAAGTAGGCATCCATCGTGTCACCTGGAACGACGGGAACGGGCTTGCGATGACGCCGCTGCTGGCGTCCGCCACCGGCTCAGGTCTCTGTCGGGTAGACTGGCTTCTCGGGCGATGGGCGCGGGACCAGATTCCATATACCGGGATCGAGGGTATGCGGGGCGAGACGGCTGGGGTGTTTGATGAGGACGACGAGTCTGATTAGAGACTGAGTATTGCTACCTTGTAGTCACAACTGAACGATGCGGTGATACGAATGCATCGCACCCGTAATATGTATAAGTGTCGCAATGTTTGATGTGCTGGGGCAGGGTCTGTACCCATCTCAATCATGGCCGGCCACCGACACCTCCGGCCACGATGTGTCCCTTTTCTCGCCGTGGCACCTGCCGGCCCGCGTGCCAGTGGAGAGCGGGCACAATTCAATTAACATAACAAACAAAGGGTGCAGCACCACTTTGGTTGCACGTCAATTG
Source organism: Lenzites betulinus (assembly GCA_022264855.1). NCBI lineage: Eukaryota > Fungi > Basidiomycota > Agaricomycetes > Polyporales > Polyporaceae > Lenzites > Lenzites betulinus. The sequence continues at coordinate 477,666 of JABYQU010000019.1, forward strand.
AGCTGTGCGCTCCCGACACACAAGATCTATCTGTTGTCGGACTGAGCGTGGTTGACCAGCAAGGAGAAAGGGAGTGGGAGCATCCCTGATGGACCGATTTCTCAGAACCTCAGCCGCCCATTTGTTACTTTTGATCTTATCTGATACGTAGTGGCAGGCAGTATCAGAGCGCCCCGAGCGCTCCGAGCAACTTGCTCCGAGCCGACTGTGACCAACTCCCGCTGCAGCCTGAGTCTCGCTATATCTCGCTCCTTTCCGTCTGCACCGTCCGATATTTTGCGCTCATCTCACGCTCTGAGATCATACGCCTGTCCTCAGTGGATGCAATGGATAAAATGCGGAGTCGATGACAGCCGTAGGACTATTGAATATGAGTCGGGGTATACCAATATCTGGCGCGAGGGTGTCATGCTGTTATGTTGTAAGCATGCTAGGACAATACTACCCTGTACATGATTTTACCACCTCTCAGCACTGCGCGCTGGAATTCTTCGACTCTCACAGAGAATCGCCGTTCGGACGGTGGCACGCGAACCCACGTACGCCAAAAGCGCCCGACTTCTTCCCGCCATAGCCCCTCGCATTCACTGCGTGCACATACCCAGAACGTGGTGTCACGCTGCTCTAACCGCGCAAGTACATCAGAGTGCATTGCTGCGATCTATGGCTGTAAGATGGCATGCCACCAAAGTTCGCGCGCGTCCTTTGAGAGGCTCCAGAAGGTGGCTTGGCAAGCGGGCGGAGAGGTATACCTTCCCGATATGGGCATGAAGGAATGGCACAGCTCCGACCGTCTCACCGAGTCAGTGGCCCATTTCCATGGGCTTGTGCTTTCCGCTTCACTTCGCCACGGCACGGGGGCAATCCGAGCAGATATAGTCGCCGTTACCGCGACGCTGCTGCGACCACCCCTCCGCCCACCCCCCGCAAGTAGCCTATCAAGATCAGAGGTAGGTCTGGCTGGCTCTTCTTTTCCTCCGACTCGAAACTTGGCGCTCGCGCGAAGGAAGCTACTCTGGTTGATTAGCTTCCGCACAAAACTTCATATGCACATTAGACAACCGGGGATCGATAGGCTTTGCGGGCGAGTATAGAGCAAGACTGATATATCTCCACCAGCAACGCACGAGCGAAACATGTCCCTGATCAAAACATATGTCACCCCTGACTCCCCGGTGGAGGAGCAACCCGCCATCGGCCTCATCGGTATGGGTGCAATGGGCAATATGTACGCGCGATACCTGTCAATGGCAGGTTGGAAAAAGTAGGTCAGCTCCGCAACCTCACGGATGATCGAGGTCTGATCGGAGCTTTATAGGATTTATATCTGCGACTTGCCCTCGAAATACGAGTCTTTAAAGACACAGTATGAAGGTATGGCCATTTGGCAACTGAAAGAACTCTGCCCTCACGATAGGCTTAGGCGTTCCGGGGATCCACGTACTCAAGGACGGGCACCTCGTTTCGAGGGTGTCGGATTGGATCATGTACTCGGTCGAGGCCGAGTACATCGATCGCGTCGTGGCGCAATACGGCCCATGTCAGTGCCCTGTTCACATATCACCCTGTGCGGATGAAAGCTCATATCACACTCAGCCACGAAGGTGGGAGCTATTGTAGCTGGGCAAACATCTGTAAAGGCCCCAGAGAAAGCCGCGTTTGAGAAGTATCTCCCTGAAGACGTGGAGATTGTCTCATGCCACTCCCTACACGGGCCGACTGTCTCACCTGTGGGACAGCCCTTGGTCAGTTTCCATCCTCGCAGGCAGCGTGAGAATTACTGATAGCGGCACACAGGTGCTCATCCAACACCGCGCAAAGGATGAATCGCTGCGACTAGTCGAGCAGATACTGAGGTCATTTGGCTCCCGCTACGTCTACCTTTCCTATGACGATCACGATATCGTGACCGCGAACACCCAAGCAGTGACCCACGCCGCATTCCTCAGGTATGATCGCTCGCACTCGGTCCCACCCCACAGCTAACCCGCCTACAGCATGGGCACAGCGTGGCACAGCTCGCTCTCATACCCCTGGGAGCACGGGCTCTATGTCGGCGGGATCGAGACTGTGAAAGTGAACATCATGCTCCGCATCTACTCGAACAAGTGGCACGTCTACGCCGGGCTCGCGATCCTCAACCCCTCCGCGCGCGTGCAGATCGACCAGTTCGCGCGGAGCACGACCGAGATCTTCAAGCTCATGCTCGCGAGCGACGCCGCGGGCCTCCGCGCGCGCATCTACGACGCGCGCCGGATCGTGTTCAGGGACGCGCCCGCCGCCGACGCGCACGCGCACGGGCGCTCGCCGATCCTGCTCTCCGAGGACGTGCTCGACCGCTTCAGCCTCGGCAACAAGCCGTCCGGCGCGCTCTCGCCCGCCTCGCGCCAGAGCGCGCCCCCAAACTCGCACCTCTCGCTGCTCGCGATGGTCGACTGCTGGGCGCGCCTCGGCATCCAGCCGTTCGAGCACCTCGACCTCGCCGCGACGCCGATCTTCCGGCTGTGGATTGGGGTCGCGGAGTACCTGTTCCGCTCGGAGGCGCGCCTCGACGCGGCGATCCACGCGGCGCTGTACGAGACGACGCACCGCTCGGACGACCTCGAGTTCGTCGTCGGCGCGCGCGGGTGGAGCCAGTGCATCTCGTTCGGCAACTTCGAGCTGTACAAGGAGCGCTTCCTACACACGTCGGCTTTTTTTGAGTCGCGCTTTGAAGAGGCGACCAAGGTGGGATCGGCGATGATCCAGGCTCTCATGGATAGTTCGACAGACGTAGAGAAAAAGCTTTCACCATGATGCTCCCGTGATGTCCTGTACCCTTATTGCTGTCTAGCTACTGTGAGAAGTATAGGTCCGGATTGAATGCAGACGCCGATGTAATTGCAAGGGCGGGAGAATCTACACACACAACTGACCCCGGAGAACAACGTTTCCAGCCCCAGGTAAATACTAGATACATGGGTGTCCCACCGCAGGGGGCTTTTCCCGCGGGGCCCTTTGTCAACGCGGTCAGCAACTGTTCTCACGTGCACGAGTGAAAGGCGTGCGAGCGACAGCTTACCACCGGCATACGTGCTAATGCCACCTTTATCTTAGCGGGGAGGTCCACCGCCCGCTCGCAGCGCATCGCATCGTCTTAGAAAGAGCGATGATATGCGGTTAGACTAATTCTACATGTATCATAGCAGAATGGAGATAGAAACGTACCTTGCCGTTGCATCACCATGCCCTGGATTTGTTGTTGAGCACCATGACCTTAACACCGATGCCAAACTGCAACGCTGTCACGGACTGCAGCTTCATACTAGTAGCAATCATGCTGAATGAAGCGTCTTCGTCGATGTGAACCACTGTCTTGTTCGGCGAGCCTTGAACCTTTCCGCCGATGGCAGAAACGAGATCGAGACCCATGATCTTCTGCTAACATGGTCAGCCCTGCAGCTCAAGACACAATTGAGCGACACCTACAATACCGCCAACTGAAGTGCTGCGCCGCCCACATCTGATGCTGACCGACACCAGTCGTGATGATGAGGTCTTCTTTGGGTTGCACGGTTTGGTTCATCGGCGTATCGGACTTGCTCTTCGCATAGGTGAAGGGGCGCTTCGACTTCCACTGCTTGCCTCATAGCACAGCACAGCCGAGCAGATAAGCAACTTCATCGTCTCGCTTGGCAGCATAGAAGCGTGACAGATGAGGGGCGCGAAAGCAGCCATATTTGCGACGACGTCCCCGAGGACAAGATCAACGTCTCGCCGCCCTTGTCGATGTTCTAAGACTAGATCTTGAAGTGAACGATGCGAGCGCGACCTTGGAGCGCAGCCGCGCGGACATATATATCGTCTTTGCAAGGTATAAAAGTGTCGTCAGCATCATCAACTCAGACAGCATCCCCCTCAATCATAAACCTCTCTGAACAAGTCACTCACGGGCTTACACCTGCTTGCTTACTATGTTCTCGACACTCGTTCGTCTCAGCGTCGTAACCTCTCTCTTGAGTGTCGGTGTCTCCGCATTCACCGGGGATGGTGAGGGCCTCCTTGTAATTTATACGCAGCCTCTGACGAGTCCTTTCCAGGTACCTTTTTTAATCCCGGAGGCGCATTCGGCGCATGCGGTTCTGTAGAGCAGGACAGCGATTTCGTTGTCGCCCTCAGCGCCGACCAGTACGCCGGAGGTGCCAACTGTTTCCGCCGTGTTAGCATCAGCTGTGAGCGTAACTGATTGAAACCGCTCACCGTCTTGTTCTGACACGATGCTCAGTTCAAGGACACCAAGTTTCCGCGACCGTGGAAGACCTCTGTCCCGGCTGTGCCTCCGGGAGCATCGACATGTCCCCCGTTGTTTTCCAGGAGCTGGCGGCTCTCTCTGTTGGCCGTCTCCATGGAGTAGAGTGGAATTTTGAGTGAGCCGGAGCAGAAAGGACGGTGCAAGTCCAGCAGGGTGGCATCGCTGTGTGGTCGTTTCATTTCGGGTCAAACCTCCATATTTGTATTCCTGTTTCACGGGGTTGAGTGCTGTAACTTTGTATTCTTAGTCTAAACCAAACCATCAGCAAAACATCCAGACCAATCCATATGTATGCAGTGCTAGAAAGCGAGTAGGAATGGGATGTTTTGTCAGCATCTAGATGTGCTTTTCGTGATTTGAGGTTACAGCTACTTTCAGAACGATAGACCCCTTCCGAAAAAACTTACACGCAGCCATCTGGACGGCTTGAGTTGTATAGCGCCGCAACGCGGGCAGTTGTACTGGGCAACGTTTCGAGCGTCTCGTCTGCGACGACAGGTGCTGCCGGATTGGGAAGGAAGCGGTGCTTTTATTACAACCCAGTGTCGTGAGATTGCACACACACGACTGACCCCGGAGAATATCGTTTCCAACCCCAGGTAAATACTAGATACATGGGTGTCCCACCGCAGGGGACTTTTGCTTCTTTCCCGACCCAACGAGCGACAGATACATGCGAGCAGCGCCGACGCGCAGTGACGACTGACTATGAAGCGGATGGTAATGGTAAATGCGACCGCGACCGCGTTACGCGGCATGCGCGGGAGTATGCGTAGATGGTAGATGGTGCGAGATGATGGTGCAAATGCACGCGAGCGTGAAGGTAACGTAACGTCCACAGGACCCGTAAAGTCTCAAATAAAGGAGGGCGGCTGTAGAGCTCACGCCTTTTTGCCGTGCGCCTTGGCGTACGCTTCCCGGAACGAGGGGTGCAGGAGCTGCTCGTCCAGGGCCTTACCAGCGGGGACCTGTGTAAACGCGGTGAGCATCTATTCTCAGGAGTGAAAGGCGTGCAGCAACGGCTTACCATAGGGAATACGTGCTCGTTGGTCTCCACACAGCACTCCATGAGCACCGGCTTCGAGTCGTCGTACTCGAGGAACTCTTTCATCTTGGCAGGGAGGTCCTCCGCACGCTCACAGCGGATCGCGTGGATGCGCATCGCCTTGGCCAAAGCGATGAAGTCGGGGTTCACCATGCGCGTGTGAGCATAACGCGCGTCGTAGAACAGGTCTGCGTAAACGTAAGCCAGTGTGCATCACATATAGTGGACATAAGAGCCGTACCTTGCCATTGCAGCACCATGCCCTGGAACTCGTTGTTGAGCACCATCACCTTGACGCCGATGCCATACTGCGACGCTGTCTGCAGCTCCATAGCAGTCATGCTGAACGAGGCGTCGCCGTCGATGTCGACGACAGTCTTGTTCGGCGAGCCAACCTTCGCGCCGATGGCAGAAGGTAGACCGAAACCCATCGTCTGCAGACCTGATCAGCCCTGCAGCTCGAGACACAGATGCACAACACTTACTCCCAGACCGCCCGACGTGACCATCGTGCGCGGATACCGCCAACGGAAGTGCTGCGCCGCCCACATCTGATGCTGGCCGACACCAGTCGTGATAATGACGTCTTCCTTGCGGTGCGCGGTCTGCCTGTCCAGCTCCTCGATGACCTCCTGCGGCTTCATCGGCGCGTCGGACTTGCTCTTCACGTACGTGAAGGGGAAGTTCGACTTCCACTGCTTGATGTCGTCGAACCACTCCTTGCGGGGCGCGTGGCGGATGAGCGGCGCAAGCGCGGCCATGTTCGCGACGACGTCCCCGAGGACGGGGATCGATGCCTCGACGACCTTGTTGATGTTCTTCGGCTGGATCTCGAAGTGGATGATGCCGCCGCGACCTTGCAGCGCGGCCGCACGCGCGGTGGGGGCGAAGAGGTCGACCTTGCCCGTCACGCGATCGTCGAAGCGCGCACCCAGTGCAATGATGACGTCCGCCTGCTGGATGGCAAGGTTCGCGTACGCGGAGCCGTGCATGCCGAGCATGTGCAGGCTCTTCTCGTCTGTCTCGTCGAAGGAACCAAGGCCCTGCAGCGTGGTCGTGACCGGGATGTTTCCGTTGTCGGCGATCTGCTTCAGCAGCTCCGGTCCCAGGGGGGACGAGAGCACGCCGTTGCCAGCGTAGATGACCGGGCGCTGCGCCTGGTTGATGAGGTTAGCGGCCTGCTGGATCAGAGCGAGGTCGAGGGGCTGGTCGAGAGGCTGCAGAGGGTTGGCAGGAAGACCGAGAGGGGTTCCAGGGGTGGTCGCCTTGTAAGGCAGAGGCGTCTTCAAGATACCAGCAGTGATATCTTTGGGCAAGTCAACAAGGACGGGGCCTGGCCGACCCGAGGTTGCAATCTTGAACGCCTCGTTGATGCGACGGGGGAGTTCAGAAATATCCTTGACCATGACATTCCATTTCGTGCACGCTCGCGAGATGCCGAGGATGTCTGCCTCCTGGAAGGCGTCCGAGCCGATAGCCGACGTGGCCACCTGGCCCGAGAATACAACAAGGGGGACGCCGTCACTCATCGCGTCCTGCATAGGCGTGATGACGTTTGTTGCGCCGGGTCCGGAGGTGACCAACACAACGCCGGGCTTGCCCGTTACACGCGCGTAGCCTTCCGCCATGTGTCCTGCGCCCTGCTCGTGTCTTGGGAGGACGAAGTCGAACTGGGGGGAGTTGTAGATAGCATCGAAAACGGGGAGGATGGCGCCCCCGGGGTATCCGAAAATATGCTTCACGCCATGGCGGACCATCATCTCGTGGAAAATCTGGCCGCCGGACATGCCAATGAATGAATGGTCCAGCGGTCCCTCCGCGTGGGGTCCAAGACCAGAAGGGGGGTAAGGAACGTTGTTCTTCGTCGGCAGCTGCTGGTATCCCGGAGCTGGTGACGGCCGCCTGGAGACTGTGTCAGCATATAGGAGCGCATATACCCCTGAAAAAACATACACAGACGACGAGGGGGTGGCCTCGCGCGGCGACGACCTGCTGATATTCCTGGCATGCTCCCTCACTCTTGTCTTAGCATCGAGCATGGAGGGGCTCGCTACGGTCGAGCGAGCACGAACGAATTGTGTAGGCGTGGACACCTTGGAGGCGGCGGGCACGCGCATCGTTCTTGATGCAGAGAGGGACATCCTGGGCGACGTTGGCGACGGGGGCGGCAGCGACGAGGAGGACGGCGGCAGGAGCGAGGAGGAAGCAGTCAAAGAAAACTGGGAGGAAACCGAGTCTATAGGTTTTAAGCAGCGCTCGAGTCATTAACTCCAGTGCGGTCACCTGATCCGGGGAATCCCCTCTGCATTCGGGTTAGGGCTACAGGCCGCCATATAAATAGGCCACTCTCGCCGCTTCCAGCCAAATTCCGACAGCATCCCGCCCTCCGATTGGCCAGAGCCGCCTTCCCACGTCAATAATACCCCGGACTGTGCACGTCCTGCAAACCCTCGTGTTTTCTCTGCTCCACTGCGATTCACAGGACCACACCCATGACTCGGTACTTGAGTGACTGACAGGAGTCTGTTTCGCAGTGAAGTCTACTAATACTATGCGAACCGTGCGATGTAGCAGCTTTTTTGTAACCTTCGCTGACGAAAAGACATTGATTGTAAGCAGACGCTGCGGAAGGTCATCAGTATCTTCATAATCGGAGATAGCCTGCGTCTGGCCACGCGTCACCTTGCTGCTAGCCTTGACTTGGGTGGTGTAAACTCCTGGTGGCAGCATCTTCGTAGATATAGAGCGGATTTCGGCAGTTCTTTTTCTCAGCGTTGACATGGCCGACGCGGAACATACCCACACTCAAGCTCTTTTTTCAGAATGACGTAGTAGATCAATACACAGGCGGGGATAGTCCGAGTTGGAGGCCTGTGCTGTTTGACGTAAATCACCGTCTGGAATCGCACAATGGCCCTGGAGATATATCTTCCTACCGTATGAAAGAATGAAGTGAACGGCGTCGAACCTAGTGCCGATTGAATCATGGCACCCAACTACTTACTTCCGCACCGCTATATGTGAGTCAATAACGTTCGACGGGCTGAAGGGCGTACAAAGCCCGCGACGATGCACGTAGCTTCTGATCTTGCTTTCATTTCCGTGGGCCTTTTCAGTCGGACAGTAGCGGAAACGTGCGTCGGATCGCGGACCGCTACTTGACTTCCTACATTCGGAGAGTCTCGTAGGCTTCGGGGTATCGGCAGACCGTCCCGATAAAACCTTGTGCGTGCCGCTGAACCTTGGCTGTCTCACTCCTTAGATGCCCGGAACAAGAGAAGGAAGGAGAATGTTTCTGCAGGCCTCCCGAACAAGACCCCGCGGCGACGCCGTTTACCCAAGACGCAGGTCTTGCGCCGACCGGCGATCATGCATCACGTTCTTGGACGCTTACGCGTAATGACCCGCGACGGTGCAAGTATCTTGGCCCTCGCTAAGAAGAGCACCGCTCCAACAAACTCTATACGGTGATGTGCGCCAAGTGTGCGCCCAGGCAAGAGGGATACAGCGATAGCAAAGCAGTACAGCGGCGACCTGTCTCTAGCAACGTAGAACAGCGGGGTGCCCGGGCGGCGGCTGACGACACTCCAAGTCCGCGTTGACCAAGGTCCAACGTGACCGTCCGAGCCTGACGATCTTCAGGTCCGCCGCAGTATACCGGCTTCGGGGCGCGCTGAGATGTAACGCCAGGTTCCCCCGAATGCTTGGCATCATCAATCATGAGAAATGCGTAAGGCACGATTTGGCGTGCGGCAGCAGTGGATTACGGTGCCGGCGTGGTCCATCTTCGTGAGCAGCGCACGGCGGTGCTGGGCGAGGACAGCATCAGTTAAGCTCAGTATCCAGGGTCTTCGTGAGACTCACAAATGCGCGCGTGGCTGTATGTGTATGTAGCAAACACAATGAGGTGCGTCTGGGGGCACGTTCACCGCTGTGGCGGTAGCGGGGCCCACTGAACCTTCTCGGATGTATGGGCGGGTTCGGGCTGTTGCTACACATCGCAGGGCAGATCAGATATTTGGACCCAAAACGCTGAACGGTGGCAACGTACCGGGGAAGGCGTTCGTGTGGAGGAGGTGATCCCATAGGGGCCATGGAACACTCGCGGCGCCACGACCTCGTCCGACGCCCGACCGTAGTTCCGCACCCTTCGCCTACGCCTGGCTTGTCGCCACTTGATCAGGAGTATGATTCCACCAACCAGGCCGATTAGGACCGCTACGAAGAGAAGCAGGTGGCATGAGAAAGAGGAAGCAGCGAGCAAGAAGGCTGAGACGCACCCAACGTGACAGCAACCGCCACGACCCACGGCTCGGTCAAATGCCCATTGGGTGCGGTATCATCCCCCTCGGTACCGACTCTGCATCGTGGTGATTTTGCTCAGTACGCGCTCGGAGAAGAGAAGGTGGACGAGCACTCACTCGGCACGCTTGCGCAGCGCTCTCGCATCCGCAGAAGCAACGCCCGCGCAGACAGCGAGCAAATAACACAGCGCCACAGACATCGATCTCAAGAAACCCGTCGGAGTGTTCAGAGAGCTGGACGTGCGAAGCGGAGGCGAGAGTGTGTGTGTTGCGGACGGGACCGACACAGTAGAGAGCAGCGCACCGCGCCTCGGGCAGTGGGTTTAATACTCCTGGCGGGCATCCGAGGACGTCCTTGGGCCTTGGCAGCGGAGAGCTTTATGTTCTTGACGGTGGGCAGGGTGCGGTTCCCATGCCCGCCAAGGGCCTCGGGTTCAGCGGAAAGAGAGCCTTGGCAAGCCAAGCCATCCTCTCTCCGAGCATCCGGTAGGCGCGCCAGGTCCGCCGAGCTACCTCCCCGATCGTGCCGTGCGCAGCCGAAGACAGAGTCTGCACCATATCGTGTTCATCTGATTCGGTGGAATGTTGCAGGGCGTAGGTCGAGCTGGAGAGACGTCAACCGAGCGTACTCCTTCGCTTGGGCTGGGTTTTCGGCAGAGACAAGGAGCTCAAGGCGACCGCCACCGACTGGCTGCAGTTGTGCCGAGCTACTGCATCCACGGCGATCAGCTAGCAGTGGGAATAAACAGCCCCATGGTCTCCGGTATACGTATGCGTTATACGGTAACATACGGGTAATGACGGCACGGTCTCGGCGAGCGAGAAGTCGAGGACGTCCGATGCAAGAGGTGATAGACGCCGGTGAACACATCCGGGGAAAAAGTATGGACGCACTGGGAATTGAACCCAGCACCCCCCGCAACAGATCCTAATGGATGCTAAGCGGATGTGATAACCAACTACACCATGCGCCCATACTACTAATACAATGTATATAGTTGAGATCATGCTTTACACAGTGCAATGATCGCGGCCGCGGAGTTCCGACGACTCCCAGCGACGCCGCGCGTAGTCGGAGTTGGGCTTTCACTGCACAAATCGGACGTTTATACACGGCCAACACGTTTTCATCTTAGCGTAGTGAGGTTGCTGAAAACCTCAAGGTCGGTACTTGTGTACTGTTAGTGATAAGAAATGCCCTGGCTAATCAACAATCCGGTAGGACTCATGTTCGAACTTGTGGCGCGAGTAGCACGCAACCAAGCACGCCGCACAGTGTGCTCCCACCCAGCGCACGGCCTCAATAGGAACTTCAGTCAATCTGCCACCAGGATGGCTGCAGCGGCTTTTGCCCAGCAGGGCAAGAAGGTATGGTGGAGGATCTTACCGTGACGTATACCGTTGACCGACTCATTACCCGCTGTCGCGTCTTCCCAGATTGTGGCGATTGGCCGCAACTACAGCGAGCACGCCAAGGAGCTTAACAACGCCGTCCCGAAGGAGCCTATAATATTCCTGAAGCCCACGACGAGCTACCTGCCGTCGGGAGGCGACATGGAGATTCCTCAGGGCGTTGTTGCTCACTATGAAGGTCTCGAGTGTTCCTGCGGTATTTGCCGGTTGCGTGCTGAAGTCATGATCAGTTGAGCTCGGTGTCATCGTTGGCAAGCGTGGCCGCGACATCCCCGAGAACGAGGCAGAGGGCTACGTCGCTGGATATGGTGATCAGCCACCGTTACAGCCGTCGGCGCGATAGCTCACATAGTTTTATAGCCCTTGCTGTGGACATGACTGCCCGCAACCTCCAGGAGGAGATCAAGTCCAAGCGGCTGCCTTGGACGGTGGCGAAGGGTTTCGACACGTTCACGCCCATCAGGTTTGTACTTTCGACGGGATTCGAATTCACTACGCTAACACGGATCACGCGTCGGTAGCTCTTACATCCCCAAGGAGCAGGTCGATGACGCCGCCAACTTGTCCCTCACCCTCAAGGTCAGCTGTCCTCTACAAATAAGATGTGCAGAATTGGCGTGTCTGACGGTCATTATGCAGGTCAATGGCGCCGTCAAGCAGGATGGGAACACGAAAGACATGATCTTCCCGATCCCCCGCCTCATCCACCACATCTCGACGATCATGACGCTCGAGGTAAGGCAGCACCCTCTACGAACGGGTAACTGACCGACCCGCCACACAGGAGGGAGACCTCATCCTCACCGGGACGCCGTCCGGCGTCGGCCCCGTCGTCCCCGGGGAGAAGATCGAGTGCACGCTGAAGGACAGCACCGGGAAGCAGCTCGCCGCGCTCGACTTCAACGCCGTCCAGCGCGCGGGCGGGTACCTCTACAAGCCGGAGTGAGGTATCATGCATCTACGTAGCGGGTGCTCATCGTACACTACTAGTACTACGGACATTGTGCGGGCGGGGGCGTGTGGTGGTGGAAAGCGATCTAGCGAGAGCACAAGGAGCTATACATCATCATCACAACACTGGTCGGGCGGAGCGTACAAGGATTTTCTACGTGTCGCGCGCAGTCCGTTCGTCATGGTCTCTGCCGGCGGCGGCGCTCGCCGACGCGTCGGGTGCGCGCCGCTCCGCGAAGTTGTCGTCGAAGGAGCCGGTGCTCGACGTGCTCGCAAAGCTCCAGCTGTCGGCGCCAGTCGGCGTGAGCGTGCCCTCCGCCTCGAACGATCCAGAGCCTGCGCTCTGGAAGTCGCCGAAGTCGCCGAAGGACTCGAAGGAGCTGTCCTCCATGAACTCCTCGGTAGCTATAGCAGTTGTGGATGGGAAGTCGAAAGGATCTGAGCCGCTGGCCGCAGCGTGGTCAGAGAAAGGGCCGAATGTATCCTGTAGAAGCGACAGCATTAGCCAGTACGAACCGTTTGGAAACGTCGAAACTACTCACATCTTCGAAGGGGTCCTGATATGATGCTGAATGTGACGAGTTGGGAGGTGGGAAGGAGTCCTGGGGGCTCCCCGTCAGGGCTATGCGGGCAAAGGCTACGTCGATCATACCTCAAACCCAGTTGAACTTAGCGGGCGCCGTCCGTTATCATGCTGACGCGCAGTCACTGGAGGAGGGCGCAGCTCAAATGTCGACTGCGACAGCCAGCCGCCGTCGTCTTCCTCATCCGAGGCCTCATCTGACGAACCCAGATGATCCGACGACTGCATCTCCTGCACGAGGTAATTTGCAAACTGCGATGCTCTCTCAGCACTACATACGCATCGAACTCAAAGAGACGTTGCATACCTGCGAAGGCGCAGCGTTGAACTCCTCCTCTTCGTCATCCATTGACATCGCGGCGAAGTCCGCGCTCCCTTCCCGCGTCCGCGCCGACCGCCGGAACTCGCCCCGCATCTCCACCGGCGCTCTCTGGTCTGCGCGCGGAGGGACAGAGGCCGCGATCGAGTCCGCCTCGTCGACCTTCCACTGCGCCGCGTTCGTGCTCCGCATCGACGGCGCGATCACAGGTTTGCCGCCGCCAAGCAATATCTGGTCCTTTGACTTCGTCTCCTTGTACCGGCCTGTCACGTACTCGTCCCATTCCGGCTGTGGCGCGTGCTGGGCGACCTGCAGGCGCAGATCGGGCGGTAGGTGTTCGAGCGCGTTGAGGACGTCCTCGGAGATGAGCGTGAGGTGACCCATGTAACCCAGCCGGACCCCCTTGGGTTCTGAGCTATAAATGGAGAATTATTATTGGGGCAACAGGACGTATACGCCACACTTACCTCTCGATGTCATTCCGTTTTGAGCCCTCGATGATACGGTGCATCAGCCTCGCGTCGCGGAACAATGCGACGGTAAGTTCCCTGTTGTATCCGACATCCCGCCGACCGGTCAGAATCTGGTGGATCAAGTCATAGACAACGCTATGCAGAAAGTTGTTCCACGGGAAATCGAAGAAAAGATCCTGGACGGAGAGACACGTCAGCCAAGTGCACTCGGTAATCTGCACTTGTTTAATAACGCACGAGCAACGTCGAGACGACATTAGCTTCTAGGAACCGCTGCTTGAGTCGCTCGCCAAGGACTGGGCGCCCAGGCAATGCGTCCCTTGTGGACCGTCGGGTACTGCGACGCGAACTCGCCGAGCGCGGCCTTGAGACCGGCCCTTCTGTGTCTGAGCTCCACGAGTTCTGACGATGTTGGGGGAACGCAGCGACATCGGATGGGGAGGTAGAAGGTGATGGCCCAGACGCCAAGGGAGAGGCGGCGGGAGACTCGGCGATGGAGGCGGGCGACTCTGGAGGAGCCGGACTCGTTCCGGGCGCAGGGGAATCGTACATGGCGATCTCTTCCATGGCCTCGTCGTCCGAGCTTCCAGGTTCGTCGCCGCTCATATCATCATCAGAGTCGGTGAGGTTGGAGGAAGGCGCGTGGGAGACGGGGAACTCGTGTGCGGACGCCACCTCGTCCGCCTCATCATCTTCCATGCCATCATTGTCACCGCTCCCGTTCCCGATGGCTATGACCTGTGCGAGCTCCTCCAGGGCGGACAGGCCGCCTTGCAACCTCCCCTCTGCGTCATACAGGTGGTCGTACTCGGAAGGGCGGTTCAAGAGAGACATGTTCGAGCAATGCAAAAGCTCGGCATACAACTCGCATATCCGGTACCGCTCGAATGTCAAAGGCGGGAGAGCTCCAACGGTAGTCAAGACCGGTCCATCCTGCGGTTCTCTGTTAGAGATATACCGACTAGGAACACGAGATGCTTACCAGTGATCGCGGGTGTTTCAGGAATTGCTGTAGCCTCCCTAGATGCTCGCACATCAATTCGAGAACGGGTCCGAGATGCACCACGCCCATGCGGTTGACCATCTCCTTCATGGCGGCCTCAAGCGTTTCGCGCCCGCCCTCAGGATTGATATGCAACTGCTGCTGCACCAGAATCAACCGATTCCGCAGCGTGTGGAAGAGGTACGGCTCGAAGTAGTCCGAGTTATTCTGCCGTATCAGTTCGATGATAATGCATACCGACTGCACGACAGACGACACCGCAGACTCGGCAGATAGCGGTTTCGGGCACGACGGCGGGGCCTTCTCTTGCACTGGAGTAGTCTGCTCGCCCACGCTCGAAACGCCGAAATCGCACATGATGTAGCCAGTCAGCTTGGCGACGTTGTCACGGTGGGCGAGCTCGCGCGCGAAGATATTCGACGCGGGAAGGCGGTCTAGCCCGTCAGAGATGCCTGCAGCAGGAGAAGGCGCAGCCATCGAGATGATACCCTTGATGAGCTCCGCGACTACCGTATGCATGTCGCTGCTATGGGCGGGGGAGAGCAGATCGATGAGGCGGGACATGAGGTTCTCTCTCGATAGCCACTGTATGTCTTGAGGTAAGAGGGGTTCGCCGCGGCGCATACAGCGTGCAAGGAAGAACATACGTCAAGTACGCCGGCGCCGGCTGGATGCTCGTCGAGCTGGATGATGCGCACGAGGAGGTCTGCGAATGGCGGGGACTCTATGTGCTGCAAAATGCGCTCCGCGATGTTGGGTTGTGCTTGGATGAACGCGAGCATCTGAGCATGCCGCTCAGGACAGGCTGCAGCGGGAACGGACGAGGAAAGAGTGGCGGATTCACCTCTGCGGGCTTTTTGCTCAGGAACGCGACATTGACCTTTGCGAAGTGCGTGGCCATCACGACATGGCTCTTCATGTCGTCGGGCGACTTGTCGAGCACGGTCTCCCAGAACGGGGCGAGCAGCTGGTCGCGGCGGGTGATGCATGTGTCGACTATCGACCATATTTCGCTGCACAAGACCTCGGTCGCGACGTAGGGATACCTCACGGGCCACGCCTGAGCGTCGTGGACGGCAGCAGACAACGAGACAGCACTCACTTGAAGCTGCCTCTCTCGTCGCTCTCTATCTGGCCGGTCACGTAGCCCAGGAGGCGTTGGAGGACATCGACGCGCGAGAAATAGTCGATGAGCCGCGTGTTCTGAGCCTTGCACTCTTGGAGGAGATCGTCGTCATCGAGGATCGCTTCTAACGAGACATCCTCCTTGTCCAGAAGGCTGTCGATTGCCGTCGCATTATGGAAGCCAAATCTGCCGGCAAAGACGGTGAAGATGGTTCGCGGCGCGAGGAGCGGTCTGTATACCTCCAAAACATGCAGGATCGTGTGTGAGCGAGTCTGATTCAGGGCCTGAAAGCCGCAGCGCGACGGGGACGTAGGAGAGGAAGCAGGCAGGAACGCTGGGTGAGTGCGGACGGAAGTACTGGCGGTGGAATGCAACTGCCTATTCGGAGGCGGCGCGAATCCTCGCCTGCGCGCGGGCGCTCAGCGTACAGCAGTGACCACCAACAGCAACGGTCGAGTACGTAAACACTACATGTATCGACTCTATGTCCTGTTCGAATCCGAAGAACAACCCCACAACGCCCAGATGAGATTGATGCCGATTGAGTTGCCCAACCTGTGGGGCCAGGTATGTGTACGGACGTTCGACGAGCACCCGGTCCCAGCAGACTCCCCAAGACCGCCCGCGCAAGCATCATAGCCGGTGCTGTCGATGTAGCCAGTCGCTAGATAGAGCCTCATGACGTCTCGTCGACACGAGGGCTGGTGATGATACCGCATCCAAGACACCAGTCGTTCTTATACACCGCTGCAACCTGGCCTGGTGCAACACTGCTTTGCGGTCGTCTGAAGTCGATTCTCACAGTATCTTCCGTCAGTCTGCGGCGCAAGTCAGTCGCGGTATACGGCGTCGATTGCGCGAACGTACTGATGGACCCTACAAGGGACGTCGAGCATTCTGTGACGATATTGGACTTGGGCCAGCATGCCGTTTGAGCTGTCGACCTTTGGCGGCGGCGTGTCAGCCCATATCCACTTCCAATTGTTTACAACCATGGAGCTGCTCAATAGTGCAGGGTGTCTGCCGGTAGTCCATCAGTTATCATGGGAACGTCGCTATCAAGCACATTCCGAACTTACTGCCCAGGGACAACGTAAAGCGCGTTTTCCTTGACGTCTTTACGGGCGACAAACATCTTCTCCCCCATTCCCCTGATGCGCGCGCTCTGCCCGATAGTGAATGTGTGAAGGCCTTGATGGTGACCTACCGTACGCCCATTGGTCAAATCGATTATGGGTCCTGGCTTTGGTGTGATGTACTGAGCTGCACGAACGACGGTCAGCGACGTCGAACGTAATGATGGTACCGCAGTACTGCACACATATGAAGCTGTCAAATCTGCGTTTCTCGCCAACAAAGCAGATGCCCATGCTCTCCTCCCTGGAAGCTGTCGGAAGCCCCCACTTCTGGGCCATCTCCCGTACTTCTAGCTTCTTGTAAGGCGCAAGAGGGAACAGGGATCGGGAGAGGCTCGCTTCGGGAACTGCAGCCAGGTAGTACGTCTGGTCTTTAGTCCGGTCGGCTGGGCGCCGAAGCTGAGGCCGTAGAGGTATTCTATGGTATGCGAAGATGTTCGATAGTGTCGGGGGAGGGCGTGCCCAAGTCTTGCTTGCATAGTGCCCTGTTGGGTCCATCTTAGCCTGGGCCCTGAACATGGTTTGCTTCGGCATACCTGTCGCTAACCAGGCATCGTCGCTGGTGAGGTGGTCCATGAGAGACCCGAACTTGACCTCTCTGTATGCATTCTTTCTAGGCTGAAACCATAAAGACATGACTTCTGGGCGTACCGATTACACCAAACATCCGGGTTTGGTGTGTTGCCCGACTCCCACATATCAAGCGCGGGCTGGAATACGCGATTCCAATATTCTCGAGACAGGTCTACCTGTGTATAGAGACATGTGAGGCAAGTATGAGAGACCCAGAGATGACAGGAAGACGCACCATTTTACACGGAATGTCTAGTATCTTGCAGACACGCTGAACGTCTTCCCAGTCCTTCTTCCACTCACACCCGCTGTCGGTTCCGGACTCGTCCCGGGTGTCCCAGTTGCGCATGAACACAGCAGAAAGGTCATAGTCCTAGCAGTCGCACACTTCAGCCCAGTGAACGCTTGATGGGCGGGAGCATGGTTTCGTACTTGGTCCGCGAGTAGTTTTGCGGTTACGGAGGAGTCTACGCCCCCGGACATGGCCACGACAACTAGAAAGCAACGTAGATAGTGAGACATATTCTATGGGGTGGCTCCTAGAGTATGTACCCCGGTCGCCTCTGCGCGGAGCAGGAGTTGACTGTGTTTGTCGAGCTGCGAGCGAGGATAATACGGACAGATGTCGCGGTCGTGGTCCAAACATAGAGTCCCTCCTGAGCTCGAAGCTGCCTCAGATGAATCAATACGTTGTAGAAGTGCGTTCTCAATGCAGGGAGGAGGGCAGGTCTAAGATGTTCACAACGTGAGTCACTCATCGCGCGCTAAAGGTTAGATAAGATAACTGTAACAATGCATGATCGATCGGTGCTTGTACACTCAGTCCAAAACTCCTATTTATTGACCGTCGATGCTGCACAGAACCCCCGATTGTCCTCTCCTACTGCCCAGTTAACCCACTACAGACTCGGTGGTTGCCCAGCTTTAATTTTCACAGCCTGCGTTTAATTCTGTCTCGAGGGTCGGCGTAGGAAAGAGTTAATGCATACGCAAGCTAAGCACGAGTGCCAGTCTCTGCGGTATCATGACAGTATATTTTGTAATGTGGCCGAGGAGATCGCCCTCTGATGGTGAGGCAAGACCTCAGATTTGTTGAAGTACTGCAGAGCGAGCTGAGGACGAGAAGCCGGACGGAGTGGTGGCAGAGTGCAACTGCGACTCCCGTGCGAGCGCGAAACAAGTCGAAATAGTACTTGGGAAAGGAATCAGATTGCGGGCGCAATGCTAACGACTCCTGGGATGCATCCTGATCGATCGATCGTGTTCACTCTCTGCTCTGCTCTACTCACTCGCAGCTCGGGATCTCCAGCTAGAAAGCCCACTCGCAGCCCACTACGTCTGTTGCAAGCACACAACGCTACATAAATAATCACATCGTACGTACAGTGTCCTCAGCGCTACATGCCGGCAACTCGAACTCAACGACTAGTAGTAAAACTGAGACTCGGTCCCCCACTCAGCGTGCGCCCCCATCGTCGGCCGACCCTGAGCTTCTACGTGGTCGCGTTCCAACACGGGCCACTTCGGCTCGTGTACGACGGCGGGCTCAAATGCTCGGTGAGTCGAATTAGCTCCATAGTACGGGAAAGTGTCGGGCGCCATCGAGGACGCCCCGAAATCCTCGTAAGCTGCGGCGAGGAGGCCAAATCCCGCGCTCGCGTGCTGGAGGGGCAGTTGGTCCTGATAGCCTTGGTGGTAGAACCATGTACCGGTGTTGTCTTGAGACCAATGGCCTTGGACTGGGGCAGGGGCCGGGTGGACGGCAATTTGCTGCTGCCAAGTGTCCGGTGCGATGGGGCGGAGTTGGTTGTATGCGCACTCGAAGTGAGTGCGAGAATTCCAATGAGCCGCGGGTGCATCGCGGTACGGGAGTGTAACGCCCGGCTCGATCGAGGGTGCGGGGTCGAATTCTTGGAAGTTGGGGTGTTGGAAGGACAGCTTGTCCTTGACGCCGGGTTGGGGGTACCACGGCCCTGTCGCATATTGAGGCCAGCGACGTTGAGCTGGGGCCTGCTGCATGCTCAGGGAAGGCTGCCACTCAGGGAGGTTGTCGCTAGGCTCTCCCTGAATGTTGTTCATGTCCGTGGTCGATTGGCTACATGCGTAGTTGAGACGGCTGTTCGTGCTGGCGCACAACATGCCTGGCATGCAGCCAAATTGGAGCAACGCTGTTTGCGCTGTTCTGATGTCTGGATGTTTGGTTATTTCGTGCCTCTGCACTACGCCTGGCAGATGCCATGGCAAGAGAGAGGGCACAACGTCGCCGGCCAGGGGGAGGGCCGGCTCTGGTTGGGAAGGGTAGGCGTCTTGTACGCCCGGGCCGCCGAGGTACCTATCCCCGGGAATGCTGCTCAGGCCAGCGACGTGCTGCGTCCCGAGTGCATTCCATCCCTCGTCCGCAGCGAGCGGCGGGCCACCGCCGTGGCGCACGAGTGACCCTCGCTCACCAAGCCCGTCGGCTTTTGTGGTGCGAGGGTGCTTGGGGAGGGGGAGGGTCGGGGGTGAGACGGAGTGCGGCGCACTGGCGAGGTGACGTTCGCCATGCTGCCATTCAATGTCATAAATCGTGGTGTACAAAAGAGCTGACATTCGTTCTCACCACGGGGTGTGCTGCATGCACCGGTGGTGCGTGTGGTGGCGTCATCAGCCAACCACTCGCAGATCTGCTGGTGGACGCCACCACGGGCACCATGAATGTTGAGAACGATTGATGAGCCTGCGTCGAGTTGTCAGTGGAATGACATAGCCAACCAAAATGCAAGCATCACCTTGCCTGCACCCATCGCCCTGCGCAGTGCTGAAGGGGGATGGTGAGGGCCCCCATATCCAAATTTAGGTCCCGGCTTTTTTCGTGATGTGGGTGTGGGTTTGGGGGCCCGGGGCTTTTTGGGCTGAAGGTTCTTGGTCTGTTTGGCCATGACAATGTGCAAAGTAGAGGGTGCACATTGTCATGACGAAACAAACCAGGGAAGGAGAGTGTCGAGCTCAATGCTGCTTTCCGTCAAGATATGTGGATATCCTGGAGCCTTCCCGCCCGTGATATGTGCGTCCACGCTCCTCCGATCACCATGTGTCAATTTGCTCCGAAGAAGACCAGGGTGCAGTGCGCGCTATCTGCGGTGCTTCTAGACTATCGTCACCTGTGCCCCTGCCGCCCATATCCGCAAGGAAGGCGGGGGTTTTCACGTCGCATCAGCTTTGCAAAGCCAACTATCCTCGAAGAAGGCAAGTGTTGTGTCCTCGATATCACCGCACTGCCGTGTACGCTAAGCCAGGATGCCTCGGGCCTCAAGGCTTCATGACTTCTCTCCGTGTGAGCCAAGTTACCGAGTATGTCGCCTTCTGCCCGTCATTGTGGACCGTGATCTTAGGAATACTGATATAAGGTCGTTGGAACACTGCCGGTGTCCTCCACGTTCCAATAACGGTCGGCAGTAGTGCACGCGGTTCCGGTGCTTTACTCGCAACGCGTCGACGTCGGTACGTCCTTCACCGTGTCAGCACCGGTTGGTCTCTTCTGCAGCTTGCAGCAGAGCCTCACGGCGACCGACGTTCTCGCGAGTCGCGTTCGCCGCCTGCCTGGCATTATCTCAGTGTCTGCTGACGACGTACGCTAGGCGGCCGGAGTGCCGTCAAAGGGAAACCCATTGCGGAGGCGGACATGTGGTGTAGGGCACAGCCTGTGGAGAAACACCGCCCCCACGTTCTCCGCGATCCGAGGCCTGGCTGCTGCATTTGCCGTGGCATTCGGAGCGCGGGGCAGCGTACAATCGGCGCAGCTGTGTTTGCGGTCGACTTTGCGGGAGGTGCTGGCAGCATTGCGGGGCGGGCACGTTGGAGCCTCTATTGAACGTGTGCGATGAGGTATGGAGCCTCCTGCTCGTTCCTTATGCACATTTATGGATTCATGTTTCTTAGTCGCGGAGGAGCGCCCCCGATCACACCCCATGGGACCGGCAATAACCTCACTAAGATATCCCTCTTGTCAGTCTTGTTCTCAGGTCGCGTTTTGGTGTTCTCAATTTCATTTTTTTTGTCTCCTGAGGAGGACGTCGCGGGAGCGTGGAAGCGTACAATAAATTACATGTGTGGTGATTATACCAAGAATGCCTTGAGCCCGAAGTCGTGAAGTGCGTGATGGTTCTAGTCGTGCGTGTAAACATGCGGAGTGATGCGCAACGAGATCAGGTGGAGAGCTGGAGAGCAGTCGAAAGAGCGTGTCCGTCAGTGAGTGCCCGGCGTATTCGAGAGCTTCATGCACGCGCGCAGCTTGTCCCCGTAGATGGCGTACGTCTCATGCCAGTTCTCCGCCCACAGCTCCATCTCGTCCGTGAAGTCGCGGCCCTCCTCGACGCTGCGCGCGCGCGCGTTCGCCTCCAGGTCCTCCATCGGCACGAGCGTGTACACCTTGTTGTCGCGCGTGAACGGCTTCACCATCGTGAAGTGCAAGACGCGCATCTCGTTGCGCATTCCCGACCACAGCTTCGGCGCGCGCATCTTGATCGCCAAATTCGCGTTGTACGCGTACGGCAGCCGCGCGACCTCCGCGCCGAAGAACGTGTTACACGCCCAAAGTGGGTTGGTGTCCGCAGATATCTCGCGGATCAGGATATTTACTTGAGACTGGTGCGGAACTTTGATAGATATTTATCACCAAACGTCGAGTAGATATCGGGTCGCGAATATTACCACGACATCAGACGCAGGCGTCCGCCGACTCACTCGCAGGTGTCCTGAGGATATCTACAGCTAGACGCCTGTGTCCAGGCGGCAGCAATCCGGGCGCTTACCATGCCAGCAACAGCTGAAAATATTGCAGGGTACACAAATATATTCCGTGTGGATGGACGAAGTACAGCAGGACGGCGATACATAGTATATTACTCATGAAGGATACATATACAGAGGTGGGGAAAGCGTGGTTTGCGAGGAGTTGAAGGATTCGGGATGTCGGAGCTCAGCGCCAGCGGTGAACGTTTGAACGGCGACTAGTAGTGGCAACTACGATGAGGCATAGACGAGCAACTTACCAAGCTAGATATCCTTCAGTGGAAGCTTGAGGCTGAAGAGTGAACGATGTGGACCAGCGAAGCAGATTAAGTGCAAGTACCATGAGAGAGAGCGAGGTAGAACAGCAAGACACGAAGACATTGGAGAAGAGGAGAGAGAGACAGCGTGCAGAACTGTCGATTCCCCAAGTACGAAGCGCCCTCTCAAGCTCCCACACTTAGGGCGTCTCTGTACTAGATATCTGAGGATTCCGCTCAGAGGTCGGGCGGATATAGCGCCCGTCTCGAGCGAACATCGAGGCAGTTGTCTGCCGGGTTATTTCTGCTGATTATCCTCACGGTATCGCCAGGTAAATATTCGCATGATACCGGCCTGACGTCCATCAGCCATCCGTTACATATCCCCCGGGCGTCTCCTTTCGAAACCTCCACCCGACCTCATGGGCAACTGGGCGTGTAGCTGCGCCTCCTTCTGATGATACCGCCCGTATGTTATGGTTACGCGGTTCGTGGTGGCACTAGAAGATGGGCGAGGTGTGTCTTCATCACAAGATAGCCTCGATATCACCCCACCGTCGCATGCGTTGTGCCTTGTATTGGGTTGCAAGATGTCATGACCTGACCACTGCGGTGGCGTAGGAGGGTTCTGTCACAACTGTTTATACTGTGGGTGTTTTGTGTGGTAAATATACAAGATACAGAAAGAGTGTTGCGCTGAAAATGTTCTGGAATGTCCTTCAGAGATAAGAATGTACAGATACCCGTCGACTACACCGGAGAAGGCACAGGCGGCCCCGTCGCCCAACACCCCGGTCCGCCCTGTATGCGCTCGACCCACAACCGACGAAGATTCACGATACACTCCTTCGGCGCGTCGACGCCCTGGTGCGGACGTGCCTTGATCATCGGCGGCAGCACGGTGAGTTGCGCCTTCACGCGCTCCGGGAGCGCGCGGAGGTAGTGCGTGAACTGGACGTAGCACAACACAGCAGACTCGGCGGAGCCCGGGGGTGGTGGCGGGTGCGGGAGGATGATAACTCTCTGCAGGCGGTGGAAGAATTCGTTCGAGGACGCGTCGCCTGATACGGAGGCCCGTCAGCGCTTCCGGAACGCGGACAAGACGCGGAGTGCGCAGGCTGGCGGGATACTCACTGATGACATGTTCCAGCGTCTCGAGCGTCGAGCGCGGCGAGAAGTCGAGGCGCGACACGCGCAGGTGCGTGAGCGCCGGGGCATGGCGGCCCCAGTTTATGAAGTTGACAACCTTGCAGGTCGGCGTAAGGATGTGGTGCAGCCTCTGCAGTGACGGGTAGAGCGGCGCGCAGCGCCCATCTGGATCGACCGCGCCGAACGGGAGGAAGCTCGGGTCCCCGCCGATGCACGTCAGCTCACGCAGGCGCGGGAAGAAGCAGCGCACGACGGTCGTGCTCCGCCAGCGCGACTGGTTCAGCGCGAGCGAGTGCAGGTCCGGCGCGACCTCGCGGATGAGCATCGGGATCACGCGGTTGTACTGCTCGTCGAGGTTCACCTGCGCGGAGCGCCAGTGCTGCGTGCGCCGCTGGAGGAGTGCGAGGAACTCCGCGCGCGAGGTGGGGTGCTTCGCCGCGAGCGCGGGGGGCGCGTTTGTGGGCATGCCGGAGTCTCCGGAGCCGTTCTCGTCGTAGGAGAGCCAAAGATGCCGGACGCGCGGGAGCATGTCGAGGGAGCGCGCGCGCTCTTGGTGGTATGCTTGGAGAAACTGCTCGATCTTCGCAGGAGAGCTGAACAGGGCAACAGAGTAGAAGCGGGCAGGGCGGGAGATAGCGCGTATTCGCTTGGAGACCAGAGCTAAGGAGCAGCCAGTCTGGCCGCCATCGGTGCAGGCATAGAAAAAGATGTGGTTGAGTAGCTCAACTGCTAGTCGGTCCATGGTGGTGAATGAGGTGAGTAGTGAAGGCTGGGTTGTTGGTGTAGCGATGTCGGAATGATTGTAGTGGCCTTGTATATACTTCCCGGAGGCCGGCCAATGATAAAGCAATGTCTGTTGCGCACAGGAATCGACGACGCGATTTGCTGCCGTGCGTTCCATTCTCACCACATCGCTCGGGTCGGGAGACAACGTCAGCGGGTTTGCCATGCGCGCTGTTGGCAGAAGCACAGTGAGGTGGGCGCACAGGATCGCAGCAAGTTGTTGATAGAACCCGTCTGCGCAGATGGAATAGTGTGCGAGCAACCAGGAGTACGCGGAGATAGAACCAAGCAGTCATCAAACTTAGGAAGGCGGGACATTGACGGTCGCACGAGCGGCGCCGCAACCACAAGTGTCGCAGTGTTTCTGACGTCCTGCTTACCACAGTAAGATTTGTAGCGTAGAGACAGCGAATACTCAGGAATACCGCACACAGGCCTCGCTCAGAGTCGTGGACGAAACGAAAGGAGACGAAGATGATCAATGCATGCGCACATGGCCGAGACATGCGCTAAGCTGGTGTCTGGCACAGCCACGACGTATTAAACAGACGGAGTCTGTGCACTGCACCTCTCCTCTCTTCCGCCCCGATGAAAATCGACGCATCATCAAGCGCATCAACGCACTGCGATGTGCTCGTACTCGACTAGACGAGTCCAAGGAGGAAGAACGACCGACTGTTCCTGTCCGCATGTTCTCCGCCCTCGACATCACTTCGAGACGCTCGCCATGGGTCAGCGAACGACATCCATCATGGCTTCCATCGCGGAGTGTCCCACAGGCATCCGTCAGCTGAGCAGCCTTGCGCTCGCCGCCCGCAACGGTCGCTCATGCACTGACGGTGGCGAGTCCAGTGATTCGTGGGGATTATGACGCCTCCTCACCCGCGATCATGCCCACCCGGCTCCGCTGGCGGCATGCCGTACACTCTCAGATACGGAGAGCGCCCCACATTGGAAGCAGTGCTCGCAGCAGCGGCATAAAGCGTCAAACTGCGTTATTGCAGCCGTCCGTGAGTAATCTCGTCCTTCGAAAAGCTCACGACGACATGCGCTCGTCGACATCTGATCCCCAGAACACTTGCGAACTTACGGCACGGGCACAGCATGCCAAACCTACACCCCGAACGTGTCCGGCAGAAGGACTGCGGGTGCCTTCCTGTTGCCTGGACATCCTCGCAAACGGATGCAGGAGTTACACGGAATCGCGCGCCGCAAGTGCATCCGCTTTATCGAAACATGAGCCGGACTGATCTTGAACGAGTCCGATTCACTGCATCGTATCGGGTCAACCCTTCGATACATGATTCTGCCGGGGGTCCCATGTACGACGTGCCTTCCTTATTGATGCAGGTATTCGCTACTTCCCCATTAGCATATGGCGCACGGACACCTCGGTCGCTCACATCCTCAACAGCGCCCGGGGGACCAGACCCTACTGTTGCGCAGCATACATCACGACGACAAGGCTTCCGCCGAATAAGACAGCTGAACTCTCCAAACGGTGCCGTCCTCGCCCCACCTTTGCGTGGGTCGATATCACCCCGGATCGCCTTGCCCACCACCATGCTACTCAGAGTCCGACAATCTTTCCATCTCTCTCAGATCCCCCTGCCCCACTCTAGCTGAAATCATACTCACGATTGTATTGCAACAATATACCCCAAATTCTACGGCTACAATCGTACATTCACATTCAATTCCCAGCGCGGCGCTTTCTCTATGCAGCATAGACATTCTTCACCTTGTACATCTTCGTCTCCGCCGGCGTCTGCAGCTCCTCGTCGCCGTACACCTTCGCCACCTTGTACATTTTCGACACTGCGGGCGCCTCCTCCGCCGCAGGGGCGTCCTTTGCGACAGCAGCAGGCGTCGCCGTACCCGTCTGCGGAGCGGCCTTGCTCGCGATGCTCGCCGCGCGCCCATCGGGGATGCGGATGAACTCAAGCCGGTCGTCCGCGCCGGTCCCGTCGAAGATGTAGTACCCCTTGCGTTCGAACTGGATGATGTCGCCCTTCTTGAGCGCGCGCACGTTCGCGTCCGCGCGCGCGGCCTCGCGGAACTCGGTGACGGGCGTCACGAAGTCCTTGACCTCGTCTGCCTCCTCGAGCTTCTTCTTCGTGATGAGGTAGTCGTAGTCGAGCAGCGTGACGTCGACAAGGCCGT
The DNA here is from genome assembly GCA_022264855.1 of Lenzites betulinus. Classification (NCBI taxonomy): domain Eukaryota; kingdom Fungi; phylum Basidiomycota; class Agaricomycetes; order Polyporales; family Polyporaceae; genus Lenzites; species Lenzites betulinus. The sequence continues at coordinate 504,005 of JABYQU010000019.1, forward strand.
GCGCGGGCGTCGGCTGTGCGAGCCAGGTGATCTTTTTCTTCGTCTTGCGGAAGTCGCCGTCGAGGTGGAGGTCCATCGCGATGGCGGTGATGACGCCCGCGTCGTTGACGGTTTTGGAGCGCACGACGGCGTTGCCCCAGTCCATGAGGGTGACCTGTTCTATGTGAGTACAAGGAAAGTTGAGATATTGTATAGAGAACTAACCTCCTCTTGGTCATCGAAGGATATAGCGTCCTCCTGCTCGAGGAAGATCTGTGACGAGTATACTGTCTGCTTCTCTCCAACCTCAGGGTTCTTCTTGTGCTTCGGCTGGGACTTGACCTCAGGCTCCTGTGGCCCACCCGTGATCGTGACGGGCACGCTACACCAGACTCATATCAGCGAGCATATCCCATATCACATATGGATAACCTTACAGATTCGTCTCGGACAGCGCCCAGAAACGGGGTGCAACCGGGTCGATGACCTTCTTGTTCAGCGTCCACAATGAATCCCATTCGAGGGAGACGATTGCCTGTGACGGGCCTTGCGCGAGCATGAATTGGCGGAGCGCCTCCACGGTGAGCCCGCGGCGGCGAATGCCACGGACGGTGGGGAAACGAGGGTCGTCCCAGCCCCGAACAAGTCCAGTGTTCACAAACCAGTGCAGTTTGCGCTTGGATAGGAGGGTGTAGATAAAGTTCAGACGACTTGTGAAAGTCAGAGCGGTGAGTCCCTCGTCAGATACAATCAGTAAATCACGAATACCTGAAGTCCCAGATGTGGACAGGACGGAGGCCGAGCGCTTCGATCATCCAGTGGTATTGGGGATTGCGGTCGCGATACTCGTTTGTACGCAAAGCGTGCGTTACGCCCTCCAGCGAGTCGACGATGGGGCATGCGAAGTCATAGGTAGGGTATACCTTCCACTTCGATCTGACCAAGCCGTGCATCAGCACATACAGTGAGATACATCTATCCACAGACGCTTACCCGGTACGATGATGAGGAAGCAGGTTCGTGCGGTAGATGACAGGATCGCGGAGAGCCTTGTTGGGGTTATCAACGCTCATCTTCGCCCGTATACACCAGCGGATGCCCTCAGTGGAGCCTGTGGTCATCTCAGCGAAATGTTTGAGGTTGTCCTCAACGCTGTCGTCGCGGTGTTTGGAGGCAATGCCGTCGAAGCGCTCCTTGCGCATCTGCTCCTGCTCTGTGTCGTCTGCGTACGCCTTGCCACTCTTGATCGCTTGCAGCGCATAGTCGTACAATTGATCGAAGTAGTCGGAGGTGTGCGTGAGCATGTCGCCATGGATGTCGAGAAGGGCGAGGTCCTCCAGAATGGTTTCCTCGAACTCGGTCTGGGTGGCGTATAAGGGATAATCGAATTGTAGTCGTCCTGATCTAGACTCACCCTTTCTTTGGTCGGGTTGGTGTCATCAAACCGAATGATCATCTTGCCCTTGTACATTTTCGCAAAGTACTGGTTCAGCATGGCGGCCTTCGCGTGACCAATATGGAGATAACCACTCGGCTCAGGAGGGAAACGGGTAACGACCTCTCCCTCTTTTGCGTTTTGAAGGCCGAGTGCGAACGAGGCAGCAGTCTTATTCGACCGCGCCTTTGCAGATTTTGCCTCTGCATGTGAAGAGGTAAGCCCTGAGTTTATCTGACCCACAAGATCTGGTACGCACCAGTGAGGCCAGCGATGGCGAGCTGTGTCGACTCAAGCGATTCGAGATGGCTGAACCATCTAAGCAAGTGAGGGTGCTTGTTGTTTTTCAGGAGGCCGACGATCTTTACGCTTCCTGTGTGGTCACTAAGTCAGCAAATGTCTTGCATCATTATACGCCAAACACTACATGGTACAAAACCGAAATAATCGTACACCGGCGTCGAATGCGTGCGTACCTTTCAATGCGCCCCATATGATCCAGTCCGCAGCTGTGATATCATGCCCAACGAGGAAGGTACGGAAAGCAAGATGGTCATCCAGAGAGTCAAGGGCGGCTGTGATCTCGGGGAACGCGGTCACGGTGGGCAGTGTCTTCGCAAGCGCAAAGTACGCGGCGGTCTGATACAAGCAGGTCAGTCACTTGAAGCAGCATACAGGCATAATCCAAACCTTCGCGCTATCGTCTGCGAGGCCACCAGCCTTCGCGAGAGTCTGAACAATCTCATCCTCCGCGGTGATCTTGGATCCGTCGATTTCGAGAGTGACGTCCTTCGCGGTGGCGTCGAAGTTTAAGGAGGCTTTTCCTGTGTATGTCGTGATCGCGGCCGCAGCCCATGGGAAGGGCGAGGCGGTGGGTGCGAGAGTGAGCGACATGAATGCAGGAAGAAAAGAGCGTCGCAGCTAGAATGTGCTGAGACTCAGGCTGGGTCTGCACGCGATGACTCTCAGATCTTGCAGACTCGATCGAGAGCAGGATCTGCACTATCGCGGTGTCCGGAGTCTTGCACAGACTGAAGAAGGACCCGAAGGCATCGTCCACACACTGTGACTGACCGCCGTGCGGACTTCCCCCTACTTACTTCCCCCTCACTCGCCGTAGCGCAGCCAAGCACGAGAAATGCTAGCTCGTGGGAAGGGTGGGGAACGAGCGGGAGACGGCTCGACATTTGGCGAGCATGGACACGCTGCACTTAAGCAGTGCATATATAAGCGCCCTCGCACCGCAAGCTTCCCGCAATTTGAGCCCTACTAGCACAGAAATGTACGAGTATACACAGATCATGTATTGCTGTATCATGAAGTACTTGCACACGTTGCGCGAGGAGGAATGGCTTGACGCGCCAGCTGAGCGCGAGCCCAGCGCTCAGCGCTCAGGTACTGGGCAGTAGTCACTGCATGCGCGGCCGGCCACGCCCGACCTCGAATTTGCCCCAAAAGATCCACCCCGGTCTTTGTCCTTCTCTCTTTCCCATACCAGCGGACCTTATTGCGATGAGCACAGCCTGCTACTAGGAAGCAGCTGTCTGTCTTATATATGCCTGACAGCTCGCACTGCCCGCCTCTGCCTGTCTATAAAGTTCGTGGTCGTGAATACCCACCTCGTCAAATAGCCCAGGAATTAGGATGACCAGCCCTCACGCCCCCCACACCTCCCAGCCTTCGCACTCCCCAAGGGCAGTGGTCCATGATAACTACGACATAACGCGGATCCCTGTACACCCTGGTCAGGGGTGGACACGCTTCGTCTGTATCTCAGATACTCATTCGCATGTATTTGCCGTCCCACCGGGGGATGTATTGCTCCATGCTGGCGATCTCTGTAGCTGGGGAACCCTGAAGGATCTCAAAGTCACGCTGGACTGGCTGAAGGCACTTCCCCATCCCGCGAAATAGTGAGGTTCCTAGTACGATCTATCACGACGTCTCTAATATATTTATAGCTACATGGCGGGGAACCACGACGTAAGGACCCCCTTCTTGTCAGCTTGAACGTACCTAAAACACGCTTCATTCAGCTATGTCTCGACGCACAGTACGAGGACGGGGGAAAGATGCACCAAATGAGACCATATAAAATGACAACAAAGGTACGTCTATATTCACACTCGAGACGTTCAGTTGCATTCCAATACTCATAGCAACCAGGATGTAGTGCAAGCGCGCAAGCTCGTTCGCAGCTCCTGGCTGGGCAGGTCGGGAATGCATTACCTCGAACACGAGAGCGGCGTATATAAGGCTGCCAGCGGCAAGACATACACGATCTATGGTTCACCTGTACGTATTATTTTACTCCTCAAAGGGCGACAGACCACATCCTGACGATTCGTACAGGCCGCGCCTCTCTATTCCATTGGCGCCTTCCAGTACGAGCGTCGCGACGGGGACGCGGTCTACGCTCGTATCCCGCCCAACGTCGACATCCTCATGACGCACACGCCATCGCTAGGAATCTGCGATCTCACCCAGCGGGGCAAACACGCTGGCTGCTCTGCTCTCGCCGAGCGTCTCAAGAGTGCCGATCTGCAGAGCGTCCGCTTGCATGTGTGCGGACACATACACGAGGCACGCGGCGTAAAAGTTGTCGGGAGGAGCGAGCAGAATCCGGACGGGCGGATCTCCGTCAACGCAGCAATGCCTGTTGTCCCGCTACCTATTATCATTGACCTGATGGACTAACAACAATCATAGACTAGATGGTGATTTTTTCGCCTCTTGTAATAATACGCCCTCGTATACCCACTATGCATCGGAGCAGGGTTTGGCTCGCCTTGATATCTTGCACACTGCTTCACAATGTTTAGAAATTAACCGACTGAGCGCCCATATACTAGTTGACCACCCACCACCATCAGCTGCGAAACACTGCCAACGCAAGACATAAAGACACGACATGGACAAGCTCGCGTTCGAGCTGCTCACCAGCATTTTCTTGCTCGCCTGCACCGACGGTGGCTACACAGCCTGCTCACTCTCTCGCGTATGCAAACACATCCGTGAGGTGTCGCGTCCTCTACGATACCATACCGTCGTTCTCTTGGGCGACCCAAACAAACTCTACGCGTTTCTCGTTCAGCTAGAAGACGAGCGCGCCTCCCTAGGCCCGGACGCCGCTCAAGTCCGCCATCTCTTCCTCAGCACGAAGAATGTCGAGTGGGAGGACGACATCCTAGAGCGGGAGGCCGCTATGGCAGCCATCTCCTTGTCCATCGATGACGCAGGCGCAGAACACGAGCCTCGGGGACCGAGCCCACAGCCCGAGGCCGAAGCGCAACGGACCGCCCCTCCGCACACGAGGCTAGGGTACATGTCGCTAGTGTCCGCAATCCTGCGCGCGGCCGCCCCAACCCTGGAAACACTCGTCTTCCTACCGCATGTCTTCGCGCCCCCGATAGACTCGGGCATCGTCTTCCCGGTGCTGCGCGAGCTCACGCTCGACACGCCCTATATCGACATCCCGCAAGGCGTTGATATGCCAGATTATAATAATAGCGGAACCCTACGGTACCCGGCCCTCACGCGCCTCCATCTGCTTACTGGCGATATCAACGCGAAGAATTGGGCGTACCACGCTCCGGATCTGACACACATACGCGTCGACGGACGGCACTACCGCGCGGTTTGCGAAGACCTGGAACTAATTTACGGTAGGCCTTTCCTTCCAGTATCTAGGCTTGTGCGTGCGTTGACAATATATCCAGGCGACCCTGAATCGGCGTATGCGGTACGACGCTTCAAGAAGCTCCAGAAGGTGATCATCCAGGTCACTCCCCCGCCTTCGAAGGACTTCTGCGGCGGCGTGACGTATATCTGGTACGAGGGCATGGTAGACCATCTATGGAGGACACAGGTCGTGGCCAATGTCCCCGTCTACATCCTGCCTCCGGAGAGCAACAAGACGTTGGACGAGCGGCTTGATAGATATCTTCCTACAGAGGAAGGGCCCTGGTACCACAGACTGCTGAAGGAGTGGGAGGATCGTCTACATGGCGGGATTGGCTGCTGGGAGGCCCAAGAGGAATTTGCGCGCGCGGCGTTTGGGGTGGACGACCCGCCGCCGCACTATCTGGCTCCATGGTTGCAGTCTGCGTAATCTCCACTCTGGTACACGTAGATCTCACCCACAGATGCCCGTGCATGTATATATACAGCAACCCGTGGTCCGCTATGGAGGTCACAACTGCCGCAATGTGAAGTCGTAGAAAGGAGGACGATACTCGGCCCATTGGCAATCGCAAGTACTGTCATCCGTAAAAGACATCCTAGGATCTCTTTAGACGACTCCACCACATGCGATGAGATGCATGCGCACACATATGTGCCCAAACTAGCATTGACGATCGACAGGTAAGTAAAGATACAGTATGCAAGCCTTCTCGTTACCATTTTACTGCTCCACCACAGCGGCAGCGGCGGCCGCCTTTGCCGCCTTGTCTGCGTTTTCGACTGCGCGCGTCGCGGCCAAGACCGCTTTCAAGCCAGACGCGGTGATATCGTTGTCGATCGCCACGCCCCACGTAGCCCACTTCGGACTTCCCCCAGGGCCCTCGTACGCGATCTCAACATACGACGCCGCATGCACCTCGGAGCCCTCTCCGATCGAGTGCTCCGCGTACTCGCGGATGGACACCTTCCCATCGAGCCCACGGTTCACCGCCTCGACGGCGGCGGACAGCGGGCCGTTGCCGTCACCCTCCAGCGAGACGGGCTTACCGTTGAGGATGAAGTCGCCGGTAAGGCGGGAACCGCCGCTCTCGGGGAGATGCTCGAGCTTGAACGTCTTGACGGCGAAGCGGCCCTCCTCCTCGTAGTACCCGTACGTCTCGCGGAAGAGGCCCACGAGGTCGTCGTACGAGATCTCGCCGCCGTGGTCGCGCGCGGCGCGCTGCACGACCTCGAAGAACGACGCCTGGAGCCGGCGCGGGAGCTCGAGCTGCAGCGAGTTGAGGATCGCGGACGCGACGTCCGCCTGGCCCGTCGTCGCGTTGAAACCGACGCTAAGCTTCAGCTCGGGCAGCTGTTTGTCCCCGATCGCGCGGTTCGCGGCGCTGAGCACCGCGCGCAGGCCGGAGCCCGCGATATCGGCGTCGACACCGACGCCCCACCAAGACTCAGCCGACTGGCGGGTGCCCTTGACGTCCGGTCCCTGTGGAACGAGCTCGACGTATGACGCCGCCTTCGCGTTCTGATCTGAGCCGACTGTGTGTTCGGAGTACTCGCGGATCGAGAGGTCGATGTTCAGGTGTGTCCGGAGCGCATCCAGGAGGGCCGACAGGGGGCCGTTGCCGTCGCCACGGATGACGCGCAGCACGCCGTCGACAGAGATCGTGCCGTCGAACTGTCTCCGCTCATCCGCCGCCTCGTCGTCCAGACCGCCAGCCGCAGGCTCGGAGGAGATCTTGTATGACTTGAGGACCAACCGCCCCTCGTACTTCGAGCCACCGAAGCGGTAAGTTTCCCGGAAGGCGGTTGTGATGTCCTCCACGGTCATCTCCCGTGCCTCGCGATCCGCAATGTCCTGAATGACCTGGTAGAACGCGACCTGCATCTTTCGGGGCATGTCGAGGCCGAGGTGGTGTTGAACGAGGTAAGCGATACCGCCCTTGCCTGATTGCGCATTTACGCGGATGACGGCCTCGTAGTTGCAGCCAAGGTCTGCGGGGTCGATGGGGAGGTAGGGAATGTCCCAGTACTGCATTTCGCCGTCACGCTCCGCCTTTTGATAGCGGATACGCTGCGCCTCAAAGCCTTTCTTGATCGCATCCTGGTGTGACCCTGAGAAAGCGGTGAATACAAGCTCGCCAGCGTAGGGGTGGCGGGGGTGGACGGGGAGGTCGTTGCAAGCCGTGACAACGTCGATGACGGCCTGAATGTCGCTAAAATCGACACCAGGGTAGACGCCCTGCGTGTACAGGTTCAAGGCGAGATTCACAAGGTCCACATTCCCGGTACGCTCGCCATTGCCAAACAAACAACCCTCTACCCGGTCTGCGCCGGCGAGAATGCCAAGTTCTGCGGCGGCGATGCTAGTACCTGATGCGATTGTTCAGATGGTTATGTCGGGCATGCAAACAGTTTCATGCGTACCGCGATCGTTGTGAGGGTGAAGGCTAATAATGATTTTCTCTCGCTCGGAGATGTTGCGACAGAAATGCTCCACCTATTAAACCATGCTTAGCCATTTGTATTTTCGGAACAATGCCCGTGGCAACATACCAGATCCGCGTAATGGTTCGGTGGTCCGATCTCCACAGTTGCAGGCAGGTTGAAGATGATACGTTCTTTGTCGAGGCCTGCCTTTCCCCACGCCTTCTTCACAGCCTCACAGACCTCGAGTGCGAACGCGGGTTCGGTCTGGGAAAACGTCTCCGGGCTGTACTCGTAACGGAACTCGGTGCCGTGCTTAGCCGTGCACTCCTCGGTGAGCTTCCTGATAATCTGGGTGTGTTTGATGGCCAGTTGAACGGTCTCCTCCTTGGAATTGCGGAAGACGACTTCGCGGAAGGTGTGGCATGTTGCGTTGTACATGTGGATGATGGCCTTTTTTGCACCCGCTACAGAGTCGACAGTGCGTTTAATGAGGTCTTCTCGGGCGGGTGTAAGAACCTAAGCTCAACATTCCGTCAGTAAGGGACGCGGCGGTTCTAAGTGGAGAGGGTCGGACGAAAGCAGACGCATTTATCAAGGACTATATAGCGAGCCGCCATAACAGCCCGCAGCCGCTTCGCAAACTTCTGGTAACACATTGTAGATATCGCTCCTGGAAGGGTTCGCGGGGCGCACGACATAGCGCCATCCTTCATCCATGCGAACGTACATTGCGCATGGTTCTACCTCCGCTGCCTCTCCCGTCACAGATGAAATTGAGGACTAACCTGGATCCAGACATCGTCGGGAACTTTCCCGCCCTCAATCAGCCCTCGGACGAAGTTGAAATCCGTATCGCTCGCAGCAGGATACGCAATCTCAATCTCCTTGAAGCCACACTTGATGAGGGTTTCAAAGAAGACAGTTTTTTGGGCAACAGTCATGGGGTTCGCCAGGGCCTGGTTGCCATCGCGGAGGTCGGTAGACAGCCAGATGGGTGGCTTCCTGTTGACTTTTGAGGGCCATTGACGGCCCGGGAGGTCGAGGGGGGTGTACGGCCTGTACCTGATGGAGGGATCCGAGCTGGATGCGGGGTCAAAAAGCGGCCGTAGTTAGATCCCACGATCAGGAGTCGCAAGGCGTGCAAACTTACAGCATCGGCATGACTGGTCGTAAGAGCAAGGGGATTATACAACGAAGGGAGGGAACAAGATATATGCTACAGGTGGTGTGGTTGCATGAGAGAAATAGAGCACGAGCTTTCGCCGAGTCCGAGTCATAACATCATCATGACTTGACTCATGGTCATGACCTAGAATTGTACTACACCTCATGTAACCTTCCAGCAGGCTGAGCTCAATCAAAGGTCAAAGCGAAAAACGAGTAGACTACATTCACAAGAGTATAATATGGCAAGTAGCGTACACAGCATGTGGATCAGAGAAAAAAACATAGAAAGCTGAGAAATATACGCTGCACAAGATCAGAACTTGAAGTCCTTCTCTTTCCTGCGTTCCCTGTCTGTTTCCGCCTTCTGCTTTCTCTTTGACATCTCCTTGCCAATCATGTCCGAGAAATCCTCCGTCCGCGAGCCCGGCACGCCTGCATTGCCGCGTGAATGCTGGTCGTACTTTCGGCGCAGGTCCTCTGTCGACATGCCGTCCAATTCGGCGGCATCGATCGAAACGTCCACACCGTTGTTCCTCCGCTGCATTATATGCGCCGTCAGCAACAGGTTGCACTTGAGTGGGAGTGCGCATACCTTGCCGCCCCGCTCGTCTCCAAGAACAGGGATGGCGCCATTGCCCGAAACCGCGCTGACATCGTAGCCGCGTTCGCTGCCCATGAGGCCGCGAACTGCCGTCTGTCTCTCCGGTACGACTTGATACAACGACCGTGGCCCGCTGTCCGTAGTTTCTGATGGGGCCCGCGTGGCGTTCTTGCGGAGTTCCAGGAAGTCTGGTGTTTCGAGTCCACCAGCCACTGTCGAGACGACACTCGCCATACCCGACGGTGTCTCCATCCCTGATGGCGTCTGCATTCCGTCTCCAGGTGCTTGTTGCTGATCCTCTTCGTCATCTTCCTCTTCTTCACTCTCCTCTTCGGACTCCTCCTCCTCTTCTTCTTCTGGTTCGAGCTCACCCCACAGCGTGCGATCGACGGGTTCGCCCATCTGGTCTCAGCGTAAGCTAACGTGGCGTACCAGGGTATGCAGGAGCTTACATCTGCATCGGTGTTCTTCGGTAGCACACCGAAGACGTCACCATACAATGGCCGATTGTACTCGTCGAGCGGAGGTTTTCCCCATCCACCTGGGTGGAACCCCCACTGTGCACTACATAAACGCATTAGACTTCACTACAGGACTTAAACGGTGGAGCTCACCCCTCAGGTATAGGAGCGTTGAGCCCGGGTATCCGCAATGTAGGGTAACTTGGTGGGGGACCGAACCTCTGCATGCTGATCAACCATGGCGGGGGCGCAAGTGGCGGGATGGAGAGCGCTTCTACAAGCTCGGGAGAGAGCTCACCGGGACGCTTGTGTTTCAGCTGCGTCTCGAATTCTTTGCCCTCATAGTACCTGAGCGATGGACGATGTCAATATATGTCCAAATGCAGCTGAATTCCATGCTCACATCTCTCCGAAGCTGGTGACATTGGGTTTTGTCATGAATTTGAAGAACGCGTCGTGGAGTTTTTGGTAGTCGATGTCGACCTTGCCCATCTTGGGTTGTACACGCTCACGGGTCTTGGCCTTGAGCGTCATACCTGCTTCCTTTTCCTTGATTGCGTCGCGCATGGTCGCGATACCAGTGTCGGCGATGTAAGAAGGTAGCTGGAATGGCGGCTTCTCGATACCACGCTTCCCTTGTAGGTAGTCGCGCTTGGCGCTCCAGTGTGCAGGGATAGGGACGGTATTGCGGTAGCTCTTGAGGTGGAGGAGGAGACGCGGGTCTGCTGCAGTAACATCGGTCCACTCAACGACCTCTGGCTTCTTGACCAGTTGTTTGAGCTCTGCTACAGTGAGCCTGTTCATCTTCCGTGCTTTCTTCTTTGAGAGCGGTTTCTTCTCCTCCGAATCCGAATCACCCTCGGACGCCATATCGTCATCCGAGTATATAACCTCTCCTTTCGAAGGATCGCCGTCGCGTGTTTGCTGTACACACGGTCAGAGTTTATACCCAATGGATGGCATAAAACACGCCTACCAGAGTGGACTCCGGTGGAGGCTTGAAGCGTGCAAATACGTCGGAGAATGCTTCGAGGGAAGGATCTTTGATATCCAACTGCTCAGATACGTACTCGACATTCTGAGGCTCGTCAACCTCCATCTTGATGTCCGTCTCTTGGTGAACGCCATTGACCTCCTATGCTCTGTGATGAGCGTGCCATTGTAGTGCGCCGAGGATACACGAAACGCACCTCCTTTACCTCCTTCACCTCTGCCTTCTTCTGCTTGGCTTTCAGCCGGCGAAGCTGGTTCTTGGACTTGATTTTGCCATTTGTATGTATGCCGTTCGTAGCGGTCGAGACTTGTGTAGCCATAGCGTAAAGCGGAGGGAGAGCGCGAGAGACACTACCAGGTCGGATACTTAGAGGGACTGCGCGAACCACGAGCGACACGGGATGCTCTTCTGCTGAGATAAGCTGCCTCTTTGGGCGACGACGGCCCGTCGGGGTTCGAACTACTCGGCACCGCCCGGAGGAGGAGGAGAACGAGTCGGACACAGCAAATTTTGCTGCAATCAAGGTCTCCGACTACCACCACTCGATCTATCGATCCTCGCTCCTCAACGACCCCTAACGCCCCAGTCGACCCACTCGTCGGCTGCTACATACGAGAAGAACTCAAAACCAACTATTTCCAACATGGCTACGTGAGTAGGCTCTTGCGGCAGGTTTTGATGGAAGCGAGGCTGAATAGCGCTACGTTGCAGCGAAGGTGCCCTCCAGGATCTCCAGGAGAATGAGATTGAGTCCAACTGGGACCAGATTGTCGACAAGTCAGTCCTATATCCAATAGTTTCACGTTGGAGCAAAAACTGATACAGGGCGATGTGCAGCTTCGACAACATGGAGCTGAAGGCTGAGCTGCTCCGTGGTATCTACGCCTACGGGTAAGCGCAGCGGCTTCGCGGCTCACCCTGATACTTATGACTCGTGCAGTTTCGAGCGTCCCTCTGCTATCCAGCAGCGTGCCATCGTCCCCGTCATTAAGGGACACGACGTCATTGCACAGGCCCAGTCGGGCACTGGCAAGACGGCTACGTTCTCCATCTCCATCCTCCAAAAGCTCGACCCAGCTATTAAGGGTACCCAGGCGCTCATCCTTGCGCCCACCCGTGAGCTCGCGCAGCAGATCCAAAAGGTCGTGATCGCCCTCGGCGACTACATGCAGATCGAGTGCCACGCCTGTGTTGGTGGCACGAATGTTCGCGAGGACATGGCGAAGCTCCAGGAGGGTGTACAGGTTGTCGTTGGTACCCCCGGCCGTGTGTTCGACATGATCAACCGTCGCGCACTCCGCACCGACAACATCAAGATCTTCTGTCTCGACGAGGCTGATGAGATGTTGTCCCGTGGTTTCAAGGACCAGATCTACGAGGTCTTCCAGCTCCTCCCTCAGGATACCCAGGTCGTTCTCCTCTCCGCCACCATGCCTGCCGACGTGCTGGAGGTCACGAAGAAGTTCATGCGTGACCCCGTCCGTATCCTCGTCAAGCGTGACGAGCTGACGCTCGAGGGTATCAAGCAGTTCTACATCGCCGTCGAGAAGGAGGAGTGGAAGCTCGACACGCTTTGCGACCTGTACGAGACTGTCACGATCACTCAGGCCGTCATCTTCTGCAACACGAGGAGAAAGGTCGACTGGCTTACGGAGAAGATGCACTCACGCGAGTTCACCGTGTCTGCCATGGTGAGTTTTATGCTTTTCCAGTGATACGCGCAAGAAGAGAAGTCTGACGTTACGTACGCAGCACGGCGACATGGACCAGAAGCAGCGCGAGCTCCTGATGAAGGAGTTCCGGTCTGGCTCTTCGCGTGTGTTGATCACGACGGATCTGCTCGCGCGTGGTATCGACGTGCAGCAGGTGTCGCTCGTCATCAACTACGACCTCCCCACCAACCGCGAGAACTACATTCATCGTATCGGTCGTGGTGGTCGTTTCGGACGGAAGGGTGTCGCCATCAACTTCGTCACTACGGAGGATGTGCGGATGCTGCGTGATATCGAACGTGAGTATCTTGGATAGACGTCGAGGCGTGGGCACTGAAACTGACGACCCTGGTTTAGAATTCTACAACACTCAGATTGATGAAATGCCTCTGAACGTCGCGTACGTGCAGGTCGATCACTGCAACGTAAATGAGATACTGACGCAATGATACCCTCTGCAGCGACCTGATTTAGATGATTTTTTATTCGCCTGTCTCTCCTGTCTGTACCATCGCACACTCGCCATCATCGACCCCCTGATATCGCCTGCGGATCAAAAGCGCACAGTCTTGCCTCGTCTCTCCGCCATCTGTCCATTACATCGATCGTACTCATTACCCGTCACCCGTCACTCGCCACTCGCCACCCGCGCCCTCCATTGCTCGTCGCCGTCACCACGAGACTAGCCCCTCCAAGCTGTGAACGTCTTTGTTGTTGTATTGCTCGCACGATGACCTGGGAACGGTATACTCCTTCTGCTCGCCATAACCCCCGCATGTACATATGGCGTGTGCAGTACGCTACGACGATGATGATACATATTTTGATGTCTGGAGGCGGGCGAGGCGGGATGTCTCGCCAAAAATTGCCCTTGCGCATCAGTGATGGTGGACGTCGGGAGTACGGAAAGGGCGGCGTACACCAGGCACGAGGCTGTACGATCCGCAGGCGCCACTCTGGGCACACGCGGAGGCGCGGGGCAGTGGGGCTGTCAGCTCACTCAAAACGACCGGCTCATGCGCACCTGGCGCAGACAAACACCAGCTCGGCTTTGACACGCGCAGACAGCGACAGACAGCCCGGCAGCGCCTGGACGTGTCTCTGCCCGCTGACATCTCCGCCATTTTCGGGCGGCCGCCGTCTGTACTTATTCACCACCGTCCGCCCCATGCTTTAGGCCAAGCTCCCTTTTGTGTTCCTGTCCCTTCCTGCGTGCTTGTGCTCCATCTTTCTTTCTTCTCCATATCTCGCACGCTTGGACTTGAACACAAACTACACCCTTCGACCACCCGACCCTTCTTCATATAAGTTATTCTATATGGTCAGCACCCTCTCCTCTCTCCCTCCGCCCTCTCATAACACCTGCGCACCCTCCAGATATTGCTCATGCCTCCTCTGTCGCCCCTCGTATGCTCCACGTCCCGCCGTGCGCCGTCACACTATGCGCCCACACCAGGCTCCCAGCTCCAGACGCTACCCCCCACGGAAATAATGCCGCGCCTCTACGTCGGAGACCTCGCCGCTGCCGAGAGTCCACAGGTGCTCGCGACGCTCGGGATCACCCACGTACTCAGCGCCATGTCCGGGCACGTCGCCCTCCCCCCCGCGACGGCCCTCCCGCACCTTCCGCCACACCACACACTGCAGCGGCTGCAGCTGCCCCTCCAGGACTCGCCGTTCTCGGAGCTCGCCGCGTTTCTACCTCGCGCCACTGCGTGGATCGCTGCGGCACTGCGCGACCCCGGTGCCCGGGTGCTCGTGCACTGCGTGCAGGGCGTGAGCCGCAGCACCAGCGTCGCCGCCGCGTTTGTCATCGCGCACTACGGGTGCACGCCAGAGCAGGCGGTGCAGCTCGTCCGCACCAAGCGACCGTGCGCACAGCCGAACCCGGGCTTCGTGTCGCAGCTGGGCGAGTATTGGCAAACTCTGCACCCGCCTAGGGGCCATGGCGGCCACAACACACCTGCGCGGTGACGCGTCCGCGGCCAACACCCCCTGCGAACGGCCACAGCTCGCCCAGCACCCCCCTGTTCTCCCCAGCGCGCAGCCCCCAGCCCCCAGCGGTCTCGCGCGTTCGCACCGACGCTGCTTCTATCGGCCGCACCGTTCGTCCGAACAGCACCTGGTCCTCCCCGCGCGCACGCTCACAGCCCACCGTTCACACCCACTTAATCGCGACGAACGCGTCTATGATACCGTCTGTCATATGCCCCGCGACTTCTCCGCCCTATCTTCTTCCCTACCGGCCTTCCTTGATGCCCCGCACGCGCACGTCCGCCTCCCCCAACACACAATCAAACCTACTCGCCAACTGTCACTCGAAAAGCTTCGGCCCTCCGTTACCATTATCGCGCTGGTTCCGATCCACGACATTACCTCCCCCCGGGGCTGCGCGGCCGCAGCGGCGGCCCTGGCTAAGTATGCACCCTAGGGTACACTTGTATAAAGCTACACCACCTAAGTTACGGCTCGACGCGTCTCGATCTGTTGTACATATACCGCCTGGATTTCAGCACATGATATACCGCACTCGATTCTCGCCTCCCCGCTTTCGCGCCGGCTGTGAATATGACCATGCCCCGCGTTAACGCGAGTGGCAACAAACTTCGCTTAAACGCCATCGAGCGCCTGCCGGGTCGGAAGACGGAACGTGTATAGATGACGTCGGAGGGATCAACATGTACAGCAGATAGTTCCAAAATACCGACCATGCATTCAGCGAGCACACGGTGCGTTGCACGATGCGTCCCCGGAAGACACGCGGACCCAGTCCGGTTCACAAGTCGCGGCCACTGCATATGCCAGTTAGAGCCGGTCTGAGTGCGAGTGTACTGCACCAGCGGCGTCGTCGGCAGGTGCGCACGTCCGACCCCCGACACACGGACCATAAAACTTACTGAGTGCTCGTTCACAAAGGGCTAGCTGAGACTCGCAGCAGCACAATTTGCTCGTCGTTTCGGCCGCCGCACGAGCCGGGGCTGGCTGACAGCCCTGGCGTCGCGCGCGGCTTACTAGCACGCGACGATGGCCCATGGATATCTCGGATGTCAGTCAGCGATGTCGGGCGGACGCGGACGCAGCTGGGGCCTCGCGCGCGCGTCGGGGTGTCAGCCAGTGCTGTCAGCGAGCGTCCGGGGGCACACTCCTGCCAGTGGTGTCAGTTCGCGTGCGGTGTGGGCGGCCGTAGGACCCTTGAAGATCTCCGAAGTCAATATGGTTAAATTCAGGAATCCCGGCGCGGCGGCATCGACAGCCTGAGCGCGGTCTCGGTGGCTGGTCTTACCAGTCTGCGCGGGGGCGCCCTACACACCGTCCGTGGTCCGAGCACGCGAACACGCGAAGACGTCGACGGGGCGCATGAGCTGAGATGCGCCGGCAGCAGTCCCGGTGCTGATCACTGCGGTGCACTGTGCGAGAGCGCGGCGTATCTGCTGAATGGGCCGAAGGGGGTGCAGGACGCGAAGGACGATGGGGTCGACAGATGCATCGCGAGATGCGTGATTGAGTTAGGCCCGACGCGTTGGTCGGCGAACTCAATCACGTATGCGAGTCCGACCTGGGGGAGCAGGAGCACATGTATGGGCGGTGCACAGCCTGCACCTGCCTGGCTCCCCGCTCAAATTAGGAACACCTTCGGGGCTGTCGGTGCTACATGTGTGGGCCGCAGCGGGGACGAAATTTCGCTATTACGTGCGTGGCAGGCCGTGTGGGCTCCGCACGGCACGCAAGGTGACGGCTGTAGCGACGGTGCCGATGTCATGAAGTGCAGGTGTGTAGTACACAAGTAACACGTACCACGTACATTTCAGGAGGTCGTGAGTACACCGTGGTGCCCCACTAGATGGTGGACGACATGCGGCAGCTGTCAGGCTTGGCTTCAGGAAGCAGCTTGGACAGAGAACCACACCACGCTTGATTGGGTAGGACACGTTCGGATGCAGTTCGACGCAGCACTGCTACCGCTGTCGTGGAAGCATGGCGACTGCGACACAGCCCGCTCACCAGTCACCGGTGCGGTACGGCGCATTGTCAGTCTTGGCAGCGAGCAGGAGCCTCGGGGGCCGCATGCAGAATCGGCCGATAGAGGGATATCAGTACAGATTAGAATACATACACCGGATTCCGTAGGGTAACAAATAAGACAATACCGAATGAACCGCAGAGTCCGCACCAATCACCAACACGCCGGTCCCGGACTATCACGAGCAGCAGCCCGACCGTGTCGAGGTGTCGTCTAGGGCCACACCGTTCCCAGAAGGCTTCGACAGCTTGACACCCGGCGACTAACGCGGATCATACAGATGCATCGCGAGCACGGGGAGAACACATCGTAAATCAGCATCATGTCCGACCGCGAGACGGAACGCCTGAGATCGCAGGCGAGCGATCGTGGGGCGTCCCGGAGCGTACAATAATGCGCACTCACCCTGTCGTCGTCGAAGACGCCTCGGTGCACCTTGTTGAGAATGTCCCGGGTCGCTGTCTCGAATGCCGCCTCGACGTTCTCGCCCGACTTCGCACTGGCTTCAACAAAGAGCAGACCCTCTTCCTTCGCCCACAGATCTGCTTCGTCTGTGGAGACTTCACGCTTGCGTTTCCCCGGAGCGCTCTCGGAGGACTCCTCGGAGCAAAGGTCGATCTTGTTCCCGACCAGTATACACGTGAGGTGCGGATCCGCATGCTCCCTAACGTCTGCAAGCCACGAACGCGCGTTGACAAAGGCTGAAGATTTACTGTGTTAGCGACGGGTGTACAGCACGGTCGGGCACACGGGCCCAGTAGGGCAGTACGCACTTTGTCGGTTGGTAACGTCGTACACCAACAAACATCCTGCGGCACCTCTATAGTACGACCTTGTGATAGCTCGAAAGGATTCTGTGCCGGCAGTGTCCCAACCTAACCTATGGTCGTTAGCATTGGCTCACACCTGATAGCCGTAGGTGGGCAACGACACACATTGCAGCTTCACAATCTTATTCTCCTCCGGGATTGTGATGAGTTTAGAGCCGAATTCGACTCCTAGCTGTATTGTGATCCCATGAGCGAAACGTCAGAGAGTAGCTAGTTCCTACGCACTGTGGGGTCGGGGTTGGCAAGGAACCGCTGGTCTGTGAGTCGGACGAGCAGGGAGGACTTCCCCACAGCAGCGTCGCCAGTAATGATGAACTTAAGAACGTAGTGCCATTGTACACCAGCCATAGAGTTATGGTAGTCTAGGTGGAAGTACTAGTGAAGCGAATATTGGTGATTGGTGCGCGTGCAATGACGTCCGAGAAACGGTTATGTGGCTCAGGCGCGGTGTGGCAAGAAGACTGAGATCGCAAGGAGTGTTCTGGCGTATGCGGAAATAAACAGTGGTGGGGTGGATATATGCGCTTGAGGAGTCCTGCAGAGTGTTGTGGTCGTCGTTGTGGTCGTCGTGAAGTGTGGAGTCCTTGGACCGCGACTCGGAGTGCAAGTGGGCGCCACTTTCCCACGTGGCTCCTCGGGACTATCCGGGACTTGCTCTCTGCGTCTGTGCCGCCGAAGACCACCACCACCATCCAGCTCACCCCAAAACCCGTTCGTCACCATGAGCAGTGCTACCTGGCGCAACGTCTTCACGTACGTTCCCATTGCTACCGCTATACGAATTCTCGCTTTGCGAACTTCAATTGGCCGCTACCGATGTTGCACGGGTACTGACGCGACTCCGTCTGCTCACAGGTTCAACAAGTACTCCCAAATCGTCGCGCGGGCTGTCCGCTCCTCTCTCAAGGAGGAGGAACGTGTCGCCGCTGAGAAGCGCGGCCTGACCCTGTTGAGGTACCAGCGCTGGGAGAACGGCCAGGGTGGTCCCCAGGTGAGTGTTCCGTGTCCAGCGTACCCCAATTATTTGCTGACCAGGTCCCTTTTGTTCCCGCAACGTCACCGTCAACTCTTGACATCGTTAAACCCACCATCTCCGCTGGTTAAACGGCTGTCTCGTCCATTCGTCCCTTTACTCCTCGGGCGCTCCGTTCGGTTTCGTCGTATAGACCTACCTCGTCCCTCCGGCAGAGCCGACAACGGCGAAGAAGTCAGCGGCAGTTTAATCAGATTCGATGTATGGACCGGTGTAGCCAATCTAGATTGTTTTGACGGCCCCAAGGCCGCTACTTCTTTCTTTGGAGGATATGCTTCTCGTAACCCAGAGCGCGCGCACTACCGGCCGCCGCCTGCTGGTCCAAGTCAATGAGGACGGCGACGTCAAAGGGTTCTCCCTTCACCGCGCTAAGCTTGACATATCGAAATTTTGCGAGTCAAGACGAGAAGCCTCAACACGGTTCGCGACAGATTTCAGAATGTCCGTCCGCATCCGCTTCCTGCAAGCGCAGCGCGAACGCTTCAAAGCCTTGAACGTAGGATTCAACGCCACCCCACAGCAAAGCTGAAGCCGATGCGTCGCGGC
Organism: Lenzites betulinus; assembly: GCA_022264855.1. Classification (NCBI taxonomy): domain Eukaryota; kingdom Fungi; phylum Basidiomycota; class Agaricomycetes; order Polyporales; family Polyporaceae; genus Lenzites; species Lenzites betulinus. The sequence goes on from JABYQU010000019.1 coordinate 522,892, forward strand.
TTGTATTCGTATTCTAATCATGTGTGAGGGCCAATATGAAAAGAGGACCGCCATGGGCGGAGGGACCTATGCGGTACTCCGTCCCGGTAGCGTATAAAACACCCACGGAGGCGCCGCGGCAACCGTTGGACCCCCTCTCCCGCCTCCCTACAAGGCAATCCAACAGCAAATTTGTGCTGTCCACTCGAGCCACGTTGTGTCCTCAAGCACGCCTCGAGGGTGATGATCCTCAAACGTCCTCAATCATATCTTCAACGCCCGCCTGGGCACGGGGCCCTCAATAAATTGGAATGCGAGCTCTTACGACACCAACGGGCTTCTGGTGTTAGCTCCGGATGATCGCAGCCCCACGCCGCGAGCAGGATGGCGAGTAGCCAGGGTCCGCGACGGTGAGCACCGTCATGCATGGCGAAGGCGGCGCCCTTCTCGAGATTCGGCCTGCACATTGCAGCGAGATTGGCGCGCACGGGGTGGAGGGCGCAGAATCGCCGCCGCACGTGGACGACGCGCGCGGTATGTACATATATGGGGCGGCGATGCTTACGTAGGCCCCGTCCCATTTCTCCTCGCCTCGGGCCCGTTGCAGCTCTTCTCTCCTCCCTCCCCGAATCGCCACTCGTCGTCCTCATCTTCGTCGCCGTTCGCCTCCTCCGTATCCCACCCGTACGTTGTTTTCGCGCGGGATCACGATCGCCTCGTTCGCGTCTGCGTCGCTCACCAAACTCCTTTATCTTTGCTTCGTGCCACACAGCCGCAAGAAAACTTCTCACAAAAATGGCCGCGCGCGGATGCTTCAACTGTGGTGGCTGTAAGTCCGCGCTCCTCTAATCGTCATTCGATGTCCCCGTGCGCGCGATGCATCCTCGCGTTCACCGATCGTCTTCATCGCGCTGACATACTTCTCAGTTGGTCACCAGGCTGCTAACTGCCCCAAGGCGGGTACCCCCACCTGGTGAGTGAAAATTCTGGATATATGCGTAAGGTTTCATCGATTGACCCCTCGCGTAGCTATAACTGCGGTCAAGAGGGCCACGTCTCGCGCGACTGCACGGCCGAGACCAAAGCAAAGACCTGTTACAAGTGCGGGCAGGAGGGCCATATCGTGAGTCTTCTCCACGTCGTTTGTGGTCGCTGAGCCAGTGACTGACTCCGTGTGCAGTCCAGGGAATGCCCAGAGAACGCCAACGCGGCAGCGCCTGGTGGCGGCAGCTTCGCTGCGTTCAACAACAGCGGCAGCGGTAGCTCCGGCACGGAGTGCTACCGCTGCGGCAAAGTCGGCCACATCGCGCGTGCGTGCCCCGAGGCTCCCGGCGGTGCTGGCGGATTCGGCGGCGGCTCGTTCGGCGGCGGCTTCGGCGGAGGCCAGGCGAAGACTTGGTACGCGTTTATCAGCAATGTGTGGTATTTGAACATCATCTTACTTTCTTTCAGCTACACCTGCGGTGGTGTAGGCCATTTGTCGAGGGATTGTGTCCAGGGCTCAAAATGTTACAACTGCTCCGGCTTCGTAAGTATAGTTTGACACTCACGTAATTATGGAGTGTATCTGACCCGCGGCGACAGGGTCACATCTCGAAGGACTGCCCCCAGCCGCAGCGCCGGGCCTGCTACACCTGCGGGTCGGAAGGGTGCGTCGATTGCTTCTAAACTTGGTGGTCACACGCTAATGTCGGAATGGACTAGGCACATCTCGCGTGACTGCCCAAACAACGGGCAGACGACGGCCGCGACGGAGGGAGCTTAGGCGTGCGTGTATGAGCTGTACTCGACGATGTATACTCTCTTGCTGTCTGTGCCGGCTGTCTCTTGTTTTGCACCCTGTTAGTCGATATGTGCGTGTACGATTGCCAGTGCTCCGAGTGAATATAGCGTATCGAGCGTCGAGAGTGTGCGGGCGGATGACAGCATTTGTAAATGAAGATGATGGGCCGGTGCGCGAGTGGACCGTCGAGGTCGCTCTGGGCGGAGCAGGCGGCGGGGGAAGCCGTGCCGCCCTGCGCCGGAGAGGCGCCGGCCAATTGGGCGTTGCCTTTTCGTGTCGGGCACGGGCGCCTGTGCGGTCGCCCGCGTCCACGCACTTTCCTCTGCTCTCCTCTCTCCACCCCCTACCCCTCGCCGTCGTCCCCATGCAAGCCCTCCGCCTGGCGCGTCCCCGTCTCCCCCTCCGCCCCGCCTCCCGCGCATTCGCGGCCGCGGCGAGCTCGTCCCAGCCCGCCGCCTCTGCGTCCGCTGACCCGGTCGTCCCGCTCTCCAACGTCGAGGCCATGTGGGAGCGTCTCTCCGCAGACGAGCAGGCCGTCATCCACCAGCAGCTCGAGGAGGTCCAGAAGCGCGACTGGAAGACGCTCTCCGTCGACGAAAAGAAGGCTGGTGCGTCGCCCGTGCCCGCCCGTCGCACCGCGCCATTTTCGCTGACTCGCCGCGGGCCCGCCCGCTCCAGCGTACTACGTCGCATTCGGGCCCCACGGCCCCCGTGCGCCCGTCGACAAGCCCGGGGCGACGCCCAAGATCGTCCTGGGCGTGCTCGGCCTCATGGTCTCCGCCGGCGTCGCCTTCTACTCGATCCGTGCTGCCGGTACGTGCCCGCCCGTGCGATGCGTCATGGTGCGAAGCGTAACGGTTTCTGTCCAGCTCCCGCGCCGCCGCGGACGATCACCAAGGAGTGGGAGGAGGCCGAAAACGAGCGCGCCCGCGAGCTCAAGCTCAACCCCATCTCTGGTACGTCCGCCCGCTTGCCCCGCCGTCGTCGAGCGGTCGCCGACGTGGCCTCCCTACAGGTATCGCGTCGGAAGGCTACTCTGGCCCCGGCTTCGTCACGCACAAGTAAATGCGTCGGTTGTCGCTCGAGTGATAGAAGAGGGAGCGGGCCTGGCTATCGGCCCCCGGCCGCTCGTGGAACGGAGAGGACCTTCATTGCGTCGGCCGTCGTGTCGAACGCTGCTAGTTACAACAATAGTAATCTCCTGTTATTTTCCTGCCTCCTCAACCAACTTGAAGTGCAGTCGCATGCCGTTTGCCTTGCGGGGGCCACAAATGCAGTTTGGTGTCTCAGTCAATCATTGCATGCCGTTCATTTGACGAGTGCGTCATGCGCGGTGTTATGAAATACAGTCCCTCCAGCTCGGAACAGGAAAGCAGGTCATGCGTGATAGTCCGTCTGCGTATCTACAGGCCCTTATCCTCGCTGCTGGTCTTACTTGAGTCCTTCTCCTTGTCACCCTTCTCCTCGCCCTTGGCACTCTTGCCTTTCTCCTTCTCTTTATCGCCCTTGCTCTCTTCGAGTTCTGCCCGACCAATGGATGCCTTGTTGTCCACAAGCGCATGCAACGCGATGACTGCCCGGAGCAAACTGCTGAGGTATACAACGAGCATCTCGTCGTTCGTCGTCGTCGAGAAGCTCTGCGTCAGCTCCTGGTCGTTCAGGTCGGGCAAGAGGTTCAGCGCGTCTTGGAGGTGGTACGAGATCTGGTGATTGAGCGGCATTTTTCCGGACGCGACCTCGACGAGGTACGACTGGACGTCCCCTAGGCGCGACTGCAGCCCGCGTAGGGACGCGAGCTGCTCTGCGACGCGTGTGCCGAGGGTCGTGGTGGTCGAGTCTTTGATATCGCGCAGCAGGTGCTCGACGCCGATCTCCTCCGCCTCTTCCGCTTCGATTGCTGATGGGACGTGGAGGAACGTTTTGCGCGTCTCTGTGCCGTCCTAAGGCGCAGTGTGTTAGTACAGACAACAGAGGTCGGGCCGTCGTGGGCGGACGCACATCCTTGATCTCCTCCACCGCAAAGTAGGCATCCGTGGGGATGCCGACCGTCTGTGGTCGTACGTCGACGATGACCATGACGGGACGTGCAATATACCGCTTCAGCAGGTCATTAATCTCCTGGTCCGACGCGCGCAGCTTCGGGCCCGTGTGGTACCACCCAATCATCCGTTCACGCGCTACAGGACAGAGTAGGCGTAAGCACCGGTGCGCGCGCGGGCGCGGGGAACTCACGGACCGTTGACCTTCTTGAACATCTCCCACATGCCGTCGATGTAGTTGTGGTCGAGGAACCACGTCTTGCTGTCCTTCTCGTCCTCCTCGAACGGGATCCCGAACGAGTTCGCGACGTTGATGCTCGTGCCGTTGTCCTGCCCCAGCAGGATCCCGATGACGCGCTTGCTCGAGCCGCGCGGCACCGAGCGCGCATGGTGGTCTGCTACCGAGAGCAGCACGAGGGGGTGCACCACTGGGGACGCGGGCGTGAGTATCACGTCCGGATGTTACGTGCCGCGTTGGGGCATACCGACGGTGGTATTTGAGAGCGCTGAGAGCTGCGGACGGTTAGCGAGGTTTGGGGGTCGTGCGTGCGTGCGTACCTGTTCTGTTGTTGTTGCGACCATGATGGAGGTGAAGGAGAGGCGAGTGTGGAGGCGGAATACGGAGGAGGTGGCTGAAGGGCTCCGACGCGCGTACTTCCGCCTACGCGTCCTGCTCTGTTTGCACTTGTTGTCCAACAGCCTTAACCCGTCCCAAAATGGACGAACTCCTCCATCTAGCAATAATCTCATACCAAGACCCGTCCGCGTTCCGTGTCTGCGAGTGATTCGGAACGAAACTACCTCTATCAATGTGTTGTGAACTTTCTCCATCTTCACGACCAAAGATACGTTGGAAAAATCCGTTTCACCTGTTTACTTGATTCATTAGACAAATGACGCAGTGGTCATTTATTCTGTACGTTTCAATAAGTAGTAGTGGTGCCCGACAATCAGAGCAACAGCATTACAGTGCTGCAATGTCAGTGTAATCATGATCTCGTATGCGTTGCTGCCGTCTCCGACAATTTAGCCATTCTGTCCATCACGCCGTGCTGAAATGTACATGATATGCCCGTAAAAACCGTGATCGTAAACATGATACCAGAAATCTATGCGAGAGTTATAGAAAAAACGCTTTGGGGTTGATGCTCAGCATGGAATTAGCGTGATCAAGGATTTAGGCCTTCCCCCGCCAGCCACCGAGGATAGCAGCCCGAGTCGCCAGTAGGCAGCAGCACGCCACCATGACCGTCGAGCCTGTCACGAAGATAAAGCCGTCAGCTCCGCCGTAATACACATCATGGCCATAAGCAAAAAACGCACCTGCGTAGACCCCAGTGAGCTTGTACGACCCTGTAGCGGCGGTGATAGCTCCTGAGATGGGGGGGCCGGCAACGGCACCGAGGGCGATCACCGTCATGCTCATGCCCACGCGCATACCGACGTCTTGTGTCTGTCCCATGCGCACAACCGGGGCTGCAAGCAGGGAAACGTATACACCGCTAGCGCCGCTATAGAGCGAAGGGTATGTTAGAGCAGCGCGAAAATATCACGAGCGTAGACGTACCCATAAATGATGGCGACGGCGATGTTGGCTCCGACGGAGTCCGCGAACGGCCAGGCGTATGTCAGAATTCCGGCTACGAATGTCGCAGGGGTCATCACCGTGATGGGACCTGTCAACACATACTTAGCAAAGGGGACACGCGAAGCAGGAGTAAGTTGGCAATACCGATGCGGTCGGAGAGCAGTCCACCAGAAAGACGTCCAACGGCTGAACATGCGTTGGCAATGGCCAGGAGGTAGAAGGAGAAGTTCGGGTCGATGCCCTTAGACTCCGCGCTGACGTCAATGTACGTGAGGACCTGGATCTCGCTATGAGCCCGTGCTGATGCATTCATTGGACATTGAACGCACCGTATAGATGCCTAGGAAGGCCATGAAGCTCGAAAAGCAGTAAAGGGAGAATGGCGGCGACTTGAACGCAGAGAGATCGAAGAACGGGCCAGTGTGCTTCTTAGGCGGGAGTCGCCGTTCTACGGTCTATATAAGAATATCAGCCCTTAATGAGAAATGGGTGCACAAGGCGTTGCGCAAGACTTACAGCGAACTGGAATGCCAAAAGCGCGATCTCAATGAAGCCAAGGATGCGCATCGTCCATTTGAAGCTGCGGCGCGGTAAAATGAGCGGGGAATTAGGGAGGGATGAGGACAATAACATACCCCACTCGGTCTATGAGGTTGCGCACAGCGATTGGGAAGCAGGTACCGCCCAGACTGGACCCGAGCGCCATTATTCCGAGGGCAAGACCTAACCTATGTTTGAACCAATGTGCAGGGCAGCCCATCACAACACCGAAGATGACCCCGCAAGCCAACTGCCGTCCTTGTGGTGAGTGGTATAATTCCTTGAGCGCTATGTGGAGTACGCACCCCGAGCGCAAATCCTTGACACAGAAGGAAGTGCCAATATTTTGTGCACTCTGCGGTGAGGAAACATACGGCGACAATTACAGCGCTTGCCAAACCTAGAGGCGTCTTGGTCCATCCCATGTCGAAAACACGGCCTACTACCAAACCCGGAAGGAAAACCAGCGCATACTATCCTGAAAGTCAGTCCATAGCTTCTTTGGTGTTCTGGGGGCTGCGCCACGACTTGCCTGAATAGAACCGATCCAGGCACTGAGCATCCAATGCTAGTGTGAATATAGTACTACGGTCTGAGAGGATTTAGAACGCACATATTAGATGGCGAAGAGTCGGAGAGGAGATTTTCCTGATAGTACGCTTGGAAAACCTGGTGTTTCGACCGTTAGCGTCGTGTATGCAACATGAAAAAGCTATGCATCTGAAATGGGAAGACTTACACCCCACGCGTTCACTAGACCAAACGTAGCACAAGCGCCCACTGCGCACTGCAAGGATTCACATTAATATCGAGATCGTCGCGTGGTTCGACAGGGAAAGGACCGTACCCCTGAGATAGCCAACCAAGCGCGTAGACCACCATCGGGGTGTTCGCCATAGTAGTCGGGATGGACGGGCTCAGACGGTACGTCGTCGATCTTTGACTGAACGGCCTGCTTTTCTTCGTCTATGGATTTTTTTTCGTCCCGAAGGTCGTCCGCGGATTGGCGGCGAGAAATGGCTGCGTTGACAGTGGATGCAGACGCTGAACGGCCCCTAGTCTCCTGTTGCGCCACCGACGACATATTCGTGAAAATTCGTGAACGCTGTCCTCGGCTCAAGGTCTTGTGTTTTCCCGAGAACAAGGACAAACTCCAACTGGCGGGTTGGCAAGACTCGCACGGGATGTGCGCTGAGGTTGAGGGCGGTGGGAAGGACAGTGGGCAATGCTGATCAGAGAAGAGGGTATATGTGTCCGGCCTGAGAGTGTCTCTGCGCTCGGCTCGGCTTGCTGAGAAATATCTTGCCTTGTGATCAAATTGAAATAGCGACATATACGGGCGGCGCAACCTTCCGTATAGACGGAGCGCCGTCTTCATGACTCTTTTGGCACATGTTTAGTACGTCCGTAGCACAGAAGTTAATTGCACATTAATGTGTCATCAGTGACTCTATAATTCATGTACGCCATACGAGTCGAGTCAAAGCGTGCAGACAACGGCCTACAACGGCGCGGCTTCGTCAGAAACTCGGAGCAGAAACGGTCGTAAATCCGGCCCGGGTGTAGCCGGCGTCGTCGATCAAAGTTTGTAGCCACGTGGCATATTTCTTTCTGTCCTAATCCGGAAAGCCCGGCGCTTCTCAAAATTTCCCTGCAGAGGTTCGTGCTGCCAGTCTTTGCACGCAGTTCCATCACCACCAGCCCCTCCTTCACAATTCAAAATAAGAGCATGGCTTTCGGTACGTAAAGTGATCTAGCACAAAATACGGTGTTTACTAAATGTCCTGCAGGTGCCTCAGGCGGACGCGGCGGTTTCGGTGGACGAGGTGGAGGCGGCGGTCGTGGGGGTTTTGGTGGACGGGGCGGCGGTGCTCCTAGGGGACGCGGGGGTCCCCCAGGCCGTGGCGGACGAGGTCTGTTGTCTGACTTGCATAGCTGTATCGTCAACTAACGCCTACAGACGGATTCTCAGGCGGCTTCGGAGGAGGAGGCTTCTCAGATCGAGGCCGCGGCGGAGGTGTTTTCAAGCGCGGTGCTGGAGGACGCGGCGCCGGCGGTGGACGGGGTGCTCCTCGTGGCGGCCGTGGCGGCCGTGGGGGAGGGCGTGGTGGTGCCAGGGGAGGCTCAAACGTGATCCTCAAGCCGCACAAGCACGCTGGAGTCTTCATTGCCGAAGGCAAGGAGAGTCTCCTCGTGACAAAGAATCTTGTCCCCGGAGAGGCCGTATATGGCGAGAAGCGGATATCTATCGACGGCGGCGTTGAGGGCACCAAGGTTGAGTACCGTGTCTGGAACCCCTTCCGCAGTAAGCTTGCTGCAGGTGTCCTCGGCGGCCTCGACGACATCTTCATCGCGCCCGGCAAGAAGGTCCTTTATCTTGGCGCTGCGAGCGGTACTAGTGTGAGCCATGTTGCGGACATTGTGGGCCCGGTGAGTGCGCAGCAGTGCCCTCTCATATCCCCGAGACTCAACGGTTTCAGGAGGGTGTTGTGTACGCAGTGGAGTTCTCCCCCAGGTCAGGACGAGACCTGATCAGCATGGCGAAAAAGCGGACGAACGTCATCCGTATGTCTCTTTTCTAAGGCACACTATCATGGAGTCTGACACATCTCCTTTCTGTCTAGCTATCGTTGAGGATGCACGGACACCGCAAAGATACCGGATGCTTCTCTCCACTGTGGATGTGATCTTTGCCGACGTTGCGCAGCCCGACCAAGCCCGTATCATCGCGCACAACGCCGAATACTTCCTGAAAGCTGGTGGACACATCGTGATCTCCATCAAGGCGAGCTGTATCGACTCCACCGTCCCGGCGGAGGCTGTGTTCACCAGGGAGGTCGAAGTGTTGAAGGAGAGCAAGTTCAAGCCCATTGAGCAGGTCACCCTGGAGCCGTACGAGCGTGACCACGCTATGGTAACAGGTACGCGCACTGCTTTCGTTCGTGTGTGAGACCGAAACTTACTCGGTACCTATAGCCCTCTACCAAAGGCACCAGTAAAATGCATGTGTTTCGTGGACGTCGCTCTCTCTGTCTCGCTGTGTCTTGGCCTGTTTCTTTCGCATCGCTTGTAACTATGTAGTACATTTCTCAAAAGTATTTCTATATGCTGTAGAGCCGCCTAGAGTGCGCGTGCTGCGGGACGGCCACGTCAGGATCGAGAATGCTGCGGTGGCAATACAGACGCGGTGCAAGCTTATGATGCGTAGGCCGCATTAGACGCCCGGATCGTCTCCCCGCTATTGCCACACCCGCCAGTCGAAACACCTCGAGCTGAAGTCAGCTTGGCTGATGAAACCATCCCAAGTTGCTCTTGACCTCGGACCTCCCTACGACGACGACCCCCGCTCGTCGTCCGACTTCGAGGAAATCCCCCACCCCGCCTCCCAGAACGCCTACTGGCCTGAGTCTGCCACCACACGCGCCCGTGACGAGGACCTCCCGCTGCACTACATGTCTGAGGACAAGGCTCGCAGGCGGGTCACCCGCGGCCCCGGCGGCAACGGCGGAGGATTCGCCAGCCAGATCTCCGAGAAGGGCCTCGACTACGATGCGTACGACGACGAGGGCAAGGATGTTTATTCCAAAATGAAGGCCTCCAAGGGGCCCATCAGCAGCGGCCGTCCACGCAGACCACCTCCCCCTCCCCCTACCACTATTGTATGTCCCCCCTTTTCGCGCATATACGCATCTCATGGACTGAATATATGCGCGTCATCTAGCGCGAGTTCTTCCTCCAGAACCTAGAGCATGTCCCACCAATCATTTACACCCTGCTCTCGTGCTGGACCCGCTTCCACAAGATCGGCAAGTCGGACGTTGTTGTGTGGGACGAGGCGCACTTTGGCAAGTTCGGTTCGTACTACCTCAAGCGCGAATTCTACTTCGACGTGCACCCGCCGCTCGGGAAGATGCTCGTCGGCCTCGCCGGCCTGCTGGCAGGTTACGACGGTACCTTCGACTTCGGGAGCGGCTCGACCTACCCCGAGACCGTACCCTATGTCGCTATGCGTGTCATGCTCGCGTCCTTTGGTGTTGCGATGGTCCCCCTTGGATGGTACACTGCTGTGGAGTTAGGGATGAGCCAGATGGCTTGTCACTTGGTCGCATTGATGGTGCTGTGCGGTGAGTGCTCTGCGCCTGCGTATATGCGCGCAGTAAGAAACTGACGCCGTTCAAGACGTCGCATGGTTGTGTATATCCCGTTTCATTCTTTTGGACTCTATGTTGCTCTTCTTCACGTTCACTACCGTATTCTGTATGGCCAAGTTCCATAACCAACAATATCGGTGCGTACTTGTCCCCCAGGCATTCCGAAATTGTACACTGACAGGGTGTCTAGACCCTTCACTCTTGACTGGTGGCTGTGGCTAGCGATGACAGGGTGGTCTATCGGCTGCGTCTGCAGGTCAGTGTTAGGCATAATTGATGGGTGCGCCCTTGCTAACGCCACCACAGCGTCAAATGGGTTGGGTTCTTCGTGACAGCTTTGGTTGGCGCCTACACGCTCGAGGATCTATGGGAGAAGTTTGGAGATCTCAAGATGTCATTCGTGGGTGTTTCCTGAATCTCTACAGTGGATGATCTTTAACGGAATGATCCCTATACAGCGCGACCAAGTCCGACACTGGGCAGCCCGCGTCGCATGCCTCATAGTACTACCCATCATCATTTACATGATGTCGTTCAAGATGCACTTCCTGATCCTCAACCATTCTGGTCCTGGTGATGCACAGATGAGCTCGCTCTTCCAGGCGAACCTGGTCGGCAATACTTTCCACGAGAACCCGCTTGGTACGTTGCTACTTGCTGACATCCATCTACTGAGGTACTCAGATGCTGTTGTTAGATATCGCTATTGGATCGAAGGTCACTCTCAAGAACATGGGCTGGGGTGGAGGCCTCCTGCATTCTCATGTCCAAACATATCCCGTGGGTTCGGAGCAGCAGCAGGTCACTTGCTACCACTACAAGGATGAGAACAACGACTGGAAAATCCTTCCGCGGTGGGACGATGTCCCTTACGACCCGGAACAACCGTTGCGGTACCTCCAAGACGGTGACATCATTCGTCTCTCGCATGCAGCGACCACTCGTAACCTGCACTCGCACCCCATCACCGCGCCGGTCTCTAAGCTCAACAACGAGGTTTCCTGTTACGGGAATGCGACAATTGGCGACTTCCAAGACCACTGGGTTGTCGAGGTGGTGGACGACATTCATCGTGGCAGCAAGGATAAGTACAAGAACATCCACTCGTTGACGACTCGTCTGCGCTTCCGTCACCACGCGTCGGGATGTTACCTCCGGGCGTCGAACGCGATCCTCCCTCAGTGGGGGTTCAAGCAAATCGAGGTCAGCTGCGACAAAGAAAATGACCCAACTGATGTGCACACCTATTGGAACGTTGAGAGTCACTGGAATGACCGCAGTGAGTACTTCAGCGTTGAGTACCCTTCGCCCTCTCTGATTGGGTATGTGTTCAGTGTCTCCTGGCGACGTGCGCTTTTACAAATCTCCGTTCCTGCGCGACTTCTGGCATCTCAATGTCGCAATGGCCACCTCCAACAATGCTCTCGTCCCCGACCCCGACAAAGAGGATATTCTTGCGTCGAAGCCTACGGAGTGGCCATTCCTCCACGTCGGTCTCCGTATGTGCGGCTGGGGTGACCAACAAACCAAGTATTACCTCGTCGGCACCCCTGTCATCTGGTGGGGCGGCACTATCAGCTTGATCTTGGGCTCGGTCGCGGCGGGAGGGTACCTGATGCGGCAGCAGCGCAAGTACATCGACATGGATCCAAGTGAGTTGTTTCAAGGCGTATATTTTGCACAACCTGATTTGTGGTTTAGGGGAATGGGAGCACTTCTTGTATGTCGGCAAGGTGGCGGTGATAGGCTGGCTATTGCACTTCGGTACGCATCATGTGTGTCTCAAGTACTGTATCCTTTACTGACTCGCCTCCAGCGCCCTTCATGATCATGGGTCGTGTCACCTATATCCATCACTACGTACGTGCGCTGTTCATGGTAATATGGCCTTACACTCATGATCATATCCTTTCAGCTCCCTACGCTCTACTTCTCCGTGCTCATGTTCGGGCACCTGCTGGACCACTTCGTCTTCAGCTCCCGCCGTCTCTCCGACCGCACAAAACGCATCACCTTCGGTGTCGTCGCGTTCGCCATCGTCGCCAACTTCTGGTGGTTCCGCGGCGTCGCGTGGGGCATCGACGGCCCCATCAACGAACACTGGGGACTCAAGTGGCGCTCGGTATGTGCACCCCTCTCGTATCTCCTAGTTGACCTCGCTAAGACTGTCTGATGCAGAACTGGAACCTATATAATGAGTAATTATCGTATATGCCCCCCAGCAGTCCTGGATAAGGTGTCTCTAGTTAGCTCTCGCAATGGACGCTGTGAGATATGTATTCCCGATCCCCTTTCCACCGAGAAGGGTATATCTATAATTCTATCCCAAAAGTCTCTCGATCGTCTCATCGTGACACACGGCGCGTTCAAGACCTTGCCACGAGATGTTGATATGTATCGGCACACGGAAAGCGATGGGGTGGGTTAAATCCGGAAATGCATCACAACAAACACGAGTACTAGTACTGGCACAGTAACATAACAGCAGCTGCAGCAATACTAAAACGACGACGAGAGCGAGAGCGACGAGCGCGACCAAGCCGGAAACTAGTTTGTCCTTGTCGACGGCCCCCACGCGCTCACTATCCGATAGAAGAGTAGGTACGCGTGCCGGTCGTCGCGCTCGAGCCCGCCGAACACGTCCTCGGGACGCACGTCCGACACGAGCTCGTCGTCGATGCGGATCCACGCGGGTCGTGGCCGGTCGGACAGCTCGCGGTTCGGGTGCAGGACGTCGAGGGTGTAGTGTCCCCCCGACGCGGAGGGCCCATGGTGGTATAGGACTGGTGGCAGTTCCATCAGCTCTGAACACCTATGCTACAGAGGCGTGCAGGACGTACCTCCAAACAGCTGGTATTTTACCGGTTGCGCCGTCCTCTTCGGCGGCGCAATGAGGTCTATGCAGGTCATAAGCTTAAGTGTCCATATGCGTGTAAACATGGCACATACCAGGGCTGATCTCAAGTTCCGGGGAGAATGACACCTGCTTGCCGACCTTCACGACGTCGCCAACCTTGGTGTCGTACAGGAAGCGCTTCATGTGCAGAATCAGCACTTTGGGCAACGCCTCAATGAGCACCTGCTGCGTCGCGTCGAGGATCGCACCCGGCCGTGTAGGGATGGAGATCTGCACAGGCTGAGGGTGAGAAATGTGCTGGAGCGCATCCCGCAGCGACTTGACGTTGTCGGGTTGGATATCCAGCTGGAGGGAGCGCCAGTCCTCGATCGTGACGGAGTCGCGCTGATGAGGAGTGCGGAGGGTTGAACGGAACTTGCCACCGAATATGCGGGTGATCGGGGACTCCGTCGATTTTGCCTGTTGCGTAAGGTTAGTAATATGCTGGGGCGTGAGGCTCTTTCAGAACATACTGTTCTCGTGGTGACCGTTTTGTTCTTCCTACCAACCTCGAGCCACTCTCCGTCCGGCAGCTGGGGCTCCTCAGGAACCACCACTGGCTCCTTGGGCGACAAAGACTGGGAGATAGACAAGAGTTCCTCCTCTAGGGTATCCAAGAAGAACCCGAGGAACTCCTCGGCGTCCTCCTGATGCCCGGTCTGAAGTGAAAGAAGAAAACGCGTCAGAAAGTCAAACAAAGGATTGTGGGAGTATATGACTGACGATCATATTCGCGAACCGCTTCTTCTCCTTCATCGCGTCGTATACGTACGTCGGGATAAAGCTATCCAACTCGTCGAACAGGTCATCCTCCCGCTCCTTGCCCTTGGCTTTCGGGTCGTTAGCCGTAGGTGGGTCGGGGACGAACTCCCTCAAGAAGTGGATCGTCGCGTCAACCAACGGAGTCGCTTTTGTACCTTCACGCTGCGAGCCGACTACGGGTCCAGCGAGGTGCTTCCGCAGTTCCAAGAAGAAACGATGGAAAGGCGGGCAGTATACGAAGATCTGCAAGACAGCGTTCGCGAAGCACATGTTGCCAGTGTTCACCAGACCCCGAGGACGGATCTTCATCGCAGCCGCAGCATTAGCCGCAGAACCAGATGGGCCGTCGTTGAGGAGATGCAGGAAGTCGTTACGATTCGCAGCTGCCACGGAAACGCTCGCGAGGGTAGATGTGCTGCCGCTGGAGGCGGCGGGGATGGAGAAACCAATGACGTTCGAAACTGGGAGACGAGGCTTCGACGATGACGCTGTGGAATCGTTCGATTGCAGAAGAGAAGCCCATGATTTTCGCGGTCCGGGAGCGGGTTTTGAGGCGGGCGCGGGCGAGGGAGCTGCTGTAGATGTGGGGGCCGCGTCAGCAGCAGGTTGCGGAGGGGAGGAGATAGCGACGCCGTAAACGGGCGGCGCAGGGACAGTAGCATCTGTTGGGAGGTCGGCCTTAGTCTCGACATGCGGAGAGAGGGGTGATTTGGGCGCCTGGTTCTCTGGAGAGCCAACAGCTGCCGAAATCGAGGTCGCGCAGGAGTAAGGCGACCCTGGCACGGGCGTATCCGCAGCCGTTGAGCCTGCAGGTGTGGTCTCTGTTGTGGAGACGGAAGGAGCTTTGGCAGAGTCTGACAGGGCTTCCTGGAAATCCTCGGTCGGCACCGATGACGGTAGAAGTATGACTCGGCTAGGCTTCGGAGACACCGGTGGCGAAGGGAGTTCGATGGCTTTGTCCGCGACGCCCTGAGGAGGGTAGGCATGAGTCGATATAATGACACCCGGAGCACGAAGAGGATCTCCTGGACGCCGTGACCACACCACGTAGGACGACACAAAAGACGGAGAGGGTGTTGGATCAGAAGGAGAGGGACTCCTCGGTGTGGATGGCTTTGAGTCCTCCTGGCACTGCGCCTCTTCCACCACTGAAGCCACAGGTTCTTCTGACGTTGGCTCCGGCTCTACTACCTGCGGCTCGGCTTCGAGTGGGGTTTCCGGTTCGGTGATGACGGTTTCCTGCAACTGAGGTACCTGGACTTCCGTCAACTCTACCTTCGGAGGCTCCGGCAGCGAAGGCTCGACCTGTAGCATCTGCAAATGCTGCGGTACAAATGGCGCCACGGAAGGCGAACCAAGTCGAGGCGTATGCATCTCCATGGATTGCAAGGGCGCTACCTGTATGCGCTGTGAGATTTCGGGTGACAGATGGGGTGGAGGAATTGCTTGAAGCTGGTGTTGTTGCATCTGAGGTGGCTGAGGTAGCTGCGACACGTGCTCTGGGGAGCCCATGGGAGGCAACATTGACATCTGCTTCGGCAAGGGCGAGAGTGTCTGCCCCGGCCACGTAGGCTGGTAGGGCCCGTTGGGCTGAGGATGGTGGTATGGAGATCCATACGGGACCTGGTGGACATGCTGATGCGGAATAAACTTTTGTGGGTGGTGGTATGGGCTTGCAGGCGAAATGGGAGGTGGCGATTGCATCGGTACAGGTTGAGGGAGCATGTGGTGCTGAGGTACAGACTGGTAATGATAGGCTGGTCCGCCACCTCGGTGGGGATTGAATCTACCACGGCCAGCCCCGTTGATTCTAGGAGAGGCGGGTTGGTGCATGGGTGAATGTCCGTTCATGGGGGGCATGGGGTACGGATAATATGGTGCTGCACCGGGCGCCGGAGGGTAGCCGTACGGAGGGGGCGGAGGAGGCGGATGGTGGTAGTAGGATGGCCCCGGCTGGGGATGGTATGGTGTGTGAGGACTAGCCATTTCTTCGGAGGAATGTGATCAGGCGGAATATATCCTTCGAGCACAGGACCACATACCTGAGAACTTCAAACTGTGTTTGATCCAGGGTGGAAGCTACCTAACTGCAGACATATATCTGGTTACAACACTCGTTCAAACAGCGACCGAAGGGGCGGAGACGTGTTCCAAGATCGCGTGAGGGCGAGCAGGCAGTAGATTGCTACTTAGCCAAACTTCGCTGTAGCAGGTCGTGTAGGGGTCAGCGGGATTGATTGTCGCGCTGCAGAGAGCGCGGGGGCTACCTTGTGATAGTCGACTTGTATGTTGTGGGGGCGTCGACAGCGAGGAGCAGGGCAAGGACGACGAGGGGACTGGAGAAGACGTCGCCCCCTCCGACTCGCAGTGCCACAGCGGAGATCGCGCGTGTGAACTCCGATTGGCCGGGCACGTGGGTAGTGTTGAAGGTCCGCCGCGCCACGCTTCAGTCGGAGCTGTAAACTGGTGTACCCGTGCAAGGACACCCGCGAGAGGCAAGGCTGCAGCTTTACGCAGCTTGTACGTGCTCGTGCACATGGCCGACGCTTCGTCTGCAGCTCCGACAGTCAACGTCGACCATCTGCTCGTGCTCGAACTCAGCAGCCTCCGTGCAGCGGTCTCTCGCTACCAGGTGCGTCCGACCCGGTCTTACACCGCTCCTCGTCCAAAGCTCATCGACTGACGTACAGGCTTCCTTGGCAGCACGAAGCTCATGCCACATCGCTCAAGCTTCAACGACACTCGCTCGAGACTTCGCAGGCAATTGACCATGCGCGCGCATTGGAACGCGAAAATGCCCGGTTGAAAGAGGAGGTCGCGGTCCTCCGGGCCAATCCCGACACCAACCCGACACAGGCTACCTTCCAGGTCCCCGAGTTGACCCTCGCACTCCGCCGTCTCTCTGACAAGCTCACCGCAGTGGAAGAGACACTACTTGCGCGCACAGAGGAGGCGATTGACACGCGGAGCGAGCTTGCGAATGCGCAGAACGAAATAGAGGCTGCGCGCGCTCTAGCCGCGGATGCCCGTGCGCGCGAAGAGGAGGGCCTTGCTAGGGAACGCGACCTGGCGCGCAGGCTGAAGGCTGCGGATGAAGAACGGCGTATGGCGGACCTGGTAGTCCAAGAATACGCCGACCTCGTGCGCAAACTCGAGGGCAGGGCTAGGGTGCCATCCGACTCCTCGTCCACCTCGTCGGTTGACCTCTCAGGTCCCAACAATGGCTCGACAGCGACGCTCGTCGACAGCCTTGCGGAGGGCAAGTCAGGCCTTCAGCGGCTGCTCGAAGAGTTCAATGGCCAGAACGAGCACCTGGAAGCGGAAATCGCTAAGCTTCACGGCGACAATGGTTTGCTCTACAAGGAGCTCGAGGTCGCGCGCTTGGGTGCCGAACATGATCGGTTGGAATTAGCTAAGGTCCAGCATGAACTTGACACGTACCACGCGGACGATAGCACTGCAGTGAAGATGGTATCTCGTTATATGTCAGTCACCTTCGCTCCCAGTGTCACCACTTACCTGCTGAGACTTAGCTCCGTAGGAAGTTCTCGCAGTCTTCCACGGATACATTGCAAAGGGCTATGGATGCACTCAGAGCGCGCCACTCTGCTACGATAGCAACCTTCAACACTGAGCTTACACATCTCCAGCGCGTGGTCGAACGTGAACGAACCGAATCCGATCGAGTGCGTTCCGCCCTGGACGAGCTCACAGAGGACATAGCGCGTGAAGCGTTCGGGCGTCGGCGGGAGATCTCTTTGCGGCTCGCATTCCTTGGCCGAGAGGAGAACCTTGCTGAGAGCTTGAGACGGTGGATACGTAGGACGCGGGAGTCCTTGGAGCGCTCGTCCGGTAGCTCAGGAGACGACGAATTGGACGCAGTATTGCTCAGGGACAACTTCGCCAGGGCAGTTTTGGACGCAGAAGGCCTTTTGGAAACACTGAATCATCAACCTTCGGTAGAAGACGAGCAAGGCTACTGTGGCTCCATCGCGAGGCTCATTCTCGCACAGGATGCCGTCTCATCTTTGACGCATGAGCTTCAAGAGGAGACAGTGCGCAGGCTGAAGACGGAGCGTAAGCTCGCACGACTAGAAACGCCAGACCATCCTGAGGACATTCTCGCCCAACGCGAAACGAAACCTATGGCGCACCCAGTGCCGCATCGTGCGAATGTCGCTATGCCGGAGCAGTCATTGGCGGAGTGTGATTCGTCCCCTCCAGCCTCCTTCATTCCATCCCCAGTCCTGAGGGAAGGGAGGGCTTCCGCAGACGAGGTATCGCCAGCGGATGTGATCATTGACGAGATCGTCATCGCTCCCTCTCTGGACCCGTTCGAACGCCAGTCGCATGAAAGGCGCTCGGAGTCTTCGGTGGCGTCTTCGCTCGCACCCGGCGAACCACACACTCATGAGCCAGCTACACAGGATACCCTTAATCCCCCTCATACCCCTGACATCCCTGACACAACATCCAATCCTACTATTCCTCCGCGTAACACTGATACTGCTGTGGGTTCTCCGGCAGGTCCCCTTCCACCACCTCCTGAAACGGTCGTGCAGCGTCTGGACGATAGTCTGCCAGTCCTGTTCCCCTCGCGCTCCGATTCACCGCCGTTCGCTCCTGCGTCCGACGGTCCGTCCCATCATGCTTCTTCTCAATCTTCCGTCCCATCTCCGAGTGTATCATCGGTCCCCACACCGGCGGTCCTTCAAGTCACCTCTCGAGCTGCGATACCCCCGCCATTGCTGCTCGATGCAATGGATGGATCAACGCTCTCGCCGTTACCTTCAGATCCCGTGTCGCCTGCACGGCCAACGGGGGTCAGCAAAGAAGCATCGTTACTTGCGAATCTGGCAAAGGTCAAACACCGCTATGACGACGTGCAGCGCGGTTTCCGGGATTGCCATCTTGCTCTCAAAGAGCTGAAGAAGTCCCTGTCCGATCTTCCTCCACCCCCAACAGTGTCTGCGTCGGACATGCACACACTTCTCCAAAAAGCGGTCGATCGCTTGGGCGACTTCAACGAGGATGCGCGAGTCGAGCTCGAGATCCGCATCGCCGACGAGGAGCGCATAGCGAGCGGTTACGAGGCGTTGCTCTCCATCCCTGGCGCGTTGGCCCACGCAGACGACGTGGAGAACGTGGACGCGAACGAGATGTTGAAGGAGGTCCGCGCCTTCGTCGACGGCACCGACCGCGTGGTCGGGAAGGCGACGCACGCGTTCGCGCAGAAGCTGGACGACCTCGAGCACGACATCGCGTCGATCAAGCGCACGCTGCACGAGCTCGCGCTGGCGTCGTCAGAGGACCCGCTGCTCTCCGCGCCCGCGTCGTCCGCGCGGACGACGACGTCGCCGAAGTGGTCGGCGTGGACACCGAGCTTCCTCAGCCCGCCGCGCGCGACGAGTCCCGCGCCGACGTTCGGGTCTGTGATGACCTCGCCGCGCTTGCGGCACTCCTCGTCGTTCACCCGTCCGCGCGACTCTCCTGTCGAGTCCCCGGTTGACCCGCTATCTGGCCTCGGTTTGCGGATCGCCGTGCCCTCGCCCGTGCGCAGTCCTGTGTACGGCGGCCTCGGCGTAGGAGCAGGGGCGGGGGCGGGTGGGCCGCAGCGAGCAGGCCCGAGACAACGGACGACGTCGGGGATGTTCATGCTGGGTCTGGGAATGCGGAGCACGTCGTTCGGGTCGGGCATGAGCGTACAGACGGGTGCAAGCGCGTCTCGGACTTCTTCGGCGAGCGGTGCTCCGAGCACCAGTCGACTTGGGTTGACGACTACCAGCCCCAAGCGGCCCGATAGCGATGGGGAAGGAGATGAAGAATGCGTAGATTCAGATGTAGAATGATACCGACCGGTACTATAGCATATAATAGAAGCGTCATTGCTAAAACAGTGCACGGGAAATGTGCAATTACCTGTCAATAGCGGCGATATACATTGGAGTGAATTCTTCCACTCATATGCTAATGGTCAGCTTCTCAGCTTGCGGATGGAACGATCCATTGCATATATGTGATCGACGCCAACTTTGTTTCGACGACCTGTGAGTCGTTGGTGAGTTTGTCGCCTAGTATGTGGCTTTTTTGACCACGAGGTGTCTTTGGTTCTGCTATCGTGAGCTATATCTTTTGTCGTGTGTACACATACTCCGTGAAGACAGCATTCCGAACTGATTGACATCGGGATATTGCGTGGTATGATACAGCAAGGTAGTTAACTTGAAACTCAGTTTAAAGACACTTTTGTTCAACTATCAACGAGCGACAAAAGCCTTGAAGGAAGCTCGGCGTGCAACTGGGGGTCATCGGTCAGTACACTAGCGATGGACTGTTTAATCAGGGCACAGAACTCCTCCCAGAATTTACTCGGCGCGTCGTCCTCCGTGGGGCGATGTGACCGGATATCATCGGAGGGCATAACCGTGAGCTTGAATGTGACAGCGCTCCATTCCTTCATTAAATGCTTTCTGGTGACTCGGATATTCCCAAAGTACGCGCGCAAGTCATCCAGGAGCTCGAGTCCCAGCTTGCCCCATGATTCCTTTGGTTCGATGTTTTCTGGCCAATGCTCCCATGTTAGAAGACAGTGTTTCTCCTTCGCGCACCTATCCATGTCATCTTTGGTCCACAATGCAAAAGTCTCTGGCAAGGAATCCAAGCGTTTTCCATCCTTGTAGCAAGAAAGAGCCCAGAGAAGGATATAGAACAAGGACTCGAGGTCGTGTCGATAAAGATGCCGCACTTCACCCCTAAGTGCCGCCGGGGTGAGACGTTCGATCGCCATAAAGGGTACCGTGCCGGTCATTTCAATGCCCGTGTGCGTCTGGGGTAGTGTAGTGTCGATTGCGAGATCCCAGTCGTTCAACACCGCGTAGATAGTGTCGCCGCGGGTCCGATACATGAGATTGTCCAAGCTCAGGTCCTGGTGATGGATGCCGTTCATCCAGTTGAGGTAGTGGGCTGTCCAAAGAATCAGTCAACACTTACAGTAGAAGACGGTATGGAACGTACCCTCCGCGCACTGAAACCAGGCGTCGATGAATACGTCGCCGGATAGTCTCTTCAGCGGCTTCAGGCGGTCCATAGTAATCAACCGAAGCACACGGTAGACTTCGACCTCCGGGCCATCTGGCCCCCCAATGCGGCGGGTGCGGAGTGGGATACCCAGCTGGCGTCGTACGGTGGCCGTATTGTACCGGTCGTACTGCTTCTCGTCCACGACAATCGGCATGTGGTCCATAATCTTCCGATTGCCTTTTGCACGGTCAATAGCCTTTTGGATCATCGCACCCTCTAACTCCCGGGTGCAATCTTGCCAAGACAGCTTGGTGACTGTTTCTTCGTTTAGCGGATTCTCAGGATCGAAGCCGAGATATGTAGATTTGACGACGTATGAGCCCCTGCCTTTCAGACCCAAGGACCTGTACAGCTTCTCGCCTGTCTGTACCTTGACGTCGTGGTTGCAAACACCCCTGATAGTTGTATGCTTGGGACACTCGCGATCCTTCTTCTGGTCTATGAGCGCTTTGATGCTGCCCAGGTCAAAGTCGGGAACAATGCCCCAATCTTCAGCGTTGAAGCGCTGTAGCGCAAAGAGCATGGCGAGGAAACGAGGAAGGTCTGTAAGGAAATCAAGTCCAGTGGTCTGTATCGCTCCTTCATGGTCGTACCACCAAACATGGATAACGGAATCTAGATTGTGGTCAGTTTTGTTGTTCTCATTTCGCAGTTTGATTCACAAACCAAAAATGACCATGCCGATCGCGTGAGAGATCGCTGGTGCACGCGACAGCATTTCAGCGCCATACAAGGCTGCTTGTATGGCCGGGGGCGGCCTGTCCTTGTTGATCTCCTGCTGCACGGGTGCGGTCGCAACCATGTCCTCGTTGTGCACCGGCGGAAGTTGGTCAGCTTTCTCTTGGGCGTTTCGTAGTTTAGCCACAGCACGCTCGTCTGATAAATGAGATGAATAAGTTATGTCAATAAACATAGCAGGCCGCTCACCTGGAGGCGGATGAGTTTTTTTGGCCCGCTTTGCCGCTTTGGGGGGTTGCGGCGGCGTTGTCTTGGTTGGTCGCACCATTGTCTCAGAGTTGATATCCATCACAGTGTAGTGTGACTGGAGAGACATTTCATATTCGCTTGGGGCCGAGTCCAACTCTCCCTTCACCACCTTGAACTCCAAAATGGCCAATATATCATGCCACGTGTGTTGCCCCGGGGGCGTTTGGGACGCCTGGTACATCAGATCCTTCTCATCGTAGATGTTATCATGCATTCTACTCAGAGCAGCCCGCGATGTCAGGATGATGTCAGGTTTCCGCTTCGTCGTCAAGTCTGGTAAGTCGCCGGTTCCACTTGTGTACACACCGGAAATCTCCTTATCTGTATTTCGGACAAAACGAATATCAAACTCGTGTGAGGAGCGATATGAGCAACCATCGACGCAAAGTTGTGCCAGGCGCGACAGTGCCCAATTGAAGGTTTGCACAAAGGGCTCGTAACGTTGGTCTTCTTTGTGAGCCTTCTTGCAGCTGTCGTAGAAAGTTGTTCAAAATGAGCATGTATATGCCATGGTGAGACGTATCATGGCTGTATGCGCGCTTGGAATGCGCCACTGTTGCAGATAGACAGCAACGCGCAGAGGGTTTTCTCCAGGCGCTCGTCATCGTCGAGCACGGGATCATTATCCACACGCCCTAGAACAAACTTCAGGAATGTGTCGAAGTTGCACGTGGCGTGCTCTTTGAGATCTCGAGCAATCCAGGGGTAGACCTGGGGCACCCTGTACATATAGCAGTCTCAGAAGGAAACATTCGTTTAGGGCAAGACTGATGAGCTCACCGAGGGTCGGTGAAGCCACCACTGGCCGTAAAGCTGCCAGACCCTGTGCTCTTGGGTGTGGCCTCTAGAGTCAAGGCTGCTAGCGTCGTGGTAGTCTGTTTGACCGGCGTGCTCGGCTGCTCCTGCCAGTGCTCGGCCGCAATGGCGGCACCAGCCTGAGCCTGATCATCGCTGACGCGACGTTTGGGAGGCATAGTATTTTCAGTGGCAAGTAGGTCAACGTTGAGAGGTATATTGGATGGTGAGTGTAGGAGATTGCGATGTGGATTATCACAAAGGACTGCTCGAGACCAGAGGTATTTAAGCAGCCGCAAGCACTGCCCGACTCACATCAATAACCAATAACGACGGGAATCCTCGGTCCCGCATCTGTGGCGTCATGGCAGTCTAATCAGTCCGAGTCATAGTCAGTCACTTGTCTCAATAAGTTAGCCAGATCCTCTCAGGGATCCTCGGTCCTGCATCTGTGGCGTCATGGCAGTTGGCAGTCCGAGTCATAGTCAGTCACTTGCCTCAACAAGTTGACCAGATCCTCTCACTTGACGTTAATGGACCAGTTAGTAGTCACAGCCTTTGGAACTCTGCTGTGGCTGTCATTGAAACTGGCAGCGTTTACATGAGCGCTCGCACTTGTCAACGTGAGTTCTCTATCGGACGAGACCTTTGATCTGGCCATACAATCTCGCATGGGACAATATCGTATGGTTACTCCGAACGTACGAAATGGATTACGCACTCAAACTTGGAAGGCGTTCGGGGGACGTCCGCTGAGATCGTCCGCACAACGTGATTGTGCTATGTAGCGTCCGTGAGAGGTCCTCCGAGGTGTCCTGGGAGCGCCAGATCAAGCCAGAACGTCGGTGAATATTCACGTAGGCGCTTGAAACATTAAGGCATGAATGGGTAGTCTGAAATACCTGAGGGTTTCGAGGTTTGGGAATAAGTACGTAGATATCTGAGCTGTCCAAATCAGGAACGGGCTTTGAGCTGCCGTGGCGCCAACCACTGCCAGCATGCTCAATTCACTGATGGACGATGGACAAGCCTGCGTTGGAGCACGCTGCGCGTCGCGCGGGGATATAGACGGGCACGCCGAAGACATTGCAATATTATGGGATGCGTAGTACAACAGTTATCATATGGTACTAGATGCAATCATACTTGCGCCGCCTCGAAGACCGCATGTACAGCAAGGTAGTCAACTCAAAACTCAGTCTGAAGACACATTCGTTCAACTATCAACGAGTGACAAAAGCCTCGAAGGAAGCTCGGCGTGCAACTGGGGGTCGTCGGTCAATACACTAGCGATGGACCATTTGATCAGGGCACAGAACTCCTCCCAGAATTTACTCGGCGTGTCGTCCTCCGTGGGGCGATGTGACCGGATATCATCGGAGGGCATAACCGTGAGCTTGAATGTGGCAGCGCTCCATTCCTTCATTAAATGCTTTCTGGTGACTCGGATATTCCCAAAGTATGCGCGCAAGACATCCAGGAGCTCGAGTCCCAGCTTGCCCCATGATTCCTTTGGTTCGATGTCGTCTGGCCAATACTCCCATGTTAGAAGACAGTGTTTCTCCTTCGCGCACCTATCCATGTCATCTTTGGTCCACAATGCAAAAGTCTCTGGCAAGGAATCCAAGCGTTTTCCATCCTTGTAGCAAGAAAGAGCCCAGAGAAGGATATAGAACAAGGACTCGAGGTCGTGTCGATAAAGATGCTGCACCTCGCCCCGAAGTGCCGCCGGGGTGAGACGGTCGATTGCCATGAAAGGCACCGTGCCTGTCATCTCAAGGCCTGTGTGCGTCTGGGGTAGTGTGGTGTCGATTGCGAGATCCCAGTCGTTCAGAACTGCGTAGATGGTGTCGCCGCGGGTCCGATACATGAGATTCTCCAAGCTCAGGTCCTGGTGATGGATGCCGTTCATCCAGTTGAGGTAGTGGACTGGCAGAGGAATTAGTCAACATGTCTAGTCTATGATGATATGGAGCCCACCTTCTGCGCACTGAAACCAGGCGTCGATGAATGCGTCGCCGGATAGTCGCGTCAGCGGTGCGAGACGCTCCGTGGTAATCAAACGAGGCACACGGTACGACTCGACCTCCGCACCGTCTGGCTCTCCAACGCGACGGGTGCGAAGGGGAATACCCAGCTGGCGTCGTACGGTGGCCGTGGTGTACCGGTCGTACTGCGTCTCGTCCACCACGATCGGCATGTGGTCTATAATCTTCCGATTGCCGTTTGCGCGCTCGATGGCCTTCTGGATTATCATACCCTCCGAATCCCGGCTGCAATCTTGCCACGACAGCTTGGTGACCGTCTCTTCGTCCAGCGGATCCTCCGGATCGAATCGGGGATATCTAGACGCGAGGACGCAGGACCCCCTGCCTGTCAGACCGAAGACGCGGTACAGTGGTGCACCCGTCGCAACCCTGACGTCGCGATTCCGAACACCCCGGATGGTCGTTTCCTCCGGGCATACACGGGGCTTTGTCTGGTCTGTGAGTGCCTCGATGATGCCCAGGTCGAAGTCGGGAATGAGACCCCAGTCTTCGGCGTTGAACCGCTGCAGCGCAAAAAGAAGAGCGAGGAAGCGGGGAAGATCAGAGAGGAAGTCGAGGCCTGTCGTCTGTATCGCTCCTTCGCGGTCGTACCACCAGACATGCACAACGGAGTCTACATTCGGGGTCAGTTCGTTCACGCGTTTTAGCAGTCCAATGTACGCACCAAATACCACCATACTGATTGCGTGAGAGATCGCTGGTGTACGCGACATCATCTCAGTGCCATACACGGCCGTCTGCATTGCCACAGGCGGTCTGTCGGTGGTGTACTCCTCCTGTCCGGAATCCGTCTCCTTGTTGCGCATCGACGGGTGTTGTTCAGCGCGCTCCTGGTAGCTTCGCAGCTTGCGCATAATCTCCTCGTCTGGTGGATAAATCAGCAAATATGCCGGGGGAATATGGGATGGCTCACTGAGATGAGGGCGAAGGCTGTTGCTTGGTTTTGCGGCTTCGGAGGATTCGGGCAACCCCGTCGTGATCAGTGGCGTCTTCGCCTCCGAGTATATATTCATAGCGCCGTAAACCGACTGGAGAGACGTCCCATAGGCATCCGGGGCCTCCAGCGCATCCTCGACGAGCTTGAACTCCACTGCTGCCAACGTATCGTGCCATGAGTAGTGCCGCGGCGACCGTCGCTGCGCCGCGTCCAGAAGCTCTGACTCCGCGAGGGGCCGGCCATGCATTCGACTCAGGGCGGCCAGGGAAGTCAAAATGACCTCGGGCCTCCGCTTTACGGTTAAAACTCGCACGTCCTCGTCAGGACCGCCTGGACCCATGCCGGCGATTTCCATCTCTGGTGGGTCCGCATTCCTACAGAATCGGATGC
Source organism: Lenzites betulinus (assembly GCA_022264855.1). NCBI lineage: Eukaryota > Fungi > Basidiomycota > Agaricomycetes > Polyporales > Polyporaceae > Lenzites > Lenzites betulinus. Next base: position 548,867 of record JABYQU010000019.1, read on the forward strand.
GGATGTCGTCTGGGGGGCGATACATGCAATCCTGCACGCGAAGGTCATCCAGGCACGATAGCGCTGTGTTGAATGCCTCGACGAATGGGCCGTAGCGGCCTCGTTCGTTATGAGCCGGTTCGCAGCTGCCATACATAATTAGTTACGATAGGCGGGTAACTCGAGCTGTGGCGTACTATTTCCTCGCGAGAGTTTGGAAATATTCGTGGTTACAGATGATCAGCAAGGCCCGGAGGGTATTCTCGAGACGTTCGTCAGGATGAAGCGTAGACCCGCGATCGACCTTCGCAAGCACGAACTTGAGGAACGTATCAAATGTGGATGTGGCGTGCTCCTTCATGTCGTGACAGATTGAGGGATAGGCCTTTCTAATCCTGTAGAGAGATATAAGAACACGGTTTGTTGGAAGACTGGCGGGCTTACAGTGCGGAAGAAGAGCCGTCGCTGGGCGTATAGCTGCGGGAGTCCTCACTCTGGAATCTGGCTTCAAGCTCGGAGGTCATGGTTCAAGTGGCTAGAATCTACTAAGTGACCTTCAGCCCGAGTTGTCTGTTTCGTTGATGAGAGCCCCCTACCGTCTGTTTACTCTACGAGCCCTGATTTTGCGATCAGAATTTGCGTGTGCGCCGAGTTATCCAGTGTCGAGAGCAAGCGCGCGGCGTGAGCAGGAGGCAGCCAGTCGGCATCTGCCGGACCATGACGCCGGCCAAAGGTCCCACGTTTGTGGCGTCCTGGTACTCAGCCTGATCTAGTGGTCCCCTCAGCGCTCAGCGCTCAGCTTTCAAAATTTCATGGACCAGTACTAGTAAATAATCCTAGTAGCGCCGACGAGCGGCACAGCCCGCTACCTGACACATATAATTATTACAAATAACCCGAGAACGTGTTATAAGGTTTCTCTCGTGCATAACGTGGAGTTGGTACAACGATATCGCGTCCATTTGTAGGCACAAGTCCCAGGACGGCCAATGTGGGTTCGTTGACATATGACGGTGACGTTGTCGGTTACAGAAAATTCGCCGACGAGAACGATGTCACCCACTGCTAATTTGGAGAAACGTAGTTCTCTTTAGTGGTATACTCCTTGATGGCGTCGTACAGGGATCATGATTGGTCACGCAGTTGAAATGGCGGATTTGGGTACAAATCGATCTACGTGTATAGTGGCTGGCACACCGGCGCACGAGCCTTGGAGGATGTGGACCATGATAGAGTGCAAAGAGGGATGTGTCCGCGCGTTGGGCGGAACACAGACAGATGTAGGTGAACCGGAAGAGATGCTGACTAACAGTTATCGGAAGCAATCACACACCGGGAGGTTACAGTGAATGAGGCCTTCATGATCAGGAGTAGACATCCGCACACAGGAACGCAGCGGATGTGCCCACAACCTGCTAAGGGGCCGGACGCACGAAGATCGCTGAATCCAGTAGCAGTGCAGCGGATGGTAAGGGGTGTGAATTTGTCACGTGAAGCACGTGACATGAAATCCGCCCGCGAGTTTTGAAAAAATACAGGCAAAGAAGACCCACTACCTACAGGTAGCGGGGATCCAATCTATTTTCTTGCCACACGTGCACTAATCTTGCCACCTCCAACCGGCGGCGGTCGCCCTCGCCCGACCTTGGTGACCTGTCCGCGCTCATTGGACGCTTGAATGCGCTCGCCTCGAACCCGGCAGCAGCTGTTCCAGCGGTCAAGGCGGCGATCCGGTCATACAAGGCGTCCGAGTCGTCTGCCAGGGACCTCATTTCCACGGTGCGGAACATCCTGGACCGCAATCTCGACGGGACGGCGAGCATCATCAATGCCCTCGTTGATGTTGTTGGCGACGACGAAAAGAAGCAACATCTCCTGACCGCTTGGAACGGCTTCAAGGTAGAGGTGCGTAACTCCTCCTTTTAATATCCATGGCAGCTATACTCATGTTGTATCATCCCCTTCCACAGCAACGGAGCCAGTTCCCGGAGCTCGTCCCGACCGCAACGGGGTCTGAGTGGGCAGGCGTAACAAGCGGCCGCGTGCTCAACGCGAAAAACTCTACCGCCGCTCGGTCGCACACCCAATCCTCCCGCCAGCTCTTGGATCGTGTCGCGCGTGCAGCAGAATCGACCCAGCCCTCGTCCTCGCGGCCTGCACGCTCCACGGCCGCGAGCTTCCCGCCCTTACAATCCGCAGCCGCTGGATCCTCGTCATCCGCCATGGCAGGCACAGCGCGTCACGCCCTGGGCGTCCGGAGGGGCTGCCGCCGCTCCTCCTCCGCCCCCCGCACCCGTCGTCCGCGTCCCGACGTCCGTCCCCGGTCCCGGGGCGAAGGTGAAGGGCGGCCGGGCGGCCCCGCGGTGTTCTCAAAGTCCGCGTTCCCGGAGCTGCCGACGGGGAACGGGCCGCGGGTGCCGCGGGGCGCGGTCGGCGGAAACTAGTCCGAGTCGCTCCGGAAGATCCTGGGGGAGTCTGCGCCCGCGCAGGCGGCCTGGCGTGCCGGGGGCTCGGAGGGCGACAGTGGGACGTCGACGCCTGGGGAGCCCGTCGCCGCAACTAGGGGGGGGCAGCGATCGAGAAAGCGGAGCGTGGGCAGGGCACAGGCTGAGGACGGTGGCCCAACATTCTCGTACTACACGGCGCTGCATGAAGCGAATATGCTTATATCGTTGTCTAAACATGCGCTTGAGTCGGTTGGGGGCATTCGCAGTCGCTGCTAGTAGGACGGACAGCCTGTCGAGATGTCACCGCTCCAAACTACATGACCTGCCTAATGTGGCAGAGCAGCTAGGGTTGGCGCCACGCGCTAGTGAGTGCTCGTACTAGTTGCCAAGTCTATTCCTTTCTCTCGCTGACTTCTCTGCAGCTGCGCGAGCGGGCCAAGCAGTCCTTTGAGGCCGTCCGCGCTGAACATCACTCACGGGGACGCTAACCCTTCTCAAAAATGCATGCGCGCTCCTCCCAATCACGGGCACTGGCAGGGCAACCGGCGAGAACTACATGCGAGACGGGCCGCTTGCACGCGCAGGTCCTCAAAGCTTGGAGTCCGGAGACGTTGTTGAGATCATTTCAGAGGCCAGGTAAGCAGATCTAGTTTGCATAGAGTAGTCGTGTGCCATATACCACGTCGGGAAGAGCAGGGACTCGGCCGGCGTACCCTAACAAAAAGAAAGATGTTGCCGGCATATGGCACGATCGGACGCGGTACGCAAAAAATTGCACAAAATATTCTCCTTGACGATGGCGATGCTCACGCGGAAAAAATAGCTCGAAATTTGTCGCGTCTGCGCGTGCCCTGCAGCGCGTGCGCTCACGAACGGACCAGGGCCGGTACTCCGCGGGCCCCAATACAGACGGCATGGATGTCCCGCGGCCGTTTCGCGGCCGTTATATCGCTTGCTGTCACCCCTACTTCCCACTTCGCCCCGGTCGCCTCCCCGCCCGCCGTCGTCGCTCGGCCGACGTTGTCTCCGTGCGGTCATTCCTCCCTCGCCCATGGCGTGTTCTTTGCCACCCCACGGAATCCCCGTACATCCACGTACGTCCCCTGGCGCCACCTGGCGTTCCCTGCCATTTCCCGGAAATTACTATGGAGGTCCTCGCGCTCCACTACCTACCTCTGTGCTCTTAGACGTTCCTCGACCCCTCCCCGCCCTCTGCCACTCGTCCTGAGGATGCCCGCAAACTAGAGCTGTTTCGCAACGCCCGAAATATCGTGAAGTAAAACCAACCGGCAGTGGGACATGGCGAAAATCCACGCGAGCTCCCGCCAAAATTGCTCCACTCAAAGCAAACAGGGCTCCGCCTAAGGCAGAACAAATGCTCTGCGAGTGCTCCCTTCCTTCGTCGGTCCTAGAAACCCCTCCTCGCCTGCCAACACACGTCTCGACTCGATGCACCGGCACGGCGCGCCGCGGTGCATGTAGTTCTCGTAGGGACGGGTAACGGCGCCTTTCAAGCTCGAGCTTCAGGAAGCAAGCAAGCATTCCGGCACGTGCTCCTACTCGAACGGCCATGCACCGAGCTCGTGAGACGCGACTCGTAAGCAAATAACGTGCGTGCGTCTTCGTGTAGTGTCTTTGTGCGACGGCCGCCGTATGGTGTATGCGCTGACATGGGCCAACACGGCGCGTTGGACGGCGGCTTGGGGCTTGGTGCAACATCCACAGCGCGCAGGCACTGGCAGGCGAGGGGATCTCGTTGCTCGTCATCAGCCGGGTGGGGACGCGATCGAGGCGCGCTCGAACGGCGACGTGTGTGGCCCGGAAGACGCGATGTGTAACGAAATAACAGAGTCGGTGCGTTTTCGTGCAGTGAGAGTTCTCATCCACGACCACGGTAGGACCTCACGGCGTGCGACATGCGCCCGACACTGGCATGCGCCGACAGGGCGCGTTCGACGGCGACTCATTGTAACATGGATGTTCATGCTAGGTCTGGAAATGTGGAGCACGTCGTCGGGTCGGCGAGCAGTGCTCCGAGCACCAGTTGACTTGTGTTAACGACTACCAGCCCCAAGCGGTCCGACAGCGATGGGCAAGGACATGAGGACGGTATAGACTCAGATATAGAATAAGGTAGCATCTAATAGAAGCGATCATGCTAAAACACTGAACAGTATACTGGAGACGTACAATTGCATACTGAGAGCGGCAGTACTTATTCATCAGAGCGAATTCCTTCACTCATGTGTTAACAGCACTGTTTGGTTGCTGGCCTGCTATGGAAGTACGTGCACGCCGCACCGCCAGGCAATCAGCAAACGAAACACACTGCACGCGCTTTGGTGTTGTGTCCAAGCAGAAGTCTTAATGATTACGGTGTACAACAACGAAAGCAGTTCAGGTATACCACTGGCACATGGTGTACAATACAAGGATGCGTAAGTCCAAACGCGTAAGAAATATGTCCGTATCATGTAGTCCGAGGTGGGGTCCGTAGGAATTCATGTCCGTGTGTTGATATGTAGTCGCCGGCCGCGATTACAGCTCACTCGCAGCCTGCAAGTGCATACGTCGCATAGCGCGACTCATGCCTCGCCGGACGGAGTGAGGAACGGGCGCCGGGATCTACTGGTTGATGGTGAACTGTTGGCTCCAGTTACCTGAGTCGCCAAACACTGAGAGCACATAGTTAACGCGACATGTCCGTATACACAACGATGGCTATCGGACACTCACGAACAACACTGTAGTCGGTGCCTTCGATGACCCAAGGGACAGTTACCTCAATCCGGCCGAGCAGGATACTAAAGCCGTCGGCGAGGATTACTACCGGCGCACGTCAGCCGGAAGGAGATGCAAACGACGATGACAAGGTACGTACGGGGTGTGCCAATGTTACCCTTCCGGAGCATGATCCTCCCGATCTTGTTAGTAATGTTTACTGGCGGGGAGGAGACGTCCCTATCCGATCAAACGCGTGAGTATTGGCCGCATCCGCCAGTGAATGATTGTGAACTGTACCAAGTGACGTTGTGAGTCTGACCCTTGTACCAGACGGTGCCGGCGTGTGGGTAGAGAACAGGCGGTGTGTATACATCACGCCTCTCGAGCTCGGAGAGGGGCGCTGCGGCAGCGATCTGGAAGATGCCGAAGAGGGCGACGAAGACGAGGATGCACTTGGCGAGGATGGAGTTGTGCGAGCTCATAGCGTATGGGTTCGTAAGGTATCGTTAACGGTGGTCGTGAAAGGTCTGAGTGAATGCAGGGAATGCAAGCGGATGCTTTGCTGGGGGCTGCTCGCTGTTATTGCGCGCGGTTTTATAGATCATGGCTCATGGTCGGTTGAGGCCGTTGTGGGGCACGGCGGATTGAAGCCAGTCACCGCCCCCGCCCAGACTGTTCTCGATGAGTGAGTGCTATAGCACTGGTCGGAGAAATCAGCACGGCGAACAAGCTCCGAGTCCGACTTCCCGACTCACAGAGTCACTGGTCTGACGGCCCGCAGATATTCGGCCCGCAGGGCTGAACGTTTGAACCGGGCTCAGGGAGTGGCACTGTCAGTGTGGCAGTCGGCGGTGGCTAGAGACGCTGAGGCCCCTGCTATAGCTAGTATGTAAGTCTAGACCTTTGACCTGCCTTCGCGCGCTTCACGCTGCCATGTTCAACTACTCTAAGTAGGAGGGTCGTTAGCTGGTCGCCGTCTTCCAGCGGTGCGTTGTCGCGCGTCACGTCGGAGTTCCCGGACGGGTGCGTTGAGGTGAATTGACAGGTCAAATGAGAGGTTGGCAGCGCTCTCGGACGGATTACAGTGGCAGCCTACTATGAATACATACATTCAGCTATTAACGAGTGACAAAATGCTCGAAGGAAGCTCGGTGGCATGCAGCTCGGGGTATTTAAGTAATGCCGTAGCGATGGACTGCTTTACCAGGGCATGAAATTCCTCCCAGAATTTACTCGGCTCGTCGTCCTCCGTGGGGGGGAGTGGTATGTTGTGATCGGACTTCTCGAAGATTTCGGCATCATACTAGTCCCGAAGTCTGTTGTTGTTGGCCTGTATGAGATCCACGAAGTATCTGCGCAAGGCTTGCACGAGCTTGCGTCCCAACTTGCCCCAGGATTGCATCGGACGAAGGTCGAGTGGCCACCGAGGTTCCCACAGTAACTCAATTTTCTTGCGCCTGCACTCCGCCATGGTATCTTGTATCCAGCATGCAAGACTCTCTGGCAAGGAATCCAGGCGTCGACTGTTCCTGTAGCAGCAAAGAGCCCATACAAGAATGTAGAAGAAGGATTCGAGGTCGTGTCGATAAAAATGCTGCACCTCACCCCTAAGTGCCGCCGGGGTGAGACGGTCGATAGCCATGAAAGGCACCGTGCCTGTGATCTCAAAACCGGTGTGCATCTGGGGCACTGTAACATCGATTGCGAGATCCCAGTCGTTCAGGACTGCGTAGATCGTGTTGCCGCGGGTCCGATACATGAGATTGTCCAAATTCAGGTCCTGGTAATGGATGCCGTTGACCCAGTTGAAGTAGTGGACTGGCGGAGGAATTAGTCAACATGTCTAGTCTATGATGATATGGAGCCCACCTTCTGCGCACTGAAACCAGGCGTCGATGAATGCGTCGCCGGATAGTCGCGTCAGCGGTGCGAGACGCTCCGTGGTAATCAAACGAGGCACACGGTACGACTCGACCTCCGCACCGTATGGCCCTCCAACGCGACGGGTGCGGAGAGGGATACCCAGCTGGCGTCGTACGGTGGCCGTAGTGTACCGGTCGTACTGCTTCTCGTCCACCACGATCGCGAAACGTGTCGAATGTGCATGTCGCGTGCTTCTTCTTGTCGTGACAGATCGAGGGGTAAACCTCTCGAATGCTGTAGAGGGGTGTAAGAAAACGGTTTGTGGGAAGACTGGAGTTCTTACAGAGCACATGAAGAGCCGTCACTGGGCGCATAGCTGGGGGAGTCCTGACTCTGGGACATGGCTTTGAACTCGGAGGGCATAGCTGTCATATTCGCCGTGATTTAAACGTCGGGCGTGCTCGGCGGTTCAAGCATGGCCGCAGTAGTAATTGTAGTACAAGAACTTGAATTCGAAGGCCACTCGGCGAGACTTGTAGGCGTTGCAGCGGCGACGAGTATCAATGCTCGCCCTGAGTGAAGACTTTTCTTCCCGCGTTCTATATAGTTTCCGTTTAGGTCGATGTCCGTTTACCTTCTGTGCGAGAATCGATGCCTGAAATGCTAGAAGCCAATGTATGTAGGCCGCGATGAGACGTTGAGCAAGAGCAAGAGCCGCCGACTCGGAGTCGCCCCGTTTGCTCTTGACCATCATCATCAACACTCTCTTGGTTACTTGGCTCGTCCCAGGCTCGTCCCCACGACAAGTCATGCTCGTGTACAACGCGTCCTCGCGCTGCTGAATGTTCTGAAACACCACTAGTACGATTATTGGTCCCTTTGGCTGGCTTTTCGTTTCTCGCTCTCTGCAGCTCGACGCAGTCCTCGCGCTTTTCCTTCCTACACTTACTGCGCCCGGCCACCCGAGGATCTGGTGCAACCGGTTCCTCGCTGTTCTGGTGCACATAAGGCTGCGTTTGTCTTTGCCTTACTCCTCTACCCGTACGCGCACCTCATTGGCTTCCTTTCAGCAGGTGATCGCGGGCGCAGCGAGGTCTTCACGCGCCCTGTGCCCATTCCTTAACCCCACCAGGTGCACGATACCTCTGGCATCGTACAACGGAGAGACTATATCTTTCAATCTCTCATCGGCGACTCTGTAGGTGCGTACACCCGCCAAGTGCCTTGGAATGCTCCACCGTTGCGATTGCTACGGTCGAGCATCTCAAGCTTGACCCTTTCTACTCAATCTTGAGTATCTCTTGTGTCGTGGAGGCGCAGGCTCTCGGTGCTGGCCTATGTTATGCATCATATTCAAACATATGGTTTCTCCTGCCTGGTAGTGTTAGGGCATAATCACTGGCTATCAGCTCAAGGCTGACTCGTGCCACTGCCCAACTAAAATGCATGCCCATGACACTTGCACAGAGTTACTCCGTAAGGACAGCACAGGCACTCTCGCTTCGTGCGGACCAATGGACTACTCACAGATCAGGATGCTCAGGCTGCGTCAGAGCCTCCGCTCGGCTGAAGGCCGTACTGTGACGAATTATAGATGGCTTTCCGTGTTATGTCGCGTCGCAGTGTATGTTTATGGCGAGCTTTCTGGCCCGGGGATAGAATGCGATGGCGGTGGACTGGGTTGGAGGGTATGTGGAGCCATGAGGCAGCTTCTTAACCTCATGCAGGGCCAGTGCAAGGCCTCGCTGGGGCAATCATATCTAGAAGTAGCTGTGGACGACGCAGTCGAGATCACTTCCCAGAAGGGAGCAGGCGATGGAAACAGCCATCCTGCACACTCGCTGGCGGCGAGGCATTTGCAAGATGGTGTACGCCGCAGAGTATCGTATCGTGGCGTATCACGGTGTGCCTGGTTGTGGTGTTCCAATGTGCACAGTACGAAAGCAGCAGTCGTTAATGCGCGGCCGGGCCATGTACCTAGTCATCGCTCCCCGTTTTGTCGAGCTTGCCAAAACCAGATAGCTACGGCGGCGATATAAAGCGCGTCTCGTTCCCACCATTTTTCGCTTACCCCTCTCCTCTTGCCCTCAACATCCAGGCAATCGTTCATCGAGGGCATTAGAGCATTCACTCTCTTTGCCTAGCCTGCCCTCATCACCTTCCGTCGCTACCGCCCGCCCTTGAGCAACACCTCACCACCAGTCCTTACTATACTCTAAAACATGCACACATCGTCCGCGATTCAATATGACGCTCCTCAATACAAGCCGTCTCCCCACTCTTTCTTGCCCTTCGTATTTCCGTGTGATCGCCAGTTTCCTATCTATGCCCACTGCAACTCCCAACGCAAAGTCAAAACGCCTCGCCTGCAATGCAACACCACGCACTTGGTCCCCCTTCGCCCCCAAAGTGACCTCATGGTAGATACCTTGACCCTTCTACCCTGGGTTCCGCTCAGACCGTGGTTCCCTCCAGCAAACTGTGGATTACCGCTACCCCGATCCCGAGCCCGAGAGAGACCAGCGGTCGAGCTTCGCACTGGTACGTCCGTGCGCCCGCGACACCGGATCGAGATGTTCACCGTCGAGTGGGATGTGCAGTCCGACATCTTCGAGAGCGACGAAGACGACGTCGAGATCGAGATATCGCCGGTGCTCCCCACAACCCCGCACACCGCCAGTTCGGTCTCGACGAGCAAAAGCGCCAAGGCGCGCGTGAAAGCCCTCCTCACGGTGCGCCTCGATCTTCTTCGCTGATATGCCCGGGTTCTGACGTGTTATGAAGGGCGCTATGTACTCCGTGAAGGCGTCGTGGGGCCGCGCCCGCCCCGCGAGGAAGTGATCATGGTTGCAATGTGTTGCTTGCATGCGCAGAAAGGCCCGCGATCGTCTCGCAAGATCGGTAATAAACGTATATATTCGTACTCCGTTATAAAGCCCTAGTGCCCTATGTACAGTAGTGTGTCCCTAGCTACGTCCGCACCCCCGTTAATGCATTGCCTCGCGTCTCCTCATTGACAACGCGCATACTCCGCGAGCCTGTGGCTGCGGTAACACGTCCTACGCGGTGGTGGCGCTGTGTTCTATATAAGGCAATGGGCTTTTCCGTCGAGAGCGGGAGCGTGCACGGGCGCCTCTTTGTCCACCATGTCCTTCGTGCAAACCTTCCGACGCCAGCTGCGCCTCAACGCCTTCTGCGCACCTCGCAGGTGTCTCGCCTCGCAGAGTGCGCCTGCAACAGCACCTGCGCACCCAGAGGCGGGTACAGCCCCCACAAAAACCGATGCGCGTGAGTACCACACCTGAACTGGCGCCATACACGACGCACGCTCACGCCCGTCCCGCTCGATTCGTAGCGGCGCTCGCGGAATCGTCGTGTACGGAGAACACGGTGCTCGTCGGCGTGAACTACCTCAAGGGCCAGCCGGAGGTGCTCGCGCAGGCGGACGACGCGTACCCGCCCTGGCTCTGGACGCTCCTCCAGCCGAAGCAGATCCCCGACGACGGCCCGGGGGGCAAGGGCGAGAAGATCCGCCTGCGCAAGGCGAACCGCCAGCGGATACGGGACCAGAACTTCATGAAGACGCAGTAGGATGGGCGCGGGCGGGGCGGGTGGCGCCGGGTTTGCTGGTGAGTGTGCGAGCGTCGTTTGCGTTTCTAGCGGCGTGCTGACGCGACGGGGACAGGTTCGTACATGTACTTCCTGCTATTAATTTTCCCTCCTGTTATGGATGCATAGCTCTCACTATCCGTGGAGTCCGACACATTGGTTACCACATACAAAAGACGGTGGAATCACTTGTCAAGTCGACCGGAGTGAGCTGTCCTCGAAAAGATTGCTGGATTCGACATGCATCTACGTTCCAGTGGCAGAAAGCTGCAGCGCAACAAATAACAGCACATGCAGGAAAGCTCACAAAGCTACATCTACTAATGCCTCCTCTACATCTAGCTCACGAATAGTTCAGCTAGCTCTGCGGCGGGTCTAGACCGAGGCGGAGCGCATCAGGTAGGGAAGGAGCCCAGCGTGAACAAAGTCTGCTTCTGCTTTCCCTTGCCCTTCTTCTTCCCGCCCGCACCCTGCTGGCCTTGCCCCTGCCCCTGGCTCTGACTCTGGCCGTTTGCCTCCCCCTCAATTGCGGCGACCGGCTCTCCAGGTGTCGACGTCCCACTGTCGCCCCCCGAGCCCCCGGCGCGCCACGCCGCCTGCGCGGGCGCAGACTCCCCCAGGATCTTCCGGAGCGACTGGTTTCCGCCGACCGCGCCCCGCGGCACCCGCGGCCCGTTCCCAGTCGGCAGCTCCGGGAACGCGGACTTTGAGAACACCGCGGGGCCGCCCTTCGCCTTCGCCCCGGGACCGGGGACGGACGTCGGGACGCGGACGACGGGTGCGGGGGGCGGAGGGGGAGCGGCGGCGGCGGCCCCTCCGGACGCCCAGGGCGTCACGCGTTGTGCCTGCCGCGAAGGCATGGCGGACGACGAGGATCCAGCGGCTGCCGATTGTAAGGGCGGGAAGCTGGCGGCCGTGGAGCGCGCAGGCCGCGAGGACGAGGGCTGGGTCGACTCTGCTGCACGCGCGACACGGTCCAAGAGCTGGCGGGAGGACTGCGTGTGCGACCGAGCGGCGGTGGAGTTTTTCGCGTTGAGCACGCGGCCGCTGGTAACGCCTGCCCACTCAGACCCCGTTGCGGTCGGGACGAGCTCCGGGAACTGGCTCCGTTGCTGTAAAGGGGATGATACAACGTGAGTATAGCTGCCATGGATATTAAAAGGAGGAGTTACGCACCTCTACCTTGAAGCCGTTCCAAGCGGTCAGGAGATGTTGCTTCTTTTCGTCGTCGTCGACGACATCAACGAGGGCATTGATGATGCTCGCCGTCCCGTCGAGATTGCGGTCCAGGATGTTCCACACCGTGGAAATGAGGTCCCTGGCAGACGACTCGGACGCCTTGTACGACCGGATTGCCGCCTTTACCGCTGGAACAGCCGCTGTCGGGTTCGAGGCGAGCGCATTCAAGCGTCCAATGAGCGCGGACAGGTCACCAAGGTCGGGCGAGGGGGACCGCCGCCGGTTGTTGGAATGCTGAGCCGCACTGGTGGGCGCGCTCTCAGTGGTGAGAGCACCGCTGAAAGCCTCCCGACGACGAGCACCCGCTGCTTGCGGGCGTGGCTCGCCGCCAGGCGGCTGCACGGGCATGTGCGGTGGGGGCTCCCGCTCCCGCTCGCGGTCACCCCGTTCGCGCCTGCCCCGACGGCCACCACCGCCTGCGCCCACCTCCTCGAAATCAAAGTCGGCCTCGACGCGACGGGCGTCGCGCCGGTCACGAGCGGACATCTCCGCGCCGTGCTCCTCGACCTGGTGTGCCTTCAGGTCGATCTCGGAGCCGAACACGACGAACTTGCGCGCCTGGCACTCGGAGCGACGGCAGGCGAAGTGTGCGTGCGTAAAGTGAGCCTCCTGCGGGGCGGGCGGACGTATGTCAGACGTGCGCGGAGTCTACAGGGGGTGTGGCAAGAGCCCTGCGCGTGCGCACTCACTAATGCTTCGTAATTGCGGAAACTAGCAGAGGTGTCATGATTGGTGTGGCAAGAAGATATATTGGACTTACTACTGGTCCTTGACATCGTTGCGCTTGCAAATAAAGCAGTCTTCGTGCTTCTCGCGCATATGCGCATATAGCTCATCGTCTCCGAAGAAACACTCCCGGCAAAACTCACACAGTGGGTGGACGCCACCCTCGACTTGTTGCGGTGGTTTTGCATGGCCATTTCTGTAGCCCCGGGCCATGGATGGCAGGTGGAAAGGGAGCTGATTGGGATCATAGAGCGCATGCTCGTGGGCGAAGACTTTCTTGAAACGTATGCATATATCACTGAAGGAAGACAGTACATACGCGAGGTCAACGTCGTGAGGCAGGACCTACTCACCACATGAGTTTTCCATGTGTAGCACGTGTATGGAGCTTGAGGTCGCTCCATCCATTCCCGATAAAATCGCACTGAGCGTCTGGACAGTTGAATCGAAGAAGGATGAGGGTCTCCTCCATCATCTCTTGCGTCTCGAACGAGATGGAGAGTTTCGCATCCTTGTACGGAATATGGTCTGGGGTGTATGAAGCCCAGGTCGCATCGGGCGAGGTGGTGAATATCACGGACGGTTGGGGTTCCTAAGAGGGGTCCGATAGCGAATGCTCAGTGTCTGTTTGCTATGCGTCAAATGCCATCCAGACCGCGAACCTTGCAGAACGTGCACTCCATCTTCTTGTAGAGTGCGCGCAGACGCAAGGCGCACACATGGCACGTTCGATGGTTGCACTCGGAGACGGACCAATATTTCACGGATTCGGCACAGATCCAGCAGACCGTACCATCGTCGGCGGCCGAGCTGTCTGCGTCTGCGGCTTGTTTGGCGTCCTCCGTAGATGTGAGCTGTTTCTCTGCGGGAGCCGCGTCGGTCGATGGGTCTGGCTTGGAAGTGTGGCCAGCCGTGTCGCGCGGAGCACCGTTCTTCTGGCTGCCGCCTCCGCGTCCACGGCGGCCTCTGTTGCCCCCGCGTCCGCGTGTGTTGCTAGCGCGTGCCTGAGTTGTAGTAGTGATAGAAGACATGTTGTTCGAGTGCGCTTGGTGGATGCCAGAGGATGAGGAGGACGGAGAGGATGAAAGCTGAGGCCGGTGCTAGTGACTGACTGACGCCAGAAACGCGGGACCGGCGAAGTGACGGAGGACGGGACCGGCGATTCCCGATTTGTTCGGAACGTGCTCACGCTTGCTGCTCTCGACATTGGACAACTCGGCGCACACACAAAGCCTGACCGCAAGCATATTGGGGGCTCGCGGAGTAAAAAAACGGCATTTATTCCATCAGAGAAACGGACAATTTATGCTGGAGGGTACTCCTTGAATTTTAGCAGCCATGACCGGGACCTCCGAGCTTGAAGCCACTCCCAAAAATCAGGACTCCGGCAACCATACACTTAGCGACGGCTGCATTACAAATACTCATCGTACTACATCTGATCAACCGCCGAGCACCTCAAGTCACTGTGAATTCTAGCAACCATGAGCTCCGAGCCTGCAGCCACGTCCTACAATATTGAGGACTCCCAGGACTATAGACCCCGCGACGGCTCTTCGTGTGCTCTGTAAGAACCCCAGTCTTCTCACAAACCGTATTCTTACACCCCTTTACAGCATTCGAGAGGTCTACCCCTCGATCTGTCACGACATGAAGAAGCACACGACATGCACATTCGACACATTTCTCAAATTCGTGCTTGCGAAGGTCGATCGCGGGTCTACGCTCGACGCCGACGAGCGTCTCGAAAACACCCTCCAGGCATTGCTGATCATCTGCAACCACGAGTATTTCCAAACGCTCGTCAAGAGATAGTATGTCCCAACTCGAACTGCGTGCTCACTGAGCCTAACTATACATATGATAGCTGCGAGCCGGTTCATAGTGAACGAGCCCGCTACGGCCCATTCGTCGAGACATTCAACACGGCGCTCTCGTGCCTAGAAGACCTTCGCGTACAGGACTGTGCGTATCGCCGCCCAGACGACATCCGCATGCGATTCTGCAGGAATGCGGACGCACCCGAGATGGAGATCTACGCCATGGGTTTAGGCCGTCCTGACGACGACAGGCGAGTTTTCGTCGTGAAGCGGCGACCCGAGGTCATCCTGACTTCCACGGCCGCCCTGTGTCGAATGTATGGCCGCCGGCCCCTCGCGGAGTCAGAGCTTCGGGACGCGGCGCAGCGACGGTCCCCGCAGCACTACTCATGGCATGATATGCTGGCAGCAGTGGAGTTCAAGCTCGTCGAGGATGCGCTGGAGGCCCCGGACGCCCCGGATGCCTATGGGACGTCTCTCCAGTCGGTTTACGGGGCCATGGATGTATACTCGGAGGCGAAGACGCCACTGATCCCGACGGGGCCGTCTGAATCCTCCGAAGCGGCAACGCGAAACAAGAACTCACGCCCTCCTCGGAGTGAGCAGCCCCCCACGCCCGCCTGCATAGTTTGCTGATCCGTGATCTATTCATTAGACGCAGAGGTTATGCGCAAGCTGCGAAGCTACCAGGAGAATGCTCAACAACACCCGTCGGTGCTCAGCCAGGATATGGACACTGTTCAGGAGGAGTACGCGCTCTACCGACCGCCTCCAGCAATGCAGACAGCCGTGTATGGCACTGAGATGCTGTCGCGTGCACCAGCCATCTCTCACGCGATTAGCATGGTGATATTCGGTGCGTATATTGGACTGCGAAAGAGCAGGGACGCACTGACCTCAGATGTAGACTCCGTTGTGCACGTCTGGTGGTACGACCGCGAAGGAGCGATACAGACGGCAGGCCTCGACTTCCTCTCTGACCTTCCCCGCTTCCTCGCTCTTCTCTTCGCGCTGCAGCGGTTCAACGCCGAAGACTGGGGTCTCATTCCCGACTTCGACCTGGGCATCATCGAGGCACTCACAGACCAGACGAAGCCCCGTACGTGCCCTCAGGAAACGACGATCAGGGGTGCTCGCAATCGCGCTGTCAGGGTACAGACGGGTTTGCTGCCGGTGTACAAGACCTTGTGTCTGCAAGGCAAGGCGACCTGGGTATTCGCATCCAGATGTCCCGGGTTCAATCCTGAAGATCCGCTGAACGATCTGACGGTCACCAAGCTGTCTTGGCAAGATTGCACCCGGGATTCGGAGACTGCGATCATCCAGAAGGCCATCGACCGCGCAAACAGCAATCGGATGATTATAGACCACATGCCGATCGTGGTGGACGAGACGCAGTACGACCGGTACACCACGGCCACCGTACGACGCCAGCTGGGTATCCCTCTCCGCACCCGTCGCCTTGGAGGTCCAGACGGTGCGGAGGTCGAGTCGTACCGTGTGCTTCGTTTGATTACCACGCAGCGTCTCGCACCGCTGACGCGACTATCCGGCGACGTATTCATCGACGCCTGGTTTCAGTGCGCAGAAGGTGGGCTCCATACCAGCACAGACTAGACATATTGACTCATTCCTCTGCCAGTCCACTACCTCAACTGGATGAATGGCATCCATCACCAGGATCTGAGTTTGGACAACCTCATGTATCGGACCCGCGGCGACACCATCTACGCGGTGTTGAACGACTGGGATCTCGCAATCGACACTACACTACCCCAGACGCACACGGGCCTTGAGATGACAGGCACGGTGCCTTTCATGGCAATCCACCGTCTCATTCCGGCGGCACTTCGGGGTGAGGTGCAGCATCTTTATCGACACGACCTCGAGTCCTTGTTCTATATCCTTCTCTGGGCTCTTTCTTGCTACGAGGACGGAAAACGCTTGGATTCCTTGCCGGAGACTTTTGCATCGTGGATCAAAGATGATATGAACAGGTGCGCGAGGGACAAATACTGGCTTCTCGCATGGGAGTATTGGCCAAACGACATCAAACAAAAGGAATCATGGGGCAAGCTGGGACCCAAGCTCCTGGATGTCTTGCGCAAGTACTTCTGCAATATCCTAGTCACCAGAAAGGGTTTGGTGGATGAATGGAACACTACTAGATTCATGGCTATGCCCTCCGATGATATCCAGTCACATCGCCCCCCCACGGAGGACGACGCGCCGAGTAAATTCTGGGAGGAGTTCTGTGCCCTGATCAAATGGTCCATCGCTAGTGTATTGACCGACGACCCCCAGTTGCACGCCGAGCTTTCTTCGAGGCTTTTGTCACTCGTTGATAGTTGAACGAATGTGTTTTCAGACTGAGATTTGATTGACTACTCGCTGTATTGCACGATGCGGTATCTTGGGCAATTGATGTTGGCAAGCAGTTCAGTGGAATTATGGGCCATGGCTTCCCAGAGTATGTGCCTACACGTGAATTAAGAAAACTCAGAGTCTACAATAGCAGGCCCTGAACCTATGATTCAGACACCTCGTAGCTGAAGAAGACGCCCCAACCGTGGAGCCGGGCATGCCCAACCCACGGACGCCGGTTGACCTGCTCGTCCCTCGAGGACATACTCAGCGTCAATGGCGCCTACACAGCGAACAATGAATCTTGATCATCGTTGGGCAGAGACTCTTGAGAGGACATAAGGTGTTCGTCTTGAGAATATACTTAGGCGGATAGTAAGAGTCTGCTTGACTTACCCGGTCTCAAGAATCGTCCCAGACACTGAGATCTGAGACCGCGGTCGATGAGAACTGGTCGAGACACCTGCTCGTCCCACATTAGCGAAAAGTCACTTTCACTGCAGAGCGATGTGACTTGAGTTACTTTCTGGTGAATCGCATCCTTTGTTGCCTCTCCCGGTGGCACCTGAAGTTGTGACAGTTCAGGAGTGTTAGGATAACGTTCACTGGTGGCTGTCGAGCGCACTGGTGAGGTTCGGAAGGCGTCAAGCCTAAGGATGTATAACAGAGAGTACGAGGTATGAACAGGAGATCGAAGCTGGGGCTCTACTGTGAGCCCCTAGGGTTTTATATACAGGTGGAGTCGAGTCATGCTCTGCATGAGTCATAGTTCAGGAAGAGTCACGACGAGTCATAATGAGTCCAGGGGAGTCCTATCAAGTCACAACGAGTCATAGTGTCCAACGAGTCACTGGGAGTCATACTGAGTCGCAACGAGTCATATAGAGTTATAGTCCAGAAATAGGAGGAATTGTAACATTACCCCCCCCTTAAGCCTGACCTTCCATGGGCAGGTGCACCTCGTTAGGGTCCACCCAGGGGGTCGGGCTGTCTCCAGCGTCGAGGGAGATGATATCGCCCTGGTAGTGAAGGACCCGAGGGTCGAGCATGGGGATGTGGTCGTCCTGGTAGTGAAGAACCCGTGGGTCGATCGTTTGCACCGGCTGATGATTGGCGATGTTCTCAGCAGGCGCGTAGGGCTGTTGGGCCGATGCTTGTGCGAGGAGAGCGAGGGCGGCAGGGGTGCCGAAGGTGATGTTGTGGGTGCGTCCGCGGAGCCAGTCAAGGAAGTGCTGGGTGGCACGTTCGCCTGCTGTGAGGGAGGTGTCCTCGGATTCGCTACCGTCGTAGATGGTTTCCAGGCTAGGGAGACACCAGCTGTGGTAGTCGTAATGTATCATAAACCGGTCATGCGCCCGCGCAGCATTACATTATAAACCGTTCGTGTTCGTAATGTATTACGAACAGCCGGGGGCGCCAGTGCTGCCCTCCGGGACCTGCCTAATATGGTAGGCAGGCCCGGGGGACAGTGCTGGCGCCCCCGGGAGCCTCTAATCTGTTATCTCTTAATAGATTATGTCTTATCTCATCTCCCTGGGGCTTTTCCGCGCGCGCCTGTGCCTCCCTCGCAGCCACATCCCGATTAGGCAGGTCTGCCTCAGCCACCCTCCCCTGCCTGTCTGCTTCGCCTCTCCCTCGCTCTAATCTTGTCCGATTCGCTTCCGAAGTAGCGCGTTTTACTCAGGTATGACTACGCTACAATCTCGCGCAAACGGAACAGGAATTGGGTAAGTACTGATTGTTCTACAGTTGATACAGTAAAAGTGCAAAGGAGGCGACAAAGAACGGGCGATATCTCGTCCGTTCTTTGTCGCCTCGGCGCGCAGATTACGTTCCCATAACGAGGGAGCTCAGCGCATTCGAACGAGCCCGCATGCGCGCGGAACGGCCCACGGACAGCGGAGCTGCGCTCCGCCCACCCCGGGGGGAGTGCAGCTCCTCCTCCTCCATGCATATTTCACTTGTTTTTGCTCATATTTGCTCTATAAAGTTGCTAATACATTTCATGTTATAGGTACAACATTTTACGAGCAAATTACGGCGGAGAAACACGTCCAGGAGGGTGGGTAGTAGTCCAGCTACTACCCACCTTCCTCGACGCATATCTCGGTCATTTCGGCGCGTATCGCCGCGCGGAAGGCACCGTAAGAAAGCGGCACAATGCAGCGTTCTGACGGTGCCTTCTGCGCGGCGAACCGATTGCAGAGTCCTTCGCAGTATGATATTCTGTGTTTCATACTGTGAAACCACATATTTTGACAATAGATTCATGTATACCGATTCAAATGACATTCCGTTTGCTCAGGAATATGAGTATAGGCTATAGCTATGTGTACACCACATTATAGGGGAATTGGAGTTGGTTCAGGTGTATGATCTGCTTATCTAGGACCACAATGTACCTCTTTGCCGCGCAAGATCCGCCAGGCCGATTGTCATAAAAGCTGGCACGATTAATACGACATAGAAACGCTACCTGTATACAAATTTGCAGGGGAAACGGACGGGAACGGACGGAGATACTTTGTTATCAGTGCACAGATGCAGGTAGCCGCCCACCGTCTTAAGACGGTCTCGGGCAGCTTCTGCAAGGTAGTAAGTACTGTACATCACTATACATCACTGTAGGATACTATGTAGCACATTAACTTGAGTTCTTCGCCAATTTACATGTTTCTGGGCTTGTTTGAAAGCTGTATACGTTGGCTATCGATGTATACGCTTCACAGATGTATTGGAGGTCTAACTAGCTATGTAGGGACGAAATGAGTGTGCAAAACTCGCTGTTTTGCTCAGTTTTGCTCAGTCTGTGGTTTGTGCAGCACATATGAGTATAAATCATCATTGAATATGTATATACACTGCATAATATGTTAATAGACATGTACATAGCATTTCAGAATACCTGTGGAGAGATAGAAGAGGGGGTGAGCAACTGGGGGAGGAGGAAGAGCACATATGGATAGCGACGCGCCAAATGGTCGTATCGTCGCGCATAAGGCACCGACAGAAAGCTGCAATTCGCCGCTTTCTGGCGGTGCCTTTTGCGCGGCGATACGCGCAGAAACGGCAGCGCTATGTGTCGAGGAAGGTGGGTAGTAGTGGGACTACTACCCACCCTCCTCGACGTGTCTGTGGGCTGTAGTTCGTTAAGAAAACGTTATAACTGTGGTGTAAAATGTATTAGTGAATGAATAAAGCAAGTGCGAGGAAAAAAGAATGAAATACAAGCACAGGAGGAGGAGCTGCACTCCCCCCGGGGTGGGCGGAGCGCAGCTCCACCGTCAGTCGGCCGATTCGCGCGCATGCGGGCTCGTTCGAACGCGCTGAGCTCCCTCGTTATGGGAAAGTAATCTGCGCGCCGAGGCGACAAAGAACGGACGAGATATCGCCCGTTCTTTGTCGCCTATTGTACCCTGTTACTGTATGTAGTGTAGCGCAGTCATTACTTACCGTATTTCCGTTCCGTTTGCGCGCGATTGTAGCGTGAGCTCGCCCGAGTAAGACGCGCTAGTTTTGAGGCAAATCGGACGAGAATTGCGCGAGGGAGAGGCGAAGCAGGCAGGCAGGGGAGGGAGGACAAGAGCACACCTGCCTAATCGGGATGTGGCTGCGAGGGAGGCACAGGCGCGCGCGGGAAAGTACCAGGCAGATTAGATATGGCCATTATCTACGTTAGATAAGAGATTAGAGGCTTCCGGGGGCGCCAGCACTGTCCCCCGGGCCTGCCTACCATATTAGGCAGGTCCGGAGGGCAGCGCTGGCGCCCCCGGCTGCTCATAATACATTACGAACACGAACGGTTTACAATGTAATGCTGCGCGGGCACATGAACGGTTCGTAATACATTAGAACTACAACAGGGGCTGAGGGAGAGATTGGGATGGGGTCGTCGGCCAACCCTGAGGGGATGTGGAGGGGAACGGGGTGTCGACGCGGGAGGTGGAGAGTCGTTCCTCCAGCGGTCGGCGTGGAGGTTCGTTCTCCTTGTCGTCATCCCAGTTGCCGACGGGGGCGCCCCACGAGTTGGTGCTGGGGGTGGAGAAGGGGGCGTTGTTGGCGATGAGGTGGTCCCATGCGTCCCGCTCCCGGTGTGCCAGGAGGTCGGTGTTGTAGTCTGAGCGACCCGGACCTCGGAATGCTGGGACCGGATGGACGGCGTTGTAGCCTGTCTGGCGACGAGAGAGGATGCGCTCGAACTCGGGTATTGTCGAGATGCCGGGGATTATTTGGCCCATGCTCCGCTCCGCGATCTGGTAGGTCCTGGTGAGCGCCGTGTCCAGCGCAGCCCGGACCTCGCAGTGAAATTGATGGTCGGGGCCCGGGTGAGTCATGACGAACTGTCGCATGAGGTGGAGGGCTGGGGTTAGGTCGGCTGCCGCCCGGTAGATGTCTGCGGACCCAATCAGGGTTGGGGAGCGGGTCCAGAGGAGGGTATTGGCTTCCACTCGGAGGTCGGGGTGGACCAGGGTCCATCCCACCCGATCCATGAAGGATCCGTCGGTGAAGGCCGAGGAGGGAAGGCGGGGTAGGTGGTCGTATGTTGCCGGGGTTTGGTGTATCCACGTCGGGATGCGGAGCTGGGAAACTCCCGGCAGAAGGAGGGGGGGTCCGGTGGATGTCCTGTGAGTTGGACCGGGGGTCGGTGAGGAGTTGGAGCGGTTGCGGTAGCGGCGAGAGCGGCGAGAGCGAGGCATGGTCAAAGAAGGGGTCGATGTCCTCGAGAGAGGAGAGGGTGAATGGGAGAGGAGAGAGGGGATCCAGGGTGTCGAGTCTGAGGGCTTCAGGCCATCTTGTGCCTCTTCTTATAGGCCTGGAGGATTGTTTGTGAATGTTTGAGGTCCTTATCTCGGAGCCATTCGTTTTCATGACTTGGTCGTCCTTTCCATGTGACTAGGTACTGGATGCCTCCTCGTGCCGGCTTCCGGTGATTGATTATGGCTTCGACTTCCCATTCTTCAGAGCCTTCTACTATCTCCGGTGGAGGGGACACGTAATTGGGGCCATGCTCCGGTGTGGTGCGATAGTGGGAAATTAAGGACGTGTGGAACACGGGGTGCACCCTCCATGTGGATGGAAGTCGGAGCTTGACTGTTGCCGGGCCCATGACTTGGTCGATGACAAAAGGACCTTCCCTTTTTGGGGCTAATTTCCGGTTCGGATATGGGAGTGAGAGGTTGGTAGATTCTAAGAAGACCTTGTCCCCCTTCTTGAAGGTCACATTGCCTGCTGCACGTCTTTTCGCCATTGTGGCGGCGGCTTTATTGTGTGCGGCTAGAGCGTTCTCCCGCCATTCCCGAAGCTTGTCTAGACGTTCCTCCGTACTGGGGTGCTTGGGTTTAGGGTGCACGGTCCCAATAGCTTTAGGTTGATACCCCATTAGAAGTTCGAATGGGCTTTTGCCGGTGACAGAGTGGGTTCGTTGGTTGTGGGCAAATTCGAATTGGGGTAGCAGCGTGCTCCAGGTGTCCGGATAGTTCCCACAGTAGATACGAAGGGCAACCTCAATTTCTTGGATGGTTCGCTCTGATTGTCCATCCGTTTGTGGGTGATGCGCTGTACTGAGAGATTGGCCAATCCCCAAGATTCGATTGAGTTCTTGATATGCCTTTGAGATAAACTGAGGTCCTCGGTCGGATATGATTCGGTCCGGAAGGCCATATCGGTTGTATACGTCTCGCATGAGCATGTGCGCAGTGTCCATTGCGTTGGTTTCTTTTGTGCAGGGGGATAGGACAATAGCCTTGGTGACGTTGATGCACTGGAACCTGCTATAACAGCAGGATAGAGGGCGCGGCCGAGAGCCTAGGGGGCGAGGCCGGACGTAGTGCGGGGAGGGAAGGATAATGCCTGCGAGTAAGGGCCGGTTTCCCTTCACTGGGCTTCCACGAAGCGTCGCAGGTCGCGGTCGTCCCGCTATCGCAGAGGGAAGGTGGGTACGCGGTCCGTCGGTTCTATCGCAACCGGTCGCAGTGCCAGCGAACTGGTAAGGAGGCGTGGACGGGGCAGTCGCGGTGGTCAGGGGGAAGCCGTGATCGCAGTCGCAAGTTCGCGTCGCAGCTCGCGGTCGCAGTTCGCAGTTCGCGGTCGCAGTCGCAGTCGCAGTCGGTACCGGGGCCGGTCTATGAGATCTGAGGGGTGGGGATTGCTTGCCTTCTGAAAACTACGGAGCACGGAATATATACATGGACGATACCGGGTCGCTCTCCCAAAGTCCGAGATCAGCCGGTCGCACGGCCAGACTCCTCCTGCTGCGACTACGGTCCTCAGGCGCCCGCGACTCAGCCGGGCGTGCGACGGCTCGCGACGGCTTGCGACGGCTGCGCCGAAGCCTGCTACGCCCGTACCTAACTGTACCGCTCCGGCCTCAGCGGGCCGCAGGTCGCATCATCTCCCCCTCACTGAGATCCCGACCGCCCTCGGTCGGCCATCGATGCGATCGCGCGATAGACCCTGCGATAAAGGTCACCATCTGCCCACGGAGGCCCACCTATCCTTTTCGCTCTCTCTCCTATGCGCGGTATCGCCACCATGGATAACTTGGTCGAAATCGAGGCCGCATCGGCTCGCCTGCGACAGACTACTATCTCCCTGGCCCGTGCACAGGTCGAAGAGCAGGCGGCCATTATGGAGGAGATGGTCGAGACCGGCTATAGCGTCGCAGATTGGGAGGACGCCATCGACCGCTTCCTGTACCGCACGGTACGTCCTATCGGCCAGTCTCCTGCTCTGCGAGCGATGCGATACTGAGCTTGCCTTCCTAGGAGTCGTACTTCTTGATTTCCCTCGGCGATACCGTGATGACGCCTCTCCTTACTCGCGCCCGAGTGGCCTTGCGCGCCCTGGAACGACACAGCGAGTACCGCGGCGCAGTCGCAGACTTCGACCGACGACTCTTTACCATGTCGCGCGACCTGGAAGGTGTCTTCTTAGCTGCCGCCCGCCAGCGCCTGGTCCTTCTACGCTCTCGCTCCTCTGCGATCCACAACGTTCTTGCGATCGCGGGCGCCGACCGGTCCGTGGACATGGCCCAGTCGCAGGATATCGCGGGCGCGATCGCCCGTCTTCAGCGCGACGTCGCGGCCACCCAAGACGCCTACCGTGGTGGAGAGCGCACGGTACTGGTCGACCGCCCTGAGGAGGCTGGGTGGGTCGCAGCCATGGAGGAGGTTGCGACTAATCGTTCGGGTTAGGAAGGAGGGAAGACACCTGAAGGCAGGAGACGAATTGCGATGCGTGTAGTCTAGTCCATCGATGGATTAGATGTCTTGCGATCGGTTCCCGATTGCGACCTCGTGTGGCCCGCTCCTTCCTATAAGTCTGCGACCTGCGATGCGACCAGCCTGGTATCGCACGCCCCAGTACTCCGCGCCATGGATCCCCTTCCTGACCTTGTCCGCGCTATAGACTCTCTCTGCGGCGAACTTGTCGACCCCGCCCTCTACCAGTTAGAGTCGCAGGTTGCGACCATCGAGGGCACCCTTTCTTCCGTGGACCCGCCTGATATCCGCCACTGGCACGTCCTTGCGACGCGTGTCCTGGTCGCCATAGTGCGTATGCTAGCTGCTTCCCAGCGCAGTCATTGACCCGTAGTCGCAGGAAGCCTGTATTGCGATGGGCTGCGACCAAGCTCTTGTGGATGCCGCGACCGCCCGCGCCCTCTCGGTCCTGCGATCGCAGACTGCGTACCCCGACCTCGGCCCCTGGTTCCTGCGAGAGAGACTTCGGTACACAGCCGCTCAAGAATGCCTTACTCTCGAAGTGACTCGCGCCCAGCTACGTTTATTGGTGTCGCGGGCCGACGCGGCTCGCGGAGTGGCCAGTCGCGCGGGCGGGGCCGGGCATACATTGTCTTCTGCTCTCTCCAGCATCCGAGGGGCTTCGGCGCGCGCCTTGCGGGGAACTGAGCACGCGCTTACCGAATTAGGGGAGATGGAGGGCATCGGCCTCGGTGCCGCGGGGGCGGGACTGGACTAGTCAGGGGAGGCGGGCCGCCCGAAACGGAGGAGTAGGGAAGCCCGGCGCGGCCGCCGTTTGGCGTCTATGGTGTATTTCTGGCGCGCCAATCCTAGCTCTGGCATTTGCGACCCGTTGCGATCGGGGTACGATCTGGTGGGAACGCGTCGCGCGCTCCGCTGCGCTCTGAATGTACCCGCGTAGCGCCTGTTCGACTGGGTCGCGGCGCGTCAGCGCTAAGTCTCCGTGCGCTGGAAATTTTGCTTCCGCGATGCTTCGGCGCTTGACGTGCCGCGTGCTTGCGACTGTCAGCGCTTCCCGACCCTGCGCTGCTGCCGTCCGCGGGGAGGGGACTGCGAACAGCTAAGTACTCGTCGCATCGGTCGCTGGACTCTTGCTCTCTTCGACCTCTCTCCGCTTACTCCCCCGCTTGCTTCATCATCCCGCACGCCATGGCCAGCTCCTCTACGCCCGCCGCCAAGAAAGGCAAAGGTCGCGCCGACCCCGCGACCGTCTGCGCCGAGACCGTAGAGTACCTCGAGGACTTGTTCAAGGCCGCTCCCGAGGGCGTCGCAGGCCCTTCCGACTACGCCGCCTTCGCCTTCTCCGCCTTGGGATGGATCGTACGTCCCTTGCGACTGCGACCGCTCTCTCTTGCTGACTTGCCTCTCCAGCACCGCCTAGAGCGCTACGACGCCGAGCCCGCGCTAGTCGCTCGGTGGGGCGACCGCGTGTTCGCGGCCGTCGACGCGGGGCTCGGCGGCTACTCGGGCGCGGACGACCCCTCTCGCGACGACCTATACGTCGCCGCGCGCGAGCGCGCCGCCGCCGCCCTGGTCGCGCGACGCGAGGAAGAGGCCCGTAGCGAGATCGAGGCTCGTCGCAAGGTTTGGGCAGACGCGCGCGCCGCGGCCGCGGACTCGGACGACGAAGACGACGTCCCCCTTGCGACCGCCGCCCCAGCTCGCCCCGCTCCGCCCGCTCCTCCCACTGCTCCCCGGACCCGTGCGATGATGCGAGCGTCCAACGCCCCTCCGATCGCGGTGAAGGCTCCGGCCGCGACCAAGTCCGCGCCCCCGCAAAGCTCGCGCCTGCGATCCAGCTCGCGCCTGCGATCAAGCTCGCGCCCGCGACCAAGCCCGCGCCGCGACCAAGCCCGCCTCCACGCTGAAGGTCACTCCCGTGGCCAAGTCCGCGCCCGCGCCTGCCCCCTCGACGCCCCAGAAGTCCGCCGCGCCGGCCGCGACCGCTCCCACAACCTCGCCCATCTCTCCGGCTGGCCCTTCGCGCAAGCGCGCCCGCGAAGGCGAGGACTTCGTGCTGGTCACGAAGCGACCGCGGACTGGTGAGGGCTTCGAGCCTGCGACCTACCCGCCGGGTGCGCGCCTGCCCTCGGGCAAGGAGGCGGTAAGTCCTTGTCTCGTCCGTCTGCGACCACGCTAACCCACCCCTTCTATAGTGTGCGCAGTGCCAAACACTTGCGCGCCCCCGATGCGTCCTGCGTCGCGGGGTGCGCAAGTGCGATCGCTGCGTGTACTCGCAGAAGGGGTGTTATGCCGCCGGCCACATCGACTATGGAGAGTGGTACGACAGCAACGGCTTCGACCGCGGTACGTCGCAAACTGCGCCCCCTTTGCATTTTCTTGCGATATTGACCTCTTTCCTCGGCCTAGCGAACCCGCCCATCGGGCACATCTGGCGTGCGGTCCTGACCGCGAAAGGCCGCCCCTCCGACATCCCAGAGTGCTGCCGCTTGCCCGAAGGAGTCACGGAAGAGCAGGCGACCGCCCAGGAGATCGTCGACATCACAGCCGGTGTCGTCGCGCAACACGCCGCCCCTGCGATCGCGACCGACCCCACGCCTGCTGCCGCGGCGGTGACCGCTCCCGCGACCACGCCTGCGACCGCGCCGGGGGCCACGCCGAAGACTCCATCCAAGGCCGCGCCGGCGACCGCGATTACGCCCAAAGGGACGGGGTCCTTCCTCCTCAGGCCCTTCCCTCCTCGCGCATCGACGCCTCCGCCCGCTCCTCGCGCCCCGACGCCCCCTTCTGCGATCGCGGCCGCTCGCGAGGAAGACATCACCATGGCTCCCTCAAGCGCGGCCCAGGACGCGGAGCGCCTCCCGTCGGTTTTGGTGAGCCAGCTATTCCCTCCGGTAGAGTACACCCGGCTGATCGTGACCTACCCCGGCCAGGAGGACCTCCTCCGCATCCAGGCTCGACCCTCGCGCACATATGGGGCCTCGCGTACCATCGCGGGCGTGCCGAGCCCATGCGAGCACCGCCGCTGAAGCCGCGACCGACCATGCCCTGCAATCACGACCTCGCCCACGCCTGCGACCGCAGCCACAGCCGCTCCCGCGACCACGCCTGCGACCGCGCCAGAGGCCAGGCCGAAGACCACGCCCAAGGCGACGACAAAGACCGCGATTATGCCCAAGGGGACGGGCTCTTTCCTCCTCAAGCCCTTCCCTCCTCGTGTTGCCACGCCTCCGCCCGTCCCTCGTGTCCCAACCCTCCTTCTGCGATTGCGGCTGCTCGCGAGGAGGACATCACGCTGGCCCCTTCAAGCACCGCGCAGGACGCGGAGCGCCTCCCGTCGGTTTTGGTGAGCCAGCTCTTCCCTCCGGTAGAGTACACCCGCTGATCGTGACCTACCCCGGCCAGGAGGACCTCCTCCCATCCAGGCTCGACCCCGCGCACTATGGGGCCTCGCGTACCATCGCGGGCGTGTCGAGCCCTTCGACTTCCCGATCGCGCGCCCCTGACTCCGCCGCCAATGCTCTGCGATCGCACCGGTCGCAGGTCCTTCCCGTCTCGCGCCCCGCGCTCGCCCGACTGCGACGCGGACTGCCTCCCTCCTGCCGGCGGGCCACCGCGCGACGAGGAGGTAGACGACTTGGAGAACGTCCCCGGCATGACCGAGGACCGCCGCCTGCTCATCCTCGCTTACCGCCAGGAGCGCGCCTTCCTACGGGCCCGCATCTCCGCGCTGACCCATCAGGTCGCGACTTCAGGAGCGCGAGAGACTACTGCTCGGGCTTGAGTGGAGCGCGGCAGACTTGGAGCCGGAGGATAGGCTGCGATCGCGACTTAGGTAGTTTCTTGGGCTCTTATGTATCTAGTCGCGCGCCGCCGATGTCGCAGGTAGGAGGTGCTCGGACTTGTATATACGTCTTGGCATGCACTTGCCTGCGTCGCATCGCTGTTCCGTCGGTGGCCGCCGGTCGTCTCTTCTTGATGTATTGTAGCACGCGATCGAGCTGTCGCGTAGTCGTCGCAAGTGGGCCAATACACGTCGCTTCCCCCTTGTCCGTTCTCGTCCTAAAGAGTGTGAATGGAGAGGTCGCAAGTGCGACCGCTCTGAGAAACATAAATAGGGGTATAGAGTCGCCCTTGCGACGGTGGTACGCTTGCGACCGCGACCTCAGTCTGATTCGTCGCCTTCGCTGCCCCCTGGCCCTGCGAATACTGGCGGCTCGTCTAAGACTTCTGGTTCCGGGTCTTCTGTACCGTCGTCCTCGGATGCGACTAGCTCGTGTAGCCTTTTCCTGAGATATCTGCGAACCCTTCAGGTAGGGGTATAGCCTTGCGAGCTAGGTACGGGATGACTCGAAAGGCTGCGACCGGTCGGTGGAGCACTGAGCCATCCAGTTCGCAGAGTACGTATGCGCCCCGCGATTGCGGGACACTACCACTAGCGGGCCTGTATACCCGGTCGCATCTTGCATTCAGCGACTTCTCGATCTGCGTATGTCGCATGAGGACCAGGGCCCCGGGTTGAAGTCGAAGTCGGTATGGTCGCAGCGTGATCGCGCTCGAACTTCAGGGCGGCCTCCACTCTCGCTCAGTAGACCCTTGAGTGTAGTGTAGCTAGCTGCCCTTGCCGCTTTTGAAGTTCAATCGCCCGTCGCGCGATGAGGTCTTCGGTTGACAGAAGCTTTTCTGGCGCGGGCATGAGGTAGGTCGCCTCTGCGATATCCATAGGGAGGATAGGGTGGCAACCTGTGACCGCGAAATAGGGCGAACAGCCCATACGTTTGCGGACCATGATGTGATCCGCCCAGAATACGTAGGGTGCGACCTGCGACCACTTGGTCTGGTCGCCGTCCGCCGCCTTGAATAGCAGCTGTCGCAGATAAAATGCGACCTCTCGACGATCCCGTTGGCCTTGGAATTGTATGCGCTGATACGGATATGGGGGAGGCCATATTTGCGCTGTAGTCTTCCGGCTGCGCTGACGAAGGCCGACCCATTGTCGGTCACAATCTCCGAGGGTGCGCCCCATCGGCAGTACAAGTCTTGGAGGAGGAAGTCGGTGATGACCTTGTCTGTTTCTACTCGCAACATGCGCCATTCCGTCCATGCCGAGACGGAGCATTGCGCTGCGACAATATTGCGGAACCCGCCGGACGCCGGCATCTTCATGGTGTCCACGTACCATCGTACAAAGAGCGCGCCTGGTCGCGCGACCGTGGGTGGGATCAGGATCTTGCGATGTGATCGCACTTGGCACAGGTGACACGTCTTGATGTACCAGGACACGTCCTCTCGTAGGGAGGGCCACCAGAAGCGTTCTGTGACCATCTGGAGCGTTGCGTAGTTGCCTCGGTGTCCTAGCTCGTCGTGCGCTCCCTGTAGTATACTGAAACGTCGCTCGGGTCGCACTACTATCTTGTGCGCGCCTTGTGCGTCCTTCTTCCACAACCATTGGTCGTCGCAGAAGAATCCTTGTGCGTACTTGATCAGAGACGCGTACTGGCTATCCGTGAGGCCCAGTGGTCGCTGGAGCGTTCGAAGCCAGTCCGCAACTAGTCGCAGCCGCGCGTCGGCTTTGTTCGAGTGCTCGTTAGACGGTAGCTCGGTCTCTTGGTCTATCGCGGCCGCCTCTGCTTCTGTGTCGCTGCTCGCGCGATCCTCCCCCTCACTGAAATTTCGACCGTCCTCGGTCGCTTCGGATAACTCCAACATTGCGATCGCAGGCGTCTTGCGTCGCAGACGCGATGGTGGGGCTAGGATATGGTGCATGAAGCCATGGACCTTGTCTATCCAGTCCTCGAATTCGTCTGGATCTTCCGTGGGGTCATCATCGGGTTGCGGGTTGCGATGCGACAGGCCGTCTGGGCCATGTGACGTGCCCGGCACATGTACCAGGTGGAAGTGGAAAGTGAGGATACCCAAGATCCAGCGGTTGATGCTTGCGCTGGGCGCGAGGTCCGGATTCTGTAGCATTCCGCGGATATACCGCGCGTCGACCTCGACTATGAGGTTGCGACTCCTACTAGGTAGATCTTGGTCGCCTGTAGTGCGCGGAACAGACCATAGAGCTCTAGTTTCGGTTGCGAGAAGTGCGCTTCGCGCTCGTTGAGGGTGATGGACCCGAAGCGGCTATAATAGCGCTTGCGAAGGTCATCTGGGTCGCATTGGCAGAGGTGGTAGCCTACCGCAATGTAGGATGTGTCGACTGCTAGCACCACTGGTGCTCCATTGTTGTAGTCGATCGCCCGTAGGCGGGGGAGCCAGGAGCGCCTCTCGCAAATCGTCCATTGCTGCGATCTGTGCCTCTCCGAATTCGAATGGGGCGTCTTTCCTTGTGAGTGCGACCAGAGCGTGAGCCCGTTGCGCGAAGTTGCGTATGAAGATCCTTGCGACGCCTACGGTCCCCAGGAAGGCGCGTACCTCAGAGAGGTCCTTGCATGTGCGCCACTTCTTGATTGCTGCGACGCGCGATTCGTCTGGCTTGCGACCTTCGGGGGTGCACCGGTGCCCTACCACCAGTATTCGCGGGCGCAGAGGATTGACTTCTTCCCAGAGAACGTCCCGCCTGCGTACTTCATGCGCTGGACAATGCGATTATTGTTCTGGAAGTGTTCCCAGACAAAACGACGGATCCCTGGGTTCTCTGGGATGGTCTCGTAGGTCCCTCCTTCGTCGCGATAGTCTGACGCAGGCCCCTTACAGGGCACGTCGTCGATGTAGGGGACAGTGATCTCAGGTATTTCCGGTCGCAGGATGTAGGTGACGTCGTCATGGAAAATTGGTATGGAATTCGACCATCCCATAGGGAGGGTACAGTGTCGCAGCGCCCCGTAGGGTGTCTGGAAGGTCGTGAGGTCGCGCGATGACTCTGCGATCAGTCTCTCGTCGTACCCCACTAGAGATGAAGATCGCGCCGCAGGCACGACCCCGAACTGTTCCGCTAGGTAGTCGGGCGTAGGTGTTACTCCAGAGTGTTGGATGGTAACCTTGTTGAGTGGCTCTAGACTGTGTACAATTCGCAGCGACTTGGTGTCCTTTTTGAGGACGCAGAACCATCGCGACTGATAGGAGGAGTTGGATGGCTCGTAGACGCCGGCTGCGATCTTCTTCTTGAGCATGTCGCAGACCTCGCGGTAGAGGCCGGGGGTATAGGGATATTGCGCTCTACCCAGGTGTGTGTGGTAGCACAGGAAACTCGACGGGAGGGAAGAATTCGGGCTTGAAGCAGCCGCGCTCTGTGTCGTCCCACGCGAACGCCTCGTTGTGTTGTCACATGAAGTTGTGTAGAAGTTTGCGCTCTTCCGCCCATAGGAAGTCGCCTCCATGCGCTTCATCCATGGCTTGCTTGCGCTCTTCGGTATAGCGCCCAGTCGGTACAAACGGGGGCAGTCGCGGATGCAGTCTAGGCATCCCAGCTAAAGGGTCGCCGGTGATGTTGCGCTCTATGCGGAACTGGCCCGGTACGGTGCCTAGTACCGGTCGCACCTTCTGCGCCACGGGCTTGTACTTCTTTTTAGACTGTATGAAGATCCCGGCTGGGGATGTCTGCGTCGCGGTTTGCGACCGAGGTGCGACCACAAAGGAACCTGTGTCGGTTTTGTACACGAATGTGAACGGCCTTTGCTGGCGCCCAGAGGC
Source organism: Lenzites betulinus (assembly GCA_022264855.1). NCBI lineage: Eukaryota > Fungi > Basidiomycota > Agaricomycetes > Polyporales > Polyporaceae > Lenzites > Lenzites betulinus. The sequence goes on from JABYQU010000019.1 coordinate 580,493, forward strand.
TAGGGGGGTATCGGGGACCGCAGGTTGCGCCGCGGTCGCAGGAGCTTTGTCTGGCCCACGGGTGGTTGCAGACTGGGCCCTCAGAGGAGTCGCAGGGGAGAAGAAAGACGAGGAATCGCGGGTCGCAGACAGGATACTGGGTTCGCTTTGTGGTTCTTTTGATGATAAGTGGGCTTCCATAAAGCCCGAGAGACGGTCGCACGCAGATAAGTAGATAGCAGGGATAGAGAGAGAAGTGTCCGATAACTGGGTATATGCGCAGATCTGCGGTATGCCGAACTCTTCGGTAATGACCACCGTGATCACATCGCCGTTGCAACTAATCAGATCCTCTACTCGCGGGCTTGGGGGTCGGTTGGGCCCGAAAGCGAGCGCGACCGCGGGTTACGGTCGGGATAGTCGTGATCTGTCCTGTGTTCGGACACTTGATCGTGATCGTCTGGTCCTCGTTCTCGAAATTCTTGACGACGCTCTTGGTCAGGACGTCGAACGGTCGCCCTAGTAGGAGGTCATAGGCCGCGTTCTGTATCACATGTACTTGGAGGTACAGTACAATCTCTGCGACCACAAAGGGGACGTTCCGCACGAGCCCCAGCGACTGGTCGACCTCTCCGTTCGCAGACTGCATATTGAGGCGAATGGTAGGGTCGTACGAGAGTCCTAACGCGTGGCAGACGTGCTCGGACATCGCAATGATCATACATCCCGGGTCGACGATAGCCTCGACATACTCTTTCGAGTCTACCAGCCCCACGATAGAGCGTAGGGTGTGCGACTCCTTTGCGACCGTAAGGGAAGCCTTGTCCGGTCCCGGCGCGGTCTTGCACAAGTATACTTCGTAAGGGTCCGGCAGTATGAAGCCTCCAGGTTCAAGCGGGTCGCCGCTGCAGGATAGCTGTCGATGACTTCGTTTACGTCTGCGAATGCGACCGTACGAGTCGCAGGGGGGACTCTCTTTGGTGTGACTGCCTCCCGGCACCAGCTGATGTACTCCTGATGTATCAGGAACCGTTTAGGACTCCGCGCCGCTTTACATCAGGAACAGGAAGTGTTCCTGATGTATCATGGGCGGCCGGGAGCGCCAGCGCTGCCCTCCGGGACCTGCCTAATATGGTAGGCAGGCCCGGGGGACAGCGCTGGTGCCCCCGGGAGTCTCTAATCCGTTATCTAATGCAGATAATGGCATTATCTAATCTCCCCCGTACTTTCCCGCGCGCCTGTGCCTCCCTCGCAGCCACATCCCGATTAGGTAGGTCTGCCTCAGCCAGCCACCCCTGCCTGCTTGCCCGCCCTATACCTCGCTCAGTTCTCGGCCGTTTTGCTTCAAAACTAGCGCGTTTTACTCGGGGGAACCTACGCTACAATCGCGCGCAAACGAAACGGGAATCCGGTAAGTACTGACCGTGCTACAGTGGATACAGTAACAGGGTAAAAGCGGCGACAAAGAACGGACAATATCTCGTCCGTTCTTTGTCGCCTCGGCGTGCGAATTGCTTTCCCATCACGAGGGAGTTCAGCGCGTTCGAAAGAGCCCTTATGCACGCGAATTGGCGCACGGACGGTGGAGCTGCGCTCCGCCCACCCCGGGAGGAGTGCAGCTCCTCCTCCTCTGCGCATATTTCATTCGATTTGGCTCGAGTTTGTTTCCTTCAGTAACTAATACATTATATTACACAGGAAAGACGTTTTAAAGTCAACGCAGGGCCCAGAAACTCGTCGAGGAGGGTGGGTAGTAGTGTGACTACTACCCACCTTCCTCGATGTATATCTCTGCCAGTTCTGCGCGTATCGCTGCGCAGAAGGCACCGTCAGAACGCGGCGCAACACAGCGTTCTAACGGTGCCCTTTGCGCGTCGATCCGACCGCAGCTACCCTCGCAATACGGCATCCTGTGTTCCATACAGTGTAATAACATGCTGTAGCGATAGAACCATGTAGAGTCCTTCAAATTCAATTTTGTTTCCTTCCTCATATCAGTGCTGGCCGTCGCTATGCGTACACCGGAGTATAGGACAATCGGAGGCCATCCCGATGTGTAATCTACTTATCTATGACCAGAATGTATACCCTTGCTGCGCACGATCCGCGAAACCGATTGTGATCAACGCCCGCATGCGTATTGCTACATAGAACCGCTAGATGTATACAGAATCTCAAGGGAAACGGACGAGAACTGACGGAGATATTGTGTTATCACTGCAGACATGCAGGTAGCCGCCCACCGTCTTAAGACGGTCTCGGGCGGCTTCAGCAAGTCTGTATGTATAGCACAGTACATACAGACCCTGTAGAACACTTTGTAGAGCAGTAATTCGAGTTCTTCGCCGATTTTCACGTTCTTGGGCTCGTCTGAAAGCTGTATACGACTGCTATCTAGCCACCTATTTCATGAATATATTTGTGGTCTCAGTAGCTCTGTATCAGCTAACTTAGTGTGCACTAGTTGCAGTTTTCGAGTTTTTAATAACTTCCTGTGTTTTTTGAGGACAGATGGATCTCCATTGCTATATAGGAGGTAGATATAGTACATTAGGAATCAAATAACATGTATGCAGTGTTCCAGAGTACCTGTGAAGAGATGGAAGGGGGGTGAGCAGCTGGGGGGGGGAGGAGGAGCAGAGAGGGATAGCGACGCGCTGCGTGGTCGTATCGCCGCGCAAAAGGCAACGCCAGAGAGCAGCATTCCGCCGCTTTCTGGCGTTGCCTTTTGCGCGGCGATACGCGCCGAAACGGCAGTGCTATGCGTCGAGGAAGGTGGGTAGTATTTCACTACTACCCACCCTCCTCGACGCGCTTCTGGGCCGTAGTTTGTTCGTAAAACGTACCATCTGTGTGCTACAATGTATTAGTAGCTAAAAGAAACAAAGACGAGCAAAAAAGAACGAACAATGAGCACAGGAGGAGGAGCTGCACTCCCCCTGGGGTGGGCGGAGCGCAGCTCCACCGTCCGTCGGCCGTTTCGCGCGCATGCGGGCTCGTTCGAACGGCAGTGATTCCCTCCTGATGGGAAAGCAGTTCGTGCGCAGAGGCGACAAAGAACGAACGAGATATCGCCCGTTCTTTGTCGCCTCTTTTACCTTTTTACTGTATGTACTGTAGGGAAGTCATTACTTACCGGATTTCCGTTCCGTTTGCGCGCGATTGTAGCGTATTAGCACCCGAGTAAGACGCGCCAATTTTGAAGTGAATCGGCCGAGAAATGAGCGAAGGAGAAGCAGAGTAAGCAGGCATGGGTGGATGGCTGAGGCAGACCTGCCTAATCGGGATGTGGCTGAGAGGGAGACAGAGGCGCGCGCAGGAAAGCACAGGGAGATGAGATAAGCACACAATCTACATTAGATAAGAGATAAGAGCCTCCCGGGGGCGCCAGCACTGTCCCCCGGGCCTGCCTACCATATTAGGCAGGTCCCGGAGGGCAGCGCTGGCGCTCCCGGCCGCCCGTGATACATCAGGAACACTTCCTGTTCCTGATGTAAAGCGGCGCGGAGTCCTAAACGGTTCCTGATACATCAGAACTACAACAGGGGCTGCTCCCGGAAACGCGCGCTGATCTCGGGCGCGACCGATAGCAGCTCCTCGGTGGACAGGGTGATGACCGGTGTTTTCATAGTGCGTGCAAAGATTTCCTCTGCGATCTTGGTCTGATGTACTGGGATCTGGTTCCTGCACGCGGGCTCTCCTGGCTTCGGTTTCGGTGGCGGTGCCCCAAAGTTGCGTGCGGTCGGTGGCACGTAAGTCGCATCGCGTGACTTTGCGAACCGGTGCTCGGGTACCCCTCCAGTGTTCGTGGCCTTCTTCTCGGAGGTGTTCGACGTTAGGGGCCGAGCACTCTCGCGCTCCTGCGACCTGTCGCGACTGGGCGCCGCCCTAAACATGGTGTCCTGCGTCATTCCGCTGTGTCCCGGCTGGCTCGCCGGATAGCTCGACAGTCCCGTGTTTGCGTCGCGCGACATTGCGACCGGCGTTCGCAAAGTTGGGCTGTTGCCCGGTAGTGGTACGCGCGGGCCTGTCTGAACAGGAGGGGGGGGTAGCGGTCGCGGGTCACGCGATCCGCTTGGGGGCGGAGTCCCAGGTCGTGGCCGTTGGGTAGGTCGCCGATAGGAGGGTACCTCTACTCCGTCGAAGCGTTCTTTGGTCCGTCGCAGAGCGTAAAGCTCGTACTCCAGCTGAGTGATCCGGTCCTCCGTCGCAAGCGCAAAGCCACTCGCCGTGTACGGGTCCTCTGCGATCTCGAACACCATCTGCGACGCCGGCCGCGACGCGAGCTGATTGGGGTTGCGACAATGCCATTCGTAGACTCGATCTCGCATGGTGAGGCCGTTGAAGCCGTGCATAAACCTGGGCACATACATCCCGTTGGGTAGGCAGACCCGTCCTTCGTGGTTCCGGATACACTGCCCTGCGTCGACATCTTCTTGGACAAAGGGGCAGTTCCGTAGCATGCAGCCGGCATTACCGCAATAGTGGCAGAAGCCGTCGTTCTGGTCCTGCGTCGCGTAGCTCCCTGACAAGTGATTCTGTTGCGACTGTGCGGCAGGACCAGGGGCGTTTCCTCGCTCGTTCACAGACTGTGCAAGCCGCCTGCGCGGCTGGCCACTCCCCGGGCCGTGTCGACTCGCGACATCGACAGGCGTAGTTGGGTGCGAGTCACTTCGAGAGTGAGGCCTTCCTGAACGGCCGTATACCGAAGCCTCTCCCGCAGGAACCAAGGGCCGAGGTCGGGGTCCGCAGTCTGCGATCGCAGAACCGATAGAGTGCGGGCGGTCGCAGCGTCTACAAGAGCCTGGTCGCACCCCATCGCAATACAGGCTTCCTGCGACCATAGGTCAGTAACTGTACCGGGAAGCAGAGCGCGTACACACTATAGCAACCAGGACACGCGTCGCAAGGACGTGCCAGTGACGGCTATCGGGAGGGTCCACGGAAGAAGGTGCGGCCTCGATGGTCGCGACCTGCGACTCTAACTGGTAGAGGGCGGGGTCGGCAAGTTTGCCGCAGAGAGTGTCTACGGCGCGGACAAGGTCAGGAAGAGGATCCATGGCACGGAATACGGGGCGCGCGATATCAGGCTGGTCGCATCGCAGGTCGCAGACTTATAGGCGGAGCGGGCCACACGAGGTCGCAATCGGGAATGGATCGCAAGGCATCTAATCCATCGATGGGCTAGGCTACACGTGTCGCAATTCTTCCCCTGCCTCCGGTTTCTTCCCCCCTTTCTAACCCGAACGATTAGTCGCGACTTCCTCCATAGCCGCGACCCATCCGACCTCCTCAGGGCGGTCGACCAGTACCGTGCGCTCCCCACTACGGTAGGCCTCCTGGGCGGCCGCGACGTCATGTTGAAGGCGGGCGATAGCACCCACGATATCTTGCAACTGGGCCATGTCCACGGACCGGTCGGCGCCCGCGATCGCAAGAACGTTGTGGATCGCAGAGGAGCGAGAGCGTAGAAGGACCAGGCGTTGGCAGGCGGCAGCTAAGAATACACCTTCTAGGTCACGCGACATGGTAAAAAGTCGTCGGTTGAAGTCTGCGACCGCGCCGCGGTACTCGCTGTGCCGTTCCAGGGTGCGCAAGGCCACTCGGGCGCGAGTAAGGAGAGGCGCCATCACGGTATCGCCGAGAGAGATCAAGAAGTACGACTCCTAGGAAGGCGCGCTCAGTATCGCAGTGCTCGCAGGCAATGGACCGGTCAAAAGGGCGTACCGTGCGATACAAGAAGCGGTCTATGGCGTCCTCCCAATCTGCGACGCTATAGCCGGTCTCGACCATCTCCTCCATAATGGCCACCTGCTCTTTGACCTGTGCACGGGCCAGGGCGATGGTAGTCTGTCGCAGGCGAGCTGATGCGGCCTCAATTTTAACCAAGTTATCCATGGTGGCAATACCGCGCATAGGAGGGAAGGGGAAGGGAGAGTGGGCCTCCTCGGAAGGGATGGCGGCCTTTATCGCAAGGCGCATCGCGCGATCACATCGATGGCCGACCGAGGGCGGTCGGAATCTCAGTGAGGGGGAGATGATGCGACCTGCGGCCCGCTGAGGCCGGGATGGAGGCACAGCCGTCGCAAGCCGTCGCAGGCCCGGCTGAGTCGCGGGCGCCTGAGGACCGTAGTCGCAGGAGGGGGAGTCTGGCCGCGCGACCGGCTGATCTCGGACGTGTAGGATGGTGACCCGGTATTTTCCATGTATATATTCCGTGCTTCGTAGTTTTGAGAACCCAGCAATCCCCACCCCTCAGATCCCATAGAACGGCCCTGGTACCGACTGCGACTGCGACTGCGACCGCGAACTGTGAATTGCGACCGTGCGCTGCGACGTGAAACTGCGACTGCGATCGCGGACTCCCTCTGACCGTCGTGACGAGCCCGTCCACTCCTCTTAACCAGTTCGCTGGCACTGCGACCGGTTTGCGATAGACCTGGCGAACTGTGCACCCCTTTCCCCTCTGCGACCGCGGGACGACCGCAGCCTGCGACGCCTCTTGCGAGCCCAGTGAAGGGAAACCGGCCCTTACTCGCAGGCAATATCCTTCTCTCCCGCACTACGTCCAGCCTCGCCCCCTCGGCTCTCGGCCACGCCCCTTATATCCTGCTGTTATAGCAGGTTCCAGTGCATCACCGCACAAAGAGGAACTACAAGTACTGGTAAGTAACACATATGTAGGCATAGAAGTAGTGGGACTTACTCTTCAGTCTGTGAGCGAAAGACTGAAGAGCTATGGCAGAGAATGTCCTCCTTATATACTACTGGAGGACTGCGATGAGTAAGCATAAAAGAGAAGCATGTGACGTCCAGAGGACACTGAGTAAGTAGCCTATGCGATGAGTGTTACAACCGTACGTGCTTCAGTAACAGGTTGGTCACACGTTATGTCTGGAATCAGTCACGGACTCTGCCTCGTGGTTACCTTGTGTTTTGGATACGTGTTTCAGTGCCTCATGGCTACGGTGTGTTTCCGCTATGCGTTTCAGTACCTTATGGCTACGGTGTGGTTACCTGCAGGCTGTGCCTCATGGTTACAGAGTGTCTCACATGTATATATACGAGTAGGAGAGCTGAGGAGAACCTCAGCTCGACCTGGTTATCTATCGCCCTTCGAACCTCCCCTCTGAACCTCAATCCCTCTGTGTGAAGCGTCTAAGTCCCTGTGCTGAAAGCCTAACAAGCGAACCACTGGGCATCGTCTTAACATAAGGTCGAGCTCTCCCCACCCATCAATCTACCAAGATCTAGACAACCAGCTGAAACCCGACGAACCTGAACCTGAACCGCTGCTGAAAAGCGAGCGGTAACCCGATGAATCGACACGGAACCAGTCCCGAACAAATCAGAAGACTGGTCCTTTAACCCTAGCACCGGGTTAATCTACCACGAAGGACGCCTAGTCTACCCAGTAGGAGACGACAAGTGGAAATACGTGAACCAAGAACGAACAGACGTAACTGTCGACGAACTCCGAACAGAGAACCCCAACTACGACGAATGATACTATCACTTCACCAGAAGAGAAGCCCCGAGACTAAGAGTCACACTGAACCCGACCCCACTCGACCAGATCGCACAGGAAGACCCTGTCCCAAGAGAACCAGAACCCGAGAACTCGGAGAGCGAATCAGAGCAATCTCAGCATAGCTTTGACACCCCCACCCCACGAACCACCGGAGAACTTCCTGCATTGACAGAAGCAGTAGCCACTATCCATATCCACGAAGAACCCCAACTGCAACCCAGAATCACAGAAAGAATGGCAGACAAAGTCAAGCTCAAAATGCCGCCGACCTTCGATGGCAAACGAGAAGAGCTCATCGGATGGACCCAGAAATGTGCTCTCTACTTCAAGTTCTACGAAACCAAGTTCAACACCGACGAGAAGAAAATAACATTCGCTCTCATGCTGATGAACGAAGAAACGGCAGGACAATGGGCCAGCGACTTCATCACCAACGCAGAAGCTCAGAACCCCGTCAACTATGGCACTTGGAATGCCTTCAAGGAAGCACTCAAAGCTTCGTTCCAAGACGTCGATATGGCCGCCAGTGCCAGAGTCCTGCTACGGAACCTCAATCAGGGCAAGAAGACAGCGGAAGAATACATTCTCGAGTTCAAGAATGTCATCAGTCGATGCGGAATCAACGACTTCAACGTCATTGCCGACTTTTTCTATCAAGGGCTGAACAAACCCTTGAGAGAAAAGATGTTTGCATTGGCTACCATGCCAACGACCACCAACACGCTCTACTCCCAAGCAGCCCGCCTTGAACAGCAATGGCGACTAGGCCAAGCCTACGACAAGAACTCGACGAAGAAGCCAGTATTCTTCCCAAAGCGCTACTCGAGCCACAAGGAGAAGGACCCTGGTGCCATGGATGTTGATCGCATGACTACCGAAGAAAGAGACCGACACTACAAGGAAGGACGATGCTTCACCTGTCATGAGATTGGACATCTCTCTCGCCACTGCCCAACCAGGAAGAACAAAGGGAAACAGCCAGCACGCAAGATGCGGATGACCGAAACTGAGGAAGAAGCCGAAGAAGAGGACAATGAAGACGGGAACACTCGCACTGTCACAACAGCCAGAATTCGCACTGCACTCAGAGGAGTTACCAACCCAGCTGAGAGGGACTTGATGGTGAAGGACATCCTGGAGGAGGGTTTTTGAGAACGTGGTCCGAAGCGACGTCGAAACCACGCACGCAGGTTCGTGCTGTAATTATGGCAGACACCACCAAGCAATCCATGAGGATACCGCTGGCCATAATCGCGGACCGAATCGTCGAAACCCAAGCCCTTATCGACACGGGAGCACAAGACTCCTTTGTGGACTATTGATATGTCCTAGAAAAGAAACTGCCGATACAACCCTCAAGGTCCCTATACGAGCCCTCAACACCGATGGAACCCCAAACAAGCAAGGGACAATCAAAGACTGTTCAGTCCTAGAAATCGAAGCTGGAGGACATCGACATCTTGTCCGCATGCTCGTCACCTCTCTAGGAAAGGAGAAGATCATCTTAGGGCTTCCTTGGCTACAAAGGGTCAACACCGAAATTGACTTCACCCGAGGCTCCCTTCACATCGACCCAGCAAAAGTGAATCTACAGCTCTCTGAACGGTTGCGACAGCTCTGGTTCCAGAGCAGAACCACTTCACCGGACGAATCATGCGGAAGACAACCATAGAAGATATTCCTGAAGACAATACGCGCCAACAGTCGGAAGAAGGCAGTATCATTGCACAACAGGACACCATGAAAGCACCCTTTGCGGAATTACCCACGCCAAATGACGAGCACCAAGAACAATGCACTGACAATCTGATACTAGCGTACCTGGACAAGACCATTGAGCACCACGGGGACTACCTGAAGCTAGGAGACAAACTCACCACAGAAGACCCTCACGAGGAACAAGACCAGCGAGTCCGTCCCCGCCCGCGAGTAGGACAAATCTATCGAGCACCGGAAGGAACAAGCTTCATCTACTCTATGAATCTCTGGATACGGGCCAAGATCAACCCAGCTATGGCGCTCGCACAACAAGCATCCGGGAATAACCAGAAGATCCTACCTGAAGCATACCAAGAATTTGCATCGGTATTTGAGAAGAAAGTGGCAGAACGATTCCCATCCTCAAGACCCTGGGACCATGCCATTGAACTGAAACCGGATTTCGTGCCTAAGGATTTCAAACCATATTGGCTGTCTCCACAGGAACAACAAGCAGCCGACGAATTCATCGATGAAAACCTAAAGAAAGGCTATATTCGCGAATCCAAATCCCCAATGGCATCACCACTATTCTTTGTTGGCAAGAAGGATGGATCTTTACGGCCATGTCAAGACTACCTGTTAAGACGATGCCCAGTGGTTCGCTTGTTAGGCTTTCAGCACAGGGACTTATTCGCTTCACACAGAGGGATCGAGGTTCAGAGGGGAGGTTCGAAGGGCGATAGATAACCAGGTCGAGCTGAGGTTCTCCTCAGCTCTCCTACTCGTATATATACATGTGAGACACTCTGTAACCATGAGGCGCAGCCTGCAGGTAACCACACCGTAGCCATAAGGTACTGAAACGCGTAGCAGAAACACACCGTAGCCATGAGGCACCGAAACACGTATCCAAAACACATGGTAACCACGAGGCAGAGTCCGTGACCGATCCCAGACATAATCGTGTGACCAACCGTCACTGAAGCACGTACGGTTGTAACATAACCCCCTTTCTATGGTAGGAAGTCGCCCTCGACTTCTTCAGATGTTGTCTCGGAAGTGTCGAGTCTCCGGTGAGCGCGGAGGAGAGCGAGGGGACGCAGTTCCGAACCAAGGGCAGTCCGCGTCGAGATGTCCTGCACCCCACATCCTGCACCAACGACACTGTCTCTGGGGACAGTATAGCGTTCCGTGGCCGACGATGACGCAGTTGAGGCAGAACTGTTCATTGGCTATT